>OX421494.1:35336777-36574277 GCA_949126835.1 Anisus vortex | reverse complement strand
CAGAACGGATGGCAGATCATATTCAATTAAATGAAATAAATGACTAGCAGCACGGTGTGTCATCACCATACAGCATGCATAAGCTACATAAAATAATTGCTGCCGAAAGTATTGCCGTAATGGATAGGGAGAAGAAAACGTGAAGGGATATCCTACACTGGTTGCTAGATATTACAATGTTTCTTGCGAAGCAAAATCTGGCATTTCGTGGCCACAACGAAGATTAATCCTCGTTGAATAAAGAAAACTTTCTTGAGATGGTTGAGATGCTTTCCAAATATAACCCAGTGCTGAAAGAGCACCTAATGATACTTAAAATAAGTACATGTACAGGGAAAACATCTTATCTTTCACCGAAAATTAAAAATGAATTTATAAATGTACTGGCCAACCATGCAAAGAAAAAAAATCTTGTTATGGATATTAAGGCCGCAAGGTATTTTGGAATTATGTTTGACAGCACACCTGATATATCACACACGGACCAAATATCTGAAGTGATCAGATATGTAAAAATCCACAGTTGGAAGTTGAAGTGAGAGAAGTGTTTCTTGGATTTTTTTCCTCTAAGGGGGAAAAAAGCTCACGACCTCAGTTCTGACATTCTTAAAAATCTAAAAGAGGCAGACTTGATATAATGATGTGCAGAGCTCAAGGTTACGGCAATACTGCCACAATGTCTGAAATCCATGGAGGTGTTCAAACCATTTTGAAAAGAAAGAACAAGAAGCTATTTTTAATGGATGTGTGGGCCATTCCCTTAACTTGTGTGGTCAACACTCTTTTGCCGAAAATGCTTCATGTATAATTTTTTGCTACCCTTAAGAGAATGTTTTATTTCTTTGCTGCTTCCACTCATCGATGGGATGTTTCAATTGAATACACTGAGGTGTCGTTGAGAAGGTTATCTACAACACGTTGGAGCGCTCATCATGCTGCTGTTAAACCAGTGAAAGATAAGTTTGATGATTGTATTACGGCGATTGAAGCTTTATGTGATCCTCGTGAAAATTTGTAACAAGAATTACAGCACAAGGACTTTTACATGCTGTCTGTGATTTCACGTTTATCTGCTACCTTAACATTTGTGCTGATATACTTGAAGAAGCTAATCTTATACAGCAGTACCTGCAGACTAAAGACTTAACTCTTGATAAAGTGGTGACCAAGTTTGACGCCTTAAGATTGTTTTTGCACGAAAAGCGAAGTCAATTATTGGAGCATGCTATTGAACAAGCACTTATAAAATCAGACCAACATGGGATTTCCGTTGAGAGAAGATTAAGATTCAAGAAGAGAATAGCAGGGGAAAAATTAAGAGATGCTGAAATTTCTATGCGAGAAGAAATCAGTAGGAAGATGCTAGAGTGTATTGATCGCTTTCATTCTGAACTCCAGATCTGATCAACAGCAAGTTGCAGATATGTTTGAGGCTGTTCAGTCCAAGATTCTACTGTCAGGGTTATTGGTGTCCGTTCCGAAATTAACGTCTTTCTACGATGAGCTATCCGAAGATGAGCTCTTAAAAGAAATACCACGGCTTAGACGACACCTAAAAGCAGCTGATGGACTGGTCAGTATTAGATATTTTGAAATTCATGGCTAAATTGGACTTCATAGAATCTCTTCCAACACTCTCGCTAGACCTTCAATTATTTCAACGGTATGTGTGTCTGTGGCTTCATGTGAACGGAGCTTTTCAAAACTAAAGCTTATAAAAAGAAGCTATTTACGCTCCACCATGGGACAATCAAGACTTTCTGATCTGGGTATGTTATCGATTGGATACTGAGAATGATATAGATTTTGATGAGGTGATTGACAAGTTTGCAATTTTGAAGTGCAGGAAAGGAAAAATTTAAATAAAATACTTCTGATGTAAAACTTACTTACCGTACAGTTGTTTCAGTTGTTTATTGCTTTTACTTTCTAATATTAAATTAATATTATTATTGTTTTTGTCATATTTTAACTGTAGGGCTTGTTTTAAGGAGACGAAAACTATGGTGAAATTCGTGGGCGGGGGGGGGGGGGCGGGGGGTTGACACCCAATGTTTATTGCACCGGGTGACACCAGCTCTCGGTACGCCACTGGAAAAGACCCTCGCGTTCGACATAGTAAATGTACGGAAATGGCCATTTGTTAAGTACAGTTTTATTTATTTGCATAGTTGGATTTACATTTTGGATTTTTTAAATCAACACATTCATGATTATGTCATAAAATAAAATTCACTTTTGGAGGACGTTTCCAATTCATACATTTAACTTTTGTCCCGATAAGTCAAATGGCTTAGGAGCCTATGGCGAACAAACATATATATATATATATATATATATATATATATATATATATATATATATATATATGAGCCCAAGTCAAAAGGTCGTACCTCAAAACTGATATTTTTAAAATCGCTATTAAAGGGTCAAAATGCAATGAAATAGTTAAAACTTGGACTTAGTTCACACCAAACATGGACAACGAGATAGCATGAGATAGCATTTTGACCTAGGTTGATTAAAAAATGACTCAAAACGCATTTTAGATGAAAATATTTTTTTTTTTGCCGGTGACTCTTAAGTGACTAATTACATGCACTTTTTCTAGACTTTATTTGAATAACATAGGAGCTTTATATGTATCTCAAACTCATTTGGTGAATACAAGAAGACCTTAAATAACTATTTGCCACAAAGTTTGCTCAAATTGATGCAGGGATAATTTTTTTACAAGGGTTTAAAAGAAATAGTGTTGCTTAGGACAGTTTGTTGGCATTTCAAGTGAGTGGTGTTTATGCTCCTAAACCCCCTCGTTTGCAACTCCTATGCTTGTAATACTCTTGAATATCATAAATATAGGCTATGGAGATATGTGTGTTAAATTCTTGAAGAAATCCATGAAGAATTAGTATGTTTTTTTCTGAAGTCAATTTTTTGTTGTCATTTGTCCTAAGTGACACCAAGGTTGTCTATAGCAGCCATTACTATTGTTTCGCGTTTTTCGTCACTGTGTCTTTTCCAGTGTATAATATATATCTTATATATATATCTTCCCACTATTCAAATCATGTGTAGGAAGGTTCTGACAATACTTAAGTGAATTTTTACACCTCTCTGTGAATATGAATTTTTTTCCCTTGAAAGAGCACCTTTTGACTTGGGCTCATATATATACATATATTATATATATATATATATATATATATATATATATAAACAAACTTATAAACAAACCCACGATAATTATATATATTGATGATTGATGATATATGTAAATATATATATATATATATATATATATATATATATATATATATACATATATATATATATGTATATATATAAATATTATATACACACACACATAGAATATGCATATATATGTTGATATATGCATTTGCTTACGTTATCAGTTATATGTCTAGTTGTTTTTATTCTCAGTTTATGACTTCTGTATTTCACCTTTTGTTTTCTGAACGTGACTTCATCCCGAGAATTCCCGATCACATAAACATAACAATAATACAAAACCAAGAAACTCTTCAATTATTAACGGGACATAATTCATTGCCATGGACGGTACGATTCTTGGTCTATTTTTAGAATGCTTCCTGATTGAATTCCCAATCGAAGACCAGAAGGTGGGCACTTAATATTCACCCTCCTACGTTTCCAGAAACACATCCGCCCACGTAGCACCAGGAAAATACAATGGCCATTGTCTCAAGTAGCCATCTTTACAAGACTTATGGGACACGCTGGAATGATGTATCAGAGTTAAGTTGTTTTTTTTTTATTTCATGTAAGGTCCAATTTTAAAATGTGACTCCCCCGCAACACTAAATAGTCATTTATCTTTCACACACTTAAAAAAAAAATTACACCCACAAACACATAAAAAAAAAGGTATTCAATATTTCTTAACAAAAATTAATTATTACTCCTTCACAAAATTATTTATTGCACCTCCTACAAACACATTGCCCATTTTCTAGTGCAATAAGTGAAGGAAAAAAAGAGTGTTATAGTGAACTTTACATTGGTAGGAAAAAAGTTTAAGTAAAATGTAGCAGTTTACATTGGTATAAATACAGTGTGAGTAAAATGTAGGTCTTACATCGGTATGAATACACTGTGAACGAAATGTACATCTTACATCGGTATGAATTCAAAGTGAGCAACATGTAGATCTTACATTCCTATGCATACATTAGTATGCAAACAGTTTGAGTAAAATATAGGTCTTTACATTGGTATGAATACAGTGTGAGTAAACTATAGGTCTTTACATTGGTATGAATACAATGTGAGCAAAATGTAGGTCTTTACATCGGTATGAATACAGTGTGAATAAAAAGTAGGTCTTTACATCGGTATGAGTACAGTGTGAGTAATATGTAGGTATTTACGTTGGTATGAATACAGTGTGAGTAAAATATAGGTCTTTACATCGGTATGAATACAATGTGAGTAAAAAGTAGGTCTTTACATTGGTATAAATACATTATAAGCAAAATGTAGATCTTACATTGGTATGAATACATTGGTATGAAAACAGTTTGAGTAAAATGTAGGTCTTTACATTGGTATGAAAACAGTTTGAGTAAAATGTAGGTCTTTACATTGGTATGAATACAGTGTGAGTAAAATGTATGTCTTTACATCGGTATGAATATAGTGTGAGTAAAACGTAGGTCTTTACATCGGTATGAATACAGAGTGAGTAAAATAAAGACATTTACATTGGTATGAATACAGTGTGAAAAAATTGTAGGTCTTTATATTGGTATGAATACATTGTGAGTAAAATATATGTCTTTACATCGGTATGAATACAGTGGGAGTAGAATGTAGATCTTACATCGATATGAATACAAAGCGAGCAAATGTAGATTTTACATTGGTATGAATACTTTAGTATGAAAACAGTTTGAGTAAAATGTAGGTCTTTAAATTGGTATGAATACAGTGTGAGTAAAATGTAGGTCTTACATTCCTATGAATACATTAGTATGCAAACAGTTTGAGTAAAATGTAGGTCTTTACATTGGTATGAATAAAATGTGAGCAAAAAGTAGATCTTACATCGGTATGAATACAGTGTGAATAAAAAGTAGGTCTTTATATCGGTATTAATACAGTGTAAGTAAAATGTAGATCTTACATCGGTATTAATTCAGTGTGAGTAAATTGTAGGTCTTTCAATTGGTATAAATACAGTGTGAGTAAAATATAGTTCCTTACATCGGTATGAATACAATTTGAGCAAAATGTAGATCTTACATTGGTATAAATACATTAGTATGCAAACAGTGTGAGTGAAATGTAGGTCTTTACATTGATATGAATACGGTGTATGTAAAATATAGATCTTTACATGGGTATGAATACAGTGTGAGTAAAATGTAGGTCTTACATCGGTATGAATACAGTATGAGCAAATGTAGATCTTACATGGGTATAAATACTTTAGTATGAAAACAATTTGAGTAAATTATAGGTCTTTACATCGGTATAAATACAGTGTGAGTAAAATGTAGGTCTTTACATTTGTATGAATACAGTGTGAGTAAAATGTAGGTCGCTTCATCAGTATGAATACCATGTGAAAAAAATGTAGGTCTTTACATTTGTATAAATACAGTGTGAGTAAAATGTAGGTCTTTACGTTGGTATGAATACAGTGTGAGAAAAGTATAGGTCTTTACATCGGTATGAATACAATGTGAGTAAAATATAGGTCTTTACATCGGTATGAATACAATGTGAGCAAAATGTAGGTCTTTACATTAGTATGAATACAGTATAAGTAAAATATAGGTCTTAACATCGGTATGAATACAGTGTGAGTAAAATGTAGATCTAACATCGGTATGAATAAAATATGAGCAAAATATAGATCTTACATTGGTAAGAATACATTAGTATGCAAACAGGATGAGTAAAATATAGATCTTTACATCGGTATGAATACAATGTGAGCAAAATGTAGGTCTTTACATTGGTATGAATACAGTGAGAGTAAAATGTAGGTCTTTACATTGGTATGAATACATTATGAGCAAAATGTAGATCTTACATTGGTATGAATACAGTTTGAGTAACATATAGGTCTTTACATCGGTATGAATACGGTGTGAGTAAAATGTAGGTCTTTACATTGGTATAAATACATTATGAGCAAAATGTAGTTCTTACATTGGTATAAATACAGTGTGAGTAAAATCTAGTTCTTTACATTGGTATGAATAAAGTGTGAGTAAATTGTAGGTCTTTACATTGGTATGAATACAGTATAAGTAAAATATAGGTCTTTACATCGGTATGAATACAGTGTGAGTAAAATGTAGATCTTACATAGGAATGAATAAAGTATGAGCAAAATGTAGATCTTACATTGGTAAGAATACATTAGTATGCAAACAGGATGAGTAAAATGTAGATCTTTACATCGGTATGAATACAGCGTGAGTAAAATGTAGGTCTTTACATTTGTATGAATACAGCGTGAGTAAAATGTAGGTCTTTACATTTGTATGAATACAGTGTGAGTAAAATGTAGGTCTTTAAATCGGTATGAATACAGTGTAAGTAAAATGTAGGTCTGACATAGGTATGAATACAGTGTGAGTAAAATGTAGGTCTTTTTATTGGTATGAATACAGTGTGAGTAAAATGTAGGTCTTTACATCGATATGAATACAGTGTGAGTAAAATGTAGGTCTTTACATTGGTATGAATACAGTGTGAGTAAAATGTAAGTCTTACATCGGTATGAATACTCATTGAGCAAAATTTAGATCTTTTATCGGTATGAATACAAAGTGAGCAAAATGTAGATATTACGATGGTATAAATACAGTGTGAGAAAAAAGTAGATCTTACATCGGTATGAATACATTGTGAATAAAAAGTAGGTCTTTATATCGGTAAGAATACGGTGTGAGTAAAATTTAGATCTTACATCGGTATGAATTCGGTTTGAACAAAATGTAGATCTTACATTGGTATGAATACATTAGTATGAAAACAGTTTGAGTAAAATATAGATCTTTACATCGGTATGAATACAGTGTGAGTAAAATGTAGGTCTTTACATTGGTATGAATACAGTGAGTAAAATTTAGGTCTTTACATCGGTATGAATACAGTGTGAGTAAAATGTACTTCTTTACACTTGTATGAATACAGTGTGAGTAAAATGTAGGTCTTTACATCGGTATGAATACAGTGTGAGTAAAATGTAGGTCTTTACATCGGTATGAATACAGTGTGAGTAAAATGTAGGTCTTTACATCGGTATGAATACAGTGTGAGTAAAATGTATGTCTTAACATTGGTATGAATACAGTGTGAGTAAAATGTACGTCTTTACACTTGTATGAATACAGTGTGAGTAAAATGTAGGTCTTTACATCGGTATGAATACAGTGTGAGTAAAATGTAGGTCTTTACATTGGTATGAATACAGTGAGTAAAATGTAGGTCTTTACATCGGTATGAATACAGTGTGAGTAAAATGTACGTCTTTACACTTGTATGAATACAGTGTGAGTAAAATGTAGGTCTTTACATCGGTATGAATACAGTGTGAGTAAAATGTAGGTCTTTACATTGGTATGAATACAGTGAGTAAAATGTAGGTCTTTACATCGGTATGAATACAGTGTGAGTAAAATGTACGTCTTTACACTTGTATGAATACAGTGTGAGTAAAATGTAGGTCTTTACATCGGTATGAATACAGTGTGAGTAAAATGTAGGTCTTTACATTGGTATGAATACAGTGAGTAAAATGTAGGTCTTTACATCGGTATGAATACAGTGTGAGTAAAATGTACGTCTTTACACTTGTATGAATACAGTGTGAGTAAAATGTAGGTCTTTACATCGGTATGAATACAGTGTGAGTAAAATGTAGGTCTTTACATTGGTATGAATACAGTGAGTAAAATGTAGGTCTTTACATCGGTATGAATACAGTGTGAGTAAAATGTACGTCTTTACACTTGTATGAATCCAGTGTGAGTAAAATGTAGATCGTACATCGGTATAAATACAAAGTGAGCAAAATGTAGATCTTACATTGGTATGAATACATTGGTATGAAAACAGTTTGAGTAAAATAAAGGTCTTTACATCGGTATGAATACAGTATGAGTAAAATGTAGGTCTTTACATTGGTATGAATACAGTGTGAGTAAAATGTAGGTCTTACATTGTTATGAACACAGTTTGAGTAAAATTTAGTTTTACATTGTTATAAATAAGTTGTTAGTAATCTGAATTAGTCCATAGGATTCATAAAGTAAATTTTACAAAAATAGTTTGTCATTACATTATCAATAGAAGAGTAGTTATTATTGAGAGAAACTTGTAAACAAATCATCAAAATAAGCCTTACATCAAACAGTAACAAAAATGACTTTTTTTTGTGTTTGAAATCTTATTAATTCATGTTTTCAGTATTACTTAGTTAATTAATATCGTTAAACCATATGTTTAGAATAATTCGTATTAAAAGAAATATCAATCTACCTGTAGAACAGTATTTAATTCTCGAAAAGGACAGAAGTGCAAAGAGTAAAGTAGTAATAATACATAAGGCATTAAACTCTTTTTTAGAAATACAACCCAATAGCAACCTGTTGCAAAGCTCAGATAAACAAAAAGACAATATAACACTTCCCTTGTCCCTTATGCAAGAACAAATGCATATAAGTACTATTTTTTCCCAAGTTGCATTCGGGCCTGGAAAGGATTGCATGAACAAACCAGGAAAACCATTGACTTAACATCATTTAAAACATTAATAAAAATGCAAGACTAGACTCGGACCACCGATGAGCGTAGCACGCAATAATCTTCTTTATAGAAGGAGCGTCTGTAATGTATAAGATAAGTTAAAACTAAACTGCATCACTTTGCAGAATAATCAGTGGATAAAAAAGTTTTCATTTGCCTAAACTTTGATTTTGACTATAAGTATTCTTTTGACATTTTTTTTACAATTTCTAGTAAATAAGTGTTTATGATACCAGTATACAAAATCTAAAATATACTAAGACTAATCGGTAATGATACCGGTATACAACATCTAAAGTAAAGTAAGACTATTTGGTAATGATACCAGTATAAAATATCTAAAGCAAAATTCTAAGGTAAAGTGAGACTAAAATGAGACTAAAGTGCTGAATAAAATATCTTAGGTTTAGTAAAACTAAAGGGTAATGATACCTGTATAAAATATTTTAGGCTTAGTGAGACTAAAGGACACTGGTACCAGTATAAATGTCCTAGGTATAGTGATAATATATTGACACTTACCTTGTGAATGTATCACTTCTATAACCCTTTGTCGCCAATAGTCCAGACAGGAATTGCACACAAGACAGCTTCAGTGGTCAGGCTGTCCGAAAAATGAACAAGGATGGTGAACAGCTCTCTCCATCCCTGATCACTATCCGAAATCCAACGGTAGACCTTTCTCCATCGGGAAGTAATTGGTGAGCGGAAAGCCAAAGTCAAGAATCCATTCCTTATAGAGAATCTGAGTATTCACACAGGATTCACCTGAGGGATTAGTATTCTAAACGGATTCACTAGAACTAGGGTTTAATCCTGATTGAAGAGCCAGTATACACATCAAATGCCATAGAGACCCGGTATTCACACATAATTTTCTGGAGACTAGGTAATCATGTAGAATTGACCAAATAATTGTCAGGGTACATGGCGTCCTTATTGTTCACATGATTCTCAGAAAAAAAAAATTCACTCGATCAATTAGTCAAATAATTTTAAAATAAAATAGAGTTTTTTTGCATCTGTTTAGGGAGACATACGAAATGTACTTTCTATTGTCGTACAGAATTTTTCCAGAAATATTTCTATCAGTCCAACTTTTAACGATTCTGTTTCATTATCATGTCTAGATATAGACAGACAAACATTGATCTTTTCAATTGATCTATTCACTTCTAGACATTGACATACAAAGATTGATCTATTCACTTCTAGACATTGACATACAAACATTGATCTATTCACATCTAGACATTGACATACAAACATTGATATTTTCAATTGATCTATTCATTTCTTGACATAGACATACAAACATTGATATTTTCAAATGATCTTTACACGTCTATACATAGACATACAAACATTGATCTTTTGACTTCTAGATATTAACATACAAACTTTTGATATAGTCACTTCTAGACATTGACAAACAAACATAGATATTTTCAATTGATCTATTTATTTCTAGACATTGACATACAAACATTGATCTATTCACTTCTCAACATTGACAAACAAACATTGATCTTTTCAATAGATCTATTCACTTCTTAACAAAGACATACAAACATTGATCTTTTCAATTGATCTATTCAGTTCTAGCCATATACATACACACATTGATCTTTTCAATTGATCTATTCATTTCTTGACATTGACAAACAAACATTGATATTTTCAAATGATTTATTCAATTCTAGACATTGTTATACAAACATTGATCTTTTCAATTAATCTATTCACTTCTAGACCTTGACATACAAACTTTGATCTTTTCAATTGATCTATTCACTTCTAGACATTGACATACAAACATTGATCTTTTCAATTGATCTATTCACTTCTAGACATTGAAATACAAACATTGATTTTTTCCATTGATCTAGTCATTTCTAGACATTGACATACAAACATTGATCTTTTCAATTGATCTATTCACTTCTAGACATTGACATACAAACATTGATCTTTTCAATTGATCTATTCACTTCTAGACATTGACATACAAACATTGATATTTTCAATTGATCTATTCACTTCTAGACATTGACATACAAACATTGTTCTTTTGACTTCTAGACATTGACATACAAACATTGATCTATTCACTTCTAGACATTGACATACAAACATTGATCTATTCACTTTTAGACATGGACATACAAACATTGATCTTTTCAATTGATCTATTCACTTCTTGACATAGATATACAAACATTGATCTTTTCAATTGATCATTTCACGTCCAGACATAGACATACAAACATTGATCTATTCACTTCTAGACATTGACATACAAAAATTGATATTTTCAATTGATCTATTTACTTCTAGACATTGACTTACAAACATTGATCTTTTCAATTGATCTATTCACTTCTAAACATTGACATACAAACATTGATCTTTTGACTTCTAGACATTGACATACAAACATTGATCTATTCACTTCTAGACATTGACATACAAACATTGATCTATTCACTTTTAGACATGGACATACAAACATTGATCTTTTCAATAAATCTATTCACTTCTAGACCTTGACATACAAACATTGATCTTTCGACTTCTAGACATTGACATACAAACATTGATCTTTTGACTTCTAGACATTGACATACAAATATTGATCTATTCACTTCTAGACATTGACATTCAATAATTGATCTTTTCAATTCATCTATATACTTCTTGACATATACATACAAACATTGATCTTTTCAATTGATCATTTCACGTCTAGACATAGACATACAAACATTGATCTTTTCAATTGATCTATTCACGACTTAACCTAGACATACAAATATTTTGACATATACAGTATAACTTATAGAGTTCCTACATACACAAAGCGAAACATAGAACTATAAATACCTAGTTATGGACATATTCGTATCGATTTATTGACATAGCCAAAACAAATTTATTTCATGAAAATGCACACATACACAAAATGTCCATTTCTTAAACTAAGACACACGAAGTTATCCTCACTTAGTTTTCCAGAAATTTTTATCAATACACATCTAGACACCCCAATCTCCCAACACACACACAGACATACACTTTGATATAATCATATATCATGATGTACTCACCGCGACACACACATGAACAAACATACACGATCACCTGAAAACATACTTGCACATATCTAGATTAAATCATTTATTTACAAATGTCTTTTGCATTTTTTTTTGTTTTATTTTGTGTGTGTGAAAACTTTAGATGTTCTAGTAAGTTTTCTCTTTAAACATATGTTAGAACATTAACACTTCAAAATATCTAGTTTGTTGTAGTAGAAATATTATCGTAAGGAACATTTTCCGTCTATTCCACCAATATGTTGAAATTTAAATCTAGAAAATAAAAATAGCAACATGAATACAATAACCTTTCTTTTAAATAGAACTTGAAATGTACTTATGTATAACTATGTTGATAAACTTATTTCTAAACTTGCGTGTAATTATGTTGATATTATTGTCTGAACTTGTGTGTAATTATGTTGATATTGTTGTCTGAACTTGTGTGTAATTATGTTGATATTATTGTATGAACTTATATATAATTATGTTGATATTATTGTATGAATTTGTGTGTAATTATGTTAATATTGTTGTCTGAACTTGTGTATAATTATGTTGATATTGTTGTCTGAACTTATGTGTGATTATGTTGACATTATTGTCTGAACTTGTGTGCCATTATGTTATATTGTTGACTGAACTTGTGTGTAATTATGTTGATATTATTGTATGAACTTGTGAGTACTTATGTTGATATTGTTGTCTGAACTCGTGTGTAATTATGTTGATATTATTGTCTGAACTTGTGTGCCATTATGTTATATTGTTGTATGTTCTTATGTGTAATTTTGTTTATATTATTGTATGAACTTGTGAGTAATTATATTTATATTGTTGTCTGAACTTGTGTGTAATTATGTTGATATTATTGTATGAACTTGTGTGTAATTATGATGATATTATTGTCTGAACTTATGTGTAATTATGTTGATATTATTGTATGAACTTATGTGTAATTATGTTGATATTATTGTATAATTTATGTGTAATTATGTTAATATTGTTGTCTGAACTTATGAGTAATTATGATGATTTTGATGTCTGAACTTGTGTATAATTATGTTAATATTGTTGTTTGAACTTGTGAGTAATTATGTTGATATTGTTGTCTGAACTTGTGTGTAATTATGTTGATATTGTTGTCCGAACTTATGTGTAATTATGTTGATATTATTGTCTGAACTTGTGTGCCATTATGTTATATTGTTGTATGAACTTATGTGTAATTTTGTTTATATTATTGTATGAACTTGTGAGTAATTATATTGATATTGTTGTCTGAACTTGTGTGTAATTATGTTGATATTGTTGCATGAACTTGGGAGTAATTATGTTGATTTGATATTGATGTCTGAAATTGGGAATTCATAAAAACAAACTTAAAAGCAATAATGGCTGACTCTGTGCCAACAAAACAAACATCAAATAAAATTAACAAATGTTGGTTTAACACTAAACTAAAGAAGCTGTGTAAACAAAAAGAAAATCTATTCAAAAAGTTTAAGGCAACCAATTCAATTAGACTACATAAAAAATACCTAAAAAATAAACATTTAACTCAGAAACTAAGCAGACAGCTGCAAAATGAATATGTAAACAATGTAATTTCTAAAGATAATAATAAAAACTTATGGTCCTACATTAATCAAGAAAAATGGACACTACAGGCATAGCTCCACTAAAAGGCCAAAACAATGAAACTTATAATGATAATGAAACCAAAGCTAATATCCTTAACACACACTTTGCATCATCTTTTTCAAATCCAGGTGACAAAGAAATCTTCATAAATTTAAACAAACTAGAAGAGATAGGACATTTAAATGTAGATGAAAAAGACCTTAAACAACTCCTAACCAACTTAAAAGCAAACAAAGCTTCCGGTCCAGATGACATACCAGCAAGACTGCTTAAAGAACTAACCAATGAAATATCTCCAATCTTTAAAATACTTTTTCAAGCCTCTCTAAATCAGGGCAAAGTGCCCAGAGATTGGAAATTAGCTAATGTAACCGCCCTTTTCAAAAAAGGAGATAAATCTGACCCCGGTAATTATAGACCTGTTTCTCTAACCAGCATAACATGTAAATTACTTTAACATATAATATATAGTAGTATAGTATATCATCTAGACAAACTTAATGCACTGTGCCCACACCAACATGGTGTTAGGTTACAGTGCATACATAGTTTAAAACACCCTTTTATTAATCCCTCGACAGAGTTTATATTTTAAAATACTTTAATTGTCGGGACACGACTGTTTATTTTTCTTCGTTGACTAAAATCTAATTAGGCTATAAACGCATCACTCTTGAAACCAGCGTAAACCAGTTAGAGCTAACGCGGAGGGATATTCAATTTCGCGGGCTTCCTAGGTACTATAAAAGATAGAGACGCGGACTATTTCTTTCTCTTTCCGCTAGGCACCACTGACAGTAGGACTCTACGCCTTACATACCAATTATCGCCATGTGCATTTGTTTCACTAACATCGTTTGATTTGCAAGTTATAATAAAGTTTCTTCATTTATTAAATTAAACAGTCAAGGAGTTGGTTTTTGAATTAATATTATTATTGAGAACTTTGAATGGTATCAGGACAGACTAACCAAACTTGGAAAAATTGCTGCAGACTGTTTATCACTCTCAGAACGAAGTGAGTTCCCGCTGGCCTTAAAAATCAAACCCTAGTCAACCGCCAAAAGAATTGGAGTGAAAGCTACAATTTAACAATGGCTTCAGGAAAAATAGATCATGTGAGACTCAATTAATAGGCCTAATAGATGACTTGTCAAAGGGATTAGATAATAACAACCAAATTGATGCTATATTACTAGATTTTTCAAAAGCATTTGATAAAGTTCATCATTCTAGTCTACTAAAAAAACGTAAATATTTTGGCATCTCTGGTCCCTTACATCAGTGGATTCAGGACTTTCTTATAGGCAGAGAACAAACAGTGATAATAAATGGCTCTAAGTCATCACCAATAACTGTAAACTCAGGAGTTCCACAAGGAACTGTTCTAGGACCCCTACTATTTCTAATCTATATTAATGATCTGCCAAATTGCATCAACAAAGGAACAAAAGTAAGATTATTTGCCGATGATTGCATAATTTATAGAATAATAAAGACAGGAAAAGATAGTGAACTTCTTCAAAAAGACCTAGATGAACTACAAAAATGGGAATCAAACTGGAGTATGTCTTTTCACCCAGAAAAATGCCAACTAATAAGGGTATCCAAGAAAAAGAAACAAATAATAGCAAACTACTTCATTCATGGTAAAGAACTAACTCAAACTAGCAATGCTAAGTATCTAGGAGTAATAATAAATGATAAGTTATCTTGGAACCCTCATATTGATGAAGTAATTAAAAAATCAAACAAAACATTAGGATTCATAAAAAAGAACTTTAACAAATGAAATAAGAACATAAAACTAAAATGCTATCTCACATTAGTTAGGCCCATAATAGAATATGCAGCACCTGTATGGGACCCATCAACTAAAGAAAACATTAAAAAATTAGAACAAATTCAAAAAAGAGCTGCAAGGTTCATAACTAGCGAATATTCCCAATTAACAAGAGTAACACCATTAGTCAAATCATTAAAACTAGAAACACTAGAAGACAGAAGGGCAAAGAGTAAAGTAGTAATAATACATAAGGCATTAAACTCTAATTTAGAAATACAACACAATGACAACCTGTTGCAAAGCTCAGATAAACATAAAGACAAAAACACTTTCCTTGTCCCTTATGCGAGAACAAATGCATATAAGTACTCTTTCTTCCCGAGTGGCATTCGGGCATGGAATAGGTTGCCTGAACAAACCAGGAAAACCAGTAACTTAACATCATTTAAAGCATTAATAAAAATGCAAGACTAGACTCGGACCACGGATGAGTGTAGGACGCAATAATCTTCTTTATAGAAGGAGCGTCTGTAATGTATAAGATAAGATAAGAACTTGTGTGTAATTATGTTGATATTGTTGTTTGAACTTGTGTGTAATTATGTTGATATTGTTGACTGATCTTGTGTGTAATTAAGTTTATAATATTGTCTGAACTTGTGTAATTATGTTGATAAGTATCGTCTCTACTTGTGTGTAGTTATGTCGAAATTTTTGTCTCCACTTTTCTGTAATTATGTCGATATTATTGTATGAACTTGTGAGTAATTATGTCCTTATTATTGTCTGATATAATAGAATACACATCATACATAATTTGTGATCAAACTTGAGCATCAGAAAAAAAACCTTGGAAATTGTGGGCGCCCAATGTTACGTTGGACACTAATCAGACTAACTTTAACATTAGTATTAAAACAGTATAGAGATATATAATCACAGAATCTACAAAGTTGTAAAGTAACTAAAAATCTTATAAATGTTTAATTTTTCTAAAATACATGTTTACACTGCTAAAAAGGACAGCAGTAATATTATTAGTTTGAATTATTCTAGATAAAACATCTTCTGAATAGGATGCATCAACTAAAAAAACATTAATAAAGTAAGTCAGAAAAGAGCTGCAAGGTTCACAACTAGCAAGTGTAACACCAATAGTTCAATAAACTAGCTAGTGTAACAGCCATAGTTCAATAAACTAGCTAGTGTAACAGCAATAGTTCAATAAACTAGCTAGTGTAACAACAATAGTTCAATAAACTAGCTAGTGTAACAGCAATAGTTCAATAAACTAGCTAGTGTAACAGCAATCGTTCAATAAACTAGCTAGTGTAACAGCAATAGCTCAATAAACTAGCTAGTGAAACAGTGATTGTTCAATAAACTAGCTAGTGTAACAGCAATATCTCAATAAACTAGCTAATGTAACAGCAATAGTTCAATAAACTAGCTAGTGTAACAGCAATAGTTCAATAAACTAGCTAGTGTAACAGCAATAGTTCAATAAACTAGCTAGTGTAACAGCAATAGTTCAATAAACTAGCTAGTGTAACAGTGATTGTTCAATAAACTAGCTAGTGTAACAGCAATATCTCAATTAACTAGCTAATGTAACAGCAATAGTTCAATAAACTAGCTAGTGTAACAGCAGTAGTTCAATAAACTAGCTAGTGTAACAGCAATAGTTCAATAAACCAGCTAGTGTAAAAGCAATAGTTCAATAAACTAGCTAGTGTAACAGCAATAGTTCAATAAACTAGCTAGTGTAACAGCAATAGTTCAATAAACTAGCTAGTGTAACAGCAATAGTTCAATAAACTAGCTAGTGTAACAGTGATTGTTCAATAAACTAGCTAGTGTAACAGCAATATCTCAATAAACTAGCTAGTGTAACAGCAATAGTTCAATAAACTAGCGGTGTAACAGCAGTAGTTCAATAAACTAGCTAGTGTAACAGCAATAGTTCAAAAAACTAGCTAGTGTAACAGCAATAGTTCAATAAACTAGCTTGTGTAACAGCAATAGTTCAATAAACTAGCTAGTGTAACAGCAATAGTTCAATAAACTAGCTAGTGTAACATCAATAGTTCAATAAACTAGCTAGTGTAACAGCAATAGTTCAATAAACTGGCTAGTGTAACAGCAATAGTTCAAAAAACTAGCTAGTGTAACAGCAATAGTTCAATAAACTAGCTAGTGTAACAGCAATAGTTAAAAAAACTAACTAGTGTAACAACAATAGTTCAATAAACTAGCTAGTGTAACAGCAATAGTTCAATAAACTAACTAGTGTAACAACAATAGTTCAATAAAGTAACTAGTGTAACACGAATAGTTTAATCAACTAGCTAGTGTAACAACAATAGTTCAATAAACTAGCTAGTGTAACACCAATAGTTCAATAAACTAGCTAGTGTAACAGCAATAGTTCAATAAACTAGCTAGTGTAACAGCAATAGTTCAATAAACTAGCTAGTGTAACACCAATAGTTAAAAAAACTAGCTAGTGTAACAGCAATAGTTCAATAAACTAGCTAGTGTAACAGCAATAGTTCAAAAAACTAACTAGTGTTACAACAATAGTTCAATAAACTAGCTAGTGTAACACCAATAGTTCAATAAACTAACTAGTGTAACAACAATAGTTCAATAAAGTAACTAGTGTAACACGAATAGTTTAATCAACTAGCTAGTGTAACAACAATAGTTCAATAAACTAGCTAGTGTAACAGCAATAGTTCAATAAACTAGCTAGTGTAACAGCAATAGTTCAATAAACTAGCTAGTGTAACAACACTAGTTCAATAAACTAGTTAGTTCAATAACTAAACCTTGAATTATTAGAGTAAAATGGGACAAAAAGCAAAGTGGTATTAAAGCATAAATTCTAGTTTAGAAATTCAACACAACAATATTCAGATTGGCATTGACAAGTCTTAATTAGGTGTGACCTTTTGAACTGGGATGAGCGTGAACTATCGGTGAAATTTACCGCCATTTTCGTAAATAAAAACCATGCTTTTGGTGCTGTTTGACAATTGATTTCAACATCGACAGCCAGTTCTGGTCTTTTAAAAATATACAACGGCTACAAGCTTAGTTATGAGGACTCCGTTTTTAATAACAATAGTGAGTACGCGATAATTAATACTCATAGTGTTAGTCGCGTTTGGTTAAATTTAGCTTTTGTTTATATAATAAGTTAGTCAAGAGTTGCGTGCATGGTAATTAAAAAAACACAATGCGGAAATTCATAAAATAATAATAATAATAATAATAATAAATGAAGCTTATATAGCGCATATCCCGCAATCAGTTCTATGCGCTTAACAATTACAGACGATGATAACAATAACAGGCAAATATATAAAAAACAACAACACGAAAATTATTTTGCATAAAGCAATTAGTTTGGGATTATAAATAGGTGATTCTTCAAATCTGACATTCACAATCCATCGTTTTCTTTTGGCGCCATCTTTTTGGAAATGAAATAAAATTTAATTCTCTACATATTTTCGTAGCCTACAACCAGTAACATAGCACACATGGCTGTCATGTTTTTTTAATAATGTGATCGAATTCGACCGGAAATGTTTTTTCTTGTGAACTTGTATGCATGCATACTTGTTAAGACTTGTCAATGGGGATAAGAAACACTTAATAAGAAACACAGATATTTCATTTGGTTAAAAGAATTACTGCTTATAGTTCACCAAAATTATCGCTCTCCAACACATAGAAATAAATTGATGTCAATCATTATTAGTAATAAAATACAAATATATGCCACCACTGATCTATAAATATAGGTCATGCACACGTGGAAGTGAAGCATCTTGTCCAAGATGAACTATGTTAATTGGATTCAAGGAACGATTTACAAAGTCTATATCAGCGTTTTAGAACATTTTTTTAACTGGATGCTTGTTACCTAATTATTGCCATTTCATTGTTATTTCTTTGTTTGATCGACCGTTTTTTTTTTAAACTAGATCTTTAAATAACTTGTAGACATAAAGTTAAACACTCGAAAATACATTTAATCTTATCTAATATATATTTCTGCATAGGAACTGCAACCCGATTTCAAATAAACTTCTTGATAATTGTCACGTCCAGTTAAAGTCAATATCCAATCATATCTTCTAAGAAGCAATGAGTAAAAAACTTTCTATTATCTCATATTTTATAAAACTTATAAATTTGTCTTATCTCCCCTTTTAAGTTTACCTTACTAACTTAACGTATCTTTAATTATATATATAGCTTAGCTTACTGACTTAACGTATGTTCCTTTTTTTATATAGTTTAGCTAAAAAATAAAATAATTTTCTCCTATTCTATATTCAGTTCAGCTTACTAAATATATTTTATTAGTTGAGCTAACAAAGTATATTTATCTCCCATATTACATTGACTTCGATATATTCACTAGATGTACCGTATCTCAATTTGTATAGGTAGCTAATATTTATATAAACATTTCTCTAGAATCTTTTGAAAATTAACAGTTCTACTTATAGCCCACCTTCTATGAACGTTCTCTTCCAATTTATCATGAGTTTGTTAAACATCATACATTTGTACCTTTTATCTCAATTTTAGCTCTAGCTCTAATCTATTATGTATTAAGTGACAAATTGCACCTAGTTCTAGACAAGAATACACCAAATTTTTTCCTTATTGAGTTGAAAGAACGTCGCATTACATCTATTTCTAGACAAAAGTAAGTCCAATTGCATCTACTTATAAACAAGAGAACGTCGAATTGCATCTAGTTCTCGACAAAAGAACATCCAAATGCATTTAGTTATAAACAAAGAATCTCGAATTACATCTAATTCTAAACAATATAACGTCGAATTGGTTCTAGTTCTAGACAAGAGAACGTCTAAATGCATCGTGTTATAAACAAAAGAATGTCGAATTGCATCTAGTTATAAAAGAAAAGAATGCCGAATTGCATCTAGTTTTAGATAATATAACGTTGCACTGCATCCAGGTTCCAGTCAGAAGAACGTCCAATTGCATCCAGTTCTATACAAAAGAACTTCGAAAAGATTCTAGTTCTAGTCAAAATAACGTCGAATTGCACCTAGTTCTAGACAAATGAACGTCCAATAGCATCTACTTCTAGACAAAAGAACGTCCAATAGCATCTAGTTATAAACGAAATAACGTCGAATTGCATCTAGTTCTAGACAGAAGAACGTCGAATTGCATCTAGTTCTAGACAAAATAACGTCTATTGCAAATAATAAAAAACAAAAAAAATGTCGAATTACATCTAGTTCTAGACAAAAGAACATCCAAATGCATCTAGTTATAAACAAAGAATGTCGAATTGCATCTAGTTCTAGACAAAAGAACATCCAAATATATCTCGTTATAAACAAAGAATGCCGAATGACTTCTAGTTCCCAAACAAAATAACGTCGATTTGGTTATAGTTATAGACCAGAGAACGTCGAATTGCATCTTGTTCTAGACACAAGAACATCGAATTGCATCTAGTCCTAGGTGAGGACACATGGAATTTAGCCTCAGTAGGTGAGGACTGGAAATAGTGTTAACATTTTCGTAGCCATCAAGCAAAAGGTAAATGATGCCAATGAAAAATTCAACCTGTTAAAAAATTCCCAAATAATTAACTACGTTTCTTTTTATCTCAATCTTATCCGGCCTTGATAAAAATATAATGCCATTGTGAAATACCGAGATAGTGGCACAGTTCAAATGAAAGTAGTATCCATTCTTTTTATAACATTAGCACAGTAGCATTACGTTTAGCTGTATTTAAATGTTTATACAGATAGGAGTTTTATAGTTCAACGTATACACACACACAAATGTAAAAAAAATGCACTTGAAGAGACCATTGCTAAAATGAATTAGATCTATAATTTAAAAAAATGGCCTATAATACCTTTTGAAAAAGTACAAATCATAACTTTATCTTTACAACATGTTTCTATTTCAATTGTAGATTTATATGTAGCCCATCGAAACAATGTATCTATAGCTTTGGATAGCAGTAATTTAGTCTTTAGTCATTCTGTCATGCCACAACACTGTTGTATTCGCATGATAATGCTGTAACTATACTGTCGTCAAGCAACACAATTATTTCCGCCATAGACCACCAACAACTACTTCCGTCGTAAAAAAATAACCAAACTTCGGTTATAAAATACCCACCATTTTGGCCACAGACTACCAACAACTATTTCCGTTATAGTATAACAACCACTAGTTCTTATATAGTATTACAACCACTAGTTCTGTTATAGCATTACAACCACTAGTTCTGTTATAGTATAACAACCTCTAAATCTGTTATAGTATTACAACCACTAATTCTGTTATAGTATTACAACCACTAGTTTTGTTATAGTATAACAACCTCTAAATCTGTTATAGTATTACAACCACTAGTTCTGTTATAGTATTACAACCACTAGTTCTGTTATAGTATTACAACCACTAGTTCTGTTATAGTATTACAACCACTAGTTCTGTTATAGTATTACAACCACTAGTTCTGTTATAGTATTACAACCACTAGTTCTGTTATAGTATTACAACCACTAGTTATGTTGTAGTATACCAACCAGTAGTTAGGTTATACAATATCAAAATTACTTGGGTTGTGGAATACCAAAAACTAGCTACTTCCGTCATAGAATACCAACCACTACTTCCGTCATAGAATACCAACCACTACTTCCGTCATAGAATACCAACCACTACTTCCGTCATAGAATACAGACCACTACTTCCGTCATAGAATACAGACCACTACTTCCGTCATAGAATACAGACCACTACTTCCGTCATAGAATACCAACCACTACTTCCGTCATAGAATACCAACCACTACTTCCGTCATAGAATACCAACCACTACTTCCGTCATAGAATACCAACCACTACTTCCGTCATAGAATACAGACCACTACTTCCGTCATAGAATACAGACCACTACTTCCGTCATAGAATACAGACCACTACTTCCGTCATAGAATACCAACCACTACTTCCGTCATAGAATACCAACCACTACTTCCGTCATAGAATACAGACCACTACTTCCGTCATAGAATACAGACCACTACTTCCGTCATAGAATACAGACCACTACTTCCGTCATAGAATACAGACCACTACTTCCGTCATAGAATACAGACCACTACTTCCGTCATAGAATACAGACCACTACTTCCGTCATAGAATACAGACCACTACTTCCGTCATAGAATACCAACCACTACTTCCGTCATAGAATACAGACCACTACTTCCGTCATAGAATACAGACCACTACTTCCGTCATAGAATACAGACCACTACTTCCGTCATAGAATACAGACCACTACTTCCGTCATAGAATACCAACCACTACTTCCGTCATAGAATACAGACCACTACTTCCGTCATAGAATACAGACCACTACTTCCGTCATAGAATACCAACCACTACTTCCGTCATAGAATACCAACCACTACTTCCGTCATAGAATACAGACCACTACTTCCGTCATAGAATACAGACCACTACTTCCGTCATAGAATACAGACCACTACTTCCGTCATAGAATACCAACCACTACTTCCGTCATAGAATACCAACCACTACTTCCGTCATAGAATACAGACCACTACTTCCGTCATAGAATACAGACCACTACTTCCGTCATAGAATACAGACCACTACTTCCGTCATAGAATACCAACCACTACTTCCGTCATAGAATACCAACCACTACTTCCGTCATAGAATACCAACCACTACTTCCGTCATAGAATACCAACCACTACTTCCGTCATAGAATACAGACCACTACTTCCGTCATAGAATACAGACCACTACTTCCGTCATAGAATACCAACCACTACTTCCGTCATATAATACACACCACTACTTCCGTCATAGAATACCAACCACTATTGGTTCTTTCAGAGAAATCCATTACTTCCATCAATAACGCAGAATTTCTTCAATTTAAATAGTTTATAATTGAATAATATCTTCACGTCTCACCATATCGGCTGATGACAAAACTAAAAAAAATAAATTAATACATGAGCAAAAGGAAGAGGATTATTGAGAAAGAATATCGCTGTAATAAACATATGTCTACGGGTGAAATATCGCTGTAATAAACATATGACTACGTGTGAAATAATTACTAGCGTAGAGAAACACATACACATGCATTCTTTTAATAACAAGGTGACAAGATGAAGACAAGAAGATGTCAAAACAAAATTTAACCAACTTTGTGTTTCCGGTTATTTAGTACCACTGATAAAAATATAAAACAACATTGAAACATTACAATATAATGAAATGTATTTTAGGTTTTCCAATACATCAATAAAATTGTATCTGTTTTTCTAAACGAGTATACTATACTATTATAAACAATAAATGACGCTGGATTAAATATCTAAATATAAACATCATCTAGAGGCCTATAGAGAAAGAGATAATTGTAATAGGTGTGTAATAAATAATGAGGTATTATGCAATAATCTTGTGTATAAAATATAGAATGATCGCATGTAACATATAAGATATTTTTAGCAGACTGTTATTCCAGTCATTCAGTTTGTATTAAAACAATACCGACTCAATGTTAACCTCAACTATATTTCATATTTACTAAAATATATTTCAGATTTACTTAACTAGATTTCATTATTACTAAACTAGATTTCATATTTAGACTACTTAACTAGATTTCATTATTACTAAACTAGATTTCATATTTACTAAACTAGATTTCATATTTACTAAACTAGATTTCATATTTACTAAACTAGATTTCATATTTACTAAACTAGATTTCATATTTAGACTTCTTTACTAGATTGCATATTTACTAAACTAGATTTCATATTTACTAAACTAGATTTCATATTTACTAAACTAGATTTTATATTTACTAAACTATATTTCATATTTACTAAACTAGATTTCATATTTACTAAACTAGATTTCATATTTACTAAACTAGATGTTGCGTCTAGATCTAAAATATGAGAAGTCCATGATTAAACTGAAACACACACGCACGCATACACAGACTCACAAAGAATTGAATAGAACTGGCCGTGCTACTCACGCATACACAGACTCACAAAGAATTGAATAGAACTGGCCGTGCTACTCATGCACACACTCACAAAGAATTGAATAGAACTGGCCGTGCTACTCATGCACAGATTCCGGCGTAGAGTGAAGTCCCAAGAAAAGATAACCCGCCACGATCACATCATGTACGCTTCCAGAAGTGTCCGCTGGTCGCCATCTAGTTATCTCCCATTGGTCTCTCACCAACCGCCTTTCATCTGGTAGATTGCAGTTTGTGTCTCTCATCGCTATTGTCCCTTGAATCCACCATGGCATTTAACCAACCCGACTCTCGTAGTTTCTTATTAAAACCCTTTGTTGCATGTGATATGAAGGAGTCGAGATACAGAGTTGATTTCTGGTACACAGCCTACTATTAACATAAAAATAACTCTGAAAAAACAATTTTTGACCTATCGTGCCTGGTGGGGGTGGGGTCAGAATGTCCAATATATTGGACGCCAGGAACGCCAGGATCCATTTTGTCCTCATAAGACGAAAAAGAAAAATAGTTTTATTTTTAGTAGTCTCTAAAGTATAATCATAATTTGACTACATATTTTGAAACTTTTTATAATTAGCAATTAAACACATGTAAATAAAGCATGTATCAGTTTGTAAAGGATAAATATTATACTAAAAAGTGAGAAAAATTAGCTCAGTCGATAAAGTAAAATATGAAAAAAAAATTTTTTTTAGTTCATTGCATGGTTTTTGGGTTACATTTACATTATATTTTTATATATAAGGTTTCTTTTAAGCTTTGTACAATAAAATACAATAAAAAATCTTCTCCTCTGTCATTCTATTTCATACAAAGATACATACTACATTTTTTTTTCTATTCTACCTATATACAGTAACGGTCCTCTTATGCATGGCGTCCAATATTTTGGACATTCCAATAAAAAGTACTTCCTCCTTGTATGCATATTGTCCAATTTATTACATATGGCACTAAAAATCACTCTGACTTATAAATATCAAAATATATTCGCTAGAATCTATTTAGTTATGTAGCTGTAACATAAATACACACTTCCCATGGATTTTTAAATTATTAGAAGTATTGTGTTGAGTACAAAAAAAATATAATGTCCCTAACCCCCTAAAGGCTTCGAACGTCTTCCATTGTAATTGTTATTGAAAAAAAAGTAGTCAAGAGTACCGGCTCTTGGTTATTTAAAAACATGGTCCATATAAACATTAAGACACAGAACAAAATATCTTTTGCATGAAGCAAAAGGTATGGGAATAAAAAAATTCGAAAAAGTGTCCAATATATTGGACGCTATGCAACAAAAGGTTAGAAGATGCAATAGATCGACATACTGTCTATAGAGGTTCATAAGTTCAGTCAATGTGATATAAACATACATCTACTAACACTTAACTAACCTTAGTACATTCTCTTGATTTTAAAGTGTATTTATTAACGCTTAATTGAGTAGGTCACAATGTCTTGCCCACGTGCCCATCTCCAAATTTAACATTTAAAAGTCTATCTCCATCCCTCCTCATATACTAAATTACTCAACTACTTCATTCCTTAACATGAAGTCATCTACATAGTAGCTTGGCAATGGTTGGATGTCACTCAATAATACGCCACAACTGACTATAGTTTGACGGAACTGACAATAGGTTTTGAATTATTTAATAATAATTTGATATCCATGACATGAGTTTCATATAACTGAGATAAGTCTGATATTATTAAGATAAATCTGATATCATTGATATAAATCTGATATCATTGAGATAAATCTGATATCATTGAGATAAATCTGATATCATTGAGATAAATCTGATATCATTGAGATAAAGTCGATATCATTGATATAAATCTGATATAATTGAGATAAATTTGATACCATTGAGATAAATTTGATATCATTGATAGCTTATAAATTTATATCATTTAGATAAATCTGATATCCTTGAGATAAATCTGATATCATTGAGATAAAACTGATATCATTGAGATAAATCTGATTTCACTTAGATTAGTTTGATATAATGGAAATGCATTTAATATCACTGACATAGTTCAGCACAACTGGCAATGATTGATATCAGATAAGTTTTGTATCACTGACAATATTTCACACAACTGCAAACTTTCCTTTGTATTCTCTTTCACTGGTTCAATGTTGTTTATTATATCCTATAGATAGAGAAAACCAAATATCGTCAAGACATATTTTGCTTACCACTTACAGTATAGTGAAATAAATAGCAATCATCCAATTTCTGTATGAATTAACATATTAGTTGTCGTGAAGAAATAATTACACAGCAATCTTACATTGACACAAAATGTTTCGAACAAGTGGTTGTTGTACTGAGTGAACGCACATAAAGGTCATTGCTCTACTCTACGGTATCTAAAAGTACTAGGAAAAAAAATACAAGAAAATATGTGAAATATTGAACAAAATATTCCTTCCAACCAACCATTAACTAAGTAAGAAATAAACATAGTACTATCACTTGTAAGAAATGAAGCACACGGTGACGCTAAACTAACACACACACACACTGACATCCAACCCCCCCCCCTCCGGCCACACACACACATGTAAGATTAAGAAGGTAAAAAAAATACTAATAAAACAATTCGACCTCCTAAACAAACGATAGAGAGAAAACTTCCAGATCTCACGTGTAGTGAGGGAGGGATGTAGGGATGTAGGGAGTAGTGTGTGTGTGTGTGAGTAGTCTGGGAGTCAGAGATAGATGAGCTGCATCTCTCACCCACCTTCTGGAAGTCGGCTGATTCTTGGCTCTTTTCTTTTTTTTTCTCTATTCTCCTGAGACTATTGCGTATGAATATTTACATTTGTCTGCTAGAGATAGTCTAGAGTTTTTTTTTATATAAAATATTGTAAATATCATCCCATGAATATATGCTGAAGATGGCCTAGTCAATGATTCAGGCCTAAATATCTGATAACCACCTGAGATAATGTTCACTTATCACAAGTTTGTGATCGGAAAATATTGAGATCTTTCTGTGTTTATTTTTTTTTAAAGTGCATTAAATGTATTAAAAGGACAGATGATCATTATTGTATAGAGGAACATCGTATAGCTTAAAATCTAGTAAGAGTTATTACATATGAGAATTCGAAATTAACGAAAGTTAAAGTTTATTGTTCATTAGTCTAAATTCAAGTACTACAGAGATAAACCAAGGGTAACTTCCAAGTTACAAGATCAAAAGTAAAAGCTAATTCTAGTAGGCTATATCTAAATTTAACTTTGTTTAAAGTCTACTCTGACAAAATCCAAATTGGTTTAAATCCAAACTTTGTTTAATTATAACTTAGTCTAAATTTACCTAAATCTAAATTTTACTTAGTCTAAATTCTAATTAGTCTAAAACATAAAACTTTTAAATTTCAATTAGTCAAACTGATCAAAATCTAACTTTTTATAAATTAAACAAAGTCTAATTCCTATCTCATCTAGGTTTAATATATATTCCCTTAGTCTGTCCATCTCTTTTAATCCAACACACAAGACTGCGAGCACATGTAAAAATGAACATTTAACGCCTTTGTCCAAATTTTCTAAGCTAAACTGATATTAAAATTTCACCACATATCTTATATATACATTCTCTAACAAAGTTAGATTTGTAATAGGCTTCATCGTTGGTATAGCATACATTGGTATTTATTAGATCAATGTTGGTATAGCATAGACTTGTATTTATTAGATCAATGTTGGTATAGCATAGACTTGTATTTATTGGATCAACGTTGGTATAGCATAGACTTGTATTTATTAGATCAACGTTGGTATAGCATAGACTTGTATTTATTGGATCAACGTTGGTATAGCATAGACTTGTATTTATTAGATCAATGTTGGTATAGCATAGACTTGTATTTATTAGATCAATGTTGGTATAGCATAGACTTGTATTTATTAGATCAATGTTGGTATAGCATAGACTTGTATTTATTGGATCAACATTGGTATAGCATAGACTTGTATTTATTGGATCAACGTTGGTATAGCATAGACTTGTATTTATTGGATCAACGTTGGTATAGCATAGACTTGCATTTATTTGATCACCATTGGTCAGTATATTTTCTTATCTTATCTTATCTTATACATTACAGACGCTCCTTCTATAAAAAAGATTATTGCGTCCTACACTCATCCGTGGTCCGCATCTAGTCTTGCATTTTTATTGATGTTTTAAATGATGTTAAGTTACTGGTTTTCCTGGTTTGTTCAGGCAACCCATTCCATGCCCGAATACCAATCGGGAAGAATGAGTACTTATATGCATTTGTTCTCGCATAGGGAATAAGGAAAGTGTTTTTGTCTTTATGTTTATCTGAGCTTTGCAACAGGTTGTTATTGGGTTGTATTTCTAAATTAGAGTTTAATGTCTTATGTATTACTACTACTTTACTCTTTGCCCTTCTGTCCTCTAGTGTTTCTAGGTTTAGTGATTTGACTAATGGTGTTATATTTTCTTGACTACTTCATGCAAGCCAATCCACACTAAGTAGGAATTAACATGGACTAACAATAAATAGTTTCTTATATATATCTTTCTGAGTATTTAATTACCTTTATTGTATTGTATTTCTTAGTTAACTTTTTTTGCCTAATTTTGTTTAAATAGCATTGTCTATACGTTCTACAATGAGCTGTAACCATGCATTCGTAAATCAGCGCAATTAAAACTACATGTGACGATATTTTAACACATAAAAGCAAGGAACAAACCCTCTATATGCGGCTGATTATACAATCTTATACAATCCCTCTCTGGCCACATAAAGAGATCATCAGCACACCATCAACTATTTCTGTCTAAGATGGCCCCACGCTCCAAACAAAAAGACATCTTTAATGTAACTATGCAACTCCAGCCTTTTTATTGTCAAAATGTTGAGCTCGTTGCTAGGTGCTTAAAACTCAAATACTTTCTTGTCATTTAATATGAAATTGCTTGGTTTAGGCCTCTTCTCATGCGAAACAATTTACTTCATGACTAATGTGGATATTATACCTTCATATTGAGTGGCTAGTGAATAGGACTGTGTCCACTAAAACGAGCAAGTTAAACTTATAGAGTGGCCCACTGTGGTCCACTATTGAGTACAAGAAGAGTAAGTATATCATATCCCTTGTGTTGACTCCCCACTTGACAATTTTACAAAGGATAGGAAGGCAGTAAGTGAAATAGAGTATTGAAGGCAGGTGACTTATGGACATTAAGGCAGTAAGTGAAATAGAATATTAAAGGCAGGTGACTTATGGACATTAAGGCAGTAAGTGAAATAGAGTATTAAAGGCAGGTGGCTTCTGGACATTAAGGCAGTAAGTGAAATAGAATATTGAAGGAAGGTGACTTCTGGACATTAAGGCAGTAAGTGAAATAGAATATTGAAGGCAGGTGACTTCTGGACATTAAGGCAGTAAGTGAAATAGAATATTGAAGGCATGTGACTTCTGGACATTAAGGCAGTAAGTGAAAACGAATATTGAAGGCAGGTGACTTCTAGACATTAAGGCAGTAACTAAAATAGAATATTGAAGGCAGGTGGATTCTGGACATTAGCGCAGTAACTAAAATATAATATTGAAGGCAGGTGGCTCCTGGACATTAAGGCAGTAAGTAAAGGAATAGAATTTTGAAGGCAGGTGACTTCTGGACATTAAGGTAGTAAGTGAAATCAAAAATTGAAGGCAGGTGGCTTCTGGACATAAAGGCTGTAACTAAAATAGAATATTGAAGGCAGGTGACTTCTTGACATTAAGGCAGTAAGTGAAATAGAATATTGAAGGCAGGTGAAATTCTGGACATTAAGGTAGTAAGAGAAGGAATAGAATATTGAAGGCAGGTGACTTCTGGACATTAAGGCAGTAAGTGAAATAGAATATTGAAGGCAGGTGACTTCTGGACATTAAGACAGTAAGTGAAATAGAATATTGAAGGCAGGTGACTTCTAGACATTAAGGCAGTAACTAAAATAGAATATTGAAGGCAGGTGACTTCTGGACATTAAGGCAGTAAGTGAAAGAGAATATTTAAGGCAGGTGACTTCTAGACATTAAGGCAGTAAGTGAAGGAATGGAATTTTGAAGGCAGAAGACATCTGGACATTAAAGCAATTAGTGAAATAGAATATTGAAGGCAGGTGAATTCTAAACATTAAGGCAGTAAGTGAAATCAAAAATTGAACATTAAGGCAGTAAAATAAGGAATATTGAAGGCAGGTGGCTTCTGGACATTAAGGCAGTAAGTGAAGGAATAGAATATTGAAGGCAAGTGACTTCTGGACATTAAGGCAGTAAGTGAAATAGAATATTGAAGGCAGGTGACTTCTGGACATTAAGGCAGTAAGTGACGGAATATAATATTGAAGGCCGGTGACTTTTGGATATTAAGGTAGTAAGTGAAGGAATATTGAAGGCAGGTTGCTTCTGGACATTAAGGCAGTAAGTGAAATAGAATATTGAAGGCTGGTGACTTCTGTACATTAAGGCAGTAAGTGAAAAAGAATATTGAAGGCAGGTGACTTCTGTTCATTAAGGCAGTAAGTGAAATAGAAAATTGAAGGCAGGTGGCTTATGGACATTAAGGCTGTAACTAAAATAGTATATTGAAGGCAGGTGACTACTGGACATTAAGGCTGTAAGTAAAATAGAAAATTGAAGGCAGGTGGCTTATGGACATTAAGGCTGTAACTAAAATAGTATATTGAAGGCAGGTGACTACTGGACATTAAGGCTGTAAGTAAAATAGAATATTGAAGGTAGGTGGCTTCTGGACATTAAGGCAGTAAGTGAAGGAAAAGAATATTGAAGGCAAGTGACTTCTGGACATTAAGGCAGTAAGTGAAATAGAATATTGAAGGCAGGTGACTTCTGGACATTAAGGCAGTAAGTGACGGAATATAATATTAAAGGCCGGTGACTTTTGGATATTAAGGCAGTAAGTGAAGGAATATTGAAGGCAGGTTGCTTCTGGACATTAAGGCAGTAAGTGAAATAGAATATTGAAGGCAGGTGACTTCTGTACATTAAGGCAGTAAGTGAAAAAGAATATTGAAGGCAGGTGACTTCTGTTCATTAAGGCAGTAAGTGAAATAGAAAATTGAAGGCAGGTGGCTTATGGACATTAAGGCTGTAACTAAAATAGTATATTGAAGGCAGGTGACTACTGGACATTAAGGCTGTAAGTAAAATAGAAAATTGAAGGCAGGTGGCTTATGGACATTAAGGCTGTAACTAAAATAGTATATTGAAGGCAGGTGACTACTGGACATTAAGGCTGTAACTAAAATAGCATATTGAAGGCATGTGACTTCTAGACATTAAGGCAGTAAGTGAAATAAAATACTGAAAGCAGGTGACTTTTAGACATTAAGGGAGTAAGTAAAGGAATAGAATATTGAAGGCAGGTGACTTCTGGACATTAAGGCAGTAAGTGAAATAGAATATTGAAGGCAGATGACTTCTGGACATTAAGGCAGTAAGTGAAATAGAATATTGAAGGCAGATGACTTCTGGACATTAAGGCAGTAAGTGAAATAGAATATTGAAGGCAGGTGGCTTCTGGACATTAAGGCAGTAAGTGAAATAGAATATTGAAGGCAGGTGACTTCTGGACTTTAAGGCAGTAAGTGAAATAGAATATTGAAATCAGGTGACTTCTGGACATTAAGGCAGTAAGTGAAATAGAATATTGAAGGCAGATGACTTCTGGATATTAAGGCAGTAAGTAAAGGAATAGAATATTGAAGGCAAGTGACTTCTGGACATTAAGGCAGTAAGTGAAAAAAGAATTTTGAAGGCAGGTGTCTTCTGGACATTAAGGCAGTAAGTGAAATAGAATATTGAAGGAAGGTGACTTCTGGACATTAAGGCAGTAAGTGAAATAGAACATTGAAGGCAGGTGACTTCTAGACATTAAGGCAGTAAGTGAAATAGAATATTGAAGGCAGGTGACTTCTAGACATTAAGGCAGTAAAAAAAAAATAGAATTTTTAAGGCAGAAGACATCTGGACATTAATCAGTAAGTGAAATAGAATATTGAAGGTAGGTGACTTCTGGACATTAAGGCAGTAAATGAATTCAAAAATTGAAGGCAGGATGCTTATGGACATTAAGGCTGTAACTAAAATAGAATATTGAAGGCAGGTGACTTCTGGACATTAAGGCAGTAAGTGAAGGAATATTGAAGGCAAGTGGCTTCTGGACATTAAGGTAGTAAGTGAAATAGAATATTGAAGGCAGGTGACTTCTGGACATTAAGGCAGTAAGTGAAGGAATATTGAAGGCAAGTGGCTTCTGGACATTAAGGCAGTAAGTGAAATAGAATATTGAAGGCAGGTGACTTCTGGACATTAAGGCAGTAAGTGAAATAGAATATTGAAGGCAGGTGACTTCTGGACATTAAGGCAGTAAGTGAAAAAGAATATTGAAGGCAGGTGACTTCTAGACATTAAGGCAGTAACTAAAATAGAATATTGAAGGCAGGTGGATTCTGGACATTAAGGCAGTAACTAAAATAGAATATTGAAGGCAGGTGGCTCCTGGACATTACGGCAGTAAGAGAAATAGAATATTGAAGGCAGGTGACTTCTGGACATTAAGGCAGTAAGTGAAATAGAATATTGAAGGCAGGTGACTCCTAGACATTAAGGCAGTAAGTGAAGGAATAGAATTTTGAAGGCAGAAGACTTCTGGACATTAAAGCAGTAAGTGAAATAGAATATTGAAGGCATGTGACTTCTGGACATTAAGGCAGTAAGTGAAATCAAAAATTGAAGGAAGGTGGCTTCTGGACATTAAGGCTGTAACTAAAATAGAATATTGAAGGCAGGTGACTTCTGGACATTAAGGCAGTAAGTGAAATCAAAAATTGAACATTAAGGCAGTAAAATAAGGAATATTGAAGGCAGGTGGCTTCTGGACATTAAGGCAGTAAGTGAAGGAATAGAATATTGAAGGCAAGTGACTTCTGGACATTAAGGCAGTAAGTGAAATAGAATATTGAAGGCAGGTGACTTCTGGACATTAAGGCAGTAAGTGACGGAATATAATATTGAAGGCCGGTGACTTTTGGATATTAAGGTAGTAAGTGAAGGAATATTGAAGGCAGGTTGCTTCTGGACATTAAGGCAGTAAGTGAAATAGAATATTGAAGGCTGGTGACTTCTGTACATTAAGGCAGTAAGTGAAAAAGAATATTGAAGGCAGGTGACTTCTGTTCATTAAGGCAGTAAGTGAAATAGAAAATTGAAGGCAGGTGGCTTATGGACATTAAGGCTGTAACTAAAATAGTATATTGAAGGCAGGTGACTACTGGACATTAAGGCTGTAAGTAAAATAGAAAATTGAAGGCAGGTGGCTTATGGACATTAAGGCTGTAACTAAAATAGTATATTGAAGGCAGGTGACTACTGGACATTAAGGCTGTAAGTAAAATAGAATATTGAAGGTAGGTGGCTTCTGGACATTAAGGCAGTAAGTGAAGGAAAAGAATATTGAAGGCAAGTGACTTCTGGACATTAAGGCAGTAAGTGAAATAGAATATTGAAGGCAGGTGACTTCTGGACATTAAGGCAGTAAGTGACGGAATATAATATTAAAGGCCGGTGACTTTTGGATATTAAGGCAGTAAGTGAAGGAATATTGAAGGCAGGTTGCTTCTGGACATTAAGGCAGTAAGTGAAATAGAATATTGAAGGCAGGTGACTTCTGTACATTAAGGCAGTAAGTGAAAAAGAATATTGAAGGCAGGTGACTTCTGTTCATTAAGGCAGTAAGTGAAATAGAAAATTGAAGGCAGGTGGCTTATGGACATTAAGGCTGTAACTAAAATAGTATATTGAAGGCAGGTGACTACTGGACATTAAGGCTGTAAGTAAAATAGAAAATTGAAGGCAGGTGGCTTATGGACATTAAGGCTGTAACTAAAATAGTATATTGAAGGCAGGTGACTACTGGACATTAAGGCTGTAACTAAAATAGCATATTGAAGGCATGTGACTTCTAGACATTAAGGCAGTAAGTGAAATAAAATACTGAAAGCAGGTGACTTTTAGACATTAAGGGAGTAAGTAAAGGAATAGAATATTGAAGGCAGGTGACTTCTGGACATTAAGGCAGTAAGTGAAATAGAATATTGAAGGCAGGTGACTTCTGGACATTAAGGCAGTAAGTGAAATAGAATATTGAAGGCAGATGACTTCTGGACATTAAGGCAGTAAGTGAAATAGAATATTGAAGGCAGATGACTTCTGGACATTAAGGCAGTAAGTGAAATAGAATATTGAAGGCAGGTGGCTTCTGGACATTAAGGCAGTAAGTGAAATAGAATATTGAAGGCAGGTGACTTCTGGACTTTAAGGCAGTAAGTGAAATAGAATATTGAAATCAGGTGACTTCTGGACATTAAGGCAGTAAGTGAAATAGAATATTGAAGGCAGATGACTTCTGGATATTAAGGCAGTAAGTGAAGGAATAGAATATTGAAGGCAAGTGACTTCTGGACATTAAGGCAGTAAGTGAAAAAAGAATTTTGAAGGCAGGTGTCTTCTGGACATTAAGGCAGTAAGTGAAATAGAATATTGAAGGAAGGTGACTTCTGGACATTAAGGCAGTAAGTGAAATAGAACATTGAAGGCAGGTGACTTCTAGACATTAAGGCAGTAAGTGAAATAGAATATTGAAGGCAGGTGACTTCTAGACATTAAGGCAGTAAAAAAAAAATAGAATTTTTAAGGCAGAAGACATCTGGACATTAATCAGTAAGTGAAATAGAATATTGAAGGTAGGTGACTTCTGGACATTAAGGCAGTAAATGAATTCAAAAATTGAAGGCAGGATGCTTATGGACATTAAGGCTGTAACTAAAATAGAATATTGAAGGCAGGTGACTTCTGGACATTAAGGCAGTAAGTGAAGGAATATTGAAGGCAAGTGGCTTCTGGACATTAAGGTAGTAAGTGAAATAGAATATTGAAGGCAGGTGACTTCTAGACATTAAGGCAGTAAGTGAAGGAATATTGAAGGCAAGTGGCTTCTGGACATTAAGGCAGTAAGTGAAATAGAATATTGAAGGCAGGTGACTTCTGGACATTAAGGCAGTAAGTGAAATAGAATATTGAAGGCAGGTGACTTCTGGACATTAAGGCAGTAAGTGAAAAAGAATATTGAAGGCAGGTGACTTCTAGACATTAAGGCAGTAACTAAAATAGAATATTGAAGGCAGGTGGATTCTGGACATTAAGGCAGTAACTAAAATAGAATATTGAAGGCAGGTGGCTCCTGGACATTACGGCAGTAAGAGAAATAGAATATTGAAGGCAGGTGACTTCTGGACATTAAGGCAGTAAGTGAAATAGAATATTGAAGGCAGGTGACTCCTAGACATTAAGGCAGTAAGTGAAGGAATAGAATTTTGAAGGCAGAAGACTTCTGGACATTAAAGCAGTAAGTGAAATAGAATATTGAAGGCATGTGACTTCTGGACATTAAGGCAGTAAGTGAAATCAAAAATTGAAGGAAGGTGGCTTCTGGACATTAAGGCTGTAACTAAAATAGAATATTGAAGGCAGGTGACTTCTGGACATTAAGGCAGTAAGTGAAATCAAAAATTAAAGGCAGGTGGCTTCTGGACATTAAGGCAGTAAGTAAAGGAATATTGAAGGCAAGTGGCTTCTGGACATTAAGGCAGTAAAATAAGGAATATTGAAGGCAGGTGGCTTCTGGACATTAAGGCAGTAAGTGAAGGAATAGAATATTGAAGGCAAGTGACTTCTGGACATTAAGGCAGTAAGTGAAATAGAATATTGAAGGCAGGTGAATTCTAAACATTAAGGCAGTAAGTGAAATCAAAAATTGAACATTAAGGCAGTAAAATAAGGAATATTGAAGGCAGGTGGCTTCTGGACATTAAGGCAGTAAGTGAAGGAATAGAATATTGAAGGCAAGTGACTTCTGGACATTAAGGCAGTAAGTGAAATAGAATATTGAAGGCAGGTGACTTCTGGACATTAAGGCAGTAAGTGACGGAATATAATATTGAAGGCCGGTGACTTTTGGATATTAAGGTAGTAAGTGAAGGAATATTGAAGGCAGGCTGCTTCTGGACATTAAGGCAGTAAGTGAAATAGAATATTGAAGGCAGGTGACTTCTGTACATTAAGGCAGTAAGTGAAAAAGAATATTGAAGGCAGGTGACTTCTGTTCATTAAGGCAGTAAGTGAAATAGAAAATTGAAGGCAGGTGGCTTATGGACATTAAGGCTGTAACTAAAATAGTATATTGAAGGCAGGTGACTACTGGACATTAAGGCTGTAATTAAAATAGAAAATTGAAGGCAGGTGGCTTATGGACATTAAGGCTGTAACTAAAATAGTATATTGAAGGCAGGTGACTACTGGACATTAAGGCTGTAAGTAAAATAGAATATTGAAGGCAGGTGGCTTCTGGACATTAAGGAAGTAAGTGAAGGAAAAGAATATTGAAGGCAAGTGACTTCTGGACATTAAGGCAGTAAGTGAAATAGAATATTGAAGGCAGGTGACTTCTGGACATTAAGGCAGTAAGTGACGGAATATAATATTAAAGGCCGGTGACTTTTGGATATTAAGGCAGTAAGTGAAGGAATATTGAAGGCAGGTTGCTTCTGGACATTAAGGCAGTAAGTGAAATAGAATATTGAAGGCAGGTGACTTCTGTACATTAAGGCAGTAAGTGAAAAAGAATATTGAAGGCAGGTGACTTCTGTTCATTAAGGCAGTAAGTGAAATAGAAAATTGAAGGCAGGTGGCTTATGGACATTAAGGCTGTAACTAAAATAGTATATTGAAGGCAGGTGACTACTGGACATTAAGGCTGTAAGTAAAATAGAAAATTGAAGGCAGGTGGCTTATGGACATTAAGGCTGTAACTAAAATAGTATATTGAAGGCAGGTGACTACTGGACATTAAGGCTGTAACTAAAATAGCATATTGAAGGCATGTGACTTCTAGACATTAAGGCAGTAAGTGAAATAGAATACTGAAAGCAGGTGACTTTTAGACATTAAGGGAGTAAGTAAAGGAATAGAATATTGAAGGCAGGTGACTTCTGGATATTAAGGCAGTAAGTGAAATAGAATATTGAAGGCAGGTGACTTCTGGACATTAAGGCAGTAAGTGAAATAGAATATTGAAGGCAGATGACTTCTGGACATTAAGGCAGTAAGTGAAATAGAATATTGAAGGCAGATGACTTCTGGACATTAAGGCAGTAAGTGAAATAGAATATTGAAGGCAGGTGGCTTCTGGACATTAAGGCAGTAAGTGAAATAGAATATTGAAGGCAGGTGACTTCTGGACTTTAAGGCAGTAAGTGAAATAGAATATTGAAATCAGGTGACTTCTGGACATTAAGGCAGTAAGTGAAATAGAATATTGAAAGCAGATGACTTCTGGATATTAAGGCAGTAAATGAAGGAATAGAATATTGAAGGCAAGTGACTTCTGGACATTAAGGCAGTAAGTGAAAAAAGAATTTTGAAGGCAGGTGTCTTCTGGACATTAAGGCACTAAGTGAAATAGAATATTGAAGGCAGGTGACTTCTGGACATTAAGGCAGTAAGTGAAATAGAACATTGAAGGCAGGTGACTTCTAGACATTAAGGCAGTAAGTGAAATAGAATATTGAAGGCAGGTGACTTCTAGACATTAAGGCAGTAAGTAAAGGAATAGAATTTTTAAGGCAGAAGACATCTGGACATTAATCAGTAAGTGAAATAGAATATTGAAGGTAGGTGACTTCTGGACATTAAGGCAGTAAATGAATTCAAAAATTGAAGGCAGGATGCTTATGGACATTAAGGCTGTAACTAAAATAGAATATTGAAGGCAGGTGACTTCTGGACATTAAGGCAGTAAGTGAAGGAATATTGAAGGCAAGTGGCTTCTGGACATTAAGGTAGTAAGTTAAATAGAATATTGAAGGCAGGTGACTTCTGGACATTAAGGCAGTAAGTGAAGGAATATTAAAGGCAAGTGGCTTCTGGACATTAAGGCAGTAAGTGAAATAGAATATTGAAGGCAGGTGACTTCTGGACATTAAGGCAGTAAGTGAAATAGAATATTGAAGGCAGGTGACTTCTGGACATTAAGGCAGTAAGTGAAAAAGAATATTGAAGGCAGGTGACTTCTAGACATTAAGGCAGTAACTAAAATAGAATATTGAAGGCAGGTGGATTCTGGACATTAAGGCAGTAACTAAAATAGAATATTGAAGGCAGGTGGCTCCTGGACATTACGGCAGTAAGAGAAATAGAATATTGAAGGCAGGTGACTTCTGGACATTAAGGCAGTAAGTGAAATAGAATATTGAAGGCAGGTGACTCCTAGACATTAAGGCAGTAAGTGAAGGAATAGAATTTTGAAGGCAGAAGACTTCTGGACATTAAAGCAGTAAGTGAAATAGAATATTGAAGGCAGGTGACTTCTGGACATTAAGGCAGTAAGTGAAATCAAAAATTAAAGGCAGGTGGCTTCTGGACATTAAGGCAGTAAGTAAAGGAATATTGAAGGCAAGTGGCTTCTGGACATTAAGGCAGTAAAATAAGGAATATTGAAGGCAGGTGGCTTCTGGACATTAAGGCAGTAAGTGAAGGAATAGAATATTGAAGGCAAGTGACTTCTGGACATTAAGGCAGTAAGTGACGGAATATAATATTGAAGGCCGGTGACTTTTGGATATTAAGGCAGTAAGTGAAGGAATATTGAAGGCAGGTTGCTTCTGGACATTAAGGCAGTAAGTGAAATAGAATATTGAAGGCAGGTGACTTCTGTACATTAAGGCAGTAAGTGAAATAGAATATTGAAGGCTGGTGATTTCTGTACATTAAGGCAGTAAGTGAAATAGAAAATTGAAGGCAGGTGGCTTATGGACATTAAGGCTGTAACTAAAATAGTATATTGAAGGGAGGTGACTACTGGACATTAAGGCTGTAAGTAAAATAGAATATTGAAATCAAGTGACTTCTGGACATTAAGGCAGTAAGTGAAATATAATATTGAATGCAGATAACTTCTGGACATTAAGGCAGTAAGTGAAATATAATATTGAAGGCAGGTGACTTCTGGACATTAAGGTAATAAGTGAAAAAAGAATTTTGAAGGCATGTGACTTCTGGACATTAAGGCAGTAAGTGAAATAGAATATTGAAGGCAGGTGACTTCTGGACATTAAGGCAGTAAGTGAAATAGAACATTGAAGGCAGGTGACTTCTTGACATTAAGACAGTAAGTAAAATAGAATATTGAAGGCAGGTGACTTCTGGACATTAAGGTTGTAAGTGAAAAAGAATATTGAAAGCAGGTGACTTCTGGACATTAAGGCAGTAAGTGAAATAGAATATTGAAGGCAGGTGACTTCTGGACATTAAGGCAATGTCATATATTGGTGGTTTCCAAGTATTGGAACACACAATGCTTTTTCCCCTCTCTTTTTTTTTCTCCCTACACAAGATTTTGTAAGCTGCGCTTATTTTTCCATTTCCTTGACTTTTAGTACGAAAGCGAAAGATTCCTGGTAATTTTGGTATTCCGTGTTGACCTCAAATTCTCGGAGTGGCTAGGAATGGTTTATTATTTCTGCATGGGGGAGTTGCTATCATTTTTATTATAAGTTTTGTAATGATACCATTTTTTTCACCCCTTCTAGTAATAGGTCTGTACCCGCACCATTTTAATAGTATTGAATGATTTCTTTGTCTGAAAGGCTAAGAGTTTCGAGATAATTTCTTTTGAGAACGCTTGTGTTTGCACTTGTTTATTCTCACTGTACATAATCTTTATATTATATATATGTATTTGAACATATCACCTGAATTAAATTATCAACAACATTTACACTGAAGCTTCCTCGTCAAGTTACTATTCTATTGTGTTGTTTACAATACTATAATATTTATCTACTACTCTAACGTCAAGGAAAGGAAATGTTAGAACGCAAATCCTCTCCATAAGGAGAGTTCGTGTAATACTGAAACATAAATAATAATAACTACCCTAGGACCAACGGGAATTATCAACGATATTTACACGGCTCTGGCCACAAGGGGATTGTGGACGTAACAAAATTTGGGGGCTTGTCCGGGATATTTAATTGAGTTCTACTTTTCCTGACCTAGGATTGACAAAATTTGGTGTTCTCGCCCGGAATATTTGAGTTCTACATTTTCTGACCTAGGATTAGAACAAATTTGTTTGCTTGTACCGGAATATTTGAGTTTTACTTTTCCTGACCTAGGAATATTAATATTATGTGACATTAATTGTACTGGGAACGGCATATTTGTGTTTCGTTTTCTAGGACTAATGAGGTTCGTAAACTAGTCAACAAACTAGTTTCGTTTTCTAGTAATGTGAAGCTATTCTTTTTAAAAAGAGGATAGAACTGGTTTGCGTTTTTATTCCTTTTGGAAGTTTGAAGATTCTAGAAGTGTGTGATACTATATTGTGCAAATTTCTGGACAAACCGTAAGTTGGGCCCTTTTATTTTTCTAGACTATATATATTACTCTACATTCACGAATATTACGAACGCTATACTATGGCTTCGAATATATTCAGTGAGGAACTTAATGCCATGTCATTGGTTGAACTAAAATAATTAGCTGAGTCCTTTGGGATTGAGGCAGGGCAGGCAAGACCTAATCGTAATCGTTTGATCAAAGAAATTATGACATGTTTGAGCGGGCAGACTGCAATGAACACTGGTAATGTAGTTGAAGTGGGTGGGAACGATATCATTCATGGTAATGTAGCTCCCAGTGGGAGTGAGGTAAGTGCCCATGGAGAGGAGGTAAATAACATGTCATCTAGATTATCAAACAATGATGAAGATGAAGGATTGAATGGAAACCTAAAATTCCAATTAGCTATGAAGAGAATGGAATTAGAAAGTATGGAAAGGAGAGAATTGAAAAGAATTAGGATAGAAACTGAAAGTAGAGAAAGGATAGAGATGTCACGCATGAACAGATCTGACCTTCGTAGGGACAGCAATGGTATGGATATTAGCGCAATGAAGCAACACTTGCCTATATTCAGAAAAGAAGATGTTCAAGACTTCTTCTTGCTTTTTGAGAGGATAGCAGTATATTATCAGTTCCCGGATGAGAAGATGGCTCTATTGCTTCGATCGACACTCAATAAAGGCAAAGCCTTGGACATAGTGTTGAGTTTAACACCCGAGGAAATAAATGATTATGAAGTGATCAAAGATAGGGTGCTAAAAAGTTATTCCCTGACACCAGAAAAATATAGAAAGCTATTTAGAGACAGAAAGAAGGCATATGACCAAACTCATGTAGACTTTTTGAGACAAAAGGAGAAAATGTTAGAACAGTGGTTAAGGTCACATAATGTAAGTGAGTTTGATAGACTCAAGAACCTAATATTGTTTGAGGAATTCAATGATTGTATTCGAGTGGATATTAAAACTCACATCTCAGACCGAGGGGTTGAAGATGTGCATGAAGCTGCTAGCTTGGCAGATAACTATGCCATAATTCACGCCAGTATAAAGCCATATTATGCTGAAAAACCCAAAGTGCACAAACCAGAGCCCAAAGAGGCTAGTAAACCAAAAGTGACAAATGAAAACAATAATAAGAACAGTAGTATAAATAATAATAGTAACTTAGTTCATTTCAGGAAGCAGACAGATGTAAATAAAGCAAAGGTGGTATGTTTCAACTGCAAGAAAGAGGGCCACATGAAGAAAGGCTGTTGGATCCTTACCAAGAAGCAAGGTACTTTTCTACACTGTGCCAGAGTGCAGAAAGACAGCAAGCAGACATAAGAAGTGTGCAACACAGGGTCAAGAAGCTCAAAAGAAATGCGGCCGGCATCGCCCATAGTCGTGGAGTCGATGGTTTTTTAGAACAGCCAATCTAAGGTAAAAGAGAATAGCTGTACTCAATCTATTATGCTTTCAGAAGGCCGTGAGGAACAGATGGTTCCTGAAGTCCCGGAAGAGGACGACCTATCCGAGTTTCGACCCTTTGTCTACGAGGGGACAGTGTCGACAGAAGTCGATGTACTCAGCAAGAAGAAAATACAGATATTACGTGACACAGATTCTGCTGTCAGCGTGATCCTGGAGGGCAGTGTGCCGTTAACAGATGCCACCAGTACCTGTGAGTCTGTTGTGCTGAGAGGTGCTAGTATGGAGGCCGTAGAAGATCCACTGCACAGAATAGGGATGTTAAACGAAAACCGGATTACCAGATTCCGGTTTTGAATCTGAAAACCGGTTTTGATTTTTAAAACCGGATTTCGGTTTTTTTGGTTGGAAGGTAATCATTACTTCAAGTAGCACACCCTTTATTTTATTTTTTTTATTGGTTCTGATGGAAATATTAAAAAAAAATAATGTTGGATTCACGCAAAACAATTATTCAAATGCCTTGCTAATACTATTTAGTCTTATAGATATTGTGTTTCTTTTTTTTTCTCCAAATACCAACTATGGCTTGCGATAAAAACAACATCAAACCAAATGTCGGCTCATCGTTTAGATGTGCGCTACTGTTTGATGTGCCTCAATGCGGCAGGGATTGCCCCTTCCGGGTCGGCCTACACAGCCATTCTCGGCGGTGCAGTTGGATACCTCACCCATGAAGCTAGTACACCATCGTCTCTCGAGACGGACGGATGCCGACGACGACTCTTTGATGTTCGCAATGGAGAGAGCAAACTAGTTTTGTCCTGTGACCCTGAACAATTCGGCTAGACACCGCGTCTGTGCTTTATTATTAACGACAGCATTAAATACAAATTCTTTTGACTTTGATTGGCGCTACGTGATCCTAGTCAATACATTATTTTACAAGTCTACACAAGTCCACGGTGCACAAATTATCACTATTGAAAGCTATTATCGGTTTTAATCAATTAGCCCATATTTTTGTTATTTCTAAAGAATGTTATGGTAAAGTGTACAAAATCATAATGTATTCACAAAAATCAACCTCTTGAATGCTATGCAAACACTTATTAAGTTTGAAATATTTTTCAAATAAACCTACAAAACTACGCTCATTTGTCTTTTCCGGCCTGTGACTTGTGACATTGCGGGGGGGGGGGGCGGAATCGAAATCCGGTTTTAAACCGGTTTTATAGAACCGAAAACCGGTTTTGAAAACAAACCGGTTTTAACATCCCTAGCACAGAATAAAGCTCGAGTCGGAGATTTTTACAGGTAACATTGTAGTGGGAGTGTGGCGCGCACTACCCGTCAAAGACGTTTCCATGATATTAGGAAATGACATTATGGGCGGCAGAGTCACTGTCGAGCCCATGGTTAAAGTGTTGGAGACGAAGATGGCGGAGGACACAAACCTATGTCCTGCCAATGAACGCCCAACATGTGCACTGACAAGAGCAATGCAGAAAAAGAAGTCGGAAAAGACTCCTGCTACGCCGTGTAGTGCAACGAAAGATGTGTTTGTCTGTTTTGAAGACACACATGCGAATGAAACAGTGGTAACAGAAACACCTGACATCGATTTAAGTGATACGTTCTTTGCTGAACTAACAACTGGTGAAGCAACAGAGAACGATATCGTTTTGTCACCAAAGCAGAAATTGGTAAAAGAACAATTGAATGACGAAGTAATAATGCAACTCAGAATGAAAGCTGTTGATGAAAAGACTGCAGATGCAATGGCGGAATGTTTCTACATGAAAGATGAAGTGTTGATGAGAAAGTCGATACCGCTCAACTCGGGTACAAATGAGTGGGACAGTATTCACCAGATTGTAATACCTAAGTGCTATCGTAAAGATATACTGCATATGGCGCATGATCTTCCTTTCGCTGGTCACATGGGAGTTCGAAAAACACACCACCGTATCTTCCCTTACTTCTACTGGCCAGGACTGAGAAGAGATGTCGAACAATACTGCAAGACTTGCCACGTATGCCGAATTGTAGGACGACCTAATCATTGAATTCCTGTCGCTCCACTCCAGCCGATACCAGCGTTCGACGAACAAATCATTCATATACTCATTGATTGTGTGGGCCCGTTGCCGAAAACAAAAGCCGGTTTCCAGTACCTACTCACAATCATGTGTTCATCCACTCGCTTACCGGAAGCCATTCCGTTGCGGAACATAACAACAGTGAAAGTGGTAGACGCCCCGACAAATTTCTTCAGACGTTATGGCCTACCAAAGACAGTACAGTCCGACAAGGGGACTAACTTTACATCGAACATTTTCAAACAAGTCATGGAACAATTAGGGATAAGCCATAGGCTATCAAGTGCCTATCATCCTGAGAGCCAGGGAGCTCTGGAAAGGTTTCATCAGACATTAAAATCAATGCTTAAAAAGTACTGTTATGAAAACGAGAAAGACTGGAATAAGGGTGTGCCTTATTTACTGTTCGCTGCAAGAGAGGCCACTCAGCCCGTTCGAACTTGTGTATGGACACACAGTCAGAGGTCCGTTGAAACTTCTACATGAAACTTGGCTAACGGACAGTGAACCGATTGGACTTTTGTCATATGTAGATAAATTAAAAAATAGGCTTTATCATGCTTTTAACCATGTAAAGACTCATTTTCCACAGATGCAAGAGCGTATGAGACAGAATTATGACCGGAAAGCTACAGCTAGAACTTTTGCACCAGGTGACAAAGTTCTTGTGTTTCTACCTTTGCAAAATCAGCCTTTAAGTGCAAAGTTTAGTGGCCCCTACGAGATAGAGTCAAAGCTTGGCAAGGTCAATTATTTGATAAAGACTCCTGGCCGGAGACAAAAGCAGAGGGTATGCCATATTAATTTACCTAATCCCTATGTTTCCAGGGAAAAAGGTAAACCAAGGGAGGCCTCCATGATTTCATTAGCTAGAGTCCCGACGGACTTGTCTAAGATAGAACACAAGTTTGCAGAGAGCGAACTTAATAATACAGAAGCCATTAAGAGCTTAGAAACAAAGCTAGGGCATCTTTTGGTAGAAAATAAACAGAAGATTATGAGTCTGATACATGAAAATAAGTCAATGTTTACAGATGTTCCCAGTAGGACACATCTAATAGAGCACTATGTAGTATTAACCGAGGGTGCCAGGTCTATTAAGCAGCATCCATATAGAGTTGACCCCATCAGACCTGAGCATATTGAGGCAGATATAAAGTACAATTTAGAAAATGATATAGTGGAAGAATGTGATAGCGAATGGTCTTCACCCTATGTGTTGGTACCAAAAGCCGACCACACACTGCGGTTTTATAGAGATTTTGGGAAATTAAGTAATTTTACAAAGACTGACTCGTATCCCAATCCCCGTACCATCGACAATATAGGGACAATGTTATAGTTTGACACTCTATCTCGGGTACTACATGATTGACTGAATAACTCAGTGCTTCTTTTTCAGATCATCTCACTTGTTCATTAAGATAATAATAATAAATATTTGGTCATTTATATCGCACCTCACTCCATGCTAATGCAAGCATGCTCACCGCGCTCACAAAATTGAAACGACACTAACACTCTAAAATAGTTTTAAACAAGGTTTCGGCCGATGGAGGCACGAAACGACAATAACATTTTAAAATAGTTTTAAACAAGTATTTTGATGATGGATGTGTACTTCATCAACTTAGTTGAAAAGAAAAGTCTTCAAATTCTTCTTGAATGCTTTTTTTGACACAGAGTTTTTTAGTGTCTCAGGTAAGCCATTTCACAGTGTAGGCGCCACAGATTCAAACGAGCGTACACCAAGAGTCTTTTTTTTGTGACCTTCCAAACCTGGAATTTCGAGGAGAGATTGTGTTGAAGATCGCAGCATCCTTAACGGGACATGCTTCGGTATAAGCTCTTTGAGATATGCAGGTGCTGTGCCTTCCACGCATCCATAGGTAAGGGACATAATCTTATGATCAATGCGCTTCGTCACAGGGAGCCAGTGGAGCTCTTTGAGAATTGGAGTGATATGGTCATGCTTCTTTACTCGTGACACAATGCGTGCTGCAGTATTTTGAACTTTCTGAAGTCTATCCAGTTGTTTCTGGGGTAAACCCCACAGGCAACTGTTACAATAGTCTAGTATTGACTGTATTGTTGCAACAGCAAAAGCATTGGCTGTTTTTTTATTAATCAGAGGTCGCAGCTGACCCAGGGCACGAAGATGAAAGGAGCAGGCCCTAACAACAGTACTGATGTGTGGACCCATTGTTAATTTACTATCAATGATAAAGCCCAGGTCTCTGACAGTGTTGGACAAAAAGATATCAGAGGCCCCTACTTTAATAGATGGAATATCGACTTTCCTAAGATTGAAGTTTGAACCGCACAGAATTGCCTCAGTCTTGTCGTCATTTAGTTTGAGTTTGTTAGCAGTCATCCACGCTTTCACCGCTAGACAGCATTCTTCCACTGCATTAACAGCGGCAGCACAAGCATTATGATCAGGATGAAGCTTTTGTACAGCTGGGTATCATCCGCATATAGTTTGTGCGAGATAATCCTTGGCTATCAATTATTCTGCCAAGCTGGCAGAATGTGTCATGATAACCTATCATTCGTTTGAATTTTGATTATGGAATACCTATAGAATACTTGTATCAGACAGAAGTCAAGTCTTATGAAAGTATTAATCATTTTTATTATCATGCACTAGATGAAAGTATTATATTTTCTTATTGATGTTCTGAGATATTTTAAATTCATTTAATTCATTTTATTATGGAAAATAAATTCCATTTAAATTTAAATGCATTATGCAATAAATATATATTTGTATGTATTTACTTAATATGGATGGATGAAAATAATTATCATTGCATGCAATTAAGTGGTGAAACTTTGAGCTAATTGATTTGTTATCTTGTTTTATTTAAATGAATAAAACTAAGTAATAATATGAACAATTTTTATCTTAGAAAGATAGAATAGCAATTGGTATAAATTAATAGATAATATTGAAAATCTATTGTTAAATTGTTATATGTTGGTAATATAATAGGAAAAATTAGTGGATACTCTCACTATGTTGTATATAAGTTGTTATATATTCCATATATCTGGGAATGAAGGGAAATAAAGGTACCTAAAGGTGTGCACTTAACCAACCCTGAACAATCTTTTATATTAAACTATTTAATTTGCCAAAAAAAAAACGCATAATGGTAGATAACATTTTAATATTTAGATTGCTGTAGTAATTGTAACTAGAGCGTATCTTTCCTCATATTTGAGAAAATGGGAAGTAATAATCACCTTAAGTATGAACCTTGACCTACCCTGTAATATATATTAGTTAATGTCAAGTTGACACTGTAATTTAAAGGAGAAGTAACCTATAGTTTGATTTGAGTGATACATTAATCATTTTTTAAAACTATTTTAGAGGTAAAGTGTTGAAAATTTGTTTGAGTTTGAGCAATGTTATATTTGTTTAAATAGATTAAAACTTTTTGCACATTTTTGGTGGAAATCCACACAACTGTACATTGTTAAAGTAGGAATGGCTAGAATATTTTGGAATTATTTGTACTTGTTAAGACATTAGTTAATTTTAATGTTAACGGGGAAATCACGTTATAATCACAATTACCATAGGGTAACGATGTTTTGTTTTTTTCATTTAATTGTGCCACTGAGCCATGTTTTGCTTAAATTGTCTTATGATCTTCCATTGATTGATGGTTGTTAACACGATAGTGTTAGGTACGAAAAATGTACCATGTTGGGTATTACCATGGTAATTATGGTACATTATTTCTTTCGTTGGGTGGGGGCGTGTCATATATTAGTGGTTTCCAAGTATTGGAACACACAATGCTTATTCCCCTCTCTTTTTTTTCTCCCTGCACAAGATTTTGTGGGCGGGGCTTATTTGTCCATTTCCTTGACTTTTAGTACGAAGGCGAAAGATTCTTGGTAATTTTGGTATTCCGTGTTGACCTCAAATTCTCGGAGTGGCTAGGAATGGTTTATTATTTCTGCATGGGGGAATTCCTATCATTTTTATTATAAGTTTTGTAATGATACCATTATTTTAAACCCTCCAAGTAATAGGTCTGTCCCCCGCACCACTTTAATAGTATTTAATGATTTGTTTGTCTGAGAGGCTGAGAGTTTCGAGATAATTTCTTTTGAGGACGCTTGTGTTTGCACTATTTTATTCTAACTGTACATAATCTTCATATTATATATATGTATTTGAACATATAGCCTGAATTAAATTATCAACAACATTTACACTGAAGCTTCCTTGTCAAGTTACTATTCTATTGTGTTGTTTACAATACTAAAATATTTATCTACTACTCTAACGTCAAGGAAAGGAACTGTTAGAACGCAAATCCTGAGTTTGTGCCCAGGAACTTAAGGAGAGTTCGTGTAGTACTGAACATAAATAATAATAACTAAAGTCTACCCTAGGACCAACGAGAATTATCAACGATTACTACACAGCTCTGGCCACAAGGGGATTGTGGACGTAACAGCAGTAGGCTAAGTGAAATATAATATTGAAAGCAGGTGACTTCTGGACATTAAGGCAGTAAGTGAAATAGAATATTGAAGGCAGGTGACTTCTGGACATTAAGGCAATGTCATATATTGGTGGTTTCCAAGTATTGGAACACACAATGCTTTTTCCCCTCTCTTTTTTTTTCTCCCTACACAAGATTTTGTAAGCTGCGCTTATTTTTCCATTTCCTTGACTTTTAGTACGAAAGCGAAAGATTCTTGGTAATTTTGGTATTCCGTGTTGACCTCAAATTCTCGGAGTGGCTAGGAATGGTTTATTATTTCTGCATGGGGGAGTTGTTATCATTTTTATTATAAGTTTTGTAATGATACCATTTTTTTCACCCCTTCTAGTAATAGGTCTGTACCCGCACCATTTTAATAGTATTGAATGATTTCTTTGTCTGAAAGGCTAAGAGTTTCGAGATAATTTCTTTTGAGAACGCTTGTGTTTGCACTTGTTTATTCTCACTGTACATAATCTTTATATTATATATATGTATTTGAACATATAGCCTGAATTAAATTATCAACAACATTTACACTGAAGCTTCCTTGTCAAGTTACTATTCTATTGTGTTGTTTACAATACTAAAATATTTATCTACTACTCTAACGTCAAGGAAAGGAACTGTTAGAACGCAAACCCTGAGTTTGTGCCCAGGAACTTAAGGAGAGTTCGTGTAGTACTGAACATAAATAATAATAACTAAAGTCTACCCTAGAACCAACGAGAATTATCAACGATTACTACACAGCTCTGGCCACAAGGGGATTGTGGACGTAACAGCAGTAGGCTAAGTGAAATATAATATTGAAGGCAGGTGACTTCTGGTCATATAGGCAGTAAGTGAAATAGAATTTGAAGGCAGGTTGTTTCTGGACATTAAGGCAGTAAGTGAAATAGAATATTGAAGGCAGGTGGCTTCTGGACATTAAGGCAGTAAGTGAAATAGAATATTGAAGGCAGGTGGCTTCTGGACATTAAGGCAGTAAGTGAAGGAATATAATATTGATGGCAGGTGCATTCTGGACATTAAGGCTGTAATTAAATAGAATATTCATGGCAGGTGGCTTCTGGAAATTTAGGCAGTAACTAAAATAGAATATTGATGGCAGGTGGCTTCTGGACATTAAGGCTGTAACTAATATAAAATATTGATGGCAGGTGGCTTCTGGACATTTAGGCAGTAAGTGAGAAAGAATATTAATATCACGGTTTTAGTATATAATGAGTTATATTCTGGTCTATTCTGATTTTTTAACTATTTGTTAATCTATCTATCTATCTAACGGTCTGTCTATCAATTGGTCTGTCTGTCTATCAGTCTATCTATCTATTTATCTATCTGTCTATGTATTTCCATCCCTGATATCCTTATCTATCATAAAATATATTTCCTTAAGTCACAACCAGCCCAAATCTAGTGTATTACTCTATCCGTTAATCTGTCTATCTATGTATCTATCTATCAATTTATCTAGCTAGCATCTATCTATCTATCTCATTTATCTATGCATCTATCCATCCCTCTTTTCATCTATCAATCTATCCATCTATCTATCTATCCATCGTTTATCTATCAGACTGTATGTCTGTCTAACAATAAATCTTTATATAACTATAAAAATGTTAATTCCATTAGTTCATTTTGGAAATTAAAATTGTGTTTAGTTCTCTTTACTACCATGTAAACATCTTCGCTTGTATTCCCCGGTGTGTCACTCGGCTCTTAGCAGCTCGGGCAAAGGAAAGAAAGAATTAAAGTTTTTTGTGGTGTTTTCCATTATGAAAATAAACGAAATTAACTAAATCGAGTTTTGAATAGGTTCACTAAAAAGAAATACAAGTCACAGTTAGCTTAAATCGACAAGGCCTGCACGAAACAGTTAGCTTAGTTCGACAAGGCCTACACGAAACAGTTAGCTTAGTTCGACAAGGTCTACAAGCAACAGTTAGCTTAGTTCGACAAGGCCTACATGCCACAGTTAGCTTAGTTCGACAAGGTCTACAAGAAACAGTTAGCTTAGTTCGACAAGACCTACATGCCACAGCTAGCTTAGTTCGACAGGGCCTACAGGTCACAGTTAGCTTAGTTCGACAAGGCCTTCAGGCCACAGTTAGTTTAGTTCGACAAGACTTAGGCCCACAGGTCACAGTTAGCATTTTTTTTAACAAGGCCTAAATTTCACAGTTAGCTTAGTTCGACAGGGCCAACAGGTCACAGCTTAGTTCTACAAGGCGTTCAGGCCACAATTAGCTTAGTTCGACAAGGCCCACAGGCAACAGTTTGCTTAGTTCAACAAGGCCTACAGGTCATAGTTGTTGAAATATTATACTTGTAATGTATTTCTTTTAAGAAACAATCAATTCAGTTTAATAAAACGTTTTATTGTCGATAGACTTTTTGACAAGACACAAGGAGATTTTAATACACACATAAAACAAAAGAGTGGGAGTGAAAACAATATTAGTCTAATAGTCTAATGATCATTTCGTATTTTTGACATTTTTATCACTCCTTCTCAAAAACACTAAATGACAAAGATGGAACTAAAACATTGGTTTAACACCAATCATGTCTCTGATTCTATTAAATCGGAACTGCGACAGTCCCTTTGTTAGAATATCTGCTATCATTTCATCTGTTTGACAGTATTTGAGAGTCACAGTCTTATTTTCTATCTGCTCCCTGATGAAATGGTATTTGATGTCAACATGTTTTGCTCTGCCACGTAATTTCGGATGGTTAGCCATGGCCATAGCTGACTGATTGTCCTAAAAAATAACAGTGGCAACATTTGGGTCACACATCAATCCAGACGTTAGTTGTCTCAACCTTAGTGCCTCTTGTGCTGCACTTGAAAGTGCCATATACTCAGCTTCTGCTGTGGACAGAGCCACACATGACTGTTTCTTACTTCTCCAACTTATAGGTCCACTACCCATAAGAAACACATAGCCAGATGTAGACTTTCGATCATCAATGTCACCGGCCCAGTCTGCATCACAGTAACCAACAAATTCATTAGAGTCATTGTTGTGGTACACTAGTCCATGATTCTGTGTACCTTGTAGGTATCTTAGAATTCGTTTTACTGCCGTCCAGTGTTGTTCTGATGGGTGAGCACAGAATTTAGCTACATTACTCACAGCATAAGTAATGTCAGGTCTGGTCCAAGTTGACAAATACAGTAGACTACCCACTGCTGATTGGTAAAGTCCCTGATCAAATGAACTACTTTCTTCTTCCTCTTTTCTCAATTTTACACAGGAGTCCGTTGGAGTTGATACAGGTTTAGAATTAAGCATTCCAAATCTCTCAAGAACTTTGCTTGTATAACCTGGCTGTCCAAGCCAGATACCATCTTTCTTTCGAGTGAACATCACACCCAAAAAGGATTTTAATTCACCAAGATCCTTTGTGTCAAATTTTGAAGAAACAGCCTTTTTGACACTTGTTAGAATTGTATTGTTCCTAGCAGCCAATGTGATGTCATCAACATATACTGCGATGATGACCATCTCTCCTTCTGCAGTTGTATATACACAGGGTTCACTTGATGACTGCTTGAAACCAAGATCTTTCAGATGGTTATCAAGCACTGAGTTCCAACACCAGGGAGATTGCTTTAGACCATAGAGACTTTTCTTTAATTTACAAACAAGGTTTTCCTTTCCTTGTTCAACAAATCCTTCTGGTTGTTTCATGTATACTTCTTCCTCTAACACTCCGTTTAGAAAAGCTGTGGTCACATCCATTTGATGCAACTGTAGATTGTATTTGGCAGCTATAGCAATGACTGTGCGCACAGACTCGGGTCTAACGACTGGGCTGAATGTTTCATCATAGTCCAGACCATATTTCTGTGAGAAACCTTGCGCAACCAACCGAGCTTTATGTCTCAAAGTTTGTCCCTCAGCATTTACTTTGATCTTAAAGACCCACTTGCTTCCTATAGCCTTTCGACCTTCTGGCAGTTCTACTAAGTCCCAGACTTCATTTTCTTGGAGCGATTTGATTTCATTCTCCATTGCCACTGACCATTGAGACTGGTGTGAGCTTGTCATAGCTTGTCTCACCGTACTGGGTTCTTCTAGATCACGAGTCAAGTTCTCCCATTCACCATATCGATTTGGTGGACGTGTTGATCTCACTGGTCTATTGGCATCTGGTTGTTCATCTGGTTCACGAACCCGTGTCTCATAAGGATCATCAACTTGATTCACTTCTCCATCGATATCATTTTCAATAAAGTCCAGTGGCACATATGTTGGCTTCTGAGGAGTTTCCGTCTCCTTCTCAAAACCAAACCTGCATTCATTAAACAGAACGTCTCGGCTGTAAATTACTTTATCAGTCTTCAGGTTGTATAGGCGATAACCCTTGACATCTGTTCCGTACCCTAGAAAAATGCATTTTTGTGCCTTTGCATCGAATTTTTGTCTTTTATCTTTTGGAATGTGAGCATATGCAACACATCCAAACACTCGCAAGTGATCAACACTAGGTTTGTTACCAGTTAACACCTCATAAGGGGTAGTACCCTGAAGAGCCTTAACAGGACTTCGATTCTGCAGATATACAGCTGTTGACACTGCTTCTGCCCAGAATGTTCGTGGCAACTTTGCTTCAGCAAGCATGACACGTGCTGCTTCAACAATTGTCCTGTTCTTCCTCTCTGCTACTCCATTTTGTTCTGGTGTTTTTGGAACAGTCAGTTCATGGCGGATCCCCTCTTTCTTTAAATAACTTTCAAATTCTTTGGCAGTAAACTTTCCTCCATTATCAGTGCATAGGACCTTGAGTTGTTTTTCATATGACTTTTCAACCATTGCTTTCCACGCAATGAAACACTTGAAAACATCATCTTTGTGCTTAATAACATAAACCCAAGTATAGCGACTGCAATCATCAATAAAGGTGAGAAAATATTGAGCTCCACCAAGAGATTGTGAGCTTGTCTTCCCGCACACGTCACTGTGGACCAGATCAAGAATATTATTGCTCACCTTTCCACTAGACTGAAATTTGGCCCTGTGATGTTTGCCTTTTGTTTGCCTTTTGCACATGCTTCACACAGATCTCTATCTGTCAACTCATCATAATCAAGTCCATCAACTTGTTTTCCTACAGCCAACTTTCTGAGATTTTGAAAACCTAGATGTCCATAGCGTCTATGTCACAGTTCCTCGCTTTTTTCTAGATCTCCTTTTGCTGTATTACAATGATGCTGATTTTCACAGTGACACAGATAGTACAGACCACCTGAATGCACTCCTTGTGCTAGCAGTTTACCTTCAGTATCTTTTATAGAACATCCTTGGTAATTAAACTCGACTGTTTTTCCAGCCTCAGTTGCATGATCTACACTAAAAAGGTTATACTTTAGTTCAGGCACATTGAGTACGTCATGCAACTTGCATACCTTATGTTTCATACCAGGTAACTTCATTTTAAGTTTGACAATGCCACGTGCATGTGCAGTCAAATTTCGTCCATCGCCAAGACCAATATTTAGAGGCTCTTCCAAGTTTGACAACTCTATAAATTCTGATTTATTGCAGCACATATGACTCGTTGCGCCTGAGTCAACAATCCAATTTTCATCATCACTGACTGTAGTAGTTAAAGCATGTCGCACTAACAGTCCAATGCTTTTCTCACCTGAGTCAGAGTCTCTCCTAGCTTTAGCATCAGTGGGATGTGCCCTATGTTGCCAGTGTTTGCTTGTTTCTTGTCTTTTTATTTCAGGACAATCTCGTTTTATGTGTCCATTCCTCTTACACTGATAACACTGAGGACCTTTCTTTGTTTTCTTCTCCTTTGACACGAGTGCTCTACTTGGTTCTTCTTCTCTTCGCTGTGATATCTTCCTCTCTTCATGAAGCAATCTCTCAGTTACAAGTTCCATCTTTGGAACTTCTGAGCAAGCCTAAAGAGCAGTTACCAACATATTGTAAGAACCAGGAAGGCTAGCAAGTAAGTGAACCACTCTGTCCTCTTCATCAACCGCGTCTCCTACCACTGCAAGCTCATTGAAAATCTCTGTTAAAGTTTTAACATGTTCATGCACAGAGTCCCCATCTTTCATTCTAAGCGTCAATAATCTTCTTCTTAGAGCCAGTCTGTTGGCCCATGTTTTATTTTGAAACTGATCTCTTAGTTTTTCCCATACAATCTTAGGTTCAACTGGATTCACAATCATATACAACAGTGAAGGGTCCAATGCCAAAACAATAATAGCCAAAGCCTTATCTCTCCTTGCATTAAATTTTGCAACATTTTCAGACTCTTCTTCACCGGGTACAACTTCAGAACAATTACAATACCCCAGAGTCCATCTTTCATCAATGCCATCTGGCACTGAATCTTCCAGGTTGAATAATTTGAACCAACAAGAGGAATAATAATGCTTGTATTCATATTTGACATTCTTAATAATTCTTATGTCTTAATCAAGTTGATATTGACAACAATAAATATTCTTTTCTTCAGCCCTCACAGAATTTATAAATCTATTGATTCCAGTAGGCTAAATAAGTTAATTCACAATCAGTTCTAAACTAACTATCGACATTAGCCTTAGGTTAGACTTAGACTGAATCAGTCAGTAGTCTATCAGAATAAAACGTTAATTATCACTTTTACAGATAATACATTAACACAGCGCTCAATCGTTCTGGGCCCATAACCTGTTGAAATATTATACTTGTAATGTATTTCTTTTAAGAAACAATCAATTCAGTTAAATAAAACGTTTTATTGTCGATAGACTTTTTGACAAGACACAAGGAGATTTTAATACACACATAAAACAAAAGAGTGGGAGTGAAAACAATATTAGTCTAATAGTCTAATGATCATTTCGTATTTTTGACATTTTTATCAATAGTAAGCTTAAGGCCTACAGTTCACCGTTAGCTTAGTTCGACTGGGCCTACATGTCACAGCTAGCTTAGTTCGATAAGGCCTACAGGCCACAGTTAGCTTAGTTCAACAAGACTTACAGGTCACATTGAGCTTACTTCAACAAGGCATACATATTACAGTTAGCTTAATTCGACAAGGCCTACAAGCCACAGTTAGCTTAGTTCGACAAGACTTACAGGCCACAGTTACTTCGACAAGGCTACAGGTCACAGCTTAGTTCGACAAGGCCTACAGGCCACAGTTACCTAAGTTCGACAAGACTTACAGGCCACAGTTAGCTTCAACAACAAGGCCTACATTTATAAATTAGCTTAATTCTACTAGACTTACAGGTCACAGTTAGATTAGTTAGACAAGGTCCTCAGGCACAAATAGCTTAGTTCGACAAGTCCCACAATCAACAGTTTGCATAGCTCTACAAGGCCTACAGGCCACAGCTAGCTTAGTTCGACAGGTCCTACAGGTCACAGCTTAGTTTGACAAGGCCTACAGGTCACAGTTAGCTTAGTTCAACAAGGCATCCAGGTCATAGTTAGCTTAGTTGGACAAGCCCTACAGGTCACAGTTAGCTTAGTTCGGCAAGGCCTACAGGTCACAGTTAGCTTAGTTCGACAAGGCCTACAGGTCACAGTTAGCTTAGTTTGACATGGCCTACAGGTCACTCAGACCCTTTATTAGCTGGGTCAGGAATTAGCTTATGGAAATGTAGGTCAAATATTATATGTTGGGACCAGGAACTAAGTGTATGTCATGTTTAGTGTCAACATAATCATCCATACGTATATTTTCAGAATAAGTACATTAATGTTACAAACCTTTCCGGCACTAAAGCAGAAACGACGGAAGGCAAGAATCTAGAAACAAATTACATAAATTATGTTATTCGCTATTCTTGAAAACATTTCTTTACATTAGCTTTACATTTAAATTGGATTTCATAAATCGGTTTTCGATTATTTCTCTTCTCATTTTTAAGCAACTAGAAGCAGTGAAATTTAGTACAATTTTGTAGTTCGGGTATTATCCAAAGGTCATTTTAGTAAGCTGCAGGAGAGAAAGAGTAGTATAATAGCCGAAATGAGATAAATATATTTATTTCAAGCCCTAGTACGCAGTAAGTAAATATAAAATAAACAATCCTCAATGACAGTTCTACTTCAATCATTCGTTGAAGGATAGTATACACAGGTATTGGTCAATTCATGGTTCCCACTTGTTATTCCTACAATACCATCTGCTTGCAGAATATATTTTTGTAAGGGAGGTCAAAACATTGCCACATCATACAAGAGATAAACTTTGTCCACCCTCCACCATCACACACTTACACACCCGTACACTCACACACCCCTACACTCACACATCCCTACACTCACACACAAATGAAAACAGTGACAAACTAGGGCATTACAGAGTGACACAGTGACACCATTTCACATCACAAAGAAAAAAAAACTGTGATACAGCCAAGTATTCGCACTTACATGCATTTACTTACACACACGGTCAAACTCGTATACTCGCTCATATATTCACGAAACTCACTATTCACAAAATCACATATTAACACACTCGCACATCACACATATTTTCACCCATTCACAGTCATGAAATCAAAGTTTTAAATTCAAACATTCTCACTTTCCCAACCCTCATTGAATTCATCAATCACACACTCACACATTCACACATATATACTATACATTTACCCATTTCTTCTGGAATAAATTGCATGCTCGTTTAATCATTGATTCACATTTGATAAATTTACAAATTCATACAAGTACACAATCACACATTCACATAGTCAGAAATTCTCGCATTTAGAGACAACAGACACATCATCACACAATTACACACACACACACACACACACAAACACACGAAGTCAATCGTTCACACACTCTAACAGTCAGATACCCCATCTTTTTTACCCCCTCCCACACACCCCCTCCCTCAAACCGTCATCCTAAGTCATGTTTTAATTCTGCTGTCAATTGTTCTAATCGGTCATTTCATGGAAAGGTCAATAGTCATGAGTCAAGCCAAGGTTGTGCTCAATATGCCTGTTAAGTCAACAGTAGTCAAAGCCAAGTTTTGGACTATCAGATAAGGGGCTACCATTTGGGAAGCTTTATGACTAACTTGTGAATTTATAACCAGGTCATGGGATAAAAATATCTCTGTCTCTATGCCAGTGAAGACCGGGTAACATCAATGTCTAAATGAAGTCTAGTTGTTTTACAACACTTATGTAAATGCATGAAACTTGAATGATGTATAAATTTATGATTTCTGACAAAATATGGCTTTGAAAAAACACAATTATGTATTATATTTACTTCAGTTTAATGAATGATGTGATATTTATTTGAATGTTTATTATACTTAACATCAAGTGGGTTGTATCTAGCAAGTAAGCTGTTCTATCCAGCTTGTGGGTTGTTGTATCCAGCAAGTAAGCTGTTCTATTCAGCTTGTGGGTTGTTGTATTCAGCAAGTGGGCAGTTGTATCCACCGTGGGTTGGTGTATATATCAAGTGGGTTGTTGCATCCAGCAAATATGTTGTTGTGCGAAGATAGTGGGATGTTGTATGCAGATAGTGGGATGTTGTATCTAGCAAGTGGGTTGTTGTATGCATAGAGTGGACTGTTGTATCTAGCAAGTGGGTTGTTGTATTTATCAAGTGGGTTGTTGTATCTAGTAAGTGGGTTGTATGCAGATAGTGGACCGTTGCATCTAGCAAATGGGTTGTTGTATCTAGCAAGTGAGTTGTTGTATGCAGGTAAAGGGGTTTTGTATCCACCAAGTGGGTTGTTGTATCTAGCAAATGGGTTGTTGTACCTAGCAAGTGGGTTGTTGTATGCAGCTAGTGGATTGTTGTATCTAGCAGGTGGGTTGTTGTATCTAGCAAGTGGGCTGTTGTAACCAACAAGTAAACTTTTGTATCTAGCTAGATGGCTGTTGTATTCAGCAAGTGGGCTGTTGTATGCAGATATAATGTTGTTCTATCTAGCCATTGTGTTGTTGTATCTAGCAAGTGGGTTATTGTAACAAGAAATTGGGCTATTGTATCCAGCAAGTGGACTGTTGTATCCAGCTAGAGGGCTATTGTATCCAGCAAGTGGGTTGTTGTATCAACTAAGAGAGTGTTGTATCCAGCAAGTTGGTTGTTGTATTTAGCAAGTGGGCTGTTGTATCCAGCTAGAGGGCTGTTGTATCCAGCAAGCGGGCTGTTGTATCCAGCAAGTGGACTCTAGCTGGAGTCTCTGGAGCAGTAGTGACTCCACTCTACCTGGAGTCTCTGGAGCAGTATTGACTCGACTCTAGCTGGAGTCTATGGAGCAGTATTGACTCGACTCCAGCTGGGGTCTCTGGAGCAGTATTGACTCCACTCTAGCTCTAGTTTCTGGCTTCAAGATTCATCTTATAGTCTTTCTGATTCATCAACCGCCACATTAGTCTGACCTTTACAATAACAGAAAATATCGATTTTATTCTGTCTGTCCATCCGCTTCTTTTTTTCTCTTTCTCTCCCGTCATAGAGTAGAAATCCTTTACTCTAGTTGTAATTCTAACCACAAGAATTTAAACAATTTAAAGCAGTCCTGTTTTAATTCTGCTGTCAATTGTTCTAATCAGTCATTTCATAGAAATGTTGCAATTTAATGTGTTTAGTTCAATCTGTGTGAAAGTGTACAAGTCTAGCCTACACTATTAAAAATATTTATTTTTAAAGTCTAGCGTAGCTTAGTATGTGATGAATTGGATTTTCTGAGGGTTCAAATCTACATTGCGTCATTTCCGGAAAACGTTGTTTGCTGAAACAAGCTCTGACATATTGATCAGGAAAATTAAAAACGACGACACACTCCCAACATAAGTAGTGATCAATATAATTTTATCTTATTTGTTACAGACGCTCCTTCTATTCTGAAGATTATTGCGCCATACGCTTATCCTTGATTTGAGCCTAGTCTTGTATTTTTATTAGTGTTTTAAATGATGTTACATTATTGGCTTTCCTGCTTTGTTCCGGCTACCCATGCCACTCGGGAAAAAATAGTACTTATATGGGATAAGAAAAGTGTTGTTGCCCCTATGTCTATCTAAGCATTATAATAGATTATTAATGTGTTGTATTTCTAACTTAGAATTTAATGGCTTATATATTGTTACTACTCCACTCTTGGCCCTTCTCGCCACCAGTGTTTTTTAAGTTTAATTTTTTAACTGTTGGTGTTACACTTGTATTGTGAATATTCACTACAAATTACAAGTAAGATATTTATATAGCGCTATTCAAAAAAATTCGTCTTCGTATGTGCTTTGCATTTACACTACGTCATTAAAAGAAATCGAATAAGTATTTTTTTTTTCATTTCTATATTATCGGCTAATTTAATTGTGTGTGCGCAGTTGTTAGTTCTTTCTTTTTTTTTTTTTTTGGCGTTCTTAAGTTGTATTATATAGGTCATCAACATCGTCTTTTCTTTTATTCAATCATTCATTATGAAAATTATTTTAAATGCAATCACTGTCTCTTCTTCTTAATTGGTGACAAAATAATGAAACGACAATATTAATTTTATTTACATCAATTTAATAGACAGTTTACATAACCTATGAAATACAAATGTCTATTAGGCTAGAAGTTATAGTTTACAGTACACATGAAATACTAATGTCTATTAGGCTACAAGTTATAGTTTATACTACACATGAAATATAAATGTCTATTAGGCTACAAGTTATAGTTTACACTACACATGAAATATAAATGTCTATTAGGCTACAAGTTATAGTTTACACTACACATGAAATATAAATGTCTATTAGGCTACAAGTTATAGTTTACACTACACATGAAATATAAATGTCTATTAGGCTACAAGTTATAGTTTACACTACACATGAAATATAAATGTCTATTAGGCTACAAGTTATAGTTTACACTACACATGAAATATAAATGTCTATTAGGCTACAAGTTATAGTTTACACTACACATGAAATATAAATGTCTATTAGGCTACAAGTTATAGTTTACACTACACATGAAATATAAATGTCTATTAGGCTACAAGTTATAGTTTACACTACACATGAAATATAAATGTCTATTAGGCTACAAGTTATAGTTTACACTACACATGAAATATAAATGTCTATTAGGCTACAAGTTATAGTTTACACTACACATGAAATATAAATGTCTATTAGGCTACAAGTTATAGTTTACACTACACATGAAATATAAATGTCTATTAGGCTACAAGTTATAGTTTACACTACACATGGAATATAAATGTCTATTAGGCTACAAGTTATAGTTTACAGTACACATGAAATATAAATGTCTATAAGGCTACAAGTTATAGTTTACACTACACATGAAATATAAATGTCTATTAGGCTACAAGTTATAGTTTACACTACACATGAAATATAAATGTCTATTAGACTACAAGTTATAGTTTACACTACACATGAAATATAAATGTCTATTAGGCTACAAGTTATAGTTTACACTACACATGAAATATAAATGTCTATTAGGCTACAAGTTATAGTTTACACTACACATGAAATATAAATGTCTATTAGGCTACAAGTTATAGTTTACACTACACATGAAATATAAATGTCTATTAGGCTACAAGTTATAGTTTACACTACACATGGAATATAAATGTCTATTAGGCTACAAGTTATAGTTTACAGTACACATGAAATATAAATGTCTATAAGGCTACAAGTTATAGTTTACACTACACATGAAATATAAATGTCTATTAGGCTACAAGTTATAGTTTACACTACACATGAAATATAAATGTCTATTAGACTACAAGTTATAGTTTACACTACACATGAAATATAAATGTCTATTAGGCTACAAGTTATAGTTTTCCTTTGTCTTGAACATTTCGCAAGTTTTGAAATAACGATGGGTTTAATTTTGTTTTGTTTTTCTGTACGTAGACATTTTACTCACTAGTTATGAACCTTGGAGCTTAAATCGTTTAAAGCACTAACTAGGACGCAATAATTTTCTGTATAGAAAGGAGGATATAAGATATATAATAGCAACTTCACCCCTTTAAGAACAGTTGGCAGCCAGCATAGCTAGAACTTTTTATTTTGACACCTCATAGATTCAGAGTTTATGATTTATAGTACAAAATTCTATGTCCACCTCTATTTACCGTATTTTCCAGAGGCAGATTTTTTATGTACTAACAACTTAATAATTCATGTAATTCATTTAAGGCAATTAGTTAAGAAAAAATAAATACAATCTTTAGAAATGAAAATATTGAAATACTATTTTTACACAATGCTTGCTTATGTAGAAAAGATAAGAGCCTAATTTGTGTTTGATCTCAGAATGTTAGATGTATGTAATGTTTTATAATAGTAAAGATATAATTTTTCGATTTCTATGTAGGCCTATCTTTAAAAATATTCAATTTTATTCAGTATGAGTAGGCCTACATACAAAAAAGTTTAACGATGAAATTTTTTGTTTTCTTTTTCTGTACATGGACATTTTAAAAGTAAACAATTAAATGAATGTATATTAAAAGAAATCAGGACTAGACTCAAACCACTGATGAGCGTAGGACGCAATAATTTTCTTTATAGAAGGATTGTCTGTAATGTATTCATAAAATATGAATATATACATACATCATTGGCTCCATAGTCTCGAAAGACGATTAGATTTGCGCTCCCGTGTTTTTGCCAGCCCTGCAAAATTGACTGTGTCTGTGGAGACCTATCCTTGAGAGACAGGCTCTGTCGCATCTCTGGCACTCGAAAGCTGGACCGTTGAAGATTGTTAGGCGCAGCCTACTTTTCTTCGCTGCTCTTTTAGCCTCCGCCATAAGGCGAAGTTTGCCCTCTGCCGCATTTATATCGGTGTGTAAGGTGCCTCTCCAACTATTTCTGTGCTGAGCAAGGTTCTCCCAGTTTCCGACCTCTACATCTATAGCCTTTAGGTCACGTTTGCAGACGTCCTTGAACCTGAGATGGTGGCGGCCAGTATCTCTCTTGCTTTCAGCAAGCTCAGCATATAGCAGGTCTTTTGGGATTCGCCCATCCTCCATCCTGGAAACATGGCCAAGCCACCGAAGACGTCGTTGGGGAAGGAGAGTGATCATGCTAGGCATGTTAGCCCGTTGCAAGACCTCGTTGTTTGTTATGCGGTCCTTCCAAGATATCCCAAGTATGCGTCTGAGGCAGCGCATGTGGAAAGAAGAGAGTATCTTTTCTTGCGATGCGTACAGGGTACAAGTTTTGCTGGCGTACAGGAGAGTGCTGATCACAAATGCACGATAGACAGCTATTTTTTTTATTAATAGACAGCATCTTGTTGGCCCATACTATTTGCGTCAGCCTGGATAAAGTCGCGGAAGCCTTGCCAATTCTCTTGCTGATTTCTGTGTCCAGTGATAGATCGGTGGTGATGGTGGAGGCAAGGTATGTGAACTGATCAACAACATCTAATTTGGTACCGTTGATGTATATGTTGGGTGGGTCAGCTCCTTGAACCATCACGTTGGTCTTTCTTAAACTAATTGTTAGATCAAAATCTTGGCAGGTCTTGGAGAAGCAGTGCATCAAGGATTGTAGCTCCTCCTCAGTGTGTGTGACAAAGGCGGTGTCATTTGCGAACAGCAAGTCTTTGACTGTTCTTCTGCGGATTTTTTGCCTTGCCCTTAGCCTGGACAATCTGAAAAGCCCTCCGTCTGACCGGGTGTGCAAGTAAATCCCCTCCCTGGATTCTCTAAAGGCATTGTTTAGCAAGGTTGAGAAGAAGATCCCAAAGAGAGTTTGGGCCAGAACGCATCCTTGTTTTACTCCTGTGCGTATGGCGAAAGCGCTAGAATATACACCATCATATTGTACAATGCCCTTCACATAGGCTTATATAATATATATATATATATATATATATATATATATATATATATATATATATATATATATATATATATATATATATATATATGTATATTAAATATATATACGTTTGGGTGTGTAATGATGTGTTTCTTAAGTGTTCTTTTTCAAAACAACAAAATGAATTTTAAAACGATAATAAAACTTTTTTTTTTTAAAGATAAAACATTTTACACAATCAGGAATGTTCAAATTTAAATTTTAATGAGAAAAAGAAGACTAAATCTATGTTGATAAACATAGAAGTAAGAGCTCAGATGGTTGGTCCGTCTGTTCACAATCTAGTGCATTGCCTCCTTTTCTTTAGTTCAGTATTGCACACCGACACTCAGTCTCTAATCTATTGCAGACCGACACTCAGTGGCGTAGCTAGGGTAAACGTCACCCGGGGCGGTCCGTTCAAATGTCACCCCAGTAACCCCACACGACCCTATGCTGAATGGTTAGGTGTAGCTAAATTTTCGAACATACTCTACCTCTAGGCTCTACTTTACTCTACTGACCGGTTACGTTACTGCTTACATGTATGATCCAAGACAAAATCCGAATCCAATACCACAAAACAAATAGTTCAAATCCAAAGATTTTTAAAATGCAACTGTTCACTTTCAAAACATCTAAATGCAAAACACGGCAATGCACAGACCAAAAGAATGTCCTTCGACACAATATTCCTAGAAGGAATGTCTTCTTGTTTTCATTGTGGCAAACAGGTCAATGGCATCGTCAAAATCTATTTGTCTTGTAAGCTTGTGTTCAATGGACAGAACAGCCAGATCCGACAATCTCGACTGTTTCATGGTTGACCGGAGGTAATTTTGTATAATTTTTATTTTGGAGAAACTTCTTTCACACGATGCCACAGAAACACATATTGTAAGAAAGAATCTTAGAGTCAGCGTAAGATATGGCAATGATTCAACCAAGTCCAACTTGATGATAAAACGTAGGAATTGCAGTACAGTCCTGTGCTTGGCTACAAAGTTTATTTCGGCTGCTTGTAGGTTTCGCCTTAAACGTGGTATTTCTAGACAAAGGTCTTCTTCAGACGGCTTATCATACAAGGCTGTGAGTTTAGTAATAGACAACTGTATTTCTTCGTCGATGGCACAAATAATAAGGTCTGGCTGAACGGCAGAAAAAGTCATCAAAATGTCGTTCACTGCCTTACCTCTCGTATCTAACTCCATATGAAAACGGTCCAGGCATCTAACATTGCTCTCTTGGTCTCCTGCTGCAATGACAATCCAGCATCTTATGCCCCCTCTCCTGGTAATCTTATCTTTCTGTAGAGATATCAAGCTCTTCACATTTCGCGAGTGCCTGCTGGACGACATTGTCAATAACCTTCGTACGCTGCTCTTCCAAAAAGACATTGAAAGCCCTTAGTTTGGTTGCAAGTAATACCTGGTGTTTGCATGTACTTCTGTGCTAAGTCGACTTCTTGTAAAACGTCATCCCAGAAAAACAAGAACGAAATGAAATAAAAGTTGCGACAGATTGTGCACAGAGCCTCTAGTCTCGATGCCTTCTTCGACATCACAGAGAGCTTCAATGGCTTCCACAAACTAGTTAAACTACCGTATCACTGGCTTCACTGCATCAGCATGTGCACTCCAGCGAGATGTGGACAGTCTCTTCACTGTTAGATCTGTGTATTTCACTAGTACATCCCAGCCATGGGTCGACAGAGCAAAAAAAGTTTACAGCGCCTCAAGACTTCCAAAAAAACGTTACACAATACTGATTGTTAGCAAACGAATGTTTGCCACAAAGGTTCAAAGAATGATTGAAACGAGGTACAATTGCCTTTGGATTAATGTCTTTAATCTTTTGTTGCACACCACCTTGGATTCCAGCCATGCTTGCTGCATTATCGTACCCTTAACCGCGACATAACTGAATATCCAGTCCTTCGTTTTCTAGTTTCTCGAGGATATCGCCTGTCAATGCAGTAGCATACTACCTGACTGTCTGTTCTTTGCTGGAGACTGACAAGATGTTCTCTTAACGCTACATCGTAGTGAGATAACAATTCAACAAGCTCCAAGAAGTGACCTTTGTTTAAAGAAGGACGCATCCTCTCGATGTCCTCTAAATGACAGGTTCTGTCGTGCAAGGAAAAGTATCACATCTAAAACTCTGTGCAGAATGTCTCTGAACTTCTTTTCCCCTTTCTCCACCAGGGAAATGGTTGCTGCATCGATGGTTGTTTGCAGCTGAAGTCCTGAAGCCAGTGTTTTCCACTTCTCCAAGCATGACAGATGATCCTTTGATTGTTCACGACTTTTCAGACTATTATAGCACCTTAGTCTGGCTGAAAAAAATTGTTGAAGGTGACAAAGTGTCACCCCCAATATGCTGTCACCCGTGGCAATCCGCCCCCCTCGCCCCCCCCCCCCTTAGCTACGCCACTGCCGACACTCAGTCTCTAATTTATTGCACACCGACACTCAGTCTCTAATCTATTGCACACCGACACAGTCTCTAATCTATTGTACACCGACACTCAGTCTCTAATTTATTGCAGACCGACACTTAGTCTCTAATCTATTGCACACCGACACAGTCTCTAATCTATTGTACACCGACACTCAGTCTCTAATTTATTGCAGACCGACACTTAGTCTCTAATCTATTGCAGACCGACACTTAGTCTCTAATCTATTGCACACCGACACAGTCTCTAATCTATTGCAGACCGACACTTAGTCTCTAATCTATTGCACACCGACACAGTCTCTAATCTATTGCAGACCGACACTTAGTCTCTAATCTATACAAACTCAATGCAGGGGAATCTAATTCTTTCTCAATGGATACGTCGAGAGTAAACGAAGCTGTACATTAGATAAGTCGTATACATGGTGGCCAATAAAATGTTACCACTTTTAATCATACACAAGTTTTCAAAACTCAAAGGGCTAATGACATAATGATAAGGCTGGGCTTGGGCTCTCATATTCTGCCTATTAACATGTCCATTGACGTGGAAATGTGCTTCATCGATGAAAAAAATTGTCCAAAAAAACGGGGTGATCTTCAATTCGTTGACTGATGTTTCTACATAAGGTTAGTCTCTCTTCTCTATGTGCTGCTGCCTGAGCTTGCAAAATCAGAATTCTGTATTGAAAAAAAAATGAAGGTATGTTTTCAGTATGCTTCTAACATTGGTCACACGTCCTGTTTCCCTGAACTTCTGCCGAAGACGTCTGATTTCTTTCCGGAAAGTCAATTGTGAATCGTCGCTGAGTGTGGGTTACCGATTTTAATTCTAAATATGCTTCCACAATCTTCACTCTCTCCTCCACAGTATATTGCTTTCGATCCATTGGGGTGAGAATTCAGTATTTCGTTGTTAACATTCTTGAAAATGAAACAAAAATATTTGTTGTTCTTTTTAAATTGTAAGAATATAAAAAATTGTAACATTTTATTGGGCCACCCTGTATCTGTCTGATATCTTTTACTATCTTTGTTTGCATCTCCACTCTCTCTCTTTCTCTTTCTTTCTTTCTCTACTTCCTTCCTCTTTGTTTCTATCTCTTTATTATTCATTTTTCTCTTTTCTCCCTTCTCTCTCTCTCTCTATCTTTACTTATACTTCGTTACTCTGTCTCTCCTCTATCTCCCCAGCCCCCCCTCCTCCCCTCTATTGCCGACTACTCGGTGAGTTGTATAATTATTGCTACTAAGACTACATCCTTTTATTTATTTTTTTTAACCAAACTGTTGTCTGATTTATTAGTTATACTGGAACAAGAGATGAAGATAAAAAACACCAACTTCCATCCAGTGTTCAAGGTTGGATAGTTTCAACAGGTACTTACATTTCCATCCAGTGTTCAAGGTTGGATAGTTTCAACAGGTACTTATATTTCCATCCAGTGTTCAAGGTTGGATAGTTTCAACAGGTACTTACATTTCCATCCAGTGTTCAAGGTTGGATAGTTTCAACAGGTACTTATATTTCCATCCAGTGTTCAAGGTTGGATAGGTTCAACAGGTACTTATATTTCCATCCAGTGTTCAAGGTTGGATAGGTTCAACAGGTACTTATATTTCCATCCAGTGTTCAAGGTTGGATAGGTTCAACAGGTACTTATATTTCCATCCAGTGTTCAAGATTGGATAGTTTCAACAGGTACTTACATTTCCATCCAGTGTTCAAGGTTGGATAGGTTCAACAGGTACTTATATTTCCATCCAGTGTTCAAGATTGGATAGTTTCAACAGGTACTTACATTTCCATCCAGTGTTCAAGGTTGGATAGGTTCAACAGGTACTTATATTTCCATCCAGTGTTCAAGAATGGATAGGTTCAACAGGTACTTATATTTCCATCCAGTGTTCAAGATTGGATAGTTTCAACAGGTACTTACATTTCCATCCAGTGTTCAAGGTTGGATAGGTTCAACAGGTACTTATATTTCCATCCAGTGTTCAAGGTTGGATAGTTTCAAAAGGTACTTACATTTCCATCCAGTGTTCAAGGTTGGATAGGTTCAACAGGTACTTATATTTCCATCCAGTGTTCAAGATTGGATAGTTTCAACAGGTACTTACATTTCCATCCAGTGTTCAAGGTTGGATAGGTTCAACAGGTACTTATATTTCCATCCAGTGTTCAAGGTTGGATAGTTTCAACAGGTACTTACATTTCCATCCAGTGTTCAAGGTTGGATAGGTTCAACAGGTACTTATATTTCCATCCAGTGTTCAAGATTGGATAGTTTCAACAGGTACTTACACTTCCATCCAGTGTTCAAGGTTGGATAGTTTCAACAGGTACTTACACTTCCATCCAGTGTTCAAGTCTGGATAGGTTCAACCAGTGTTCAAGGTTGGATAGGTTCAACAGGTACTTACATTTTCATCCAGTGTTCAAAGTTGGATAGGTTCAACCAGTGTTCAAGGTTGGATAGGTTCAACAGGTACTTACATTTCCATCCAGTGTTCAAGGTTGGATAGGTTCAACCAGTGTTCAAGGTTGGATAGGTTCAACAGGTACTTATATTTCCATCCAGTGTTCAAGGTTGGATAGGTTCAACAGGTACTTATATTTCCATCCAGTGTTCAAGATTGGATAGTTTCAACAGGTACTTACACTTCCATCCAGTGTTCAAGGTTGGATAGTTTCAACAGGTACTTATATTTCCATCCAGTGTTCAAGATTGGATAGTTTCAACAGGTACTTACACTTCCATCCAGTGTTCAAGGTTGGATAGTTTCAACAGGTACTTACACTTCCATCCAATGTTCAAGGTTGGATAGGTTTAACAGGTACTTACATTTCCATCCAGTGTTCAAGGTTGGATAGGTTCAACCAGTGTTCAAGGTTGGATAGGTTCAACAGGTACTTACACTTCCATCCAGTGTTCAAGGTTGGATAGTTTCAACAGGTACTTACACTTCCATCCAGTGTTCAAGTCTGGATAGGTTCAACCAGTGTTCAAGGTTGGATAGGTTCAACAGGTACTTACATTTCCATCCAGTGTTCAAAGTTGGATAGGTTCAACCAGTGTTCAAGGTTGGATAGGTTCAACAGGTACTTACATTTCCATCCAGTGTTCAAGGTTGGATAGGTTCAACCAGTGTTCAAGGTTGGATAGTTTCAACAGGTACTTACACTTCCATCCAGTGTTCAAGGTTGGATAGGTTCAACAGGTACTTACATTTCCATCCAGTGTTCAAGGTTGGATATGTTCAACCAGTGTTCAAGGTTGGATAGTTTCAACAGGTACTTACATTTCCATCCAGTGCTCAAGGTTAGATAGTTCTAACAGGTACTTAAACTTCCATCCAGAGTTCAGGGTTGGATAGGTTCAACCAGTGTTCAAGGTTGGATAGTTTCAACAGGTACTTACACTTCCATCCAGTGTTCAAGGTTGGATAGTTTCAACAGGTACTTACACTTCCATCCAATGTTCAAGGTTGGATAGGTTTAACAGGTACTTACATTTCCATCCAGTGTTCAAAGTTGGATAGGTTCAACCAGTGTTCAAGGTTGGATAGGTTCAACAGGTACTTACACTTCCATCCAGTGTTCAAGGTTGGATAGTTTCAACAGGTACTTACACTTCCATCCAGTGTTCAAGTCTGGATAGGTTCAACCAGTGTTCAAGGTTGGATAGGTTCAACAGGTACTTACATTTCCATCCAGTGTTCAAAGTTGGATAGGTTCAACCAGTGTTCAAGGTTGGATAGGTTCAACAGGTACTTACATTTCCATCCAGTGTTCAAGGTTGGATAGGTTCAACCAGTGTTCAAGGTTGGATAGTTTCAACAGGTACTTACAATTCCATCCATTGTTCAAGGTTGGATAGGTTCAACAGGTACTTACATTTCCATCCAGTGTTCAAGGTTGGGTATGTTCAACCAGTGTTCAAGGTTGGATAGTTTCAACAGGTACCTACATTTCCATCCAGTGCTCAAGGTTAGATAGTTCTAACAGGTACTTAAACTTCCATCCAGAGTTCAGGGTTGGATAGGTTCAACCAGTGTTCAAGGTTGGATAGTTTCAACAGGTACTTACATTTCCATCCAGTGTTCAAGGTTGGATAGTTTCAACAGGTACTTACACTTCCATCCAGTGTTCAAGGTTGGATAGTTTCAACAGGTACTTACACTTCCATCCAGTGTTGAAGGTTGGATAGTTTCAACAGGTACTTACACTTCCATCCAGTGTTCAAGGTTGTATAGTTTCAACAGGTACTTACACTTCCATCCAGTGTTCAAGGTTGGATAGTTTCAACAGGTACTTAAACTTCCATCCAGTGTTCAAGGTTGGATATGTTTAACCAGTGTTCAAGGTTGGATAGTTTCAACAGGTACTTACACTTCCATCCAGTGTTCAAAGTTGGATAGGTTCAACAGGTACTTACACTTCCATCCAGTGTTCAAGGTTGGATAGGTTCAACAGGTACTTACACTTCCATCCAGTGTTCAAGGTTGGATAGTTTCAACAGGTACTTACACTTCCATCCATTGTTGAAGGTTGGATAGTTTCAACAGGTACTTACATTTCCATCCAGTGTTCAAGGTTGGATAGGTTCAACAGGTACTTACACTTCCATCCAGTGTTCAAGGTTGGATAGGTTCAACAGGTACTTACATTTCCATCCAGTGTTCAAAGTTGGATAGGTTCAACCAGTGTTCAAGGTTGGATAGGTTCAACAGGTACTTACATTTCCACCCAGTGTTCAAGGTTGGATAGTTTCAACAGGTACTTACATTTCCATCCAGTGTTCAAGGTTGGATAGTTTCAACAGGTACTTACACTTCCATCCAGTGTTCAAGATTGGATAGGTTCAACAGGTACTTACACTTCCATCCAGTGTTCAAGGTTGGATAGTTTCAACAGGTACTTACACTTCCATCCATTGTTGAAGGTTGGATAGTTTCAACAGGTACTTACACTTCCATCCAGTGTTCAAGGTTGGATAGTTTCAACAGGTACTTACACTTCCATCCAGTGTTCAAGGTTGGATAGTTTCAACTGGTACTTACACTTCCATCCAGTGTTCAAGGTTGGATAGTTTCAACAGGTACTTACATTTTCATCCAGTGCTCAAGGTTGGATAGTTCTAACAGGTACTTAAACTTCCATCCAGTGTTCAGGGTTGGATAGGTTTAACCAGTGTTCAAGGTTGGATAGTTTCAACAGGTACTTACACTTCCATCCAGTGTTGAAGGTTGGATAGTTTCAACAGGTACTTACACTTCCATCCAGTGTTCAAGGTTGGATAGTTTCAACAGGTACTTACACTTCCATCCAGTGTTCAAGGTTGGATAGTTTCAACAGGTACTTAAACTTCCATCCAGTGTTAAAGGTTGGATAGGTTCAACCAGTGTTCAAGGTTGGATAGTTTTAACAGGTACTTACACTTCCATCCAGTGTTCAAGGTTTGATAGTTTCATTAGGTACTTACACTTCCATCCAGTGTTCAAGGTTGGATAGTTTCAACATGTACTTACACTTCCATCCAGTGTTCAAGGTTGGATAGGTTCAACAGGTACTTACACTCTGTACAATCTCAAGTCCAATATTGGTTTTTTAAAACTCTTGCATTGGTGGTAAAAAAAACAACTCACTCTACGCCGAGTGATAAAGAAAATGGTAATTGAGCTAATTCAGAATGAGATGGAAATCAAATCTATTAATCTGTAGACTGCAGGGTGTTTTATGGTAAACACGGTAAGTCACTCAATGGGAAACACAAAATTATACAGGTAGAAAAAAATAGTCAAGAAAACCAACGAGAATAATTAAAATGCAAGACTAGAGGGAAAAAAATAGATTAGAGGAGGGTAAAAAGAAACCGCCAGGTAAGAAACAGAAGAGCGAGTAGGGGAGATAAATATAACAAGTGAGAAACCAGACCACACATATTAACTTTCCCGGGGAAAAGGTGTAAAATTGGACAAGCTCTTTAATATTGACTTTTATAATAGTCTCTTAAAAGGCTAGAAAACTCGGTGTTTGAGCTACTTAAATATTATATAACATTAATGTAGGTCTTAAAATGATGATTTCAAATATCAACTGTTCTTATACTCAGATGCTAATAATATTTTGTGTAGGCTAACATACACTGTAGCATTATAATTCTTCATGGTTATTATCAGAGAAATCAAACGCAACTGCTCAATTGTTTACGATCAAAACACAAGAAAAAACGTCTACACTAATCTATAGGCCTAGGGCTTCATTAATCTATAGGCCTAGGGCTTCATTGATCTATAGGCCTAGACCTAGGGCTTAATTGATCTATAAGCCAAGGGCTTTATTGATCTATAGACATAGGGCTTCATTGATTTATAGATCAAGGGCTTCATTGATCTTTAGGCCTAGGACTTCATTGATCTATAGGCCTAGGGCTTCATTAATCTATAGGCCTAGGGCGTCATTAATATATAGACCTAGGAGTTCATTGATCTATAGGTCAAGGGCTTCATTAATCTATAGGCCTAGGGCTTCATTAATCTATAGGCCTAGGGCTTCATTGATCTATAGGTCTAGAGCTTCATTGATCTATAGGCCAAGGGCATTATTCATATTCATTGTTATATATACCTATGGCGTCGTTGATCTATAAGCCTATGGCTTCATTGATCTATAGGCCAAGGGCTTTATACATATTCATTGCTCTATATGCCTATGGCGTCGTTGATCTATAGGCTTAGGGCTTTATACATATTCATTGATCTATAGGCATAGGGCTTCATTAATCTAAAATCCTATGACTTCATTGATCTGTCTATATATCTATCTATCTATCTATCTATCTATCTATCTATCTATTTATCCATCTATCTATCTTTCTATCTATCTATCTATAATCTATCTATTAAATTTCTATCTATTAATCTTTCTATCTATCCATTTATCTATTTATTCACTAATCTGTCCACTTATCTATCTATCTATTGCAGTTTATTCCGTATTACAGGTTTCTGTTTGTTTTGTATGTAAATAAGATTATGTTTAAAAAAAAACATCAAGCCATATTTTCCTTTCATTTAAACATGAAAAAATCACAAAAACAAACTTGCAGTTAACATGAAGATATTATAATTTAGATTTCACTGAAACATGTTCATTTTCTGTCGGTAATAAAAACAATAAAACGCAATAGGTGTAGAACAATCTTCAACTCTGTCCAATAGGTGTAGAACAATCTTCAACTCTGTCCAATAGGTGTAGAACAATCTTCAACTCTATCCAATAGGTGTAGAACAATCTTCAACTCTGTCCAATAGGTGTAGAACAATCTTCAACTCTATCCAATAGGTGTAGAACAATCTTCAACTCTGTCCAATAGGTGTAGAACAATCTTCAACTCTGTCCAATAGGTGTAGAACAATCTTCAACTCTGTCCAATAGGTGTAGAACAATCTTCAACTCTGTCCAATATGTGTAGAACAATCTTCAACTCTGTCCAATATGTGTAGAACAATCTTCAACTCTGTCCAATAGGTGTAGAACAATCTTCAACTCTGTCCAATAGGTGTAGAACAATCTTCAACTCTGTCCAATAGGTGTAGAACAATCTTCAACTCTGTCCAATAGGTGTAGAACAATCTTCAACTCTGTCCAATATGTGTAGAACAATCTTCAACTCTGTCCAATAGGTGTAGAACAATCTTCAACTCTGTCCAATAGGTGTAGAACATTATTCAACTCTGTCCAATAGGTGTAGAACAATCTTCAACTCTGTCCAATAGGTGTAGAACAATCTTCAACTCTGTCCAATATGTGTAGAACAATCTTCAACTCTGTCCAATAGGTGTAGAACAATCTTCAACTCTGTCCAATAGGTGTAGAACATTATTCAACTCTGTCCAATAGGTGTAGAACAATCTTCAACTCTGTCCAATAGGTGTAGAACAATCTTCAACTCTGTCCAATATGTGTAGAACAATCTTCAACTCTGTCCAATAGGTGTAGAACAATCTTCAACTCTGTCCAATAGGTGTAGAACATTATTCAACTCTGTCCAATAGGTGTAGAACAATCTTCAACTCTGTCCAATATGTGTAGAACAATCTTCAACTCTGTCCAATAGGTGTAGAACAATCTTCAACTCTGTCCAATAGGTGTAGAACATTATTCAACTCTGTCCAATAGGTGTAGAACAATCTTCAACTCTGTCCAACAGGTGTAGAACAATCTTCAACTCTGTCCAATAGGTGTAGAACAATCTTCAACTCTGTCCAATATGTGTAGAACAATCTTCAACTCTGTCCAATAGGTGTAGAACAATCTTCAACTCTGTCCAATAGGTGTAGAACATTATTCAACTCTGTCCAATAGGTGTAGAACAATCTTCAACTCTGTCCAATAGGTGTAGAACAATCTTCAACTCTGTCCAATATGTGTAGAACAATCTTCAACTCTGTCCAATAGGTGTAGAACAATCTTCAACTCTGTCCAATAGGTGTAGAACATTATTCAACTCTGTCCAATAGGTGTAGAACAATCTTCAACTCTGTCCAATAGGTGTAGAACAATCTTCAACTCTGTCCAATATGTGTAGAACAATCTTCAACTCTGTCCAATAGGTGTAGAACAATCTTCAACTCTGTCCAATAGGTGTAGAACATTATTCAACTCTGTCCAATAGGTGTAGAACAATCTTCAACTCTGTCCAATATGTGTAGAACAATCTTCAACTCTGTCCAATAGGTGTAGAACAATCTTCAACTCTGTCCAATAGGTGTAGAACATTATTCAACTCTGTCCAATAGGTGTAGAACAATCTTCAACTCTGTCCAACAGGTGTAGAACAATCTTCAACTTTGTCCAATAGGTGTAGAACAATCTTCAACTCTGTCCAATAGGTGTAGAACATTATTCAACTCTGTCCAATAGGTGTAGAACAATCTTCAACTCTGTCCAATAGGTGTAGAACAATCTTCAACTCTGTCCAATATGTGTAGAACAATCTTCAACTCTGTCCAATAGGTGTAGAACAATCTTCAACTCTGTCCAATAGGTGTAGAACAATCTTCAACTCTGTCCAATAGGTGTAGAACAATCTTCAACTCTGTCCAATAGGTGTAGAACAATCTTCAACTCTGTCCAATAGGTGTAGAACAATCTTCAACTCTGTCCAATAGGTGTAGAACAATCTTCAACTCTGTCCAATAGGTGTAGAACAATCTTCAACTCTGTCCAATAGGTGTAGAACAATCTTCAACTCTGTCCAATAGGTGTAGAACAATCTTCAACTCTGTCCAATAGGTGTAGAACAATCTTCAGCTCTGTCCAATATGTGTAGAGCAATCTTCAACTCTGTCCAATAGGTGTAGAACAATCTTCAACTCTGTCCAATAGGTGTAGAACAATCTTCAACTCTGTCCAATAGGTGTAGAAAAATCTTCAACTCTGTCCAATAGGTGTAGAACAATCTTCAACTCTGTCCAATAGGTGTAGAACAATCTTCAACTCTGTCCAATAGGTGTAGAACAATCTTCAACTCTGTCCAATAGGTGTAGAACAATCTTCAACTCTGTCCAATAGGTGTAGAACAATCTTCAACTCTGTCCAATATGTGTAGAACAATCTTCAACTCTGTCCAGTGGTTTTGGCAAAATCTCAAGAGTCTTTCTTGTAGAACGTCTCGGATCAGACGAATCGCATGTGTTTACCTAGAGAAAAAAAAAGGGAAGGGGAGGGGGGCATGGTGTAGCGTAGACCATCTTATGGCTCAGCCCTCATAACACTGTCTGAGATGTAATTGGGGAGCTTGTCTTGTTTTTCTGGTTTAAAAGGTGAAACAGCAGACTTTGTTATGACGGAAGACTAGAAGTGTATAATGCATTGGGGGAGGGGGGCTAACCTAAGTCTGTGCACTCCCCCCCCCCCGGTCCAGGTAAAGAGTGGTTTTATCGACTTGAAAGGTAAGTAGAGGCGTAAGCAGTAGGAAGTCATTTAAGAGGTCATAAGGTAAATGTAGGTAAGGAGGTTAGGAGGGGGGGGGGGGTAATATCTACGTAGTGGAAAGGTAAGCAAAACATTCGTTCTTGACATTGTATGTACTTATTTAGTTTTTTTCGTTATGCATTAAGCAAAGGTACAACAACGGTTCTGTGTACTAACTCTATGTTAACTTTACATCCGACACTATCAAACACATCCTGTGTACCATCCGACACCATCATACACATTCTGTGTACTAAGTCTAAGGTAACTTTAAATCCGACAATATCATACACATTCTGTCTACTAACTGTATGTTAACTTTATATCCGACACAATCATACACATTCTGTGTACTAACTCTATGTTAACTTTACATCCGACACTATCAAACACATCCTGTGTACCATCCGACACCATCATACACATTCTGTGTACTAAGTCTAAGGTAACTTTAAATCCGACAATATCATACACATTCTGTCTACTAACTGTATGTTAACTTTATATCCGACACAATCATACACATTCTGTGTACTAACTCTATGTTAACTTTACATCCGACACAATCATACACATTCTGTGTACCATCACTACCATCCGACACCATCATACACATTCTGTGTACTAAGTCTAAGGTAACTTTATATCCGACAATATCATACACATTCTGTCTACTAACTGTATGTTAACTTTACATCCGACACCATCATACACATTCTGTGTACTAAGTCTATGTTAACTTTATATCCGACAACATCATACACATTCTGTCTACTAACTGTATGTTAACTTTACATCCGACAATATCATACACATCGAGTGTACTAACTCTATGTTAACTTTACATCCGACACAATCATACACATCGTGTGTAATAAATCTATGTTAACTTTACATCCGACAACATCATACACATTCTGTCTACTAACTGTATGTTAACTTTACATCCGACAACATCATACACATTCTGTCTACTAACTGTATGTTAACTTTACATCCGACACCATCATACACATCGTGTGTACTAACTCTAAGTTAACTTTACATCCGACACCATCATACACATCGTGTGTACTAACTCTATGTTAACTTTACATCCGACAATATCATACACACCCAGTAATTATTAGCTTATTAAGATTTCCTCTACTGAGATATTGCTAAGTCGGCTGCTTAACGGACAGCCAAGAACTAATTGAATAAAAACCCAACTGAGACCTTTTTGAATTGAGGAAGATGCAAAGCCTGCAACTGTAATGTGTAGTTTATATCATTACATTTATTAGGAAAAAAACACAAGGTATCATATATAAATACAAAAACAACATATTCCAAATAAAGGAAAAGATAATCAACTTTCCATTGACTATTTGTCTATATCAACGGTTTGGATTCATTTTTAATTGTAAATTTTTGTTTATGGAGAACTTTACCTTTGAAGTCATATCTGAAATTGTCATTGTATTGCAGCTAATCAGGCAATTTTGTCTTAAAGTTCACGAAATTCATAGCCTTAAATGCAATACATTTTGGATGATAAGTATTATATATGTAACGATAATGGACTACCAGATGGTAGTAATAAAGAAATTAAATGATCCACTATTTTGTAGTTGCCATTGAGCATCAATCAATGACTTCAATATATTAAGATAGTAGACATAATTATCTTCTTTCGATATTATCTAAGCTAAATATAATCAGCGTAAAATACAGTATATTCTATGTGAACTATATCAACTAGCTTAATACATTTTTATATATAGAGATATTTGTGAAATAAATTAGCATTTCTAATGAATCTATATAGAGAATTATGAAATAAATTAAGCATTCCTAAATAATAATATAATTTATTCTTCTGTATATTATTGTGGATACTCCGTTAGGACCGAGGAAAGAGTCCATAATTTAACTACATATACAATTTGAAACATCACAAACAAGAATTACAATTAAGCTTAGATGAAAGAGTTTCACTTGAGGTATTTAGTCCAGCCTTTTAGTGAAGATTTGAAAGCCGGCACAGAAGGGACAGTGATGGAGGCCTGGTAGAGCGGGTTACACAGTCTAAAGTAGTCTTATATTTTTATTAGTGTTTTGATGATGCTAAGTTACTGTTTTTTTTCTTTCTTTTGTTCAGGCAACCCATTCCATGCCCGAATGCCACTCGGGAAGAAAGAGTACTTATATGTATTTGTTATCATATAAGGGATAAAGAAAGTGTTTTATTCCTTATGTTTATCTGAGCATTGCAACAGGTTGTTATTGGGAGTATTTCTAAATTATAGTTTAATTAATGCCTTATATATTATTATTACTTTACTCTTTGCCCTTCTGTCCTCTAGTACTTCTAGGTTTAATGATTTGACTAATGGTGTTACTCTTGTCAGTTGTGAATATTCGCTAGTAATGAACCTTGCAGCTCTTTTCTGAATTTGTTCTATTTTTTTATGTTTTCTTTAGTTGATGGATCCCATACTCATGATGCATACTCTAGTATAGATCTAACTAATGTTACATAGCATTTTAGTTTTATATTCTTATTACATTTAAGTTCCTTTTGATGAATCCTAATGTTTTGTTAGATTTTTTAATTACTTCATCAATATGAGTATTGAAAGATAACTTTTTATCTATTTTTTTTCTAAAGTACTTTGCATTGTTAGTCTGAGTTAGTTCTTTACCATGAATGATGATACAATATGACCCTATAGGCCTATCTTGTTATACTTAGGGTTCACCGTCTTTAAAAAATTATATAATTTATTATTTTATAGGCCTACTATTTTATACTGATTTTATTCTGATATAGATATTTTTAAAATATTTTCTCTCTGGTCATTGTATTTACATTGATATTCAACAATGAAGCACAACAAAATGTGAATTTTTTAGCAATAAAATATAGTGGGTGTATTTTTGTGTATTATAATACCAGTTTATTTTCTTTAAAATACATTCTTGGTATTTTTGTGTATTAAAATACCAGTTTATTTTCTTTAAAATACATTCTTGGTATTTTTGTGTATTAAAATACCAGTTTATTTTCTTTAAAATAGTCTTAGTATTTTTTTGTATTATAGTAGGCCTACTAGTTTCTTTTCTTTAACATACATTCTGTATATTTTTGTGTATTATAATACCAGTTTAATTTTTTTAAATACCTTCTTGGTATTTTTGTGCAATATAATACCAGTTTCTTTTCTTTAAAATACATTCTTGGTATTTTTGTGTATTATAGTGGGCCTACTAGTTTCTTTTGTTTAAAATTCATTCTGGATATTTTTGTGTATTTTATTGCCAGTTTATTTGCAATTAAATACAGTCTGGGTATTTGTTAGACTAAATATCATTATCAATAAAAAAAACACCAACTTGAAGTGAAGTGGCAGCGCAGCTTGTAAGAAGAATTCATGTAGTAGTGAATGAAGGAGTACGAGACCGCCGGGCTAACACTGCGTCTAGTGCTGCCACCACGTCTAGTGCTACCACCATCATACAGACTGGAAGTAACAAAAAAAAACTGCCGTGGTAGAGAGGGAGTAGCTGGGGTTGGGGAGAAGAGATAACTAGGGGAAGTAGAGAGAAAGGGGGAGAAAGAGAGGACTAATGGCCATGGTAGACAAGAGCTTGGCTTAATGTTTATATAAGTACCTAGACACTAGAAGAATATCTTTCTCTTATGTTTACAATCCATGCCCCTGCCCCTCCCATCGACCCATAATTTGAGACTTGTACCCATGCCAAGACGGTATCAGCATCCCTGCTTCTGTCTGATCTGTAGACCTACTGTCTTTCTATCTTCTCTTCCCAGTTTCACAGTCTCTCTATCTTCTTTCCCAGTTTCACTGTCTCTCTCTCTTCTTTTCCCAGTTTCACTGTCTCTCTCTCTTCTTTTCCCAGTTTCAATGTCTATCTTCTTATCCCAATTTCACTGTCTCTCTATCTTCTTTTCCCAGTTTCACAGTCTCTCTCTCTTCTTTTCCCAGTTTCACTGTCTCTCTATCTTCTTTTCCCAGTTTCACTGTCTCTCTATCTTCTTTTCCCAGTTTCACTGTCTCTCTATCTTCTTTTCCCAGGTTCACTGTCTCTCTCTCTTCTTTTCCCAGTTTCACTGTCTATCTTCTTATCCCAGTTTCACTGTCTCTCTATCTTCTTTTCCCATTTTCACTGTCTCTCTCTATTCTTTTCCCAGTTTCACTGTCTCTCTATCTTCTCTTCCCAGTTTCACTGTCTCTCTATCTTCTCTCTATGTCCATGCTTTCTTTAGTCTCCTTCTTGTTCTTGTAATCATCACACGTATAAATATGTAGACTCAGAGACCACTATTAAAATATTTTATATTGCTACTATAACCATAAGTATTAAGTATCATTTCATAAATGTGAAATTGTGAACTGTTAATGAACTGTTATTAAATGATATATGCTGCAACAAGGCGTTCTCTTATTTGATTACAAGTAAAATATATATTGTGGTGAAGTCGTCTGTTTCAATGTCTGATAACTGGAGACAATATTTTCAGCAACTGTAGCAGAAACCCTTTGAAGAGACTAAATTGTATAAATTGATGTTCCAACAATAATAAGGGCATCAACAGATTGGTGGCAGTATGCGGTGCTAACAGAAAACGAAGCTGAAATATGCAATATATTCATTATTCGAGACTTTTCGAACCACAAGACATTCTAAAAAAAACACATAGAATATTATGTGAGTATGCCGGTTTTTGAATGTTTCAAAACTGAAGTCTGATTCTATTAATTTACATCCATAACAACATAATCTGATTGAGCAACATACTAGCTCTCAGAAAATATAAAATTTGTCCACCGATGACAAAAATTACATTATTATAAAATTCGATAAAAAAAATCGAATAAAGTGACTATATATAGGTCATTATTTTACATCATTGCTGCAACCGGAAAAAGTTTCGTTACCACATGTTGTCAACAATGAACCTACACTATATATTAAAGTCTGATGTGACATTTTCTACATGTTGAAGTCCGATGTGACATATCCTATATGTTGAAGCCTGATGTGACATTTTCTATATGTTGAATCTGATGTGACATGTCTTACATGTTGAAGTCCGATGTGCTTACCGGAATATAAATAAATAACAATAAAAACTTTAAATAATTAAATACTTAATGTGTATACCAAAGACATTTGACATTAAGCTTAATATTAATTAATGGTATAAATTTTTTTTCTGGTGTTAATTCTAAACTTGGATTACACCATACTGAAATGGAAACATGAAGCAACTCAAACTATAAACAGTGTAAACATTCATTGGATTATTAAATAATTAATTAAGTTTCTACTGGATTAACTACTCTGGATTTACAGTGCAGTGATTTCATACAGTGAATAATATGTGTATTCATTTGGATTATTAGTTAGTTTTATTAATCTCAATAATTGCTTTTCTCTTATTTTTCTGAATGATTAATTCTGATTATAATTAATTATTATACATATTCTTTATTTGTATGATTATATATATATATATATATGTATGAAAAGGGCTTTGGTTGGCGGTAGTTTCTAAAATAAATCTCTTGTCTATTCTTATTCTGTCTATAATCTATTTCTGTTTCTTAAAAGAGATTGATTAGAAATGATTCTTTGTTAGGGTTATTTCTGTTAGTTGTCTTGACTTTGTTTGTTTTTGTTAAGAATTATTAAAGTAAAATTACTATAGTCTTGTCAATGTTATACATGTTGTATTTATTTGTCAAATAATTCCTCTTTCTTGTGGTCCAAGCAGCATTAGTGTGTTTCAATATTGTGATTGTGTTTTTTCTATTGTTACTTGATATAAAAAAAATTTTTTTGTATTTTTTGAAATATAATTGTTATTGCTAGTTTTTGAGATATTTTGAGGTATTCAATATGATCTCTGAGTATAATGGTGTCACGTGGCGGGGGGTGATTAGACCACTTAATCACCACGTAAACTTTATAAGTTGGGGTTCGATCTGCACCTGAGCCTCCTGTGTGTCGTGCCTTCTGTATGATTAAGTAAAAGTGACTGAATTATGTCACGCTGTGTGGCAGGCAGGCTCGTATGTGTATTCTTTCCTTCTTATAAGAGTGGTCTGCATAAATAGATAAGAGATGAATTATTCTCTTTCTATTCTTGTTGGCTGCGTTTTGTCTTAAGGGATGAGCCGGAGTACTGTGCTAGAAGTTACGTATTGATGATCAAATTTATATTTATGTGTGTAGAATTCCGTGGCTCGTCTGAGGTAATTATGCAGAGGTTTGGCTATACTAAACACATATAGACTTCACAACATCGATTATAGTCACTAGAGAACACGAGCGAAAACATTATATTCTGAAGTTTATTCACATTAAGACTGAGTATACCGTTGCATATATATCATACATAATATCCTAGGTACATTGTCCAACAATATAAACAGCAAAGATTAAGATTTAGATACAGACCTAGGGTCTTCACAAAGGCCTCGGAGGGGCCCAGGCGGGACCCACACCGCTTCACGACCACCTAGCTAGCCTGTCCGTAAAAACTCTCCACCTTCAATCTATAACTAAAACTAAAAGCATTAATAGTAATAGTCACGTGATATAAAATGGGAGGATAGGGGGAAATGTACAAGTTTAGTCTGATTGACAGGAGTAGGGAAAGCATGGGGAGAGGGGTGGGGGATGGTGGGTGCGAGTGGCGGTGAGGGGGAGGGGCGAAGAGGCGGTCAGTCATCCAAGGTAATTCTTAACTTCCGGCGGCGCCTTTGTTTGAGCAACAAAGGGGGTTTTGACCAGGGAACGAGCCCTTAGAGGTCTATTTTCATATACATGTTATAAGTGAGGAGGGACGGGAGGGGGCGAAGGTCAGAGTCGGTGGGCTCAGGAATGACTTTGACCTGTTTCTCGATCGTCCGTGGTTCCGGGGGGGGGGGGCGAGACGTAACCATGTTACACAATTTAGAATGGTGGGCATGATGTAGACTTAGTAACAATGACAATATACATGAATGGAATAATATAAAGTCAATATAAGTAATATACTTATGGGCATGCCGAACATATATATATATGTAAATAAAATTCAATGCAAGCAAAATACTTTAATGTTAAATATAGGAGATAAAAGGAAAGACACATTCTTACTCCAATCAGACATGCAAGATTGTGGAACTTAATGTCAGTGGTTTTGTACGCACAGATGATATGACTATAGTATCTTATAAGAGCGGATTACATCTAAGACCTTTCTTAGTTGCGTGTGACGTTAATCTTCTCCCAAAACGCCACAAATGGTCTATGGTAAAAACAATAACAGTAATAAGTTATTTACCAATATAATAATAATATGAATAATCAGATTCATAACTATATGATTTAAGTAGTGCCCAAATACATGTAACTACAATTAACATAATAATAATTGATATCTAATACATGTAACTACAATATATACACAATATAACAAATGGCAGAGCCTATATGACAATAATATTGTGCTTTGCAGTGCTGATAAAATAGTATTGTTTGAGATTGATATTGCAATAAACAATAATAAAATACTTGCTTATAATAACATTAGTCTAATTGTTATGTGCCATCATTTCTGCTAATGGTATTGTGTGCTACCATTAGTGATAATAATATTGTACGTTGCTTTGCGGACAATAATTGTTGTAACCTATGTAATAATATAAAGATAAAAATAGGTCATAATAGCAAAAGTGACTTGGCATAGCTATTATTTGATGATTCTAGCATCTTGCATCTAGCATCATAAGCATCTTACTTTAGCATAGGATTATAAAAGTTGCTGTACTATAAAAATGCTTATTCTGTAGCTAATAAATATCGTCATTCAGTATAGGAATAAAAGATTGCTGTACTATAAAAATAGTGCATTATAAAAATTGTACTGTACTATAATATCATAAATCTTGACATTCACAATAAACAATAATGGAGTCAAAGATTCAATTACTTTATGATGAGGCTAAATTGTTAGCAAAAGAATATGGTATTACTGATAAGAAAGAATATCAGGAATTTGTTGAAAATAAAGTTAAACAATTAAAAAAAGAATTAGCTGATAAGGAAAGAGATGAGCGAGCAGAAATAAGGGCTCATGAAATTAAACAAAAAGAACTAGAAATAAATAAAGAAAAACAATTGAAAGAACTAGAATTAAAAGAAAAAGAATTACAATTGAATAAAGAAAAAGAAACTCAGTTGAAAGAAAATCAATTAAAATTAGAACATGAATTGGAGTTGGCTAAATTACAAAATACTAAAGTTGAGCAAACAAATAATGAAAAATATAAACATGGTGTAAGATTTAAAATGCCTCCTTTTGATGGAAAAGAGAAAATTGTTGATTTTCTAAATCTTTTTGAGGCAACATGTAAAGGATATGAGATTCCCATTTCAGAGTATTACATTCACCTTATCCCACAATTGAAAGATAAGGGCAGGGAAGCTCTATCGCATATTGATAAAGAAATAACTGATTATGCCATTATCAAAGAACAGTTAATTAAATTCTTTATTCACTCTGAGGATTATTATAGACAAAAGTTTCATAACTTTATCTTAACTGATAAGATAGAACCGAGAGCTTTTGTGTCTGAAGTGAAAACATTTTTACTTACATGGCTAGACTTAGTAAAAATAGATACCAAAAATCCTAATGAGATTATAGAAATCATGGTTGTTGATAAAGTATTAGAACAAGCTTCTAAACCATTGTTTACTCACATTATGGAAAGAAAAGTGAAGACAGTTGAAAATTTAATAGATGCCATCTCAAATTTTAAAGATAGTCACCCTAATGTAGAACTGACTAAACAAAATCAAACATTAAATACAATTCAGCATAGAAGAAGAAGTTATTCACCGCCTAGATCAAGGCATAATCAATTTGGCAATAGAAAAAAGTTTGGTAATCAACCAAAATCTAATAATTACAGATGTAATTTTTGCAATGATACAAACCATTCATCAGAATATTGTTACAGGAATAACAATGCAAGAGGTAGGAATTTCAATTCAAACTTCAATAGATCAAATGTTGATCATAGAAGTTTTTCAAATCAAAATTTTTCTAATTTTGATAATAGAAACTTTCCAAATCAGAATTTTTCTCATTTTGAAAACAAAAATTTGCCAAATCAGAATTTTTCAAATCACAATGTGCCAAATCAAAATTTTGGAAGGCAAGATTTTCCTAATACTCAAAATAGACCTCAATCAAATTTTCAAAATAGAAGAAATAGAGGCAAACCAAACAATTCCTCATCTCAAACAAATAATGTAATATTTGAAAATAGGGGTCAATTAATACATTTTCCTGCTTATATGGAAGGAAAGACCGCATACAGTCTAAGGGATACAGGGTCCAGTATAATATGCGTGGATGAAAGCTTAACTCCCAATCAGAAACCCACCAAGATTATAAGAGTGGATACTATAAAACTAGGAAATGGTTCTACTGTAAATTGTCCTGTCACTATAATAGAGATTGATTGTCCTTGGCTTACAGGAAAAACAGAGGCAGCCATATTAAAAAACTGTGTTGCACCTCTAATTATTGGTAATGTTTTCAATGTCAAACATGATAATAGTTTTGACATATTTCAGAAATGGATGAATGAAAAATCCAATAATATAAATTTGAAACCTGTTCTATTGCAAAATGAAAAGTTAGTAGATATACCAGAACAAGAATTTTACCCTGCTCTACAAACTTTTAATTTTTTACAAACAATAGGAAAATCAGAAAATAATATTCTCCATGAGACACCAAACATAGACTTATCCATAAATAATGAAAAGGATAATCCTATTCCCAAATGGAATGGAACAGAAAAACTAGAACAATATGTAAACAAATTTGAAAGTCAATGTGAAATAAACAATGTACCAAAAGAATTACATGCTATTTCACTATGTAAACATTTAGAAGGCCATAAAAAAATATTCAACATTGCTAAAAATCAAATATCTGATTTTACTAAAATGAAGACTGAGATATTAGCATACATTGATAGTCCTCATAAAAAGGAAACTCAAATAAAAAAACAGAAAATATCAGTTTAATAAACATGCCTTTTGATGAGCAAACTCTAAAAAAAGAACAGAATGAAGATCAATACATAATTAAAATGGTATCAGAAATTGAAAAAGGTCATGCTAAAAATAAAAACATGGAAATAATAAATGGCATTCTTTGTAGAAAAGATAATAAATTAGATGTAACTCAAATAGTTATACCTAAGTCAATAACTGTCAAAGAAATGCAAATTTCGCATAACAATGCATTGTCAGGTCATTTGAGTAGTAAGAAAAAATGTTGTAAAGTTAAAAAGAATTTTTGGTGGCCAAAACTAGAAAAAGATCTGAAAACTTTTATTAAAAGCTGTACTACCTGTCTTAAACATAATAAGAAAGATTCTAAACATAAGGCTCCATTACAAATGACTGATACAATAGATAGGCCATTCTATAAAATTGCAGTTGACATTATTGGTCCAATGAAACAAACTAAAACTTCTAAAGCAAAGTTTGCCTTAACCATAATCGACATGGGAAGTAGATGGATTGAAGTAGTTCCTTTGAGGGAAATAACTGCAGAAAGGGTCTGTAATGCTCTTTTACCTATCTTTTGTCTTTTCGGGTTTCCAAAGTTCACATTGAGTGACAATGGAACTCAATTCAAAGCCAACCTTACTCAAGCTTTTACACAAATGTTTAAAATCACTCAAATTTTTAGTTCTATATACCATCCTGAATCTAATGGTATGATTGAAAGAGCTAATCAAACAATAAAACAAATGATAACTAAAGTGTGTGAAGAGCATCCATTTGAATGGGATGATTACCTTCCTGCTATTTTGTTTGCTTATAGACAATCTGTTCATGAAAGCACAGGTTTTTCACCATTTGAATTAGTGCTTGGCAAAAATCCCAATGGACCATTGGATAATTTTAAGTCAGAATTGTTAGGAATTAAATATAAAAAAATGTCTCCATTTGACTTAATCAATAAAACAGAAGAACATATGAAAACAGCTTATGAATTTGCTGTACAAAAAAATCAAGAAATCAAATCTTTAATCAAACTTTAATCAGAGAAAATATTCATAAGAATATGAGAAAATTAGAAGTTGGTAATAAAGTACTTGTTTATCTGCCAATTGGCACTGGGAATACTATGGAATGGAAAGGACCTTTTGAAATAATACATAAGCTATCTGATGTATTTTACAAAGTAAATATTAATGACAGAGAAAAAATTGTCCATTTAAACAATTTGAGAGCTTATAATGAAAACCAAATAGTTGACACTGAGTCAGAAAATAAGAGCAAAGTAATTAAAAATAAATCAGAAGATGATATAAGTAAATCAGAACATGCAAAAATAACATTAAATAAATGTTGTGCAATTCTAAGAAGCTATAACAGAGAAAATAAAAGCAAAATAATTGAAATTGAAAATAAACCAGACAATGATATTAACAAATCTGAACACAGAAAAATAACATTGAAAAAATGCTGTGAAATTCTAAAGAATTTTAACAGAGAACTCAGGTATAATCAATAAAATGATGCATAAAATAAATGATATTCTATGAAAATCAATAAGATTTTGTAAATATGTGTAAATAATTTAATTAATGAGATATAATTACCACTTGCAAAACTGAATAATTTACAGGATTAAATTATGAATAGCTGAGCTGATGAATATAATAATTATCAGTTGAAAATTTTTTTTTATATGTAGCCTATGAACAGTTTGGTAAGACTGTTAAGCACAAAAATTTTGGGGCCTCTGAACAGTGAAACTGTTATGCCACCGATATGCCTATGTAAGTCTTTAAAAAAAAAAAAAGCATTAGAGAAATTGATATAAGAATGATATAATAATTAAATGCCTATGTGAGACTCTAAAGTCAGAGCATTAGATGATAATATTGTATTGTATTGTATTCATGTAAGACTAAAGATAGCATTGAAGCCAATAAATAACTGATACATTTAAGACTCACAGGAAGATGAGCAGTGTAGTATAATGATATATTTGAAGGGAAGACTTGAATAACTTGTGTAATATTTTATTGTAAACTAAGATTAAAGATAATCATGTTACATTGTAAGTAATGTTATTGAGAATATCAATCAATAATAATCAATAAGGAACTCAATACAAAATAACTATTGTGAAGATATATATTCATAATAACCATTATGAAAGTATCAAGATAAAAACCAACGTTAGTATCATATTAATCTTATTGTATAAGATAAATGTTGTATGAGAACATTTTCATGGAATCTATATAGATTTTGTGAGATAAGCAAAATATGTTAATAGACAGTCTTGACAGCCTTGATAAGAAATTCGCATAATAACTGTCTATACACATCACTGACATACAATAGTTTATCTAAGTATTACTGAAGTTGATTAGACAATACAAAAAGATAATTGTCTATGACTAATTGTCAATATAAACATTAGACATTATTCTTTGTGTCTTTTGGTTATATTTGTGCCTATGAATTTTTTTCTTGTTTGTACATATATTAATGAATTTTTTTCTATGTATTATTAAATGAATTATTATATGCATTAATTAACATTAAGATACTTAACATTAAGATAATTTTTTTTCAATTTTGTAAACATTTTTCGTATCAAAAAAAATTAATAAATTATTATTTTTTCTCTGTGTATGGGGGGTATGCTATGGAGCAAGTAAATAATATAAGGTAAGTGACTCATGTAAGAAATATAAAATTCGGAATAAAACCCATCTTTGTATACTAAAATAAAATAAAACCTAGAGTCTTACTAAATAATATCGGAAGTACATAGTCACGTGACTGTCCATGCTTTCTTTAGTCTCCTTCTTGTTCTTGTAATCATCACACGTATAAATATGTAGACTCAGAGACCACTATTAAAATATTTTATATTGCGACTATAACCATAAGTATTAAGTATCATTTCATAAATGTGAAATTGTGAACTGTTAATGAACTGTTATTAAATGATATATGCTGCAACAAGGCGTTCTCTTATTTGATTACAAGTAAAATATATATTGTGGTGAAGTCGTCTGTTTCAATGTCTGATAACTGGAGACAATATTTTCAGCAACTGTAGCAGAAACCCTTTGAAGAGACTAAATTGTATTAATTGATGTTCCAACAATAATAAGGGCATCAACACTTCTCTTCCAAGTTTCACTGTCTGTCTATCTTCTTTTCCCAGTTTCACTGTCTCTCTCTCTTCTTTTCCCAGTTTCACTGTCTCTCTCTCTTCTTTTCCCAGTTTCACTGTCTCTCTATCTTCTCTTCCAAGTTTCACTGTCTGTCTATCTTCTTTTCCAAGTTTCACTCTCTCTCTCTTCTTTTCCTAGTTTCACTGTCTCTCTATCTTCTCTTCCAAGTTTCACTGTCTGTCTATCTTCTTTTCCCAGTTTCACTGTCTGTCTATCTTCATTTCCCAGTTTCACTGTCTCTCTCTCTTCTTTTTCCAGTTTCACTGTCTCTCTATCTTCTCTTCCAAGTTTCACTGTCTCTCTATCTTCTTTTCCCAGTTTCACTGTCTCTATATCTTCTTTTCCCAGTTTCACTGTCTCTCTATCTTCTTTTCCCAGTTTCACTGTCTCTCTATCTTCTTTTCCCAGTTTCACTGTCTCTCTATCTTCTCTTCCTAGTTTCACTGTCTCTCTTTCTTCTTTTCCCAGTTTCACTGTCTCTCTATCTTCTTTTCCCAGTTTCACTGTCTCTCTATCTTCTCTCTAGCAAGTTCCACTGTCTCTCTATCTTCTTTTCCCAGTTTCTCTATCTCTCTATCTTCTCTTCCCAGTTTCACTGTCTCTCTCTCTTCTTTTTCCAGTGTCACTGTCTATCTTCTTTTCCCAGTTTCACTGTCTCTATATATTCTTTTCCCAGTTACACTGTCTCTCTATCTTCTTTTTCCAGTTTCACTGTCTCTCTATCTTCTTTTCCCAGTTTCACTGTCTCTCTATCTTCTCTTCCAAGTTTCACTGTCTCTCTATCTTCCTTTCCTAGTGTCACTGTCTCTCTATCTTCTTTTCCCAGTTTCACTGTCTCTCTATATTCTTTTCCCAGTTTCACTGTCTCTCTATCTTCTTTTTCCAGTTTCACTGTCTCTCTATCTTCTTTTCCCAGTTTCACTGTCTCTATATATTATTTTCCCAGTTTCACTGTCTCTCTATCTTCTTTTCCCAGTTTCACTGTCTCTCTATCTTCTTTTCCCAGTTTCACTGTCTCTATATATTCTTTTCCCATTTTCACTGTCTCTCTATCTTCTTTTCCCAGTTTCACTGTCTCTATATCTTCTTTTCCAAGTTTCACTGTCTCTCTATCTTCCCTTCCAAGTTTCACTGTCTCTCTATATTCTCTTCCAAGTGTCACTGTCCTTCTTTCTTCTTTTCCCAGTTTCAATGTCTCTCTATCTTCTTTTCCCAGTTTCACTGTCTCTCTATCTTCTCTTCCAAGTTTCACTGTCTCTCTATCTTCTTTTCCAAGTTTCACTGTCTCTCAATCATCTCTTCCAAATTTCACTGTCTCTCTTTCTTCGTTTCCTAGTTTCACTGTCTCTCTATCTTCTTTTGCCAGTTTCACTGTCTCTCTATCTTCTCTTCCCAGTTTCACTGTCTCTACATCTTCTTTTCCCAGTTTCACTGTCTCTCTATCTTCTTTTCCCAGTTTTACTGTCTCTATATCTTCTTTTCTTAGTTTCACTGTCTGTCAATCTTCTTTTCCCAGTTTCACTGTCTCTCCATCTTCCCTTCCAAGTTTCACTGTCTCTTTATCTTCTCTTCTAAGTGTCACTGTCCTTCTTTCTTCTTTTCCCAGTTTCACTGTCTCTCTATCTTCTCTTCCAAGTTTCACTGTCTGTCTATCTTCTTTTCCCAGTTTCACTGTCTCTCTATCTTCTTTTCCCAGTTTCACTGTCTCTATATCTTCTTTTCCCAGTTTCACTTTCTCTCTATCTTCTCTTCCAAGTTTCACTGTCTGTCTATCTTCTTTTCCCAGTTTCAATGTCTCTCTCTCTTCTTTTCCCAGTTTCACTGTCTCTCTCTCTTTTTTTTTCCAGTGTCACTGTCTTTCCATCTTCCCTTCCAAGTTTAACTGTCTCTCTATCTTCTTTTCCCAGTTTCACTGTCTCTCTATCTTCTCTTCCAAGTTTTACTGTCTGTCTATCTTCTTTTCCCAGTTTCACTGTCTCTCTCTCTTCTTTTCCCAGTTTCACTGTCTCTCTCTCTTCTTTTCCCAGTTTCACTTTCTCTCTATCTTCTTTTCCCAGTTTCACTGTCTCTCTCTCTTCTTTTTCCAGTTTCACTGTCTCTCCATCTTCCCTTCCAAGTTTCACTGTCTCTCTATCTTCTTTTCCCAGTTTCACTGTCTCTCTATCTTCTTTCCCCAGTTTCACTGTCTCATTATCTTCTTTTCCCAGTTTCACTGTCTCTCTATCTTCTTTTCCCAGATTTACTGTCTCTCTATCTTCTTTTCCCAGTTTCACTGTCTCCTCTCTTCTTTTCCCAGTTTCACTGTCTCTCCATCTTCTTTCCCCAGTTTCACTGTCTCATTATCTTCTTTTCCCAGTTTCACTGTCTCTCTATCTTCTTTTCCCAGTTTCACTGTCTCTCTATCTTCTCTTCCAAGTTTTACTGTCTGTCTATCTTCTTTTCCCAGTTTCACTGTCTCTCTCTCTTCTTTTCCCAGTTTCACTGTCTCTCTCTCTTCTTTTCCCAGTTTCACTTTCTCTCTATCTTCTTTTCCCAGTTTCACTGTCTCTCTCTCTTCTTTTCCCAGTTTCACTGTCTCTCCATCTTCCCTTCCAAGTTTCACTGTCTCTCTATCTTCTTTTCCCAGTTTCACTGTCTCTCTATCTTCTTTCCCCAGTTTCACTGTCTCATTATCTTCTTTTCCCAGTTTCACTGTCTCTCTATCTTCTTTTCCCAGATTTACTGTCTCTCTATCTTCTTTTCCCAGTTTCACTGTCTCTCTCTCTTCTTTTCCCAGTTTCACTGTCTCTCCATTTTCCCTTCCAAGTTTCACTGTTTCTCTATCTTCTTTTCCCAGTTTCACTGTCTCTCTATCTTCTTTCCCCAGTTTCACTGTCTCATTATCTTCTTTTCCCAGTTTCACTGTCTCTCTATCTTCTTTTCCCAGTTTCACTTTCTCTCTATCTTCTTTTCCCAGTTTCACTGTCTCCTCTCTTCTTTTCCCAGTTTCACTGTCTCTCTATCTTCTTTTCCCAGTTTCACTGTCTATCTATCTTCTTTTCCCAGTTTCACTGTCTCTCTATCTTCTTTTCCTAGTTTCACTGTCTGTCTATCTTCTTTTCCCAGTTTCATTGTCTCTCTATCTTCTTTTCCCAGTTTCACTGTCTCTCTATCTTCTTTTCCCAGTTTCACTGTCTCTCTATCTTCTTTTCCTAGTTTCACTGTCTCTCTATCTTCTTTTCCCAGTTTCACTTTCTCTATATATTATTTTCCCAGTTTCACTGTCTCTTTTTCTTCTTTTCCCAGTTTCACTGTCTCTCTATCTTCTTTTCCCAGTTTCACTGTCTCTCTATCTTCTTTTCCCAGTTTCACTGTCTCTCTATCTTCTTTTCCCAGCTTTACTGTCTCTCTATCTTCTCTTCCAAGTTTCACTGTCTCTCTATCTTCTTTTCCCAGTTTTACTGTCTCTCTATCTTCTTTTCCCAGTTTCACTGTCTCTCTATCTTCTTTTCCCAGTTTCACTGTCTCTCTATCTTCTCTTCCCAGTTTCACTGTCTCTCTATCTTCTATTCACAGTTTCACTGTCTCTCTATCTTCTCTTCCCAGTTTCACTGTCTCTCTATCTTCTTTTTCCAGTTTAACTGTCTCTATATCTACTTTTCCTAGTTTGACAGTCTCTCTAACTTCTTTTCTAAGTTTCACTGTCTCTCTCTCTTCCTTTCCCAGTTTTACTGTCTCTCTATCTTCTCTTCCAAGTTTCACTGTCTGTCTATTTTCTTTTCCCAGTTTCACTGTCTGTCTATCTTCATTTCCCAGTTTCACTGTCTCTCTCTCTTCTTTTTCCAGTTTCACTGTCTCTCTATCTTCTTTTCCCAGTTTCACTGTCTCTATATCTTCTTTTCCCAGTTTCACTGTCTCTCTATCTTTTTATTCCCAGTTTCACTGTCTCTCTATCTTCTTTTCCCAGTTTCACTGTCTCTCTATCTTCTCTTCCTAGTTTCACTCTCTCTTTCTTCTTTTCCCAGTTTCACTGTCTCTCTTTCTTCTTTTCCCAGTTTCACTGTCTCTCTATCTTCTCTTCCACGTTTCACTGTCTCTCTATCTTCTTTTCCAAGTTTCACTGTCTCTCTATCTTCTCTTCCAAGTGTCACTGTCTCTCTATCTTCTTTTCCCAGTTTCACTGTCTCTTTCTCTTCTTTTTCCAGTTTCACTGTCTATCTTCTTTTCCCAGTTTCACTGTCTCTATATATTCTTTTCCCAGTTACACTGTCTCTCTATCTTCTTTTTCCAGTTTCACTGTCTCTCTATCTTCTTTTCCCAGTTTCACTGTCTCTCAATCATCTCTTCCAAGTTTCACTGTCTCTCTTTCTTCCTTTCCTAGTTTCACTGTCTCTCTATCTTCGTTTGCCAGTTTCACTGTCTCTCTATCTTCTTTTCCCAGTTTCACTGTCTCTCTATCTTCTTTTCCCAGTTTCACTGTCTCTCTATTTTCTTTTCCCAGTTTCACTGTCTCTATATATTATTTTCCCAGTTTCACTGTCTCTCTATCTTCTTTTCCCAGTTTCACTGTCTCTCTATCTTCTTTTCCCAGTTTCACTGTCTCTCTATCTTCTTTTCCCAGTTTCACTGTCTCTCTATCTTCCCTTCCAAGTTTCACTGTCTCTCTATATTCTCTTCCAAGTGTCACTGTCCTTCTTTCTTCTTTTCCCAGTTTCAATGTCTCTCTATCTTCTCTTCCAAGTTTCACTGACTCTCTATCTTCTTTTCCAGTTTCACTGTCTCTCTATCTTCTCTTCCCAGTTTCACTGTCTCTACATCTTCTTTTCCTAGTTTCACTGTCTCTCTATCTTCTTTTCCCAGTTTTACTGTCTCTCTCTATATCTTCTTTTCTTAGTTTCACTGTCTGTTAATCTTCTTTTCCCAGTTTCACTGTCTCTCCATCTTCCCTTCCAAGTTTCACTGTCTCTCTATCTTCTCTTCTAAGTGTCACTGTCCTTCTTTCTTCTTTTCCCAGTTTCACTGTCTCTCTATCTTCTTTTCCCAGTTTCACTGTCTCTCTATCTTCTCTTCCAAGTTTCACTGTCTGTCTATCTTCTTTTCCCAGTTTCACTGTCTCTCCATCTTCCCTTCCAAGTTTAACTGTCTCTCTATCTTCTTTTCCCAGTTTCACTGTCTCTCTATCTTCTCTTCCAAGTTTTACTGTCTGTCTATCTTCTTTTCCCAGTTTCAATGTCTCTCTCTCTTCTTTTCCCAGTTTCACTGTCTCTCTCTCTTCTTTTCCCAGTTTCACTTTCTCTCTACCTTCTTTTCCCAGTTTCACTGTCTCTCTCTCTTCTTTTCCCAGTTTCACTGTCTCTCCATCTTACCTTCCAAGTTTCACTGTCTCTATATCTTCTTTTCCCAGTTTCACTGTCTCTCTATCTTCTGTCCCCAGTTTTACTGTCTCTCTATCTTCTTTTCCCAGTTTCACTGTCTCTCTATCTTCTTTTCCCAGATTCACTGTCTCTCTATCTTCTTTTCCCAGTTTCTCTGTCACTCTATCTTCTTTTCCTAGTTTCACTGTCTCTCTCTCTTCTTTTTCCAGTTTTAATGTCTCTCTATCTTCTTTTCCCAGTTTCACTGTCTATCTATCTTCTTTTCTCAGTTTCACTGTCTCTCTATCTTCTTTTCCCAGTTTCACTGTCTCTCTATCTTCTTTTCCTAGTTTCACTGTCTCTCTATCTTCTTTTCCCAGTTTCATTGTCTCTCTATCTTCTTTTCCCAGTTTCACTGTCTCTCTATCTTCTTTTCCCAGTTTCACTGTCTCTCTATCTTATTTTCCTAGTTTCACTGTCTCTCTATCTTCTTTTCCCAGTTTCACTTTCTCTATATATTATTTTCCCAGTTTCACTGTTTCTTTTTCTTCTTTTCCCAGTTTCACTGTCTCTCTATCTTCTTTTCTCAGTTTCACTGTCTCTCTATCTTCTTTTCCCAGTTTCACTGTCTCTCTATCTTCTTTTCCCAGTTTCACAGTCTCTATCTTCTCTTCCCAGTTTCACTGTCTCTCCATCTTCTATTCACAGTTTCAGTGTCTCTCTATCTTCTCTTCCCAGTTTCACTGTCTCTCTATCTTCTTTTCTCAGTTTCACTGTCTCTATATCTTCTTTTCCCAGTTTCACTGTCTCTCTAATTTCTTTTCTAAGTTTCACTGTCTCTCTATCTTCTTTTCCCAGTGTCACTGTCTCTCTATCTTTTTTTCCCTGTCTCACTGTCTCTCTATCTTCTCTTCCCAGTTTCAAAGTCTCTCTAACATCTTTTCCCAGTTTCACTGTCTCTCTATCTTCTCTTCCCAGTTTCACTGTCTCTCTATCTTCTTTTCACAGTTTCACTGTCTCTATATCTTCTTTTCACAGTTTCACTGTCTCTCTATCTTCTTTTCCTAGTTTCACTGTCTACCTATCTTCTTTTCCCAGTTTCACTGTCTCTCTATCTTCTTTTACCAGTTTCACTGTCTCTCTATCTTCTCTTCCAAGTGTCACTGTCCTTCTTTCTTCTTTTCTTAGTTTCACTGTCTCTCTATCTTCTTTTCCCAGTTTCACTGTCTCTCTATCTTCTCTTCCAAGTTTCACTGTCTGTCAATCTTCTTTTCCCAGTTTCACTGTCTCTCCATCTTCCCTTCCAAGTTTCACTGTCTCTCTATCTTCTCTTCCAAGTGTCACTGTCCTTCTTTCTTCTTTTCCCAGTTTCACTGTCTCTCTATCTTCTTTTCCCAGTTTCACTGTCTCTCTATCTTCTCTTCCAAGTTTCACTGTCTGTCTATCTTCTTTTCCCAGTTTCACTGTCTCTCCATCTTCCCTTCCAAGTTTAACTGTCTCTCTATCTTCTTTTCCCAGTTTCACTGTCTCTCTATCTTCTCTTCCAAGTTTTACTGTCTGTCTATCTTCTTTTCCCAGTTTCACTGTCTCTTTCTCTTCTTTTCCCAGTTTCACTTTCTCTCTATCTTCTTTTCCCAGTTTCACTGTCTCTCTCTCTTCTTTTCCCAGTTTCACTGTCTCTCTCTCTTCTTTTCCCAGTTTCACTTTCTCTCTATCTTCTTTTCCCAGTTTCACTGTCTCTCTCTCTTCTTTTCCCAGTTTCACTGTCTCTCCATCTTCCCTTCCAAGTTTCACTGTCTCTATATCTTCTTTTCCCAGTTTCACTGTCTCTCTATCTTCTTTCCTCAGTTTCACTGTCTCTCTATCTTCTTTTCCCAGATTCACTGTCTCTCTGTCTTCTTTTCCCAGTTTCACTGTCTCTCTCTCTTCTTTTTCCAGTTTTACTGTCTCTCTATCTTCTTTTCCCAGTTTCACTGTCTATCTATCTTCTTTTCTCAGTTTCACTGTCTCTCTATCTTCTTTTCCCAGTTTCACTGTCTCTCTATCTTCTTTTCCTAGTTTCACTGTCTCTCTATCTTCTTTTCCCAGTTTCATTGTCTCTCTATCTTCTTTTCCCAGTTTCACTGTCTCTCTATCTTCTTTTCCCAGTTTCACTGTCTCTCTATCTTCTTTTCCTAGTTTCACTGTCTCTCTATCTTCTTTTCCCAGTTTCACTTTCTCTATATATTATTTTCCCAGTTTCACTGTTTCTTTTTCTTCTTTTCCCAGTTTCACTGTCTCTCTATCTTCTTTTTCCAGTTTCACTGTCTCTCTATCTTCTTTTCCCAGTTTCACTGTCTCTCTATATTCTCTTCCAAGTTTCACTGTCTCTCTATCTTCTTTTCCCAGTTTCACTGTCTCTCTATCTTCTTTTCCCAGTTTCACTGTCTCTATCTTCTCTTCCCAGTTTCACTGTCTCTCTATCTTCTATTCACAGTTTCACTGTCTCTCTATCTTCTCTTCCCAGTTTCACTGTCTCTCTATCTTCTTTTCTCAGTTTCACTGTCTCTATATCTTCTTTTCCCAGTTTCACTGTCTCTCTAACTTCTTTTCTAAGTTTCACTGTCTCTCTATCTTCTTTTCCCAGTGTCACTGTCTCTCTATCTTTTTTTCCCTGTCTCACTGTCTCTCTATCTTCTCTTCCCAGTTTCAAAGTCTCTCTAACATCTTTTCCAAGTTTCACTGTCTCTCTATCTTCTCTTCCCAGTTTCACTGTCTCTCTATCTTCTTTTCACAGTTTCACTGTCTCTATATCTTCTTTTCCAAGTTTCACTGTCACTCTATCTTCTTTTCCTAGTTTCACTGTCTCTCTATCTTCTTTTCCCAGTTTCACTGTCTCTCTATCTTCTTTTCCCAGTTTCACTGTCTCTCTATCTTCTCTTCCAAGTGTCACTGTCCTTCTTTCTTCTTTTCTTAGTTTCACTGTCTCTCTATCTTCTTTTCCCAGTTTCACTGTCTCTCTATCTTCTCTTCCAAGTTTCACTGTCTGTCTATCTTCTTTTCCCAGTTTCACTGTCTCTCTCTCGTCTTTTCCCAGTTTCACTGTCTCTCTCTCTTCTTTTCCCAGTTTCACTTTCTCTCTCTCTTTTTTTCCCAGTTTCACTGTCTCTCCATCTTCCCTTCCTAGTTTCACTGTCTCTATATCTTCTTTTTCCAGTTTCACTGTCTCTCTCTTCTTTTCCCAGTTTCTCTGTCTCTCTCTCTTCTTTTCCCAGTTTCACTGTCTCTCTTTCTTCTTTTCTTAGTTTCACTGTCTCTCTATCTTCTCTTCCACGTTTCACTGTCTCTCTATCTTCTTTTCCCAGTTTCACTGTCTCTCTATCTTTTTTTCCCAGTTTTACTGTCTCTCTATCTTCTCTTCCAAGTTTCACTGTCTCTCTATCTTCTTTTCCCAGTTTCACTGTCTCTCTAACATCTTTTCCCAGTTTCACTGTCTCTCTATCTTCCCTTCCAAGTTTCACTGTCTCTCTATCTTCTCTTCCAAGTGTCACTGTTCTTCTTTCTTCTTTTCCCAGTTTCACTGTCTCTCTATCTTCTTTTCCCAGTTTCACTGTTTCTCTATCTTCTTTCCACAGTTTCACTGTCTCTCTATCTTCTTTTCCCAGTTTCACTGTCTCTCTATCTTCTTTCCACAGTTTCACTGTCTCTCTATCTTCTTGTCCCAGTTTCGCTGTCTCTCTATCTTCTCTTCCAAGTTGCACTGTCTCTCCATTTTCTTTTCCCAGTTTAACGGTCTCTCTATCTTCTCTTCCAAAATTCACAGTCTCTCTATCTTCTTTTCCCAGTTTCACTGTCTCTCTATCTTCTTTTCCCAGTTTCGCTGTCTCTCTCTCTTCTTTTCCCAGTTTCACTGTCTCTCTATCTTCTTTTCCCAGTTTCACTGTCTATCTATCTTCTTTTCCCAGTTTCACTGTCTCTCTATCTTCTTTTCCCAGTTTCACTGTCTCTCTATCTTCTTTTCCTTGTTTCACTGTCTCTCTATCTTCTTTTCCCAGTTTCATTGTCTCTCTATCTTCTTTTCCCAGTTTCACTGTCTCTCTATCTTCTTTTCCCAGTTTCACAGTCTCTCTATCTTCTTTTCCCAGTTTCACTGTCTCTCTATCTTCTTTTCCCAGTTTCACTGTCTCTCTCTCTTCTTTTCCCAGTTTCACTGTCTCTCTATCTTCTTTTCCCAGTTTCACTGTCTCTCTATCTTCTTTTCCTAGTTTCACTGTCTCTCTATCTTCTTTTCCCAGTTTCATTGTCTCTCTATCTTCTTTTCCCAGTTTCACTGTCTCTCTATCTTTTTTTCCCAGTTTCACTTTCTCTCTATCTTCTTTTCCCAGTTTCACTGTCTCTCTATCTTTTCTTCCAAGTTTCACTGTCTCTCTATCTTCTTTTTCCCAGTTTCACTGTCTCTCTATCTTCTCTTCTCAGTTTCACTGTCTCTACATCTTCTTTTCCCAGTTTCACTGTCTCTCTATCTTCTTTTCCCAGTTTTACTGTCTCTATATCTTCTTTTCTTAGTTTCACTGTCTGTCAATCTTCTTTTCCCAGTTTCACTGTCTCTCCATCTTCCTATCCAAGTTTCACTGTCTCTCTATCTTCTCTTCCAAGTGTCACTGTCCTTCTTTCTTCTTTTCCCAGTTTCACTGTCTCTCTATCTTCTTTTCCAAGTTTCACTGTCTCTCTATCTTCTTTTCCCATTTTCACTGTCTCTCTATCTTCTTTTCCCAGTTTCACTGTCTCTATATTTTCTTTTCCCAGTTTCACTTTCTCTCTATCTTCTCTTCCAAGTTTCACAGTCTGTCTATCTTCTTTTCCCAGTTTCAAAGTCTCTCTCTCTTCTTTTCCCAGTTTCACTGTCTCTCTCTCTTTTTTTTGTCCAGTTTCACTGTCTCTCCATCTTCCCTTCAAAGTTTAACTGTCTCTCTATCTTCTTTTCCCAGTTTTACTGTCTCTATATCTTCTTTTCTTAGTTTCACTGTCTGTCAATCTTCTTTTCCCCAGTTTCACTGTCTCTCCATCTTCCCTTCAAAGTTTCACTGTCTCTCTATCTTCTCTTCCAAGTGTCACTGTCGCTCTTTCTTCTTTTTCCAGTTTCAATGTCTCTCTCGCTTCCTTTCCCAGTTTCACTTTCTCTCTCTCTTTTTTTCCCAGTTTCACTGTCTCTCCATCTTCCCTTCCTAGTTTCACTGTCTCTCTCTCTTCTTTTCCCAGTTTCACTGTCTCTCTTTCTTCTTCTTTTCTTAGTTTCACTGTCTCTCTATCTTCTCTTCCACGTTTCACTGTCTCTCTATCTTCTTTTCCCAGTTTCACTGTCTCTCTATCTTCTTTTCCCAGTTTTACTGTCTCTCTATCTTCTCTTCCAAGTTTCACTGTCTCTCTATCTTCTTTTCCCAGTTTCACTGTCTCTCTAACATCTTTTCCCAGTTTCACTGTCTCTCTATCTTCCCTTCCAAGTTTCACTGTCTCTCTATCTTCTCTTCCAAGTGTCACTGTTCTTCTTTCTTCTTTTCCCAGTTTCACTGTCTCTCTATCTTCTTTTCCAAGTTTCACTGTTTCTCTATCTTCTTTCCACAGTTTCACTGTCTCTCTATCTTCTTTTCCCAGTTTCACTGTCTCTCTATCTTCTTTCCACAGTTTCACTGTCTCTCTATCTTCTTGTCCCAGTTTCGCTGTCTCTCTATCTTCTCTTCCAAGTTGCACTGTCTCTCCATTTTCTTTTCCCAGTTTAACGGTCTCTCTATCTTCTTTTCCTAGTTTCACTGTCTCTCTATCTTCTTTTCCCAGTTTCATTGTCTCTCTATCTTCTTTTCCCAGTTATACTGTCTCTCTATCTTTTTTTCCCAGTTTCACTTTCTCTCTATCTTCTTTTCCCAGTTTCACTGTCTCTCTATCTTTTCTTCCTAGTTTCACTGTCTCTCTATCTTCTTTTTCCCAGTTTCACTGTCTCTCTATCTTCTCTTCTCAGTTTCACTGTCTCTACATCTTCTTTTCCCAGTTTCACTGTCTCTCTATCTTCTTTTCCCAGTTTTACTGTCTCTATATCTTCTTTTCTTAGTTTCACTGTCTGTCAATCTTCTTTTCCCAGTTTCACTGTCTCTCCATCTTCCCTTCCAAGTTTCACTGTCTCTCTATCTTCTCTTCCAAGTGTCACTGTCCTTCTTTCTTCTTTTCCCAGTTTCACTGTCTCTCTATCTTCTTTTCCAAGTTTCACTGTCTCTCTATCTTCTCTTCCAAGTGTCACTGTCCTTCTTTCTTCTTTTCCCAGTTTCACTGTCTCTCCATCTTCTTTTCCCAGTTTCACTGTCTCTCTATCTTCTCTTCCAAGTTTCACTGTCTGTCTATCTTCTTTTCCCATTTTCACTGTCTCTCTATCTTCTTTTCCCAGTTTCACTGTCTCTATATCTTCTTTTCCCAGTTTCACTTTCTCTCTATCTTCTCTTCCAAGTTTCACAGTCTGTCTATCTTCTTTTCCCAGTTTCAATGTCTCTCTCTCTTCTTTTCCCAGTTTCACTGTCTCTCTCTCTTTTTTTTGTCCAGTTTCACTGTCTCTCCATCTTCCCTTCAAAGTTTAACTGTCTCTCTATCTTCTTTTCCCAGTTTTACTGTCTCTATATCTTCTTTTCTTAGTTTCACTGTCTGTCAATCTTCTTTTCCCAGTTTCACTGTCTCTCCATCTTCCCTTCAAAGTTTCACTGTCTCTCTATCTTCTCTTCCAAGTGTCACTGTCGCTCTTTCTTCTTTTTCCAGTTTCAATGTCTCTCTCGCTTCTTTTCCCAGTTTCACTTTCTCTCTCTCTTTTTTTCCCAGTTTCACTGTCTCTCCATCTTCCCTTCCTAGTTTCACTGTCTCTATATCTTCTTTTACCAGTTTCACTGTCTCTCTCTTCTTTTCCCAGTTTCTCTGTCTCTCTCTCTTCTTTTCCCAGTTTCACTGTCTCTCTTTCTTCTTTTCTTAGTTTCACTGTCTCTCTATCTTCTCTTCCACGTTTCACTGTCTCTCTATCTTCTTTTCCCAGTTTCACTGTCTCTCTATCTTCTTTTCCCAGTTTTACTGTCTCTCTATCTTCTCTTCCAAGTTTCACTGTCTCTCTATCTTCTTTTCCCAGTTTCACTGTCTCTCTAACATCTTTTCCCAGTTTCACTGTCTCTCTATCTTCCCTTCCAAGTTTCACTGTCTCTCTATCTTCTCTCTCAAGTGTCACTGTTCTTCTTTCTTCTTTTCCCAGTTTCACTGTCTCTCTATCTTCTTTTCCCAGTTTCACTGTTTCTCTATCTTCTTTTCACAGTTTCACTGTCTCTCTATCTTCTTTTCCCAGTTTCACTGTCTCTCTATCTTCTTTCCACAGTTTCACTGTCTCTCTATCTTCTTGTCCCAGTTTCGCTGTCTCTCTATCTTCTCTTCCAAGTTGCACTGTCTCTCCATTTTCTTTTCCCAGTTTAACGGTCTCTCTATCTTCTCTTCCAAAATTCACAGTCTCTCTATCTTCTTTTCCCAGTTTCACTGTCTCTCTATCTTCTTTTCCCAGTTTCACTGTCTCTCTCTCTTCTTTTCCCAGTTTCACTGTCTCTCTATCTTCTTTTCCCAGTTTCACTGTCTATCTATCTTCTTTTCCCAGTTTCACTGTCTCTCTATCTTCTTTTCCCAGTTTCACTGTCTCTCTATCTTCTTTTCCTAGTTTCACTGTCTCTCTATCTTCTTTTCCCAGTTTCACTGTCTATCTATCTTCTTTTCCCAGTTTCACTGTCTCTCTATCTTCTTTTCCCAGTTTCACTGTCTCTCTATCTTCTTTTCCTAGTTTCACTGTCTCTCTATCTTCTTTTCCCAGTTTCATTGTCTCTCTATCTTCTTTTCCCAGTTTCACTGTCTCTCTATCTTTTTTTCTCAGTTTCACTTTCTCTCTATCTTCTTTTCCCAGTTTCACTGTCTCTCTATCTTTTCTTCCAAGTTTCACTGTCTCTCTATCTTCTTTTTCCCAGTTTCACTGTCTCTCTATCTTCTCTTCTCAGTTTCACTGTCTCTACATCTTCTTTTCCCAGTTTCACTGTCTCTCTATCTTCTTTTCCCAGTTTTACTGTCTCTATATCTTCTTTTCTTAGTTTCACTGTCTGTCAATCTTCTTTTCCCAGTTTCACTGTCTCTCCATCTTCCCTTCCAAGTTTCACTGTCTCTCTATCTTCTCTTCCAAGTGTCACTGTCCTTCTTTCTTCTTTTCCCAGTTTCACTGTCTCTTTATCTTCTTTTCCAAGTTTCACTGTCTCTCTATCTTCTCTTCCAAGTGTCACTGTCCTTCTTTCTTCTTTTCCCAGTTTCACTGTCTCTCTATCTTCTTTTCCCAGTTTCACTGTCTCTCTATCTTCTCTTCCAAGTTTCACTGTCTGTCTATCTTCTTTTCCCATTTTCACTGTCTCTCTATCTTCTTTTCCCAGTTTCACTGTCTCTATATCTTCTTTTCCCAGTTTCACTTTCTCTCTATCTTTTCTTCCAAGTTTCACAGTCTGTCTATCTTCTTTTCCCAGTTTCAATGTCTCTCTCTCTTCTTTTCCCAGTTTCACTGTCTCTCTCTCTTTTTTTTGTCCAGTTTCACTGTCTCTCCATCTTCCCTTCAAAGTTTAACTGTCTCTCTATCTTCTTTTCCCAGTTTTACTGTCTCTATATCTTCTTTTCTTAGTTTCACTGTCTGTCAATCTTCTTTTCCCAGTTTCACTGTCTCTCCATCTTCCCTTCAAAGTTTCACTGTCTCTCTATCTTCTCTTCCAAGTGTCACTGTCGCTCTTTCTTCTTTTTCCAGTTTCAATGTCTCTCTCGCTTCTTTTCCCAGTTTCACTTTCTCTCTCTCTTTTTTTCCCAGTTTCACTGTCTCTCCATCTTCCCTTCCTAGTTTCACTGTCTCTATATCTTCTTTTTCCAGTTTCACTGTCTCTCTCTTCTTTTCCCAGTTTCTCTGTCTCTCTCTCTTCTTTTCCCAGTTTTACTGTCTCTCTTTCTTCTTTTCTTAGTTTCACTGTCTCTCTATCTTCTCTTCCACGTTTCACTGTCTCTCTATCTTCTTTTCCCAGTTTCACTGTCTCTCTATCTTCTTTTCCCAGTTTTACTGTCTCTCTATCTTCTCTTCCAAGTTTCACTGTCTCTCTATCTTCTTTTCCCAGTTTCACTGTCTCTCTAACATCTTTTCCCAGTTTCACTGTCTCTCTATCTTCCCTTCCAAGTTTCACTGTCTCTCTATCTTCTCTTCCAAGTGTCACTGTTCTTCTTTCTTCTTTTCCCAGTTTCACTGTCTCTCTATCTTCTTTTCCCAGTTTCGCTGTTTCTCTATCTTCTTTCCACAGTTTCACTGTCTCTCTATCTTCTTTTCCCAGTTTCACTGTCTCTCTATCTTCTTTCCACAGTTTCACTGTCTCTCTATTTTCTTTCCACAGTTTCACTGTCTCTCTATCTTCTTGTCCCAGTTTCGCTGTCTCTCTATCTTCTCTTCCAAGTTGCACTGTCTCTCCATTTTCTTTTCCCAGTTTAACGGTCTCTCTATCTTCTTTTCCTAGTTTCACTGTCTCTCTATCTTCTTTTCCCAGTTTCATTGTCTCTCTATCTTCTTTTCCCAGTTTCACTGTCTCTCTATCTTTTTTTCCCAGTTTCACTTTCTCTCTATCTTCTTTTCTCAGTTTCACTGTCTCTCTATCTTTTCTTCCAAGTTTCACTGTCTCTCTATCTTCTTTTTCCCAGTTTTACTGTCTCTCTATCTTCTCTTCTCAGTTTCACTGTCTCTACATCTTCTTTTCCCAGTTTCACTGTCTCTCTATCTTCTTTTCCCAGTTTTACTGTCTCTATATCTTCTTTTCTTAGTTTCACTGTCTGTCAATCTTCTTTTCCCAGTTTCACTGTCTCTCCATCTTCCCTTCCAAGTTTCACTGTCTCTCTATCTTCTCTTCCAAGTGTCACTGTCCTTCTTTCTTCTTTTCCCAGTTTCACTGTCTCTCTATCTTCTTTTCCAAGTTTCACTGTCTCTCTATCTTCTCTTCCAAGTGTCACTGTCCTTCTTTCTTCTTTTCCCAGTTTCACTGTCTCTCTATATTCTTTTCCCAGTTTCACTGTCTCTCTATCTTCTCTTCCAAGTTTCACTGTCTGTCTATCTTCTTTTCCCATTTTCACTGTCTCTCTATCTTCTTTTCCCAGTTTCACTGTCTCTATATCTTCTTTTCCCAGTTTCACTTTCTCTCTATCTTCTCTTCCAAGTTTCACAGTCTGTCTATCTTCTTTTCCCAGTTTCAATGTCTCTCTCTCTTCTTTTCCCAGTTTCACTGTCTCTCTCTCTTTTTTTTGTCCAGTTTCACTGTCTCTCCATCTTCCCTTCAAAGTTTAACTGTCTCTCTATCTTCTTTTCCCAGTTTTACTGTCTCTATATCTTCTTTTCTTAGTTTCACTGTCTGTCAATCTTCTTTTCCCAGTTTCACTGTCTCTCCATCTTCCCTTCAAAGTTTCACTGTCTCTCTATCTTCTCTTCCAAGTGTCACTGTCGCTCTTTCTTCTTTTTCCAGTTTCAATGTCTCTCTCGCTTCTTTTCCAAGTTTCACTTTCTCTCTCTCTTTTTTTCCCAGTTTCACTGTCTCTCCATCTTCCCTTCCTAGTTTCACTGTCTCTATATCTTCTTTTTCCAGTTTCACTGTCTCTCTCTTCTTTTCCCAGTTTCTCTGTCTCTCTATCTTCTTTTCCCAGTTTCACTGTCTCTCTTTCTTCTTTTCTTAGTTTCACTGTCTCTCTATCTTCTCTTCCACGTTTCACTGTCTCTCTATCTTCTTTTCCCAGTTTCACTGTCTCTCTATCTTCTTTTCCCAGTTTTACTGTCTCTCTATCTTCTCTTCCAAGTTTCACTGTCTCTCTATCTTCTTTTCCCAGTTTCACTGTCTCTCTAACATCTTTTCCCAGTTTCACTGTCTCTCTATCTTCCCTTCCAAGTTTCACTGTCTCTCTATCTTCTCTTCCAAGTGTCACTGTTCTTCTTTCTTCTTTTCCCAGTTTCACTGTCTCTCTATCTTCTTTTCCCAGTTTCACTGTTTCTCTATCTTCTTTCCACAGTTTCACTGTCTCTCTATCTTCTTTTCCCAGTTTCACTGTCTCTCTATCTTCTTTCCACAGTTTCACTGTCTCTCTATCTTCTTGTCCCAGTTTCGCTGTCTCTCTATCTTCTCTTCCAAGTTGCACTGTCTCTCCATTTTCTTTTCCCAGTTTAACGGTCTCTCTATCTTCTCTTCCAAAATTCACAGTCTCTCTATCTTCTTTTCCCAGTTTCACTGTCTCTCTATCTTCTTTTCCCAGTTTCGCTGTCTCTCTCTCTTCTTTTCCCAGTTTCACTGTCTCTCTATCTTCTTTTCCCAGTTTCACTGTCTATCTATCTTCTTTTCCCAGTTTCACTGTCTCTCTATCTTCTTTTCCCAGTTTCACTGTCTCTCTATCTTCTTTTCCTAGTTTCACTGTCTCTCTATCTTCTTTTCCCAGTTTCATTGTCTCTCTATCTTCTTTTCCCAGTTTCACTGTCTCTCTATCTTCTTTTCCCAGTTTCACAGTCTCTCTATCTTCTTTTCCCAGTTTCACTGTCTCTCTATCTTCTTTTCCCAGTTTCACTGTCTCTCTCTCTTCTTTTCCCAGTTTCACTGTCTCTCTATCTTCTTTTCCCAGTTTCACTGTCTATCTATCTTCTTTTCCCAGTTTCACTGTCTCTCTATCTTCTTTTCCCAGTTTCACTGTCTCTCTATCTTCTTTTCCTAGTTTCACTGTCTCTCTATCTTCTTTTCCCAGTTTCACTGTCTATCTATCTTCTTTTCCCAGTTTCACTGTCTCTCTATCTTTTTTTCCCAGTTTCACTGTCTCTCTATCTTCTTTTTCCCAGTTTCACTGTCTCTCTATCTTCTCTTCTCAGTTTCACTGTCTCTACATCTTCTTTTCCCAGTTTCACTGTCTCTCTATCTTCTTTTCCCAGTTTTACTGTCTCTATATCTTCTTTTCTTAGTTTCACTGTCTGTCAATCTTCTTTTCCCAGTTTCACTGTCTCTCCATCTTCCCTTCCAAGTTTCACTGTCTCTCTATCTTCTCTTCCAAGTGTCACTGTCCTTCTTTCTTCTTTTCCCAGTTTCACTGTCTCTCTATCTTCTTTTCCAAGTTTCACTGTCTCTCTATCTTCTCTTCCAAGTGTCACTGTCCTTCTTTCTTCTTTTCCCAGTTTCACTGTCTCTCTATCTTCTTTTCCCAGTTTCACTGTCTCTCTATCTTCTCTTCCAAGTTTCACTGTCTGTCTATCTTCTTTTCCCATTTTCACTGTCTCTCTATCTTCTTTTCCCAGTTTCACTGTCTCTATATCTTCTTTTCCCAGTTTCACTTTCTCTCTATCTTCTCTTCCAAGTTTCACTGTCTGTCTATCTTCTTTTCCCAGTTTCAATGTCTCTCTCTCTTCTTTTCCCAGTTTCACTGTCTCTCTCTCTTTTTTTTGTCCAGTTTCACTGTCTCTCCATCTTCCCTTCAAAGTTTAACTGTCTCTCTATCTTCTTTTCCCAGTTTTACTGTCTCTATATCTTCTTTTCTTAGTTTCACTGTCTGTCAATCTTCTTTTCCCAGTTTCACTGTCTCTCCATCTTCCCTTCAAAGTTTCACTGTCTCTCTATCTTCTCTTCCAAGTGTCACTGTCGCTCTTTCTTCTTTTTCCAGTTTCAATGTCTCTCTCGCTTCTTTTCCCAGTTTCACTGTCTCTCTCTCTTTTTTTGTCCAGTTTCACTGTCTCTCCATCTTCCCTTCCAAGTTTAACTGTCTCTCTATCTTCTTTTACCAGTTTCACTGTCTCTCTATCTTCTCTTCCAAGTTTTACTGTCTGTCTATCTTCTTTTCCCAGTTTCACTGTCTCTATATCTTCTTTTCCCAGTTTCACTGTTTCTCTATCTTTTTATTCCCAGTTTCACTGTCTCTCTATCTTCTTTTCCCAGTTTCACTGTCTCTCTATCTTCTCTTCAGAGTTTCACTCTCTCTTTCTTCTTTTCCTAGTTTCACTGTCTCTCTTTTTCTTTTCCCAGTTTCACTGTCTCTCTATCTTCTCTTCCAAGTTTCACTGTCTCTCTATCTTCTTTTCCAAGTTTCACTGTCTCTCTATCTTCTCTTCCAAGTGTCACTGTCTCTCTTTCTTCTTTTCCCAGTTTCACTGTCTCTCTCTCTTCTTTTTCCAGTTTCACTGTCTATCTTCTTTTCCCAGTTTCACTGTCTCTATATATTCTTTTTCCAGTTACACTGTCTCTCTATCTTCTTTTTCCAGTTTCACTGTCTCTCTATCTTCTTTTCCCAGTTTCACTGTCTCTCAATCATCTCTTCCAAGTTTCACTGTCTCTCTTTCTTCCTTTCCTAGTTTTACTGTCTCTCTATCTTCTTTTGCCAGTTTCACTGTCTCTCTATCTTGTTTTCCCAGTTTCACTGTCTCTCTATCTTCTTTTCCCAGTTTCACTGTCTCTATATATTATTTTCCCAGTTTCACTGTCTCTCTATCTTTTTTTCCCAGTTTCACTGTCTCTCTATCTTCTTTTCCCAGTTTCACTGTCTCTATATATTCTTTTCCCATTTTCACTGTCTCTCTATCTTCTTTTCCCAGTTTCACTGTCTATCTATCTTCCCTTCCAAGTTTCACTGTCTCTCTATATTCTCTTCCAAGTGTCACTGTCCTTCTTTCTTCTTTTCCCAGTTTCATTGTCTCTCTATCTTCTCTTCCAAGTTTCACTGACTCTCTATCTTCTTTTCCAGTTTCACTGTCTCTCTATCTTCTCTTCCCAGTTTCACTGTCTCTACATCTTCTTTTCCTAGTTTCACTGTCTCTCTATCTTCTTTTCCCAGTTTTACTGTCTCTATATCTTCTTTTCTTAGTTTCACTGTCTGTCAATCTTCTTTTCCCAGTTTCACTGTCTCTCCATCTTCCCTTCCAAGTTTCACTGTCTCTCTATCTTCTCTTCCAAGTGTCACTGTCCTTTTTTCTTCTTTTCCCAGTTTCACTGTCTCTCTATCTTCTTTTCCCAGTTTCACTGTCTCTCTATCTTCTCTTCCAAGTTTCACTGTCTGTCTATCTTCTTTTCCCAGTTTCACTGTCTCTCCATCTTCCCTTCCAAGTTTAACTGTCTCTCTATCTTCTTTTCCCAGTTTCACTGTCTCTCTATCTTCTCTTCCAAGTTTTACTGTCTGTCTATCTTCTTTTCCCAGTTTCATTGTCTCTCTCTCTTCTTTTCCCAGTTTCACTGTCTCTCTCTCTTCTTTTTTTCTCAGTTTCACTTTCTCTCTATCTTCTTTTCCCAGTTTCACTGTCTCTCTCTCTTCTTTTCCCAGTTTCACTGTCTCTCCATCTTCCCTTCCAAGTTTCACTGTCTCTATATCTTCTTTTCCCAGTTTCACTGTCACTCTATCTTCTTTCCCCAGTTTCACTGTCTCTCTATCTTCTTTTCCCAGTTTCACTGTCTCTCTATCTTCTTTTCCCAGATTCACTGTCTCTCTATCTTCTTTTCCCAGTTTCTCTGTCTCTCTATCTTCTTTTCCCAGTTTCACTGTCTCTCTCTCTTCTTTTTCCAGTTTTACTGTCTCTCTATCTTCTTTTCCCAGTTTCACTGTCTATCTATCTTCTTTTCTCAGTTTCACTGTCTCTCTATCTTCTTTTCCCAGTTTCACTGTCTCTCTATCTTCTTTTCCTAGTTTCAATGTCTCTCTATCTTCTTTTCCCAGTTTCATTGTCTCTCTATCTTCTTTTCCCAGTTTCACTGTCTCTCCATCTTCTTTTCCCAGTTTCACTGTCTCTCTATCTTCTTTTCCTAGTTTCACTGTCTCTCTATCTTCTTTTCCCAGTTTCACTTTCTCTATATATTATTTTCCTAGTTTCACTGTTTCTTTTTCTTCTTTTCCCAGTTTCACTGTCTCTCTATCTTCTTTTTCCAGTTTCACTGTCTCTCTATCTTCTTTTCCCAGTTTCACTGTCTCTCTATCTTCTCTTCCAAGTTTCACTGTCTCTCTATCTTCTTTTCCCAGTTTCACTGTCTCTCTATCTTCTTTTCCCAGTTTCACTGTCTCTATCTTCTCTTCCCAGTTTCACTGTCTCTCTATCTTCTATTCACAGTTTCACTGTCTCTCTATCTTCTCTTCCCAGTTTCACTGTCTCTCTATCTTCTTTTCTCAGTTTCACTGTCTCTATATCTTCTTTTCCCAGTTTCACTGTCTCTCTAACTTCTTTTCTAAGTTTCACTGTCTCTCTATCTTCTTTTCCCAGTGTCACTGTCTCTCTATCTTTTTTTCCCTGTCTCACTGTCTCTCTATCTTCTCTTCCCAGTTTCAAAGTATCTGTAACATCTTTTCCCAGTTTCACTGTCTCTCTATCTTCTCTTCCCAGTTTCACTGTCTCTCTATCTTCTTTTCACAGTTTCACTGTCTCTATATCTTCTTTTCCAAGTTTCACTGTCTCTCTATCTTCTTTTCCTAGTTTCACTGTCTCTCTATCTTCTTTTCCCAGTTTCACTGTCTCTCTATCTTCTTTTCCCAGTTTCACTGTCTCTCTATCTTCTCTTCCAAGTGTCACTGTCCTTCTTTCTTCTTTTCTTAGTTTCACTGTCTCTCTATCTTCTTTTCCCAGTTTCACTGTCTCTCTATCTTCTCTTCCAAGTTTCACTGTCTGTCTATCTTCTTTTCCCAGTTTCACTGTCTCTCTCTCTTCTTTTCCCAGTTTCACTGTCTCTCTCTCTTCTTTTCCCAGTTTCACTTTCTCTCTCTCTTTTTTTCCCAGTTTCACTGTCTCTCCATCTTCCCTTCCTAATTTCACTGTCTCTATATCTTCTTTTTCCAGTTTCACTGTCTCTCTCTTCTTTTTCCAGTTTCTCTGTCTCTCTCTCTTCTTTTCCCAGTTTCACTGTCTCTCTTTCTTCTTTTCTTAGTTTTACTGTCTCTCTATCTTCTCTTCCACGTTTCACTGTCTCTCTATCTTCTTTTCCCAGTTTCACTGTCTCTCTATCTTCTTTTCCCAGTTTTACTGTCTCTCTATCTTCTCTTCCAAGTTTCACTGTCTCTCTATCTTCTTTTCCCAGTTTCACTGTCTCTCTAACATCTTTTCCCAGTTTCACTGTCTCTCTATCTTCCCTTCCAAGTTTCACTGTCTCTCTATCTTCTCTTCCAAGTGTCACTGTTCTTCTTTCTTCTTTTCCCAGTTTCACTGTCTCTCTATCTTCTTTTCCCAGTTTCACTGTTTCTCTATCTTCTTTCCACAGTTTCACTGTCTCTCTATCTTCTTTTCCCAGTTTCACTGTCTCTCTATCTTCTTTCCACAGTTTTACTGTCTCTCTATCTTCTTGTCCCAGTTTCGCTGTCTCTCTATCTTCTCTTCCAAGTTGCACTGTCTCTCCATTTTCTTTTCCCAGTTTAACGGTCTCTCTATCTTCTCTTCCAAAATTCACAGTCTCTCTATCTTCTTTTCCCAGTTTCACTGTCTCTCTATCTTCTTTTCCCAGTTTCACTGTCTCTCTCTCTTCTTTTCCCAGTTTCACTGTCTCTCTATCTTCTTTTCCCAGTTTCACTGTCTATCTATCTTCTTTTCCCAGTTTCACTGTCTCTCTATCTTCTTTTCCCAGTTTCACTGTCTCTCTATCTTCTTTTCCTAGTTTCACTGTCTCTCTATCTTCTTTTCCCAGTTTCATTGTCTCTCTATCTTCTTTTCCCAGTTTCACTGTCTCTCTATCTTCTTTTCCCAGTTTCACAGTCTCTCTATCTTCTTTTCCCAGTTTCACTGTCTCTCTATCTTCTCTTCCCAGTTTCACTGTCTCTCTCTCTTCTTTTCCCAGTTTCACTGTCTCTCTATCTTTTTTTCCCAGTTTCACTGTCTATCTATCTTCTTTTCCCAGTTTCACTGTCTCTCTATCTTCTTTTCCCAGTTTCACTGTCTCTCTATCTTCTTTTCCTAGTTTCACTGTCTCTCTATCTTCTTTTCCCAGTTTCATTGTCTCTCTATCTTCTTTTCCCAGTTTCACTGTCTCTCTATCTTCTTTTCCCAGTTTCACTGTCTCTCTATCTTCTTTTCCTAGTTTCACTGTCTCTCTATCTTCTTTTCCCAGTTTCATTGTCTCTCTATCTTTTTTTCCCAGTTTCACTTTCTCTCTATCTTCTTTTCCCAGTTTCACTGTCTCTCTATCTTTTCTTCCAAGTTTCACTGTCTCTCTATCTTCTTTTTCCCAGTTTCACTGTCTCTCTATCTTCTCTTCCCAGTTTCACTGTCTCTACATCTTCTTTTCCCAGTTTCACTGTCTCTCTATCTTCTTTTCCCAGTTTTACTGTCTCTATATCTTCTTTTCTTAGTTTCACTGTCTGTCAATCTTCTTTTCCCAGTTTCACTGTCTCTCCATCTTCCCTTCCAAGTTTCACTGTCTCTCTATCTTCTCTTCCAAGTGTCACTGTCCTTCTTTCTTCTTTTCCCAGTTTCACTGTCTCTCTATCTTCTTTTCCAAGTTTCACTGTCTCTCTATCTTCTCTTCCAAGTGTCACTGTCCTTCTTTCTTCTTTTCCCAGTTTCACTGTCTCTCTATCTTCTTTTCCCAGTTTCACTGTCTCTCTATCTTCTCTTCCAAGTTTCACTGTCTGTCTATCTTCTTTTCCCATTTTCACTGTCTCTCTATCTTCTTTTCCCAGTTTCACTGTCTCTATATCTTCTTTTCCCAGTTTCACTTTCTCTCTATCTTCTCTTCCAAGTTTCACTGTCTGTCTATCTTCTTTTCCCAGTTTCAATGTCTCTCTCTCTTCTTTTCCCAGTTTCACTGTCTCTCTCTCTTTTTTTTGTCCAGTTTCACTGTCTCTCCATCTTCCCTTCAAAGTTTAACTGTCTCTCTATCTTCTTTTCCCAGTTTTACTGTCTCTATATCTTCTTTTCTTAGTTTCACTGTCTGTCAATCTTCTTTTCCCAGTTTCACTGTCTCTCCATCTTCCCTTCAAAGTTTCACTGTCTCTCTATCTTCTCTTCCAAGTGTCACTGTCGCTCTTTCTTCTTTTTCCAGTTTCAATGTCTCTCTCGCTTCTTTTCCCAGTTTCACTGTCTCTCTCTCTTTTTTTGTCCAGTTTCACTGTCTCTCCATCTTCCCTTCCAAGTTTAACTGTCTCTCTATCTTCTTTTACCAGTTTCACTGTCTCTCTATCTTCTCTTCCAAGTTTTACTGTCTGTCTATCTTCTTTTCCCAGTTTCACTGTCTCTATATCTTCTTTTCCCAGTTTCACTGTTTCTCTATCTTTTTATTCCCAGTTTCACTGTCTCTCTATCTTCTTTTCCCAGTTTCACTGTCTCTCTATCTTCTCTTCAGAGTTTCACTCTCTCTTTCTTCTTTTCCTAGTTTCACTGTCTCTCTTTTTCTTTTCCCAGTTTCACTGTCTCTCTATCTTCTCTTCCAAGTTTCACTGTCTCTCTATCTTCTTTTCCAAGTTTCACTGTCTCTCTATCTTCTCTTCCAAGTGTCACTGTCTCTCTTTCTTCTTTTCCCAGTTTCACTGTCTCTCTCTCTTCTTTTTCCAGTTTCACTGTCTATCTTCTTTTCCCAGTTTCACTGTCTCTATATATTCTTTTTCCAGTTACACTGTCTCTCTATCTTCTTTTTCCAGTTTCACTGTCTCTCTATCTTCTTTTCCCAGTTTCACTGTCTCTCAATCATCTCTTCCAAGTTTCACTGTCTCTCTTTCTTCCTTTCCTAGTTTTACTGTCTCTCTATCTTCTTTTGCCAGTTTCACTGTCTCTCTATCTTGTTTTCCCAGTTTCACTGTCTCTCTATCTTCTTTTCCCAGTTTCACTGTCTCTATATATTATTTTCCCAGTTTCACTGTCTCTCTATCTTTTTTTCCCAGTTTCACTGTCTCTCTATCTTCTTTTCCCAGTTTCACTGTCTCTATATATTCTTTTCCCATTTTCACTGTCTCTCTATCTTCTTTTCCCAGTTTCACTGTCTATCTATCTTCCCTTCCAAGTTTCACTGTCTCTCTATATTCTCTTCCAAGTGTCACTGTCCTTCTTTCTTCTTTTCCCAGTTTCATTGTCTCTCTATCTTCTCTTCCAAGTTTCACTGACTCTCTATCTTCTTTTCCAGTTTCACTGTCTCTCTATCTTCTCTTCCCAGTTTCACTGTCTCTACATCTTCTTTTCCTAGTTTCACTGTCTCTCTATCTTCTTTTCCCAGTTTTACTGTCTCTATATCTTCTTTTCTTAGTTTCACTGTCTGTCAATCTTCTTTTCCCAGTTTCACTGTCTCTCCATCTTCCCTTCCAAGTTTCACTGTCTCTCTATCTTCTCTTCCAAGTGTCACTGTCCTTTTTTCTTCTTTTCCCAGTTTCACTGTCTCTCTATCTTCTTTTCCCAGTTTCACTGTCTCTCTATCTTCTCTTCCAAGTTTCACTGTCTGTCTATCTTCTTTTCCCAGTTTCACTGTCTCTCCATCTTCCCTTCCAAGTTTAACTGTCTCTCTATCTTCTTTTCCCAGTTTCACTGTCTCTCTATCTTCTCTTCCAAGTTTTACTGTCTGTCTATCTTCTTTTCCCAGTTTCATTGTCTCTCTCTCTTCTTTTCCCAGTTTCACTGTCTCTCTCTCTTCTTTTTTTCTCAGTTTCACTTTCTCTCTATCTTCTTTTCCCAGTTTCACTGTCTCTCTCTCTTCTTTTCCCAGTTTCACTGTCTCTCCATCTTCCCTTCCAAGTTTCACTGTCTCTATATCTTCTTTTCCCAGTTTCACTGTCACTCTATCTTCTTTCCCCAGTTTCACTGTCTCTCTATCTTCTTTTCCCAGTTTCACTGTCTCTCTATCTTCTTTTCCCAGATTCACTGTCTCTCTATCTTCTTTTCCCAGTTTCTCTGTCTCTCTATCTTCTTTTCCCAGTTTCACTGTCTCTCTCTCTTCTTTTTCCAGTTTTACTGTCTCTCTATCTTCTTTTCCCAGTTTCACTGTCTATCTATCTTCTTTTCTCAGTTTCACTGTCTCTCTATCTTCTTTTCCCAGTTTCACTGTCTCTCTATCTTCTTTTCCTAGTTTCAATGTCTCTCTATCTTCTTTTCCCAGTTTCATTGTCTCTCTATCTTCTTTTCCCAGTTTCACTGTCTCTCCATCTTCTTTTCCCAGTTTCACTGTCTCTCTATCTTCTTTTCCTAGTTTCACTGTCTCTCTATCTTCTTTTCCCAGTTTCACTTTCTCTATATATTATTTTCCTAGTTTCACTGTTTCTTTTTCTTCTTTTCCCAGTTTCACTGTCTCTCTATCTTCTTTTTCCAGTTTCACTGTCTCTCTATCTTCTTTTCCCAGTTTCACTGTCTCTCTATCTTCTCTTCCAAGTTTCACTGTCTCTCTATCTTCTTTTCCCAGTTTCACTGTCTCTCTATCTTCTTTTCCCAGTTTCACTGTCTCTATCTTCTCTTCCCAGTTTCACTGTCTCTCTATCTTCTATTCACAGTTTCACTGTCTCTCTATCTTCTCTTCCCAGTTTCACTGTCTCTCTATCTTCTTTTCTCAGTTTCACTGTCTCTATATCTTCTTTTCCCAGTTTCACTGTCTCTCTAACTTCTTTTCTAAGTTTCACTGTCTCTCTATCTTCTTTTCCCAGTGTCACTGTCTCTCTATCTTTTTTTCCCTGTCTCACTGTCTCTCTATCTTCTCTTCCCAGTTTCAAAGTCTCTGTAACATCTTTTCCCAGTTTCACTGTCTCTCTATCTTCTCTTCCCAGTTTCACTGTCTCTCTATCTTCTTTTCACAGTTTCACTGTCTCTATATCTTCTTTTCCAAGTTTCACTGTCTCTCTATCTTCTTTTCCTAGTTTCACTGTCTCTCTATCTTCTTTTCCCAGTTTCACTGTCTCTCTATCTTCTTTTCCCAGTTTCACTGTCTCTCTATCTTCTCTTCCAAGTGTCACTGTCCTTCTTTCTTCTTTTCTTAGTTTCACTGTCTCTCTATCTTCTTTTCCCAGTTTCACTGTCTCTCTATCTTCTCTTCCAAGTTTCACTGTCTGTCTATCTTCTTTTCCCAGTTTCACTGTCTCTCTCTCTTCTTTTCCCAGTTTCACTGTCTCTCTCTCTTCTTTTCCCAGTTTCACTTTCTCTCTCTCTTTTTTTCCCAGTTTCACTGTCTCTCCATCTTCCCTTCCTAATTTCACTGTCTCTATATCTTCTTTTTCCAGTTTCACTGTCTCTCTCTTCTTTTTCCAGTTTCTCTGTCTCTCTCTCTTCTTTTCCCAGTTTCACTGTCTCTCTTTCTTCTTTTCTTAGTTTTACTGTCTCTCTATCTTCTCTTCCACGTTTCACTGTCTCTCTATCTTCTTTTCCCAGTTTCACTGTCTCTCTATCTTCTTTTCCCAGTTTTACTGTCTCTCTATCTTCTCTTCCAAGTTTCACTGTCTCTCTATCTTCTTTTCCCAGTTTCACTGTCTCTCTAACATCTTTTCCCAGTTTCACTGTCTCTCTATCTTCCCTTCCAAGTTTCACTGTCTCTCTATCTTCTCTTCCAAGTGTCACTGTTCTTCTTTCTTCTTTTCCCAGTTTCACTGTCTCTCTATCTTCTTTTCCCAGTTTCACTGTTTCTCTATCTTCTTTCCACAGTTTCACTGTCTCTCTATCTTCTTTTCCCAGTTTCACTGTCTCTCTATCTTCTTTCCACAGTTTTACTGTCTCTCTATCTTCTTGTCCCAGTTTCGCTGTCTCTCTATCTTCTCTTCCAAGTTGCACTGTCTCTCCATTTTCTTTTCCCAGTTTAACGGTCTCTCTATCTTCTCTTCCAAAATTCACAGTCTCTCTATCTTCTTTTCCCAGTTTCACTGTCTCTCTATCTTCTTTTCCCAGTTTCACTGTCTCTCTCTCTTCTTTTCCCAGTTTCACTGTCTCTCTATCTTCTTTTCCCAGTTTCACTGTCTATCTATCTTCTTTTCCCAGTTTCACTGTCTCTCTATCTTCTTTTCCCAGTTTCACTGTCTCTCTATCTTCTTTTCCTAGTTTCACTGTCTCTCTATCTTCTTTTCCCAGTTTCATTGTCTCTCTATCTTCTTTTCCCAGTTTCACTGTCTCTCTATCTTCTTTTCCCAGTTTCACAGTCTCTCTATCTTCTTTTCCCAGTTTCACTGTCTCTCTATCTTCTCTTCCCAGTTTCACTGTCTCTCTCTCTTCTTTTCCCAGTTTCACTGTCTCTCTATCTTTTTTTTCCCAGTTTCACTGTCTATCTATCTTCTTTTCCCAGTTTCACTGTCTCTCTATCTTCTTTTCCCAGTTTCACTGTCTCTCTATCTTCTTTTCCTAGTTTCACTGTCTCTCTATCTTCTTTTCCCAGTTTCATTGTCTCTCTATCTTCTTTTCCCAGTTTCACTGTCTCTCTATCTTCTTTTCCCAGTTTCACTGTCTCTCTATCTTCTTTTCCTAGTTTCACTGTCTCTCTATCTTCTTTTCCCAGTTTCATTGTCTCTCTATCTTTTTTTCCCAGTTTCACTTTCTCTCTATCTTCTTTTCCCAGTTTCACTGTCTCTCTATCTTTTCTTCCAAGTTTCACTGTCTCTCTATCTTCTTTTTCCCAGTTTCACTGTCTCTCTATCTTCTCTTCCCAGTTTCACTGTCTCTACATCTTCTTTTCCCAGTTTCACTGTCTCTCTATCTTCTTTTCCCAGTTTTACTGTCTCTATATCTTCTTTTCTTAGTTTCACTGTCTGTCAATCTTCTTTTCCCAGTTTCACTGTCTCTCCATCTTCCCTTCCAAGTTTCACTGTCTCTCTATCTTCTCTTCCAAGTGTCACTGTCCTTCTTTCTTCTTTTCCCAGTTTCACTGTCTCTCTATCTTTTTTTCCCAGTTTCACTGTCTCTCTATCTTCTCTTCCAAGTTTCACTGTCTGTCTATCTTCTTTTCCCAGTTTCACTGTCTCTCTATCTTCTTTTCCCAGTTTCACTGTCTCTATATCTTCTTTTCCCAGTTTCACTTTCTCTCTATCTTCTCTTCCAAGTTTCACTGTCTGTCTATCTTCATTTCCCAGTTTCAATGTCTATCTCGCTTCTTTTCCCAGTTTCACTGTATCTCTCTCTTCTTTTGTCCAGTTTCACTGTCTCTCCATCTTCCCTTCCAAGTTTAACTGTCTCTCTATCTTCTTTTCCCAGTTTTACTGTCTCTATATATTCTTTTCTTAGTTTCACTGTCTGTCAATCTTCTTTTCCCAGTTTCATTGTCTCTCCATCTTCCCTTCCAAGTTTCACTGTCTCTCTATCTTCTCTTTCAAGTGTCACTGTCCTTCTTTCTTCTTTTCCCAGTTTCACTGTCTCTCTATCTTCTTTTCCCAGTTTCCCTGTCTCTCTATCTTCTCTTCCAAGTTTCACTGTCTGTCTATCTTCTTTTCCTAGTTTCACTGTCTCTCTATCTTCTTTTCCCAGTTTCACTTTTTCTCTATCTTCTCTTCCAAGTTTCACTGTCTGTCTATCTTCATTTCCCAGTTTCAATGTCTCTCTCGCTTCTTTTCCCAGTTTCACTGTCTCTCTCTCTTTTTTTGTCCAGTTTCACTGTCTCTCAATCTTCCCTTCAAAGTTTAACTGTCTCTCTATCTTCTTTTCTCAGTTTCACTGTCTCTCTATCTTCTCTTCCAAGTTTTACTGTCTGTCTATCTTCTTTTCCCAGTTTCACTGTCTCTCTCTCTTCTTTTCCCAGTTTCACTGTCTCTCTATCTTCTTTTCCCAGTTTCACTTTCTCTATATATTATTTACCCAGTTTCACTGTCTCTCTATCTTCTTTTCCCAGTTTCACTGTCTCTCTATCTTCTTTTCCTAGTTTCACTGTCTCTCTATCTTCTTTTCCCAGTTTCACTTTCTCTATATATTATTTTCCCAGTTTCACTGTCTCTCTATCTTCTCTTCCCAGTTTCACTGTCTCTCTATCTTCTTTTCCCAGTTTCAATGTCTCTATATCTTCTTTTCCCAGTTTCACTGTCTCTCTATCTTCTTTCCACAGTTTCACTGTCTCTCTATCTTCTTTTCCCAGTTTCGCTGTCTCTCTATCTTCTCTTCCAAGTTGCACTGTCTCTCCATCTTCTTTTCCTAGTTTAACGGTCTCTCTATCTTCTCTTCCAAAAATTCACAGTCTCTCTATCTTCTTTTCCCAGTTTCACTGTCTCTCTATCTTCTTTTCCTAGTTTCACTGTCTGTCAATCTTCTTTTCCCAGTTTCACTGTCTCTCTATCTTCTTTTCCTAGTTTCACTGTCTCTCTATCTTCTTTTCCCAGTTTCATTGTCTCTCTATCTTCTTTTCCCAGTTTCACTGTCTCTCTATCTTCTTTTCCCAGTTTCACTGTCTCTCTATCTTCTTTTTCTAGTTTCACTGTCTCTCTATCTTCTTTTTCCAGTTTCACTTTCTCTATATATTATTTTCCCAGTTTCACTGTCTCTTTTTCTATTTTTCCCAGTTTCACTGTCTCTCTATCTTCTTTTCCCAGTTTCACTGTCTCTCTATCTTCTTTTCCCAGTTTCACTGTCTCTCTATCTTTTCTTCCAAGTTTCACTGTCTCTCTATCTTCTTTTTCCCAGTTTCACTGTCTTTCTATCTTCTCTTCCCAGTTTCACTGTCTCTCTCTCTTCTTTTCCCAGTTTCACTTTCTCTCTATCTTCTTTTCCCAGTTTCACTGTCTCTCTCTCTTCTTTTCCCAGTTTCACTGTCTCTCCATCTTCCCTTCCAAGTTTCACTGTCTCTATATCTTCTTTTCCCAGTTTCACTGTCTCTCTATCTTCTCTTCCAAGTGTCACTGTTCTTCTTTCTTCTTTTCCCAGTTTCACTGTCTCTCTATCTTCTTTTCCCAGTTTCACTGTTTCTCTATCTTCTTTCCACAGTTTCACTGTCTCTCTATCTTCTTTTCCCAGTTTCACTGTCTCTCTATCTTCTTTCCACAGTTTTACTGTCTCTCTATCTTCTTGTCCCAGTTTCGCTGTCTCTCTATCTTCTCTTCCAAGTTGCACTGTCTCTCCATTTTCTTTTCCCAGTTTAACGGTCTCTCTATCTTCTCTTCCAAAATTCACAGTCTCTCTATCTTCTTTTCCCAGTTTCACTGTCTCTCTATCTTCTTTTCCCAGTTTCACTGTCTCTCTCTCTTCTTTTCCCAGTTTCACTGTCTCTCTATCTTCTTTTCCCAGTTTCACTGTCTATCTATCTTCTTTTCCCAGTTTCACTGTCTCTCTATCTTCTTTTCCCAGTTTCACTGTCTCTCTATCTTCTTTTCCTAGTTTCACTGTCTCTCTATCTTCTTTTCCCAGTTTCATTGTCTCTCTATCTTCTTTTCCGAGTTTCACTGTCTCTCTATCTTATTTTCCCAGTTTCACAGTCTCTCTATCTTCTTTTCCCAGTTTCACTGTCTCTCTATCTTCTCTTCCCAGTTTCACTGTCTCTCTCTCTTCTTTTCCCAGTTTCACTGTCTCTCTATCTTTTTTTCCCAGTTTCACTGTCTATCTATCTTCTTTTCCCAGTTTCACTGTCTCTCTATCTTCTTTTCCCAGTTTCACTGTCTCTCTATCTTCTTTTCCTAGTTTCACTGTCTCTCTATCTTCTTTTCCCAGTTTCATTGTCTCTCTATCTTCTTTTCCCAGTTTCACTGTCTCTCTATCTTCTTTTCCCAGTTTCACTGTCTCTCTATCTTCTTTTCCTAGTTTCACTGTCTCTCTATCTTCTTTTCCCAGTTTCATTGTCTCTCTATCTTTTTTTCCCAGTTTCACTTTCTCTCTATCTTCTTTTCCCAGTTTCACTGTCTCTCTATCTTTTCTTCCAAGTTTCACTGTCTCTCTATCTTCTTTTTCCCAGTTTCACTGTCTCTCTATCTTCTCTTCCCAGTTTCACTGTCTCTACATCTTCTTTTCCCAGTTTCACTGTCTCTCCATCTTCTTTTCCCAGTTTTACTGTCTCTATATCTTCTTTTCTTAGTTTCACTGTCTGTCAATCTTCTTTTCCCAGTTTCACTGTCTCTCCATCTTCCCTTCCAAGTTTCACTGTCTCTCTATCTTCTCTTCCAAGTGTCACTGTCCTTCTTTCTTCTTTTCCCAGTTTCACTGTCTCTCTATCTTTTTTTCCCAGTTTCACTGTCTCTCTATCTTCTCTTCCAAGTTTCACTGTCTGTCTATCTTCTTTTCCCAGTTTCACTGTCTCTCTATCTTCTTTTCCCAGTTTCACTGTCTCTATATCTTCTTTTCCCAGTTTCACTTTCTCTCTATCTTCTCTTCCAAGTTTCACTGTCTGTCTATCTTCATTTCCCAGTTTCAATGTCTCTCTCGCTTCTTTTCCCAGTTTCACTGTATCTCTCTCTTCTTTTGTCCAGTTTCACTGTCTCTCCATCTTCCCTTCCAAGTTTAACTGTCTCTCTATCTTCTTTTCCCAGTTTTACTGTCTCTATATATTCTTTTCTTAGTTTCACTGTCTGTCAATCTTCTTTTCCCAGTTTCATTGTCTCTCCATCTTCCCTTCCAAGTTTCACTGTCTCTCTATCTTCTCTTTCAAGTGTCACTGTCCTTCTTTCTTCTTTTCCCAGTTTCACTGTCTCTCTATCTTCTTTTCCCAGTTTCCCTGTCTCTCTATCTTCTCTTCCAAGTTTCACTGTCTGTCTATCTTCTTTTCCTAGTTTCACTGTCTCTCTATCTTCTTTTCCCAGTTTCACTTTTTCTCTATCTTCTCTTCCAAGTTTCACTGTCTGTCTATCTTCATTTCTTAGTTTCAATGTCTCTCTCGCTTCTTTTCCCAGTTTCACTGTCTCTCTCTTTTTTTTTGTCCAGTTTCACTGTCTCTCAATCTTCCCTTCAAAGTTTAACTGTCTCTCTATCTTCTTTTCTCAGTTTCACTGTCTCTCTATCTTCTCTTCCAAGTTTTACTGTCTGTCTATCTTCTTTTCCCAGTTTCACTGTCTCTCTCTCTTCTTTTCCCAGTTTCACTGTCTCTCTATCTTCTTTTCCCAGTTTCACTTTCTCTATATATTATTTTCCCAGTTTCACTGTCTCTCTATCTTCTTTTCCCAGTTTCACTGTCTCTCTATCTTCTTTTCCTAGTTCCACTGTCTCTCTATCTTCTTTTCCCAGTTTCACTTTCTCTATATATTATTTTCCCAGTTTCACTGTCTCTCTATCTTCTCTTCCCAGTTTCACTGTCTCTCTATCTTCTTTTCCCAGTTTCAATGTCTCTATATCTTCTTTTCCCAGTTTCACTGTCTCTCTATCTTCTTTCCACAGTTTCACTGTCTCTCTATCTTCTTTTCCCAGTTTCGCTGTCTCTCTATCTTCTCTTCCAAGTTGCACTGTCTCTCCATCTTCTTTTCCTAGTTTAACGGTCTCTCTATCTTCTCTTCCAAAAATTCACAGTCTCTCTATCTTCTTTTCCCAGTTTCACTGTCTCTCTATCTTCTTTTCCTAGTTTCACTGTCTGTCAATCTTCTTTTCCCAGTTTCACTGTCTCTCTATCTTCTTTTCCTAGTTTCACTGTCTCTCTATCTTCTTTTCCCAGTTTCATTGTCTCTCTATCTTCTTTTCCCAGTTTCACTGTCTCTCTATCTTCTTTTCCCAGTTTCACTGTCTCTCTATCTTCTTTTTCTAGTTTCACTGTCTCTCTATCTTCTTTTTCCAGTTTCACTTTCTCTATATATTATTTTCCCAGTTTCACTGTCTCTTTTTCTATTTTTCCCAGTTTCACTGTCTCTCTATCTTCTTTTCCCAGTTTCACTGTCTCTCTATCTTCTTTTCCCAGTTTCACTGTCTCTCTATCTTTTCTTCCAAGTTTCACTGTCTCTCTATCTTCTTTTTCCCAGTTTCACTGTCTCTCTATCTTCTCTTCCCAGTTTCACTGTCTCTCTCTCTTCTTTTCCCAGTTTCACTTTCTCTCTATCTTCTTTTCCCAGTTTCACTGTCTCTCTCTCTTCTTTTCCCAGTTTCACTGTCTCTCCATCTTCCCTTCCAAGTTTCACTGTCTCTATATCTTCTTTTCCCAGTTTCACTGTCTCTCTATCTTCTTTCCTCAGTTTCACTGTCTCTCTATCTTCTTTTCCCAGATTCACTGTCTCTCTATCTTCTTTTCCCAGTTTCTCTGTCTCTCTATCTTCTTTTCCCAGTTTAACTGTCTCTCTCTCTTCTTTTTCCAGTTTTACTGTCTCTCTATCTTCTTTTCCCAGTTTCACTGTCTATCTATCTTCTTTTCTCAGTTTCACTGTCTCTCTATCTTCTTTTCCCAGTTTCACTGTCTCTCTATCTTCTTTTCCTAGTTTCACTGTCTCTCTATCTTCTTTTCCCAGTTTCATTGTCTCTCTATCTTCTTTTCCCAGTTTCACTGTCTCTCTATCTTCTTTTCCCAGTTTCACTGTCTCTCTATCTTCTTTTCCTAGTTTCACTGTCTCTCTATCTTCTTTTCCCAGTTTCACTTTCTCTATATATTATTTTCCCAGTTTCACTGTTTCTTTTTCTTCTTTTCCCAGTTTCACTGTCTCTCTATCTTCTTTTTCCAGTTTCACTGTCTCTCTATCTTCTTTTCCCAGTTTCACTGTCTCTCTATATTCTCTTCCAAGTTTCACTGTCTCTCTATCTTCTTTTCCCAGTTTCACTGTCTCTCTATCTTCTTTTCCCAGTTTCACTGTCTCTATCTTCTCTTCCCAGTTTCACTGTCTCTCTATTTTCTATTCACAGTTTCACTGTCTCTCTATCTTCTCTTCCCAGTTTCACTGTCTCTCTATCTTCTTTTCTCAGTTTCACTGTCTCTATATCTTCTTTTCCCAGTTTCACTGTCTCTCTAACTTCTTTTCTAAGTTTCACTGTCTCTCTATCTTCTTTTCCCAGTGTCACTGTCTCTCTATCTTTTTTTCCCTGTCTCACTGTCTCTCTATCTTCTCTTCCCAGTTTCAAAGTCTCTCTAACATCTTTTCCAAGTTTCACTGTCTCTCTATCTTCTCTTCCCAGTTTCACTGTCTCTCTATCTTCTTTTCACAGTTTCACTGTCTCTATATCTTCTTTTCCAAGTTTCACTGTCTCTCTATCTTCTTTTCCTAGTTTCACTGTCTCTCTATCTTCTTTTCCCAGTTTCACTGTCTCTCTATCTTCTTTTCCCAGTTTCACTGTCTCTCTATCTTCTCTTCCAAGTGTCACTGTCCTTCTTTCTTCTTTTCTTAGTTTCACTGTCTCTCTATCTTCTTTTCCCAGTTTCACTGTCTCTCTATCTTCTCTTCCAAGTTTCACTGTCTGTCTATCTTCTTTTCCCAGTTTCACTGTCTCTCTCTCGTCTTTTCCCAGTTTCACTGTCTCTCTCTCTTCTTTTCCCAGTTTCACTTTCTCTCTCTCTTTTTTCCCAGTTTCACTGTCTCTCCATCTTCCCTTCCTAGTTTCACTGTCTCTATATCTTCTTTTTCCAGTTTCACTGTCTCTCTCTTCTTTTCCCAGTTTCTCTGTCTCTCTCTCTTCTTTTCCCAGTTTCACTGTCTCTCTTTCTTCTTTTCTTAGTTTCACTGTCTCTCTATCTTCTCTTCCACGTTTCACTGTCTCTCTATCTTCTTTTCCCAGTTTCACTGTCTCTCTATCTTCTTTTCCCAGTTTTACTGTCTCTCTATCTTCTCTTCCAAGTTTCACTGTCTCTCTATCTTCTTTTCCCAGTTTCACTGTCTCTCTAACATCTTTTCCCAGTTTCACTGTCTCTCTATCTTCCCTTCCAAGTTTCACTGTCTCTCTATCTTCTCTTCCAAGTGTCACTGTACTTCTTTCTTCTTTTCCCAGTTTCACTGTCTCTCTATCTTCTTTTCCCAGTTTCACTGTTTCTCTATCTTCTTTCCACAGTTTCACTGTCTCTCTATCTTCTTTTCCCAGTTTCACTGTCTCTCTATCTTCTTTCCACAGTTTCACTGTCTCTCTATCTTCTTGTCCCAGTTTCGCTGTCTCTCTATCTTCTCTTCCAAGTTGCACTGTCTCTCCATTTTCTTTTCCCAGTTTAACGGTCTCTCTATCTTCTCTTCCAAAATTCACATTCTCTCTATCTTCTTTTCCCAGTTTCACTGTCTCTCTATCTTCTTTTCCCAGTTTCGCTGTCTCTCTCTCTTCTTTTCCCAGTTTCACTGTCTCTCTATCTTCTTTTCCCAGTTTCACTGTCTATCTATCTTCTTTTCCCAGTTTCACTGTCTCTCTATCTTCTTTTCCCAGTTTCACTGTCTCTCTATCTTCTTTTCCTAGTTTCACTGTCTCTCTATCTTCTTTTCCCAGTTTCATTGTCTCTCTATCTTCTTTTCCCAGTTTCACTGTCTCTCTATCTTCTTTTCCCAGTTTCACTGTCTCTCTCTCTTCTTTTCCCAGTTTCACTGTCTCTCTATCTTCTTTTCCCAGTTTCACTGTCTATCTATCTTCTTTTCCCAGTTTCACTGTCTCTCTATCTTCTTTTCCCAGTTTCACTGTCTCTCTATCTTCTTTTCCTAGTTTCACTGTCTCTCTATCTTCTTTTCCCAGTTTCATTGTCTCTCTATCTTCTTTTCCCAGTTTCACTGTCTCTCTATCTTTTTTTCCCAGTTTCACTTTCTCTCTATCTTCTTTTCCCAGTTTCTCTGTCTCTCTATCTTTTCTTCCAAGTTTCACTGTCTCTCTATCTTCTTTTTCCCAGTTTCACTGTCTCTCTATCTTCTCTTCTCAGTTTCACTGTCTCTACATCTTCTTTTCCCAGTTTCACTGTCTCTCTATCTTCTTTTCCCAGTTTTACTGTCTCTATATCTTCTTTTCTTAGTTTCACTGTCTGTCAATCTTCTTTTCCCAGTTTCACTGTCTCTCCATCTTCCCTTCCAAGTTTCACTGTCTCTCTATCTTCTCTTCCAAGTGTCACTGTCCTTCTTTCTTCTTTTCCCAGTTTCACTGTCTCTCTATCTTCTTTTCCAAGTTTCACTGTCTCTCTATCTTCTCTTCCAAGTGTCACTGTCCTTCTTTCTTCTTTTCCCAGTTTTACTGTCTCTCTATCTTCTTTTCCCAGTTTCACTGTCTCTCTATCTTCTCTTCCAAGTTTCACTGTCTGTCTATCTTCTTTTCCCATTTTCACTGTCTCTCTATCTTCTTTTCCCAGTTTCACTGTCTCTATATCTTCTTTTCCCAGTTTCACTTTCTCTCTATCTTCTCTTCCAAGTTTCACTGTCTGTCTATCTTCTTTTCCCAGTTTCAATGTCTCTCTCTCTTCTTTTCCCAGTTTCACTGTCTCTCTCTCTTTTTTTTGTCCAGTTTCACTGTCTCTCCATCTTCCCTTCAAAGTTTAACTGTCTCTCTATCTTCTTTTCCCAGTTTTACTGTCTCTATATCTTCTTTTCTTAGTTTCACTGTCTGTCAATCTTCTTTTCCCAGTTTCACTGTCTCTCTATCCTCTTTTCCCAGTTTCACTGTCTCTATATCTTCTTTTCCCAGTTTCACTTTCTCTCTATCTTCTCTTCCAAGTTTCACTGTCTGTCTATCTTCTTTTCCCAGTTTCAATGTCTCTCTCTCTTCTTTTCCCAGTTTCACTGTCTCTCTCTCTTTTTTTTGTCCAGTTTCACTGTCTCTCCATCTTCCCTTCAAAGTTTAACTGTCTCTCTATCTTCTTTTCCCAGTTTTACTGTCTCTATATCTTCTTTTCTTAGTTTCACTGTCTGTCAATCTTCTTTTCCCAGTTTCACTGTCTCTCCATCTTCCCTTCAAAGTTTCACTGTCTCTCTATCTTCTCTTCCAAGTGTCACTGTCGCTCTTTCTTCTTTTTCCAGTTTCAATGTCTCTCTCGCTTCTTTTCCCAGTTTCACTTTCTCTCTCTCTTTTTTTCCCAGTTTCACTGTCTCTCCATCTTCCCTTCCTAGTTTCACTGTCTCTATATCTTCTTTTTCCAGTTTCACTGTCTCTCTCTTCTTTTCCCAGTTTCTCTGTCTCTCTCTCTTCTTTTCCCAGTTTCACTGTCTCTCTTTCTTCTTTTCTTAGTTTCACTGTCTCTCTATCTTCTCTTCCACGTTTCACTGTCTCTCTATCATCTTTTCCCAGTTTCACTGTCTCTCTATCTTCTTTTCCCAGTTTTACTGTCTCTCTATCTTCTCTTCCAAGTTTCACTGTCTCTCTATCTTCTTTTCCCAGTTTCACTGTCTCTCTAACATCTTTTCCCAGTTTCACTGTCTCTCTATCTTCCCTTCCAAGTTTCACTGTCTCTCTAACTTCTCTTCCAAGTGTCACTGTTCTTCTTTCTTCTTTTCCCAGTTTCACTGTCTCTCTATCTTCTTTTCCCAGTTTCACTGTTTCTCTATCTTCTTTCCACAGTTTCACTGTCTCTCTATCTTCTTTTCCCAGTTTCACTGTCTCTCTATCTTCTTTCCACAGTTTCACTGTCTCTCTATCTTCTTGTCCCAGTTTCGCTGTCTCTCTATCTTCTCTTCCAAGTTGCACTGTCTCTCCATTTTCTTTTCCCAGTTTAACGGTCTCTCTATCTTCTCTTCCAAAATTCACAGTCTCTCTATCTTCTTTTCCCAGTTTCACTGTCTCTCTATCTTCTTTTCCCAGTTTCGCTGTCTCTCTCTCTTCTTTTCCCAGTTTCACTGTCTCTCTATCTTCTTTTCCCAGTTTCACTGTCTATCTATCTTCTTTTCCCAGTTTCACTGTCTCTCTATCTTCTTTTCCCAGTTTCACTGTCTCTCTATCTTCTTTTCCTAGTTTCACTGTCTCTCTATCTTCTTTTCCCAGTTTCATTGTCTCTCTATCTTCTTTTCCCAGTTTCACTGTCTCTCTATCTTCTTTTCCCAGTTTCACAGTCTCTCTATCTTCTTTTCCCAGTTTCACTGTCTCTCTATCTTCTTTTCCCAGTTTCACTGTCTCTCTCTCTTCTTTTCCCAGTTTCACTGTCTCTCTATCTTCTTTTCCCAGTTTCACTGTCTATCTATCTTCTTTTCCCAGTTTCACTGTCTCTCTATCTTCTTTTCCCAGTTTCACTGTCTCTCTATCTTCTTTTCCTAGTTTCACTGTCTCTCTATCTTCTTTTCCCAGTTTCATTGTCTCTCTATCTTCTTTTCCTAGTTTCACTGTCTCTCTATCTTTTTTTCCCAGTTTCACTTTCTCTCTATCTTCTTTTCCCAGTTTCACTGTCTCTCTATCTTTTCTTCCAAGTTTCACTGTCTCTCTATCTTCTTTTTCCCAGTTTCACTGTCTCTCTATCTTCTCTTCTCAGTTTCACTGTCTCTACATCTTCTTTTCCCAGTTTCACTGTCTCTCTATCTTCTTTTCCCAGTTTTACTGTCTCTATATCTTCTTTTCTTAGTTTCACTGTCTGTCAATCTTCTTTTCCCAGTTTCACTGTCTCTCCATCTTCCCTTCCAAGTTTCACTGTCTCTCTATCTTCTCTTCCAAGTGTCACTGTCCTTCTTTCTTCTTTTCCCAGTTTCACTGTCTCTCTATCTTCTTTTCCAAGTTTCACTGTCTCTCTATCTTCTCTTCCAAGTGTCACTGTCCTTCTTTCTTCTTTTCCCAGTTTCACTGTCTCTCTATCTTCTTTTCCCAGTTTCACTGTCTCTCTATCTTCTCTTCCAAGTTTCACTGTCTGTCTATCTTCTTTTCCCATTTTCACTGTCTCTCTATCTTCTTTTCCCAGTTTCACTGTCTCTCTATCTTCTTTTACCAGTTTCACTGTCTCTCTATCTTCTCTTCCAAGTTTTACTGTCTGTCTATCTTCTTTTCCCAGTTTCACTGTCTCTATATCTTCTTTTCCCAGTTTCACTGTCTCTCTATCTTTTTATTCCCAGTTTCACTGTCTCTCTATCTTCTTTTCCCAGTTTCACTGTCTCTCTATCTTCTCTTCAGAGTTTCACTCTCTCTTTCTTCTTTTCCTAGTTTCACTGTCTCTCTTTCTTCTCTTCCAAGTTTCACTGTCTCTCTATCTTCTTTTCCAAGTTTCACTGTCTCTCTATCTTCTCTTCCAAGTGTCACTGTCTCTCTATCTTCTTTTCCCAGTTTCACTGTCTCTATATCTTCTTTTCCCAGTTTCACTGTCTCTCTCTCTTCTTTTTCCAGTTTCACTGTCTATCTTCTTTTCCCAGTTTCACTGTCTCTGTATATTCTTTTTCCAGTTACACTGTCTCTCTATCTTCTTTTTCCAGTTTCACTGTCTCTCTATCTTCTTTTCCCAGTTTCACTGTCTCTCAATCATCTCTTCCAAGTTTCACTGTCTCTCTTTCTTCCTTTCCTAGTTTCACTGTCTCTCTATCTTCTTTTGCCAGTTTCACTGTCTCTCTATCTTGTTTTCCCAGTTTCACTGTCTCTCTATCTTCTTTTCCCAGTTTCACTGTCTCTATATATTATTTTCCCAGTTTCACTGTCTCTCTATCTTCTTTTCCCAGTTTCACTGTCTCTATATATTCTTTTCCCATTTTCACTGTCTATCTATCTTCTTTTCCCAGTTTCACTGTCTCTCTATCTTCTTTTCCCAGTTTCACTGTCTATCTATCTTCCCTTCCAAGTTTCACTGTCTCTCTATATTCTCTTCCAAGTGTCACTGTCCTTCTTTCTTCTTTTCCCAGTTTCATTGTCTCTCTATCTTCTCTTCCAAGTTTCACTGACTCTCTATCTTCTTTTCCAGTTTCACTGTCTCTCTATCTTCTCTTCCCAGTTTCACTGTCTCTACATCTTCTTTTCCTAGTTTCACTGTCTCTCTATCTTCTTTTCCCAGTTTTACTGTCTCTATATCTTCTTTTCTTAGTTTCACTGTCTGTCAATCTTCTTTTCCCAGTTTCACTGTCTCTCCATCTTCCCTTCCAAGTTTCACTGTCTCTCTATCTTCTCTTCCAAGTGTCACTGTCCTTTTTTCTTCTTTTCCCAGTTTCACTGTCTCTCTATCTTCTTTTACCAGTTTCACTGTCTCTCTATCTTCTCTTCCAAGTTTCACTGTCTGTCTATCTTCTTTTCCCAGTTTCACTGTCTCTCCATCTTCCCTTCCAAGTTTAACTGTCTCTCTATCTTCTTTTCCCAGTTTCACTGTCTCTCTATCTTCTCTTCCAAGTTTTACTGTCTGTCTATCTTCTTTTCCCAGTTTCAATGTCTCTCTCTCTTCTTTTCCCAGTTTCACTGTCTCTCTCTCTTCTTTTCCCAGTTTCACTTTCTCTCTATCTTCTTTTCCCAGTTTCACTGTCTCTCTCTCTTCTTTTCCCAGTTTCACTGTCTCTCCATCTTCCCTTCCAAGTTTCACTGTCTCTATATCTTCTTTTCCCAGTTTCACTGTCTCTCTATCTTCTTTCCCCAGTTTCACTGTCTCTCTATCTTCTTTTCCCAGTTTCACTGTCTCTCTATCTTCTTTTCCCAGATTCACTGTCTCTCTATCTTCTTTTCCCAGTTTCTCTGTCTCTCTATCTTCTTTTCCCAGTTTCACTGTCTCTCTCTCTTCTTTTTCCAGTTTTACTGTCTCTCTATCTTCTTTTCCCAGTTTCACTGTCTATCTATCTTCTTTTCTCAGTTTCACTGTCTCTCTATCTTCTTTTCCCAGTTTCACTGTCTCTCTATCTTCTTTTCCTAGTTTCACTGTCTCTCTATCTTCTTTTCCCAGTTTCATTGTCTCTCTATCTTCTTTTCCCAGTTTCACTGTCTCTCCATCTTCTTTTCCCAGTTTCACTGTCTCTCTATCTTCTTTTCCTAGTTTCACTGTCTCTCTATCTTCTTTTCCCAGTTTCACTTTCTCTATATATTATTTTCCTAGTTTCACTGTTTCTTTTTCTTCTTTTCCCAGTTTCACTGTCTCTCTATCTTCTTTTTCTTGTTTCACTGTCTCTCTATCTTCTTTTCCCAGTTTCACTGTCTCTCTATCTTCTCTTCCAAGTTTCACTGTCTCTCTATCTTCTTTTCCCAGTTTCACTGTCTCTCTATCTTCTTTTCCCAGTTTCACTGTCTCTATCTTCTCTTCCCAGTTTCACTGTCTCTCTATCTTCTATTCACAGTTTCACTGTCTCTCTATCTTCTCTTCCCAGTTTCACTGTCTCTCTATCTTCTTTTCTCAGTTTCACTGTCTCTATATCTTCTTTTCCCAGTTTCACTGTCTCTCTAACTTCTTTTCTAAGTTTCACTGTCTCTCTATCTTCTTTTCCCAGTGTCACTGTCTCTCTATCTTTTTTTCCCTGTCTCACTGTCTCTCTATCTTCTCTTTCCAGTTTCAAAGTCTCTCTAACATCTTTTCCCAGTTTCACTGTCTCTCTATCTTCTCTTCCCAGTTTCACTGTCTCTCTATCTTCTTTTCACAGTTTCACTGTCTCTATATCTTCTTTCCCAAGTTTCACTGTCTCTCTATCTTCTTTTCCTAGTTTCACTGTCTCTCTATCTTCTTTTCCCAGTTTCACTGTCTCTCTATCTTCTTTTCCCAGTTTCACTGTCTCTTTATCTTCTCTTCCAAGTGTCACTGTCCTTCTTTCTTCTTTTCTTAGTTTCACTGTCTCTCTATCTTCTTTTCCCAGTTTCACTGTCTCTCTATCTTCTCTTCCAAGTTTCACTGTCTGTCTATCTTCTTTTCCCAGTTTCACTGTCTCTCTCTCGTCTTTTCCCAGTTTCACTGTCTCTCTCTCTTCTTTTCCCAGTTTCACTTTCTCTCTCTCTTTTTTTCCCAGTTTCACTGTCTCTCCATCTTCCCTTCCTAGTTTCACTGTCTCTATATCTTCTTTTTCCAGTTTCACTGTCTCTCTCTTCTTTTCCCAGTTTCTCTGTCTCTCTCTCTTCTTTTCCCAGTTTCACTGTCTCTCTTTCTTCTTTTCTTAGTTTCACTGTCTCTCTATCTTCTCTTCCACGTTTCACTGTCTCTCTATCTTCTTTTCCCAGTTTCACTGTCTCTCTATCTTCTTTTCCCAGTTTTACTGTCTCTCTATCTTCTCTTCCAAGTTTCACTGTCTCTCTATCTTCTTTTCCCAGTTTCACTGTCTCTCTAACATCTTTTCCCAGTTTCACTGTCTCTCTATCTTCCCTTCCAAGTTTCACTGTCTCTCTATCTTCTCTTCCAAGTGTCACTGTTCTTCTTTCTTCTTTTCCCAGTTTCACTGTCTCTCTATCTTCTTTTCCCAGTTTCACTGTTTCTCTATCTTCTTTCCACAGTTTCACTGTCTCTCTATCTTCTTTTCCTAGTTTTACTGTCTCTCTATCTTCTTTCCACAGTTTCACTGTCTCTCTATCTTCTTGTCCCAGTTTCGCTGTCTCTCTATCTTCTCTTCCAAGTTGCACTGTCTCTCCATTTTCTTTTCCCAGTTTAACGGTCTCTCTATCTTCTCTTCCAAAATTCACAGTCTCTCTATCTTCTTTTCCCAGTTTCACTGTCTCTCTATCTTCTTTTCCCAGTTTCACTGTCTCTCTCTCTTCTTTTCCCAGTTTCACTGTCTCTCTATCTTCTTTTCCCAGTTTCACTGTCTATCTATCTTCTTTTCCCAGTTTCACTGTCTCTCTATCTTCTTTTCCCAGTTTCACTGTCTCTCTATCTTCTTTTCCTAGTTTCACTTTCTCTCTATCTTCTTTTCCCAGTTTCATTGTCTCTCTATCTTCTTTTCCCAGTTTCACTGTCTCTCTATCTTCTTTTCCCAGTTTCACAGTCTCTCTATCTTCTTTTCCCAGTTTCACTGCCTCTCTATCTTCTTTTCCCAGTTTCACTGTCTCTCTCTCTTCTTTTCCCAGTTTCACTCTCTCTATCTTCTTTTCCCTGTTTCACTGTCTATCTATCTTCTTTTCCCAGTTTCACTGTCTCTCTATCTTCTTTTCCCAGTTTCACTGTCTCTCTATCTTCTTTTCCTAGTTTCACTGTCTCTCTATCTTCTTTTCCCATTTTCACTGTCTCTCTATCTTCTCTTCCAAGTTTCACTGTCTGTCTATCTTCTTTTCCCAGTTTCACTGTCTCTCCATCTTCCCTTCCAAGTTTAACTGTCTCTCTATCTTCTTTTCCCAGTTTCACTGTCTCTCTATCTTCTCTTCCAAGTTTTACTGTCTGTCTATCTTCTTTTCCCAGTTTCAATGTCTCTCTCTCTTCTTTTCCCAGTTTCACTGTCTCTCTCTCTTCTTTTCCCAGTTTCACTTTCTCTCTATCTTCTTTTCCCAGTTTCACTGTCTCTCTCTCTTCTTTTCCCAGTTTCACTGTCTCTCCATCTTCCCTTCCAAGTTTCACTGTCTCTATATCTTCTTTTCCCAGTTTCACTGTCTCTCTATCTTCTTTCCCCAGTTTCACTGTCTCTCTATCTTCTTTTCCCAGTTTCACTGTCTCTCTATCTTCTTTTCCCAGATTCACTGTCTCTCTATCTTCTTTTCCCAGTTTCTCTGTCTCTCTATCTTCTTTTCCCAGTTTCACTGTCTCTCTCTCTTCTTTTTCCAGTTTTACTGTCTCTCTATCTTCTTTTCCCAGTTTCACTGTCTATCTATCTTCTTTTCTCAGTTTCACTGTCTCTCTATCTTCTTTTCCCAGTTTCACTGTCTCTCTATCTTCTTTTCCTAGTTTCACTGTCTCTCTATCTTCTTTTCCCAGTTTCATTGTCTCTCTATCTTCTTTTCCCAGTTTCACTGTCTCTCCATCTTCTTTTCCCAGTTTCACTGTCTCTCTATCTTCTTTTCCTAGTTTCACTGTCTCTCTATCTTCTTTTCCCAGTTTCACTTTCTCTATATATTATTTTCCTAGTTTCACTGTTTCTTTTTCTTCTTTTCCCAGTTTCACTGTCTCTCTATCTTCTTTTTCTTGTTTCACTGTCTCTCTATCTTCTTTTCCCAGTTTCACTGTCTCTCTATCTTCTCTTCCAAGTTTCACTGTCTCTCTATCTTCTTTTCCCAGTTTCACTGTCTCTCTATCTTCTTTTCCCAGTTTCACTGTCTCTATCTTCTCTTCCCAGTTTCACTGTCTCTCTATCTTCTATTCACAGTTTCACTGTCTCTCTATCTTCTCTTCCCAGTTTCACTGTCTCTCTATCTTCTTTTCTCAGTTTCACTGTCTCTATATCTTCTTTTCCCAGTTTCACTGTCTCTCTAACTTCTTTTCTAAGTTTCACTGTCTCTCTATCTTCTTTTCCCAGTGTCACTGTCTCTCTATCTTTTTTTCCCTGTCTCACTGTCTCTCTATCTTCTCTTTCCAGTTTCAAAGTCTCTCTAACATCTTTTCCCAGTTTCACTGTCTCTCTATCTTCTCTTCCCAGTTTCACTGTCTCTCTATCTTCTTTTCACAGTTTCACTGTCTCTATATCTTCTTTCCCAAGTTTCACTGTCTCTCTATCTTCTTTTCCTAGTTTCACTGTCTCTCTATCTTCTTTTCCCAGTTTCACTGTCTCTCTATCTTCTTTTCCCAGTTTCACTGTCTCTTTATCTTCTCTTCCAAGTGTCACTGTCCTTCTTTCTTCTTTTCTTAGTTTCACTGTCTCTCTATCTTCTTTTCCCAGTTTCACTGTCTCTCTATCTTCTCTTCCAAGTTTCACTGTCTGTCTATCTTCTTTTCCCAGTTTCACTGTCTCTCTCTCGTCTTTTCCCAGTTTCACTGTCTCTCTCTCTTCTTTTCCCAGTTTCACTTTCTCTCTCTCTTTTTTTCCCAGTTTCACTGTCTCTCCATCTTCCCTTCCTAGTTTCACTGTCTCTATATCTTCTTTTTCCAGTTTCACTGTCTCTCTCTTCTTTTCCCAAGTTTCACTGTCTCTCTATCTTCTTTTCCTAGTTTCACTGTCTCTCTATCTTCTTTTCCCAGTTTCACTGTCTCTCTATCTTCTTTTCCCAGTTTCACTGTCTCTTTATCTTCTCTTCCAAGTGTCACTGTCCTTCTTTCTTCTTTTCTTAGTTTCACTGTCTCTCTATCTTCTTTTCCCAGTTTCACTGTCTCTCTATCTTCTCTTCCAAGTTTCACTGTCTGTCTATCTTCTTTTCCCAGTTTCACTGTCTCTCTCTCGTCTTTTCCCAGTTTCACTGTCTCTCTCTCTTCTTTTCCCAGTTTCACTTTCTCTCTCTCTTTTTTTCCCAGTTTCACTGTCTCTCCATCTTCCCTTCCTAGTTTCACTGTCTCTATATCTTCTTTTTCCAGTTTCACTGTCTCTCTCTTCTTTTCCCAGTTTCTCTGTCTCTCTCTCTTCTTTTCCCAGTTTCACTGTCTCTCTTTCTTCTTTTCTTAGTTTCACTGTCTCTCTATCTTCTCTTCCACGTTTCACTGTCTCTCTATCTTCTTTTCCCAGTTTCACTGTCTCTCTATCTTCTTTTCCCAGTTTTACTGTCTCTCTATCTTCTCTTCCAAGTTTCACTGTCTCTCTATCTTCTTTTCCCAGTTTCACTGTCTCTCTAACATCTTTTCCCAGTTTCACTGTCTCTCTATCTTCCCTTCCAAGTTTCACTGTCTCTCTATCTTCTCTTCCAAGTGTCACTGTTCTTCTTTCTTCTTTTCCCAGTTTCACTGTCTCTCTATCTTCTTTTCCCAGTTTCACTGTTTCTCTATCTTCTTTCCACAGTTTCACTGTCTCTCTATCTTCTTTTCCTAGTTTTACTGTCTCTCTATCTTCTTTCCACAGTTTCACTGTCTCTCTATCTTCTTGTCCCAGTTTCGCTGTCTCTCTATCTTCTCTTCCAAGTTGCACTGTCTCTCCATTTTCTTTTCCCAGTTTAACGGTCTCTCTATCTTCTCTTCCAAAATTCACAGTCTCTCTATCTTCTTTTCCCAGTTTCACTGTCTCTCTATCTTCTTTTCCCAGTTTCACTGTCTCTCTCTCTTCTTTTCCCAGTTTCACTGTCTCTCTATCTTCTTTTCCCAGTTTCACTGTCTATCTATCTTCTTTTCCCAGTTTCACTGTCTCTCTATCTTCTTTTCCCAGTTTCACTGTCTCTCTATCTTCTTTTCCTAGTTTCACTTTCTCTCTATCTTCTTTTCCCAGTTTCATTGTCTCTCTATCTTCTTTTCCCAGTTTCACTGTCTCTCTATCTTCTTTTCCCAGTTTCACAGTCTCTCTATCTTCTTTTCCCAGTTTCACTGCCTCTCTATCTTCTTTTCCCAGTTTCACTGTCTCTCTCTCTTCTTTTCCCAGTTTCACTCTCTCTATCTTCTTTTCCCTGTTTCACTGTCTATCTATCTTCTTTTCCCAGTTTCACTGTCTCTCTATCTTCTTTTCCCAGTTTCACTGTCTCTCTATCTTCTTTTCCTAGTTTCACTGTCTCTCTATCTTCTTTTCCCATTTTCACTGTCTCTCTATCTTCTCTTCCAAGTTTCACTGTCTGTCTATCTTCTTTTCCCAGTTTCACTGTCTCTCCATCTTCCCTTCCAAGTTTAACTGTCTCTCTATCTTCTTTTCCCAGTTTCACTGTCTCTCTATCTTCTCTTCCAAGTTTTACTGTCTGTCTATCTTCTTTTCCCAGTTTCAATGTCTCTCTCTCTTCTTTTCCCAGTTTCACTGTCTCTCTCTCTTCTTTTCCCAGTTTCACTTTCTCTCTATCTTCTTTTCCCAGTTTCACTGTCTCTCTCTCTTCTTTTCCCAGTTTCACTGTCTCTCCATCTTCCCTTCCAAGTTTCACTGTCTCTATATCTTCTTTTCCCAGTTTCACTGTCTCTCTATCTTCTTTCCCCAGTTTCACTGTCTCTCTATCTTCTTTTCCCAGTTTCACTGTCTCTCTATCTTCTTTTCCCAGATTCACTGTCTCTCTATCTTCTTTTCCCAGTTTCTCTGTCTCTCTATCTTCTTTTCCCAGTTTCACTGTCTCTCTCTCTTCTTTTTCCAGTTTTACTGTCTCTCTATCTTCTTTTCCCAGTTTCACTGTCTATCTATCTTCTTTTCTCAGTTTCACTGTCTCTCTATCTTCTTTTCCCAGTTTCACTGTCTCTCTATCTTCTTTTCCTAGTTTCACTGTCTCTCTATCTTCTTTTCCCAGTTTCATTGTCTCTCTATCTTCTTTTCCCAGTTTCACTGTCTCTCCATCTTCTTTTCCCAGTTTCACTGTCTCTCTATCTTCTTTTCCTAGTTTCACTGTCTCTCTATCTTCTTTTCCCAGTTTCACTTTCTCTATATATTATTTTCCTAGTTTCACTGTTTCTTTTTCTTCTTTTCCCAGTTTCACTGTCTCTCTATCTTCTTTTTCTTGTTTCACTGTCTCTCTATCTTCTTTTCCCAGTTTCACTGTCTCTCTATCTTCTCTTCCAAGTTTCACTGTCTCTCTATCTTCTTTTCCCAGTTTCACTGTCTCTCTATCTTCTTTTCCCAGTTTCACTGTCTCTATCTTCTCTTCCCAGTTTCACTGTCTCTCTATCTTCTATTCACAGTTTCACTGTCTCTCTATCTTCTCTTCCCAGTTTCACTGTCTCTCTATCTTCTTTTCTCAGTTTCACTGTCTCTATATCTTCTTTTCCCAGTTTCACTGTCTCTCTAACTTCTTTTCTAAGTTTCACTGTCTCTCTATCTTCTTTTCCCAGTGTCACTGTCTCTCTATCTTTTTTTCCCTGTCTCACTGTCTCTCTATCTTCTCTTTCCAGTTTCAAAGTCTCTCTAACATCTTTTCCCAGTTTCACTGTCTCTCTATCTTCTCTTCCCAGTTTCACTGTCTCTCTATCTTCTTTTCACAGTTTCACTGTCTCTATATCTTCTTTCCCAAGTTTCACTGTCTCTCTATCTTCTTTTCCTAGTTTCACTGTCTCTCTATCTTCTTTTCCCAGTTTCACTGTCTCTCTATCTTCTTTTCCCAGTTTCACTGTCTCTTTATCTTCTCTTCCAAGTGTCACTGTCCTTCTTTCTTCTTTTCTTAGTTTCACTGTCTCTCTATCTTCTTTTCCCAGTTTCACTGTCTCTCTATCTTCTCTTCCAAGTTTCACTGTCTGTCTATCTTCTTTTCCCAGTTTCACTGTCTCTCTCTCGTCTTTTCCCAGTTTCACTGTCTCTCTCTCTTCTTTTCCCAGTTTCACTTTCTCTCTCTCTTTTTTTCCCAGTTTCACTGTCTCTCCATCTTCCCTTCCTAGTTTCACTGTCTCTATATCTTCTTTTTCCAGTTTCACTGTCTCTCTCTTCTTTTCCCAGTTTCTCTGTCTCTCTCTCTTCTTTTCCCAGTTTCACTGTCTCTCTTTCTTCTTTTCTTAGTTTCACTGTCTCTCTATCTTCTCTTCCACGTTTCACTGTCTCTCTATCTTCTTTTCCCAGTTTCACTGTCTCTCTATCTTCTTTTCCCAGTTTTACTGTCTCTCTATCTTCTCTTCCAAGTTTCACTGTCTCTCTATCTTCTTTTCCCAGTTTCACTGTCTCTCTAACATCTTTTCCCAGTTTCACTGTCTCTCTATCTTCCCTTCCAAGTTTCACTGTCTCTCTATCTTCTCTTCCAAGTGTCACTGTTCTTCTTTCTTCTTTTCCCAGTTTCACTGTCTCTCTATCTTCTTTTCCCAGTTTCACTGTTTCTCTATCTTCTTTCCACAGTTTCACTGTCTCTCTATCTTCTTTTCCTAGTTTTACTGTCTCTCTATCTTCTTTCCACAGTTTCACTGTCTCTCTATCTTCTTGTCCCAGTTTCGCTGTCTCTCTATCTTCTCTTCCAAGTTGCACTGTCTCTCCATTTTCTTTTCCCAGTTTAACGGTCTCTCTATCTTCTCTTCCAAAATTCACAGTCTCTCTATCTTCTTTTCCCAGTTTCACTGTCTCTCTATCTTCTTTTCCCAGTTTCACTGTCTCTCTCTCTTCTTTTCCCAGTTTCACTGTCTCTCTATCTTCTTTTCCCAGTTTCACTGTCTATCTATCTTCTTTTCCCAGTTTCACTGTCTCTCTATCTTCTTTTCCCAGTTTCACTGTCTCTCTATCTTCTTTTCCTAGTTTCACTTTCTCTCTATCTTCTTTTACCAGTTTCATTGTCTCTCTATCTTCTTTTCCCAGTTTCACTGTCTCTCTATCTTCTTTTCCCAGTTTCACAGTCTCTCTATCTTCTTTTCCCAGTTTCACTGCCTCTCTATCTTCTTTTCCCAGTTTCACTGTCTCTCTCTCTTCTTTTCCCAGTTTCACTCTCTCTATCTTCTTTTCCCTGTTTCACTGTCTATCTATCTTCTTTTCCCAGTTTCACTGTCTCTCTATCTTCTTTTCCCAGTTTCACTGTCTCTCTATCTTCTTTTCCTAGTTTCACTGTCTCTCTATCTTCTTTTCCCAGTTTCATTGTCTCTCTATCTTCTTTTCCCAGTTTCACTGTCTCTCTATCTTCTTTTCCCAGTTTCACTGTCTCTCTATCTTCTTTTCCTAGTTTCACTGTCTCTCTATCTTCTTTTCCCAGTTTCATTGTCTCTCTATCTTTTTTTCCCAGTTTCACTTTCTCTCTATCTTCTTTTCCCAGTTTCACTGTCTCTCTATCTTTTCTTCCAAGTTTCACTGTCTCTCTATCTTCTTTTTCCCAGTTTCACTGTCTCTCTATCTTCTCTTCCCAGTTTCACTGTCTCTACATCTTCTTTTCCCAGTTTCACTGTCTCTCTATCTTCTTTTCCCAGTTTTACTGTCTCTATATCTTCTTTTCTTAGTTTCACTGTCTGTCAATCTTCTTTTCCCAGTTTCACTGTCTCTCCATCTTCCCTTCCAAGTTTCACTGTCTCTCTATCTTCTCTTCCAAGTGTCACTGTCCTTCTTTCTTCTTTTCCCAGTTTCACTGTCTCTCTATCTTTTTTTCCCAGTTTCACTGTCTCTCTATCTTCTCTTCCAAGTTTCACTGTCTGTCTATCTTCTTTTCCCAGTTTCACTGTCTCTCTATCTTCTTTTCCCAGTTTCACTGTCTCTATATCTTCTTTTCCCAGTTTCACTTTCTCTCTATCTTCTCTTCCAAGTTTCACTGTCTGTCTATCTTCTTTTCCCAGTTTCAATGTCTCTCTCTCTCTTCTTTTCCCAGTTTCACTGTCTCTCTCTCTTCTTTTGTCCAGTTTCACTGTCTCTCCATCTTCCCTTCCAAGTTTAACTGTCTCTCTATCTTCTTTTCCCAGTTTTACTGTCTCTATATATTCTTTTCTTAGTTTCACTGTCTGTCAATCTTCTTTTCCCAGTTTCATTGTCTCTCCATCTTCCCTTCCAAGTTTCACTGTCTCTCTATCTTCTCTTTCAAGTGTCACTGTCCTTCTTTCTTCTTTTCCCAGTTTCACTGTCTCTCTATCTTCTTTTCCCAGTTTCCCTGTCTCTCTATCTTCTCTTCCAAGTTTCACTGTCTGTCTATCTTCTTTTCCTAGTTTCACTGTCTCTCTATCTTCTTTTCCCAGTTTCACTGTCTCTATATCTTCTTTTCCCAGTTTCACTTTTTCTCTATCTTCTCTTCCAAGTTTCACTGTCTGTCTATCTTCATTTCCCAGTTTCAATGTCTCTCTCGCTTCTTTTCCCAGTTTCACTGTCTCTCTCTCTTTTTTTGTCCAGTTTCACTGTCTCTCAATCTTCCCTTCAAAGTTTAACTGTCTCTCTATCTTCTTTTCTCAGTTTCACTGTCTCTCTATCTTGTCTTCCAAGTTTTACTGTCTGTCTATCTTCTTTTCCCAGTTTCACTGTCTCTCTATCTTCTTTTCCCAGTTTCACTGTCTCTCTATCTTCTTTTCCCAGTTTCACTTTCTCTATATATAATTTCTCCAGTTTCACTGTCTCTCTATCTTCTTTTCCCAGTTTCACTGTCTCTCTATCTTCTTTTCCTAGTTTCACTGTCTCTCTATCTTCTTTTCCCAGTTTCACTTTCTCTATATATTATTTTCCCAGTTTCACTGTCTCTCTATCTTCTCTTCCCAGTTTCACTGTCTCTCTATCTTCTTTTCCCAGTTTCAATGTCTCTATATCTTCTTTTCCCAGTTTCACTGTCTCTCTATCTTCTTTCCACAGTTTCACTGTCTCTCTTTCTTCTTTTTCCAGTTTCGCTGTCTCTCTATCTTCTCTTCCAAGTTGCACTGTCTCTCCATCTTCTTTTCCTAGTTTAACGGTCTCTCTATCTTCTCTTCCAAAAATTCACAGTCTCTCTATCTTCTTTTCCCAGTTTCACTGTCTCTCTATCTTCTTTTCCTAGTTTCACTGTCTGTCAATCTTCTTTTCCCAGTTTCACTGTCTCTCTATCTTCTTTTCCTAGTTTCACTGTCTCTCTATCTTCTTTTCCCAGTTTCATTGTCTCTCTATCTTCTTTTCCCAGTTTCACTGTCTCTCTATCTTCTTTTCCCAGTTTCACTGTCTCTCTATCTTCTTTTTCTAGTTTCACTGTCTCTCTATCTTCTTTTCCCAGTTTCACTTTCTCTATATATTATTTTCCCAGTTTCACTGTCTCTTTTTCTTCTTTTCCCAGTTTCACTGTCTCTCTATCTTCTTTTCCCAGTTTCACTGTCTCTCTATCTTCTTTTCCCAGTTTCACTGTCTCTCTATCTTTTCTTCCAAGTTTCACTGTCTCTCTATCTTCTTTTTCCCAGTTTCACTGTCTCTCTATCTTCTCTTCCCAGTTTCACTGTCTCTACATCTTCTTTTCCCAGTTTCACTGTCTCTCTATCTTCTTTTCCCAGTTTTACTGTCTCTATATCTTCTTTTCTTAGTTTCACTGTCTGTCAATCTTCTTTTCTCAGTTTCACGGTCTCTCCATCATCCCTTCCAAGTTTCACTGTCTCTCTATCTTCTCTTCCAAGTGTCACTGTCCTTCTTTCTTCTTTTCCCAGTTTCACTGTCTCTCTATCTTCTTTTCCCAGTTTCACTGTGTCTCTATCTTCTCTTCCAAGTTTCACTGTCTGTCTATCTTCTTTTCCCATTTTCACTGTCTCTCTATCTTCTTTTCCCAGTTTCACTGTCTCTATATCTTCTTTTCCCAGTTTCACTTTCTCTCTATCTTCTCTTCCAAGTTTCACTTTCTGTCTATCTTCTTTTCCCAGTTTCAATGTCTCTCTCTCTTCTTTTCCCAGTTTCACTGTCTCTCTCTCTTTTTTTTGTCCAGTTTCACTGTCTCTCCATCTTCCCTTCCAAGTTTAACTGTCTCTCTATCTTCTTTTCCCAGTTTTACTGTCTCTATATCTTCGTTTCTTAGTTTCACTGTCTGTCAATCTTCTTTTCCCAGTTTCACTGTCTCTCCATCTTCCCTTCAAAGTTTCACTGTCTCTCTATCTTCTCTTCCAAGTGTCACTGTCGCTCTTTCTTCTTTTTCCAGTTTCAATGTCTCTCTCGCTTCTTTTCCCAGTTTCACTGTCTCTCTCTCTTGTTTTGTCCAGTTTCACTGTCTCTCCATCTTCCCTTCCAAGTTTAACTGTCTCTCTATCTTCTTTTCCCAGTTTCACTGTCTCTCTATCTTCTCTTCCAAGTTTTACTGTCTGTCTATCTTCTTTTCCCAGTTTCACTGTCTCTCTCTCTTCTTTTCCCAGTTTCACTGTCTCTCTCTCTTCTTTTTCTCAGTTTCACTGTCTCTCTATCTTCTTTTCTCAGTTTCACTGTCTCTCTATCTTCTTTTCCTAGTTTCACTGTCTCTCTATCTTCTTTTCCCAGTTTCACTTTCTCTATATATTATTTTCCCAGTTTCACTGTCTCTTTTTCTTCTTTTCCCAGTTTCACTGTCTCTCTATCTTCTTTTCCCAGTTTCACTGTCTCTCTATCTTCTTTTCCCAGTTTCACTGTCTCTCTATCATCTCTTCCCAGTTTCAATGTCTCTCTAACATCTTTTCTCAGTTTCACTGTCTCTCTATCTTCTCTTCCCAGATTCACTGTCTCTCTAACTTCTTCTCACAGTTTCACTGTCTCTATACCTTCTTTTCTCAGTTTCACTGTCTCTCTATCTTCTTTTCCTAGTTTCACTGTCTCTCTATCTTCTTTTCCCAGTTTCACTGTCTCTCTATCTTCTTTTCCCAGTTTCACTGTCTCTCTATCTTCTCTTCCAAGTGTCACTGTCCTTCTTTCTTCTTTTCCCAGTTTCACTGTCTCTCTCTCGTCTTTTCCCAGTTTCACTGTCTCTCTCTCTTCTTTTCCCAGTTTCACTTTCTCTCTATCTTCTCTTCCAAGTTGCACTGTCTGTCTATCTTTTTTTGCCAGTTTCACTGTCTTTCTCTCTTCTTTTCCCAGTTTCACTGTCTCTCTCTCTTTTTTTCCCAGTTTCACTGTCTCTCCTTCTTCCCTTCCCAGTTTCACTTTCTCTATATCTTCTTTTTCCAGTTTCACTGTCTCTCTCTCTTCTTTTCCCAGTTTCTCTGTCTCTCTCTCTTCTTTTCCCAGTTTCACTGTCTCTCTATCTTCTTTTCCCAGTTTCACTGTGTCTCTATCTTCTCTTCCACGTTTCACTGTCTCTCTATCTTCTTTTCCCAGTTTCACTGTCTCTCTATCTTCTTTTCCCAGTTTTACTGTCTCTCTATCTTCTCTTCCAAGTTTCACTGTCTCTCTATCTTCTTTTCCCAGTTTCACTGTCTCTCTAACATCTTTTCCAAGTTTCACTGTCTCTCTATCTTCTCTTCCAAGTGTCACTGTTCTTCTTTCTTCTTTTCCCAGTTTCACTGTCTCTTTATCTTCTTTTCCCAGTTTCACTGTCTCTCTAACTTCTTTTCTAAGTTTGACTGTCTCTCTATCTTCTTTTCCCAGTGTCACTGTCTCTCTTCCTTTTTTTACCTGTCTCACTGTCTCTCTATCTTCTTTTCCCAGTTTCAATGTCTCTCTAACATCTTTTCCCAGTGTCACTGTCTCTCTATCTTCTCTTCCCAGTTTCACTGTTTCTCTATCTTCTTTCCACAGTTTCACTGTCTCTATATCTTCTTTTCCCAGTTTCACTGTCTCTTTATCTTCTTTGCACAGTTTCACTGTCTCTCTATCTTCTTTTCCCAGTTTCGCTGTCTCTCTATCTTCTCTTCCAAGTTGCACTGTCTCTCCATCTTTTTTTCCTAGTTTAACGGTCTCTCTATCTTCTCTTCCAAAATTCACAGTCTCTCTATCTTTTTTTCCCAGTTTCACTGTCTCTCTATCTTCTTTTCCCAGTTTCACTGTCTCTCTCTCTTCTTTTTCCAGTTTCACTGTCTCTCTATCTTCTTTTCCCAGTTTCACTGTCTGTCTATCTTCTTTTCCCAGTTTCAATGTCTCTCTCTCTTCTTTTCCCAGTTTCACTGTCTCTCTCTCTTCTTTTGTCCAGTTTCACTGTCTCTCCATCTTCCCTTCCAAGTTTAACTGTCTCTCTATCTTCTTTTTCCAGTTTTACTGTCTCTATATCTTCTTTTCTTAGTTTCACTGTCTGTCAATCTTCTTTTCCCAGTTTCATTGTCTCTCCATCTTCCCTTCCAAGTTTCACTGTCTCTCTATCTTCTCTTCAAGTGTCACTGTCCTTCTTTCTTCTTTTCCCAGCTTCACTGTCTCTCTATCTTCTTTTCCCAGTTTCCCTGTCTCTCTATCTTCTCTTCCAAGTTTCACTGTCTGTCTATCTTCTTTTCCCAGTTTCACTGTCTCTCTATCTTCATTTCCCAGTTTCAATGTCTCTCTCGCTTCTTTTCGCAGTTTCACTGTCTCTCTCTCTTTTTTTGTCCAGTTTCACTGTCTCTCAATCTTCTCTTCAAAGTTTAACTGTCTCTCTATCTTCTTTTCCCAGTTTCACTTTCTCTATATCTTCTTTTCCCAGTTTCACTGTCTCTCTATCTTCTTTTCCCAGTTTCACTGTCTCTCTATCTTCTTTTTCTAGTTTCACTGTCTCTCTATCTTCTTTTCCCAGTTTCACTTTCTCTATATATTATTTTCCCAGTTTCACTGTCTCTTTTTCTTCTTTTCCCAGTTTCATTGTCTCTCTATCTTCTTTTCCCAGTTTCACTGTCTCTCTATCTTCTTTTCCCAGTTTCACTGTCTCTCTATCTTTTCTTCCAAGTTTCACTGTCTCTCTATCTTCTTTTTCCCAGTTTTACTGTCTCTCTATCTTCTCTTCCCAGTTTCACTGTCTCTACATCTTCTTTTCCCAGTTTCACTGTCTCTCTATCTTCTTTTCCCAGTTTTACTGTCTCTATATCTTCTTTTCTTAGTTTCACTGTCTGTCAATCTTCTTTTCCCAGTTTCACTGTCTCTCCATCTTCCCTTCCAAGTTTCACTGTCTCTCTATCTTCTCTTCCAAGTGTCACTGTCCTTCTTTCTTCTTTTCCTAGTTTCACTGTCTCTCTATCTTCTTTTCCCAGTTTCACTGTCTCTCTATCTTCTCTTCCAAGTTTCACTGTCTGTCTATCTTCTTTTCCCATTTTCACTGTCTCTCTATCTTCTTTTCCCAGTTTCACTGTCTCTATATCTTCTTTTCCCAGTTTCACTTTCTCTCTATCTTCTCTTCCAAGTTTCACTGTCTCTCTATATTCTTTTCCCAGTTTCAATGTCTCTCTCTCTTCTTTTCCCAGTTTCACTGTCTCTCTCTCTTTTTTTTGTCCAGTTTCACTGTCTCTCCATCTTCCCTTCCAAGTTTAACTGTCTCTCTATCTTCTTTTCCCAGTTTTACTGTCTCTATATCTTCTTTTCTTAGTTTCACTGTCTGTCAATCTTCTTTTCCCAGTTTCACTGTCTCTCCATCTTCCCTTCAAAGTTTCACTGTCTCTCTATCTTCTCTTCCAAGTGTCACTGTCGCTCTTTCTTCTTTTTCCAGTTTCAATGTCTCTCTCGCTTCTTTTCCCAGTTTCACTGTCTCTCTCTCTTGTTTTGTCCAGTTTCACTGTCTCTCCATCTTCCCTTCCAAGTTTAACTGTCTCTCTATCTTCTTTTCCCAGTTGCACTGTCTCTCTATCTTCTCTTCCAAGTTTTACTGTCTGTCTATCTTCTTTTCCCAGTTTCACTGTCTCTCTCTCTTCTTTTCCCAGTTTTACTGTCTCTCTCTCTTCTTTTCCCAGTTTCACTGTCTCTCTATCTTCTTTTCCCAGTTTCACTGTCTCTCTATCTTCTTTTCCTAGTTTCACTGTCTGTCAATCTTCTTTTCCCAGTTTCACTTTCTCTATATATTATTTTCCCAGTTTCACTGTCTCTTTTTCTTCTTTTCCTAGTTTCACTGTCTCTCTATCTTCTTTTCCCAGTTTCACTGTCTCTCTATCTTCTTTTCCCAGTTTCACTGTCTCTCTATCATCTCTTCCCAGTTTCAATGTCTCTCTAACATCTTTTCCCAGTTTCACTGTCTCTCTCTCTTTTTTTCCCAGTTTCACTGTCTCTCCTTCTTCCCTTCCCAGTTTCACTGTCTCTATATCTTCTTTTTCCAGTTTTACTGTCTCTCTCTCTTCTTTTCCCAGTTTCTCTGTCTCTCTCTCTTCTTTTCCCAGTTTCACTGTCTCTCTATCTTCTTTTCCCAGTTTCACTGTGTCTCTATCTTCTCTTCCACGTTTCACTGTCTCTCTATCTTCTTTTCCCAGTTTCACTGTCTCTCTATCTTCTTTTCCCAGTTTTACTGTCTCTCTATCTTCTCTTGTAAGTTTCACTGTCTCTCTATCTTCTTTTCCCAGTTTCACTGTCTCTCTAACATCTTTTCCCAGTTTCTCTGTCACTCTATCTTCCCTTCCAAGTTTCACTGTCTCTATATTCTCTTCCAAGTGTCACTGTTCTTCTTTCTTCTTTTCCCAGTTTCACTGTCTCTCTATCTTCTTTTCCCAGTTTCACTGTCTCTCTAACTTCTTTTCTAAGTTTGACTGTCTCTCTATCTTCTTTTCCCAGTTTCACTGTCTCTCTCTCTTTTTTTCCCAGTTTCACTTTCTCTCCTTCTTCCCTTCCCAGTTTCACTGTCTCTCTATCTTCTTTTCCCAGTTTCAATGTCTCTCTAACATCTTTTCCCAGTTTCACTGTCTCTCTATCTTCTCTTCCCAGTTTCACTGTTTCTCTATCTTCTTTCCACAGTTTCACTGTCTCTATATCTTCTTTTCCCAGTTTCACTGTCTCTTTATCTTCTTTCCACAGTTTCACTGTCTCTCTATCTTCTTTTCCCAGTTTCGCTGTCTCTCTATCTTCTCTTCCAAGTTGCACTGTCTCTCCATCTTCTTTTCCTAGTTTAACGGTCTCTCTATCTTCTCTTCCAAAATTCACAGTCTCTCTATCTTTTTTTCCCAGTTTCACTGTCTCTCTATCTTCTTTTCCCAGTTTCACTGTCTCTCTCTCTTCTTTTCCCAGTTTCACTGTCTCTCTATCTTCTTTTCCCAGTTTCACTGTCTCTTTATCTTCTTTTCCTAGTTTCACTGTCTCTCCATCTTCTTTTCCCAGTTTCATTGTCTCTCTATCTTCTTTTCCCAGTTTCACTGTCTCTCTATCTTCTTTTCCCAGTTTCACTGTCTCTCTATCTTCTTTTTCTAGTTTCACTGTCTCTCTATCTTCTTTTCCCAGTTTCACTTTCTCTATATATTATTTTCCCAGTTTCACTGTCTCTTTTTCTTCTTTTCCCAGTTTCACTGTCTCTCTATCTTCTATTCCCAGTTTCACTGTCTCTCTATCTTCTTTTCCCAGTTTCACTGTCTCTCTATCTTTTCTTCCAAGTTTCACTGTCTCTCTATCTTCTTTTTCCCAGTTTTACTGTCTCTCTATCTTCTCTTCCCAGTTTCACTGTCTCTACATCTTCTTTTCCCAGTTTCACTGTCTCTCTATCTTCTTTTCCCAGTTTTACTGTCTCTATATCTTCTTTTCTTAGTTTCACTGTCTGTCAATCTTCTTTTCCCAGTTTCACTGTCTCTCCATCTTCCCTTCCAAGTTTCACTGTCTCTCTATCTTCTCTTCCAAGTGTCACTGTCCTTCTTTCTTCTTTTCCTAGTTTCACTGTCTCTCTATCTTCTTTTCCCAGTTTCACTGTCTCTCTATCTTCTCTTCCAAGTTTCACTGTCTGTCTATCTTCTTTTCCCATTTTCACTGTCTCTCTATCTTCTTTTCCCAGTTTCACTGTCTCTATATCTTCTTTTCCCAGTTTCACTTTCTCTCTATCTTCTCTTCCAAGTTTCACTGTCTCTCTATATTCTTTTCCCAGTTTCAATGTCTCTCTCTCTTCTTTTCCCAGTTTCACTGTCTCTCTCTCTTTTTTTTGTCCAGTTTCACTGTCTCTCCATCTTCCCTTCCAAGTTTAACTGTCTCTCTATCTTCTTTTCCCAGTTTTACTGTCTCTATATCTTCTTTTCTTAGTTTCACTGTCTGTCAATCTTCTTTTCCCAGTTTCACTGTCTCTCCATCTTCCCTTCAAAGTTTCACTGTCTCTCTATCTTCTCTTCCAAGTGTCACTGTCGCTCTTTCTTCTTTTTCCAGTTTCAATGTCTCTCTCGCTTCTTTTCCCAGTTTCACTGTCTCTCTCTCTTGTTTTGTCCAGTTTCACTGTCTCTCCATCTTCCCTTCCAAGTTTAACTGTCTCTCTATCTTCTTTTCCCAGTTGCACTGTCTCTCTATCTTCTCTTCCAAGTTTTACTGTCTGTCTATCTTCTTTTCCCAGTTTCACTGTCTCTCTCTCTTCTTTTCCCAGTTTCACTGTCTCTCTCTCTTCTTTTCCCAGTTTCACTGTCTCTCTATCTTCTTTTCCCAGTTTCACTGTCTCTCTATCTTCTTTTCCTAGTTTCACTGTCTGTCAATCTTCTTTTCCCAGTTTCACTTTCTCTATATATTATTTTCCCAGTTTCACTGTCTCTTTTTCTTCTTTTCCTAGTTTCACTGTCTCTCTATCTTCTTTTCCCAGTTTCACTGTCTCTCTATCTTCTTTTCCCAGTTTCACTGTCTCTCTATCATCTCTTCCCAGTTTCAATGTCTCTCTAACATCTTTTCCCAGTTTCACTGTCTCTCTCTCTTTTTTTCCCAGTTTCACTGTCTCTCCTTCTTCCCTTCCCAGTTTCACTGTCTCTATATCTTCTTTTTCCAGTTTTACTGTCTCTCTCTCTTCTTTTCCCAGTTTCTCTGTCTCTCTCTCTTCTTTTCCCAGTTTCACTGTCTCTCTATCTTCTTTTCCCAGTTTCACTGTGTCTCTATCTTCTCTTCCACGTTTCACTGTCTCTCTATCTTCTTTTCCCAGTTTCACTGTCTCTCTATCTTCTTTTCCCAGTTTTACTGTCTCTCTATCTTCTCTTGTAAGTTTCACTGTCTCTCTATCTTCTTTTCCCAGTTTCACTGTCTCTCTAACATCTTTTCCCAGTTTCTCTGTCACTCTATCTTCCCTTCCAAGTTTCACTGTCTCTATATTCTCTTCCAAGTGTCACTGTTCTTCTTTCTTCTTTTCCCAGTTTCACTGTCTCTCTATCTTCTTTTCCCAGTTTCACTGTCTCTCTAACTTCTTTTCTAAGTTTGACTGTCTCTCTATCTTCTTTTCCCAGTTTCACTGTCTCTCTCTCTTTTTTTCCCAGTTTCACTTTCTCTCCTTCTTCCCTTCCCAGTTTCACTGTCTCTCTATCTTCTTTTCCCAGTTTCAATGTCTCTCTAACATCTTTTCCCAGTTTCACTGTCTCTCTATCTTCTCTTCCCAGTTTCACTGTTTCTCTATCTTCTTTCCACAGTTTCACTGTCTCTATATCTTCTTTTCCCAGTTTCACTGTCTCTTTATCTTCTTTCCACAGTTTCACTGTCTCTCTATCTTCTTTTCCCAGTTTCGCTGTCTCTCTATCTTCTCTTCCAAGTTGCACTGTCTCTCCATCTTCTTTTCCTAGTTTAACGGTCTCTCTATCTTCTCTTCCAAAATTCACAGTCTCTCTATCTTTTTTTCCCAGTTTCACTGTCTCTCTATCTTCTTTTCCCAGTTTCACTGTCTCTCTCTCTTCTTTTCCCAGTTTCACTGTCTCTCTATCTTCTTTTCCCAGTTTCACTGTCTCTTTATCTTCTTTTCCTAGTTTCACTGTCTCTCCATCTTCTTTTCCCAGTTTCATTGTCTCTCTATCTTCTTTTCCCAGTTTCACTGTCTCTCTATCTTCTTTTCCCAGTTTCACTGTCTCTCTATCTTCTTTTTCTAGTTTCACTGTCTCTCTATCTTCTTTTCCCAGTTTCACTTTCTCTATATATTATTTTCCCAGTTTCACTGTCTCTTTTTCTTCTTTTCCCAGTTTCACTGTCTCTCTATCTTCTATTCCCAGTTTCACTGTCTCTCTATCTTCTTTTCCCAGTTTCACTGTCTCTCTATCTTTTCTTCCAAGTTTCACTGTCTCTCTATCTTCGTTTTCCCAGTTTCACTGTCTCTCTATCTTCTCTTCCCAGTTTCACTGTCTCTACATCTTCTTTTCCCAGTTTCACTGTCTCTCTATCTTCTTTTCCCAGTTTTACTGTCTCTATATCTTCTTTTCTTAGTTTCACTGTCTGTCAATCTTCTTTTCCCAGTTTCACTGTCTCTCCTTCTTCCCTTCGAAGTTTCACTGTCTCTCTATCTTCTCTTCCAAGTGTCACTGTCCTTCTTTCTTCTTTTCCCAGTTTCACTGTCTCTCTATCTTCTTTTCCCAGTTTCACTGTCTCTCTATCTTCTCTTCCAAGTTTTAATGTCTGTCTATCTTCTTTTCCCAGTTTCACTGTCTCTCTATCTTCTTTTCCCAGTTTCACTGTCTCTATATCTTCTGTTCCCAGTTTCACTTTCTCTCTATCTTCTCTTCCAAGTTTCACTGTCTGTCTATTTTCTTTTCCCAGTTTCAATGTCTCTCTCTCTTCTTTTCCCAGTTTCACTGTCTCTCCATCTTCCCTTCCAAGTTTCACTGTCTCTCTATCTTCTCTTCCAAGTGTCACTGTCGCTCTTTCTTCTTTTTCCAGTTTCACTGTCTCTCTATCTTCTTTTCCCAGTTTCACTGTCTGTCTATCTTCATTTCCCAGTTTCAATGTCTCTCTCTCTTCTTTTCCCAGTTTCACTGTCTCTCTCTCTTTGTTTTTCCAGTTTCACTGTCTCTCCATCTTCCCTTCCAAGTTTAACTGTCTGTCTATCTTCTTTTCCCAGTTTCACTGTCTGTCTCTCTTCTTTTCCCAGTTTCACTGTCTCTCTCTCTTCTTTTCCCAGTTTCACATTCTCTCTATCTTCTTTTCCCAGTTTCACTGTCTCTCCATCTTCCCTTCCAAGTTTCACTGTCTCTCTATCTTCTTTTCCCAGTTTCACTGTCTCTCTATCTTCTTTCCCCAGTTTCACTGTTTCTCTATCTTCTTTTCCCAGTTTCACTGTCTCTCTATCTTCTCTTCCAAGTTTCACTGTCTCTCTCTCTTCTTTTCCCAGTTTCACTGTCTCTCTATCTTCTCTTCCAAGTTTCACTGTCTGTCTATCTTCATTTCCCAGTTTCAATGTCTCTCTATCTTCTTTTCCCAGTTTCGCTGTCTCTCTATCTTCTCTTCCAAGTTGCACTGTCTCTCCATCTTCTTTTCCTAGTTTAACGGTCTCTCTATCTTCTCTTCCAAAAATTCACAGTCTCTCTATCTTCTTTTCCCAGTTTCACTGTCTCTCTATCTTCTTTTCCTAGTTTCACTGTCTCTATATCTTCTTTTCCCAGTTTCACTTTCTCTCTATCTTCTCTTCCAAGTTTCACTGTCTGTCTATCTTCATTTCCCAGTTTCAATGTCTCTCTCTCTTCTTTTCCCAGTTTCACTGTCTCTCTCTCTTTGTTTTTCCAGTTTCACTGTCTCTCCATCTTCCCTTCCAAGTTTAACTGTCTGTCTATCTTCTTTTCCCAGTTTTACTGTCTCTCTATCTTCTTTTCCCAGTTTCACTGTCTCTCTATCTTCTTTTCCCAGTTTCACTGTCTCTCTATCTTCTTTTTCTAGTTTCACTGTCTCTCTATCTTCTTTTCCCAGTTTCACTTTCTCTATATATTATTTTCCCAGTTTCACTGTCTCTTTTTCTTCTTTTCCCAGTTTCACTGTCTCTCTGTCTTCTTTTCCCAGTTTCACTGTCTCTCTATCTTCTTTTCCCAGTTTCACTGTCTCTCTATCTTTTCTTCCAAGTTTCACTGTCTCTCTATCTTCTTTTTCCCAGTTTCACTGTCTCTCTATCTTCTCTTCCCAGTTTCACTGTCTCTACATCTTCTTTTCCCAGTTTAACTGTCTCTCTATCTTCTTTTCCCAGTTTTACTGTCTCTATATCTTCTTTTCTTAGTTTCACTGTCTGTCAATCTTCTTTTCCCAGTTTCACTGTCTCTCCATCTTCCCTTCCAAGTTTCACTGTCTCTCTATCTTCTCTTCCAAGTGTCACTGTCCTTCTTTCTTCTTTTCCCAGTTTCACTGTCTCTCTATCTTCTTTTCCCAGTTTCACTGTCTCTCTATCTTCTCTTCCAAGTTTCACTGTCTGTCTATCTTCTTTTCCCAGTTTCACTGTCTCTCTATCTTCTTTTCCCAGTTTCACTGTCTCTATATCTTCTTTTCCCAGTTTCACTTTCTCTCTATCTTCTCTTCCAAGTTTCACTGTCTGTCTATCTTCTTTTCCCAGTTTCAATGTCTCTCTCTCTTCTTTTCCCAGTTTCACTGTCTCTCTCTCTTTTTTTTGTCCAGTTTCACTGTCTCTCCATCTTCCCTTCCAAGTTTAACTGTCTCTCTATCTTCTTTTCCCAGTTTTACTGTCTCTATATCTTCTTTTCTTAGTTTCACTGTCTGTCAATCTTCTTTTCCCAGTTTTACTGTCTCTCCATCTTCCCTTCCAAGTTTCACTGTCTCTCTATCTTCTCTTCCAAGTGTCACTGTCGCTCTTTCTTCTTTTTCCAGTTTCACTGTCTCTCTATCTTCTTTTCCCAGTTTCACTGTCTCTCTATCTTCTCTTCCAAGTTTCACTGTCTGTCTATCTTCTTTTCCCAGTTTCACTGTCTCTCTATCTTCTTTTCCCAGTTTCACTGTCTCTATATCTTCTTTTCCCAGTTTCAATTTCTCTCTATCTTCTCTTCCAAGTTTCACTGTCTGTCTATCTTCATTTCCCAGTTTCAATGTCTCTCTCTCTTCTTTTCCCAGTTTCACTGTCTCTCTCTCTTTGTTTTTCCAGTTTCACTGTCTCTCCATCTTCCCTTCCAAGTTTAACTGTCTCTCTATCTTCTTTTCCCAGTTTCACTGTCTCTCTATCTTCTCTTCCAAGTTTTACTGTCTGTCTATCTTCTTTTCCCAGTTTCACTGTCTCTCTCTCTTTTTTTCCCAGTTTCACTGTCTCTCTCTCTTCTTTTCCCAGTTTAACTTTCTCTCTATCTTCTTTTCCCAGTTTCACTGTCTCTCTCTCTTCTTTTCCCAGTTTCACTTTCTCTCCATCTTCCCTTCCAAGTTTCACTGTCTCTCTATCTTCTTTTCCCAGTTTCACTGTCTCTCTATCTTCTTTCCCCAGTTTCACTGTCTCTCTATCTTCTTTTCTCAGTTTCACTGTCTCTCTATCTTCTCTTACAAGTTTTACTGTCTCTCTATCTTCTTTTCCCAGTGTCACTGTCTCTCTATCTTTTTTTCCCTGTCTCACTGTCTCTCTATCTTCTTTTCCCAGTTTCAATGTCTCTCTAACATCTTTTCCCAGTTTCACTGTCTCTCTATTTTCTCTTCCCAGTTTCACTGTTTCTCTATCTTCTTTCCACAGTTTCACTGTCTCTATATCTTCTTTTCCCAGTTTCACTGTCTCTCTATCTTCTTTCCACAGTTTTACTGTCTCTCTATCTTCTTTTCCCAGTTTCGCTGTCTCTCTATCTTCTCTTCCAAGTTGCACTGTCTCTCCATCTTTTTTTCCTAGTTTAACGGTCTCTCTATCTTCTCTTCCAAAATTCACAGTCTTTCTATCTTCTTTTCCCAGTTTCACTGTCTCTCTATCTTCTTTTCCCAGTTTCACTGTCTCTCTCTCTTCTTTTCCCAGTTTCACTGTCTCTCTATCTTCTTTTCCCAGTTTCACTGTCTATCTATCTTCTTTTCCCAGTATCACTGTCTCTCTATCTTCTTTTCCCAGTTTCACTGTCTCTCTATCTTCTTTTCCTAGTTTCACTGTCTCTCTATCTTCTTTTCCCAGTTTCATTGTCTCTCTATCTTCTTTTCCCAGTTTCACTGTCTCTCTATCTTCTTTTCCCAGTTTCACTGTCTCTCTATCTTCTTTTTCTAGTTTCACTGTCTCTCTATCTTCTTTTCCCAGTTTCACTTTCTCTATATATTATTTTCCCAGTTTCACTGTCTCTTTTTCTTCTTTTTCCAGTTTTACTGTCTCTCTATCTTCTTTTCCCAGTTTCACTGTCTCTATATCTTCTTTTCCCAGTTTCACTGTCTCTCTATCTTTTCTTCCAAGTTTTACTGTCTCTCTATCTTATCTTCTTTTTCCCAGTTTCACTGTCTCTCTATCTTCTCTTCCCAGTTTCACTGTCTCTACATCTTCTTTTCCCAGTTTCACTGTCTCTCTATCTTCTTTTCCCAGTTTTACTGTCTCTATATCTTCTTTTCTTAGTTTCACTGTCTGTCAATCTTCTTTTCCCAGTTTCACTGTCTCTCCATCTTCCCTTCCAAGTTTCACTGTCTCTCTATCTTCTCTTCCAAGTGTCACTGTCCTTCTTTCTTCTTTTCCCAGTTTCACTGTCTCTCTATCTTCTTTTCCCAGTTTCACTGTCTCTCTATCTTCTCTTCCAAGTTTCACTGTCTGTCTATCTTCTTTTCCCAGTTTCACTGTCTCTCTATCTTCTTTTCCCAGTTTCACTGTCTCTATATCTTCTTTTCCCAGTTTCACTTTCTCTCTATCTTCTCTTCCAAGTTTCACTGTCTGTCTATCTTCTTTTCCCAGTTTCAATGTCTCTCTCTCTTCTTTTCCCAGTTTCACTGTCTCTCTCTCTTTTTTTTGTCCAGTTTCACTGTCTCTCCATCTTCCCTTCCAAGTTTAACTGTCTCTCTATCTTCTTTTCCCAGTTTTACTGTCTCTATATCTTCTTTTCTTAGTTTCACTGTCTGTCAATCTTCTTTTCTCAGTTTCACTGTCTCTCCATCTTCCCTTCCAAGTTTCACTGTCTCTCTATCTTCTCTTTCAAGTGTCACTGTCGCTCTTTCTTCTTTTTCCAGTTTCACTGTCTCTCTATCTTCTTTTACCAGTTTCACTGTCTCTCTATCTTCTCTTCCAAGTTTCACTGTCTGTCTATCTTCTTTTCCCAGTTTCACTGTCTCTCTATCTTCTTTTCCCAGTTTCACTGTCTCTATATCTTCTTTTCCCAGTTTCAATTTCTCTCTATCTTCTCTTCCAAGTTTCACTGTCTGTCTATCTTCATTTCCCAGTTTCAATGTCTCTCTCTCTTCTTTTCCCAGTTTCACTGTCTCTTTCTCTTCTTTTCCCAGTTTCACTTTCTCTCTATCTTCTTTTCCCAGTTTCACTGTCTCTCTCTCTTCTTTTCCCAGTTTCACTGTCTCTCCATCTTCCCTTCCAAGTTTCACTGTCTCTCTATCTTCTTTTCCCAGTTTCACTGTCTCTCTATCTTCTTTCCCCAGTTTCACTGTCTCTCTATCTTCTTTTCCCAGTTTCACTGTCTCTCTATCTTCTCTTCCAAGTTTCACTGTCTCTCTATCTTCTTTTCCCAGTGTCACTGTCTCTCTATCTTATTTTCCCTGTCTCACTGTCTCTCTATCTTCTTTTCCCAGTTTCACTGTCTCTCTCTCTTCTTTTCCCAGTTTCACTGTCTCTCTATCTTCTTTTCCCAGTTTCACTGTCTATCTATCTTTTTTTCTCAGTTTCACTGTCTCTCTATCTTCTTTTCCCAGTTTCACTGTCTCTCTATCTTCTTTTCCTAGTTTCACTGTCTCTCTATCTTCTTTTCCCAGTTTCATTGTCTCTCTATCTTCTTTTCCCAGTTTCACTGTCTCTCTATCTTCTCTTCCAAGTTTTACTGTCTGTCTATCTTCTTTTCCCAGTTTCACTGTCTCTCTCTCTTCTTTTCCCAGTTTCACTGTCTCTCTCTCTTCTTTTCCCAGTTTCACTTTTTCTCTATCTTCTTTTCCCAGTTTCACTGTCTCTCTCTCTTCTTTTCCCAGTTTCACTGTCTCTCCATCTTCCCTTCCAAGTTTCACTGTCTCTCTATCTTCTTTTCCCAGTTTCATTGTCTCTCTATCTTCTTTCCCCAGTTTCACTGTCTCTCTATCTTCTTTTCCCAGTTTCACTGTCTCTCTATCTTCTCTTCCAAGTTTCACTGTCTCTCTATCTTCTTTTCCCAGTGTCACTGTCTCTCTATCTTTTTTTCCCTGTCTCACTGTCTCTCTATCTTCTTTTCCCAGTTTCAATGTCTCTCTAACATCTTTTCCCAGTTTCACTGTCTCTCTATTATCTCTTCCCAGTTTCACTGTTTCTCTATCTTCTTTCCACAGTTTCACTGTCTCTATATCTTCTTTTCCCAGTTTCACTGTCTCTCTATCTTCTTTCCACAGTTTCATTGTCTCTCTATCTTCTTTTCCCAGTTTCGCTGTCTCTCTATCTTCTCTTCCAAGTTGCACTGTCTCTCCATCTTCTTTTCCTAGTTTAACGGTCTCTCTATCTTCTCTTCCAAAATTCACAGTCTCTCTATCTTCTTTTCCCAGTTTCACTGTCTCTCTATCTTCTTTTCCCAGTTTCACTGTCTCTCTCTCTTCTTTTCCCAGTTTCACTGTCTCTCTATCTTCTTTTCCCAGTTTCACTGTCTTACTATCTTCTTTTCCCAGTTTCACTGTCTCTCTATCTTCTTTTCCCAGTTTCACTGTCTCTCTATCTTCTTTTCCTAGTTTCACTGTCTCTCTATCTTCTTTTCCCAGTTTCATTGTCTCTCTATCTTCTTTTCCCAGTTTCACTGTCTCTCTATCTTCTTTTCCCAGTTTCACTGTCTCTCTATCTTCTTTTTCTAGTTTCACTGTCTCTCTATCTTCTTTTCCCATTTTCACTTTCTCTATATATTATTTTCCCAGTTTCACTGTCTCTTTTTCTTCTTTTTCCAGTTTCACTGTCTCTCTATCTTCTATTCCCAGTTTCACTGTCTCTCTATCTTCTTTTCCCAGTTTCACTGTCTCTCTATCTTCTCTTCCAAGTTTCACTGTCTCTCTATCTTATCTTCTTTTTCCCAGTTTCACTGTCTCTCTATCTTCTCTTCCCAGTTTCACTGTCTCTACATTCTTCTTTTCCCAGTTTCACTGTCTCTCTATCTTCTTTTCCCAGTTTTACTGTCTCTATATCTTCTTTTCTTAGTTTCACTGTCTGTCAATCTTCTTTTCCCAGTTTCACTGTCTCTCCATCTTCCCTTCCAAGTTTCACTGTCTCTCTATCTTCTCTTCCAAGTGTCACTGTCCTTCTTTCTTCTTTTCCCAGTTTCACTGTCTCTCTATCTTCTTTTCCCAGTTTCACTGTCTCTCTATCTTCTCTTCCAAGTTTCACTGTCTGTCTATCTTCTTTTCCCAGTTTCACTGTCTCTCTATCTTCTTTTCCCAATTTCACTGTCTCTATATCTTCTTTTCCCAGTTTCACTTTCTCTCTATCTTCTCTTCCAAGTTTCACTGTCTGTCTATCTTCTTTTTCCAGTTTCAATGTCTCTTTCTCTTCTTTTCCCAGTTTCACTGTCTCTCTCTCTTTTTTTTGTCCAGTTTCACTGTCTCTCCATCTTCCCTTCCAAGTTTAACTGTCTCTCTATCTTCTTTTCCCAGTTTTACTGTCTCTATATCTTCTTTTCTTAGTTTCACTGTCTGTCAATCTTCTTTTCCCAGTTTCACTGTCTCTCCATCTTCCCTTCCAAGTTTTACTGTCTCTCTATCTTCTCTTCCAAGTGTCACTGTCGTTCTTTCTTCTTTTTCCAGTTTCACTGTCTCTCTATCTTCTTTTCCCAGTTTCACTGTCTCTCTATCTTCTCTTCCAAGTTTCACTGTCTGTCTATCTTCTTTTCCTAGTTTCACTGTGTCTCTATCTTCTTTTCCCAGTTTCACTGTCTCTATATCTTCTTTTCCCAGTTTCACTTTCTCTCTATCTTCTCTTCCAAGTTTCACTGTCTGTCTATCTTCATTTCCCAGTTTCACTGTCTCTCTCTCTTTGTTTTTCCAGTTTCACTGTCTCTCCATCTTCCCTTCCAAGTTTAATTGTCCCTCTATCTTCTTTTCCCAGTTTCACTGTCTCTCTATCTTCTCTTCCATGTTTTACTGTCTGTCTATCTTCTTTTCCCAGTTTCACTGTCTCTCTCTCTTCTTTTCCCAGTTTCACTGTCTCTCTCTTTTCTTTTCCCAGTTTCACTTTCTCTCTATCTTCTTTTCCCAGTTTCACTGTCTCTCTCTCTTCTTTTCCCAGTTTCACTGTCTCTCCATCTTCCCTTCCAAGTTTCACTGTCTCTCTATCTTCTTTTCCCAGTTTCACTGTCTCTCTATCTTCTTTCCCCAGTTTCAATGTCTCTCTATCTGCTTTTCCCAGTTTCACTGTCTCTCTATCTTCTCTTCCAAGTGTCACTGTCTCTCTATCTTCTTTTCCCAGTTTTACTGTCTCTCTATCTTCTTTTCCCAGTTTCACTGTCTCTCTCTCTTGTTTTCCCAGTTTCACTGTCTCTCTATCTTCTTTTCCCAGTTTCACTGTCTATCTTTCTTCTTTTCCCAGTTTCACTGTCTGTCTATCTTCTTTTCCCAGTTTCACTGTCTCTCTAACTTCTTTTCCCAGTTTCACTGTCTCTCTATCTTCTTTTCCCAGTTTCACTGTCTCTCTATCTTCTTTTCCTAGTTTCACTGTCTCTCTCTCTTCTTTTCCGAGTTTCACTTTCTCTATATATTATTTTCCCAGTTTCACTGTCTCTTTTTCTTCTTTTCCCAGTTTCACAGTCTCTCTATCTTCTTTTCCCAGTTTCACTGTCTCTCTATCTTCTTTTCCCAGTTTCACTGTCTCTCTATCTTCTCTTCCAAGTTTCACTGTCTCTCTATCTTCTTTTTCCCAGTTTCACTGTCTCTCTATCTTCTCTTCCCAGTTTCACTGTCTCTCTATCTTCTCTTCCAAGTGTCACTGTCGCTCTTTCTTCTTTTTCCAGTTTCACTGTCTCTCTATCTTCTTTTACCAGTTTCACTGTCTCTCTATCTTCTCTTCCAAGTTTCACTGTCTGTCTATCTTCTTTTCCCAGTTTCACTGTCTCTCTATCTTCTTTTCCCAGTTTCACTGTCTCTATATCTTCTTTTCCCAGTTTCAATTTCTCTCTATCTTCTCTTCCAAGTTTCACTGTCTGTCTATCTTCATTTCCCAGTTTCAATGTCTCTCTCTCTTCTTTTCCCAGTTTCACTGTCTCTTTCTCTTCTTTTCCCAGTTTCACTTTCTCTCTATCTTCTTTTCCCAGTTTCACTGTCTCTCTCTCTTCTTTTCCCAGTTTCACTGTCTCTCCATCTTCCCTTCCAAGTTTCACTGTCTCTCTATCTTCTTTTCCCAGTTTCACTGTCTCTCTATCTTCTTTCCCCAGTTTCACTGTCTCTCTATCTTCTTGTCCCAGTTTCACTGTCTCTCTATCTTCTTTTCCCAGTTTCACTGTCTCTATATCTTCTTTTCCCAGTTTCAATTTCTCTCTATCTTCTCTTCCAAGTTTCACTGTCTGTCTATCTTCATTTCCCAGTTTCAATGTCTCTCTCTCTTCTTTTCCCAGTTTCACTGTCTCTTTCTCTTCTTTTCCCAGTTTCACTTTCTCTCTAACTTCTTTTCCCAGTTTCACTGTCTCTCTCTCTTCTTTTCCCAGTTTCACTGTCTCTCCATCTTCCCTTCCAAGTTTCACTGTCTCTCTATCTTCTTTTCCCAGTTTCACTGTCTCTCTATCTTCTTTCCCCAGTTTCACTGTCTCTCTATCTTCTTTTCCCAGTTTCACTGTCTCTCTATCTTCTCTTCCAAGTTTCACTGTCTCTCTATCTTCTTTTCCCAGTGTCACTGTCTCTCTATCTTATTTTCCCTGTCTCACTGTCTCTCTATCTTCTTTTCCCAGTTTCACTGTCTCTCTCTCTTCTTTTCCCAGTTTCACTGTCTCTCTATCTTCTTTTCCCAGTTTCACTGTCTATCTATCTTTTTTTCTCAGTTTCACTGTCTCTCTATCTTCTTTTCCCAGTTTCACTGTCTCTCTATCTTCTTTTCCTAGTTTCACTGTCTCTCTATCTTCTTTTCCCAGTTTCATTGTCTCTCTATCTTCTTTTCCCAGTTTCACTGTCTCTCTATCTTCTCTTCCAAGTTTTACTGTCTGTCTATCTTCTTTTCCCAGTTTCACTGTCTCTCTCTCTTCTTTTCCCAGTTTCACTGTCTCTCTCTCTTCTTTTCCCAGTTTCACTTTCTCTCTATCTTCTTTTCCCAGTTTCACTGTCTCTCTCTCTTCTTTTCCCAGTTTCACTGTCTCTCCATCTTCCCTTCCAAGTTTCACTGTCTCTCTATCTTCTTTTCCCAGTTTCACTGTCTCTCTATCTTCTTTCCCCAGTTTCACTGTCTCTCTATCTTCTTTTCCCAGTTTCACTGTCTCTCTATCTTCTCTTCCAAGTTTCACTGTCTCTCTATCTTCTTTTCCCAGTGTCACTGTCTCTCTATCTTTTTTTCCCTGTCTCACTGTCTCTCTATCTTCTTTTCCCAGTTTCAATGTCTCTCTAACATCTTTTCCCAGGTTCACTGTCTCTCTATTATCTCTTCCCAGTTTCACTGTTTCTCTATCTTCTCTTCCAAGTTGCACTGTCTCTCCATCTTCTTTTCCTAGTTTAACGGTCTCTCTATCTTCTCTTCCAAAATTCACAGTCTCTCTATCTTCTTTTCCCAGTTTCACTGTCTCTCTATCTTCTTTTCCCAGTTTCACTGTCTCTCTCTCTTCTTTTCCCAGTTTCACTGTCTCTCTATCTTCTTTTCCCAGTTTCACTGTCTATCTATCTTCTTTTCCCAGTTTCACTGTCTCTCTATCTTCTTTTCCCAGTTTCACTGTCTCTCTATCTTCTTTTCCTAGTTTCACTGTCTCTCTATCTTCTTTTCCCAGTTTCATTGTCTCTCTATCTTCTTTTCCCAGTTTCACTGTCTCTCTATCTTCTTTTCCCAGTTTCACTGTCTCTCTATCTTCTTTTTCTAGTTTCACTGTCTCTCTATCTTCTTTTCCCATTTTCACTTTCTCTATATATTATTTTCCCAGTTTCACTGTCTCTTTTTCTTCTTTTTCCAGTTTCACTGTCTCTCTATCTTCTATTCCCAGTTTCACTGTCTCTCTATCTTCTTTTCCCAGTTTCACTGTCTCTCTATCTTCTCTTCCAAGTTTCACTGTCTCTCTATCTTATCTTCTTTTTCCCAGTTTCACTGTCTCTCTATCTTCTCTTCCCAGTTTCACTGTCTCTACATTCTTCTTTTCCCAGTTTCACTGTCTCTCTATCTTCTTTTCCCAGTTTTACTGTCTCTATATCTTCTTTTCTTAGTTTCACTGTCTGTCAATCTTCTTTTCCCAGTTTCACTGTCTCTCCATCTTCCCTTCCAAGTTTCACTGTCTCTCTATCTTCTCTTCCAAGTGTCACTGTCCTTCTTTCTTCTTTTCCCAGTTTCACTGTCTCTCTATCTTCTTTTCCCAGTTTCACTGTCTCTCTATCTTCTCTTCCAAGTTTCACTGTCTGTCTATCTTCTTTTCCCAGTTTCACTGTCTCTCTATCTTCTTTTCCCAATTTCACTGTCTCTATATCTTCTTTTCCCAGTTTCACTTTCTCTCTATCTTCTCTTCCAAGTTTCACTGTCTGTCTATCTTCTTTTCCCAGTTTCAATGTCTCTTTCTCTTCTTTTCCCAGTTTCACTGTCTCTCTCTCTTTTTTTTGTCCAGTTTCACTGTCTCTCCATCTTCCCTTCCAAGTTTAACTGTCTCTCTATCTTCTTTTCCCAGTTTTACTGTCTCTATATCTTCTTTTCTTAGTTTCACTGTCTGTCAATCTTCTTTTCCCAGTTTCACTGTCTCTCCATCTTCCCTTCCAAGTTTCACTGTCTCTCTATCTTCTCTTCCAAGTGTCACTGTCGTTCTTTCTTCTTTTTCCAGTTTCACTGTCTCTCTATCTTCTTTTCCCAGTTTCACTGTCTCTCTATCTTCTCTTCCAAGTTTCACTGTCTGTCTATCTTCTTTTCCTAGTTTCACTGTCTCTCTATCTTCTTTTCCCAGTTTCACTGTCTCTATATCTTCTTTTCCCAGTTTCACTTTCTCTCTATCTTCTCTTCCAAGTTTCACTGTCTGTCTATCTTCATTTCCCAGTTTCACTGTCTCTCTCTCTTTGTTTTTCCAGTTTCACTGTCTCTCCATCTTCCCTTCCAAGTTTAATTGTCCCTCTATCTTCTTTTCCCAGTTTCACTGTCTCTCTATCTTCTCTTCCATGTTTTACTGTCTGTCTATCTTCTTTTCCCAGTTTCACTGTCTCTCTCTCTTCTTTTCCCAGTTTCACTGTCTCTCTCTTTTCTTTTCCCAGTTTCACTTTCTCTCTATCTTCTTTTCCCAGTTTCACTGTCTCTCTCTCTTCTTTTCCCAGTTTCACTGTCTCTCCATCTTCCCTTCCAAGTTTCACTGTCTCTCTATCTTCTTTTCCCAGTTTCACTGTCTCTCTATCTTCTTTCCCCAGTTTCAATGTCTCTCTATCTTCTCTTCCAAGTGTCACTGTCTCTCTATCTTCTTTTCCCAGTTTTACTGTCTCTCTATCTTCTTTTCCCAGTTTCACTGTCTCTCTCTCTTGTTTTCCCAGTTTCACTGTCTCTCTATCTTCTTTTCCCAGTTTCACTGTCTATCTTTCTTCTTTTCCCAGTTTCACTGTCTGTCTATCTTCTTTTCCCAGTTTCACTGTCTCTCTAACTTCTTTTCCCAGTTTCACTGTCTCTCTATCTTCTTTTCCCAGTTTCACTGTCTCTCTATCTTCTTTTCCTAGTTTCACTGTCTCTCTCTCTTCTTTTCCGAGTTTCACTTTCTCTATATATTATTTTCCCAGTTTCACTGTCTCTTTTTCTTCTTTTCCCAGTTTCACAGTCTCTCTATCTTCTTTTCCCAGTTTCACTGTCTCTCTATCTTCTTTTCCCAGTTTCACTGTCTCTCTATCTTCTCTTCCAAGTTTCACTGTCTCTCTATCTTCTTTTTCCCAGTTTCACTGTCTCTCTATCTTCTCTTCCCAGTTTCACTGTCTCTCTATCTTCTCTTCCAAGTGTCACTGTCGCTCTTTCTTCTTTTTCCAGTTTCACTGTCTCTCTATCTTCTTTTACCAGTTTCACTGTCTCTCTATCTTCTCTTCCAAGTTTCACTGTCTGTCTATCTTCTTTTCCCAGTTTCACTGTCTCTCTATCTTCTTTTCCCAGTTTCACTGTCTCTATATCTTCTTTTCCCAGTTTCAATTTCTCTCTATCTTCTCTTCCAAGTTTCACTGTCTGTCTATCTTCATTTCCCAGTTTCAATGTCTCTCTCTCTTCTTTTCCCAGTTTCACTGTCTCTTTCTCTTCTTTTCCCAGTTTCACTTTCTCTCTATCTTCTTTTCCCAGTTTCACTGTCTCTCTCTCTTCTTTTCCCAGTTTCACTGTCTCTCCATCTTCCCTTCCAAGTTTCACTGTCTCTCTATCTTCTTTTCCCAGTTTCACTGTCTCTCTATCTTCTTTCCCCAGTTTCACTGTCTCTCTATCTTCTTTTCCCAGTTTCACTGTCTCTCTATCTTCTTTTCCCAGTTTCACTGTCTCTATATCTTCTTTTCCCAGTTTCAATTTCTCTCTATCTTCTCTTCCAAGTTTCACTGTCTGTCTATCTTCATTTCCCAGTTTCAATGTCTCTCTCTCTTCTTTTCCCAGTTTCACTGTCTCTTTCTCTTCTTTTCCCAGTTTCACTTTCTCTCTAACTTCTTTTCCCAGTTTCACTGTCTCTCTCTCTTCTTTTCCCAGTTTCACTGTCTCTCCATCTTCCCTTCCAAGTTTCACTGTCTCTCTATCTTCTTTTCCCAGTTTCACTGTCTCTCTATCTTCTTTCCCCAGTTTCACTGTCTCTCTATCTTCTTTTCCCAGTTTCACTGTCTCTCTATCTTCTCTTCCAAGTTTCACTGTCTCTCTATCTTCTTTTCCCAGTGTCACTGTCTCTCTATCTTATTTTCCCTGTCTCACTGTCTCTCTATCTTCTTTTCCCAGTTTCACTGTCTCTCTCTCTTCTTTTCCCAGTTTCACTGTCTCTCTATCTTCTTTTCCCAGTTTCACTGTCTATCTATCTTTTTTTCTCAGTTTCACTGTCTCTCTATCTTCTTTTCCCAGTTTCACTGTCTCTCTATCTTCTTTTCCTAGTTTCACTGTCTCTCTATCTTCTTTTCCCAGTTTCATTGTCTCTCTATCTTCTTTTCCCAGTTTCACTGTCTCTCTATCTTCTCTTCCAAGTTTTACTGTCTGTCTATCTTCTTTTCCCAGTTTCACTGTCTCTCTCTCTTCTTTTCCCAGTTTCACTGTCTCTCTCTCTTCTTTTCCCAGTTTCACTTTCTCTCTATCTTCTTTTCCCAGTTTCACTGTCTCTCTCTCTTCTTTTCCCAGTTTCACTGTCTCTCCATCTTCCCTTCCAAGTTTCACTGTCTCTCTATCTTCTTTTCCCAGTTTCACTGTCTCTCTATCTTCTTTCCCCAGTTTCACTGTCTCTCTATCTTCTTTTCCCAGTTTCACTGTCTCTCTATCTTCTCTTCCAAGTTTCACTGTCTCTCTATCTTCTTTTCCCAGTGTCACTGTCTCTCTATCTTTTTTTCCCTGTCTCACTGTCTCTCTATCTTCTTTTCCCAGTTTCAATGTCTCTCTAACATCTTTTCCCAGGTTCACTGTCTCTCTATTATCTCTTCCCAGTTTCACTGTTTCTCTATCTTCTTTCCACAGTTTCACTGTCTCTATATCTTCTTTTCCCAGTTTCACTGTCTCTCTATCTTCTTTCCACAGTTTCATTGTCTCTCTATCTTCTTTTCCCAGTTTCGCTGTCTCTCTATCTTCTCTTCCAAGTTGCACTGTCTCTCCATCTTCTTTTCCTAGTTTAACGGTCTCTCTATCTTCTCTTCCAAAATTCACAGTCTCTCTATCTTCTTTTCCCAGTTTCACTGTCTCTCTATCTTCTTTTCCCAGTTTCACTGTCTCTCTCTCTTCTTTTCCCAGTTTCACTGTCTCTCTATCTTCTTTTCCCAGTTTCACTGTCTATCTATCTTCTTTTCCCAGTTTCACTGTCTCTCTATCTTCTTTTCCCAGTTTCACTGTCTCTCTATCTTCTTTTCCTAGTTTCACTGTCTCTCTATCTTCTTTTCCCAGTTTCATTGTCTCTCTATCTTCTTTTCCCAGTTTCACTGTCTCTCTATCTTCTTTTCCCAGTTTCACTGTCTCTCTATCTTCTTTTTCTAGTTTCACTGTCTCTCTATCTTCTTTTCCCATTTTCACTTTCTCTATATATTATTTTCCCAGTTTCACTGTCTCTTTTTCTTCTTTTTCCAGTTTCACTGTCTCTCTATCTTCTATTCCCAGTTTCACTGTCTCTCTATCTTCTTTTCCCAGTTTCACTGTCTCTCTATCTTCTCTTCCAAGTTTCACTGTCTCTCTATCTTATCTTCTTTTTCCCAGTTTCACTGTCTCTCTATCTTCTCTTCCCAGTTTCACTGTCTCTACATTCTTCTTTTCCCAGTTTCACTGTCTCTCTATCTTCTTTTCCCAGTTTTACTGTCTCTATATCTTCTTTTCTTAGTTTCACTGTCTGTCAATCTTCTTTTCCCAGTTTCACTGTCTCTCCATCTTCCCTTCCAAGTTTCACTGTCTCTCTATCTTCTCTTCCAAGTGTCACTGTCCTTCTTTCTTCTTTTCCCAGTTTCACTGTCTCTCTATCTTCTTTTCCCAGTTTCACTGTCTCTCTATCTTCTCTTCCAAGTTTCACTGTCTGTCTATCTTCTTTTCCCAGTTTCACTGTCTCTCTATCTTCTTTTCCCAGTTTCACTGTCTCTATATCTTCTTTTCCCAGTTTCACTTTCTCTCTATCTTCTCTTCCAAGTTTCACTGTCTGTCTATCTTCTTTTCCCAGTTTCAATGTCTCTTTCTCTTCTTTTCCCAGTTTCACTGTCTCTCTCTCTTTTTTTTGTCCAGTTTCACTGTCTCTCCATCTTCCCTTCCAAGTTTAACTGTCTCTCTATCTTCTTTTCCCAGTTTTACTGTCTCTATATCTTCTTTTCTTAGTTTCACTGTCTGTCAATCTTCTTTAACCCAGTTTCACTGTCTCTCCATCTTCCCTTCCAAGTTTCACTGTCTCTCTATCTTCTCTTCCAAGTGTCACTGTCGTTCTTTCTTCTTTTTCCAGTTTCACTGTCTCTCTATCTTCTTTTCCCAGTTTCACTGTCTCTCTATCTTCTCTTCCAAGTTTCACTGTCTGTCTATCTTCTTTTCCTAGTTTCACTGTCTCTCTATCTTCTTTTCCCAGTTTCACTGTCTCTATATCTTCTTTTCCCAGTTTCACTTTCTCTCTATCTTCTCTTCCAAGTTTCACTGTCTGTCTATCTTCATTTCCCAGTTTCACTGTCTCTCTCTCTTTGTTTTTCCAGTTTCACTGTCTCTCCATCTTCCCTTCCAAGTTTAATTGTCCCTCTATCTTCTTTTCCCAGTTTCACTGTCTCTCTATCTTCTCTTCCATGTTTTACTGTCTGTCTATCTTCTTTTCCCAGTTTCACTGTCTCTCTCTCTTCTTTTCCCAGTTTCACTGTCTCTCTCTTTTCTTTTCCCAGTTTCACTTTCTCTCTATCTTCTTTTCCCAGTTTCACTGTCTCTCTCTCTTCTTTTCCCAGTTTCACTGTCTCTCCATCTTCCCTTCCAAGTTTCACTGTCTCTCTATCTTCTTTTCCCAGTTTCACTGTCTCTCTATCTTCTTTCCCCAGTTTCAATGTCTCTCTATCTGCTTTTCCCAGTTTCACTGTCTCTCTATCTTCTCTTCCAAGTGTCACTGTCTCTCTATCTTCTTTTCCCAGTTTTACTGTCTCTCTATCTTCTTTTCCCAGTTTCACTGTCTCTCTCTCTTGTTTTCCCAGTTTCACTGTCTCTCTATCTTCTTTTCCCAGTTTCACTGTCTATCTTTCTTCTTTTCCCAGTTTCACTGTCTGTCTATCTTCTTTTCCCAGTTTCACTGTCTCTCTAACTTCTTTTCCCAGTTTCACTGTCTCTCTATCTTCTTTTCCCAGTTTCACTGTCTCTCTATCTTCTTTTCCTAGTTTCACTGTCTCTCTCTCTTCTTTTCCGAGTTTCACTTTCTCTATATATTATTTTCCCAGTTTCACTGTCTCTTTTTCTTCTTTTCCCAGTTTCACAGTCTCTCTATCTTCTTTTCCCAGTTTCACTGTCTCTCTATCTTCTTTTCCCAGTTTCACTGTCTCTCTATCTTCTCTTCCAAGTTTTACTGTCTCTCTATCTTCTTTTTCCCAGTTTCACTGTCTCTCTATCTTCTTTTCCCAGTTTTACTGTCTCTCTATCTTCTCTTCCAAGTTTCACTGTCTCTCTATCTTCTTTTCCCATTTTCACTGTCTCTCTATCTTCTTTTCCCAGTTTCACTGTCTCTCTATCTTCTTTTCCTAGTTTCACTGTCTCTCTATCTTCTCTTCCCAAATTCACTGTCTCTCTATCTTCTATTCACAGTTTCACTGTCTCTCTATCTTCTCTTCTCAGTTTCACTGTCTCTCTATCTTCTTTTCCCAGTTTCACTGTCTCTCTATCTTCTTTTTCCCAGTTTCACTGTCTCTCTAACTTCTTTTCTAAGTTTCACTGTCTCTCTATCTTCTTTTACCAGTGTCACTGTCTCTCTATCTTTTTTTCCCAGTTTCACTGTCTCTCTATCTTCTTTTCCCAGTTTTAATGTCTATCTAACATCTTTTCCCAGTTTCACTGTCTCTCTATCTTCTCTTCCCAGTTTCACTGTCTCTCTATCTTCTTTTCACAGTTTCACTGTCTCTATATCTTCTTTTCCCAGTTTCACTGTCTCTCTATCTTCTTTTCCTAGTTTCACTGTCTCTCTATCTTCTTTTCCCAGTTTCACTGTCTCTCTATCTTCTTTTCCCAGTTTCACTGTCTCTCTATCTTCTCTTCCAAGTGTCACTGTCCTTCTTTCTTCTTTTCTTAGTTTCACTGTCTCTCTATCTTCTTTTCCCAGTTTCACTGTCTCTCTATCTTCTCTTCCAAGTTTCACTGTCTGTCTATCTTCTTTTCCCAGTTTCACTGTCTCTCTCTCGTCTTTTCCCAGTTTCACTGTCTCTCTCTTCTTTTCCCAGTTTCACTTTCTCTTTATCTTCTCTTCCAAGTTTCACTGTCTGTCTATCTTCTTTTCCCAGTTTCAATGTCTCTCTCTCTTCTTTTCTTAGTTTCACTGTCTGTCAATCTTCTTTTCCCAGTTTCACTGTCTCTCCATCTTCCCTTCCAAGTTTCACTGTCTCTCTATCTTCTCTTCCAAGTGTCACTGTCGTTCTTTCTTCTTTTTCCAGTTTCACTGTCTCTCTATCTTCTTTTCCCAGTTTCACTGTCTCTCTATCTTCTCTTCCAAGTTTCACTGTCTGTCTATCTTCTTTTCCTAGTTTCACTGTCTCTCTATCTTCTTTTCCCAGTTTCACTGTCTCTATATCTTCTTTTCCCAGTTTCACTTTCTCTCTATCTTCTCTTCCAAGTTTCACTGTCTGTCTATCTTCATTTCCCAGTTTCACTGTCTCTCTCTCTTTGTTTTTCCAGTTTCACTGTCTCTCCATCTTCCCTTCCAAGTTTAATTGTCTCTCTATCTTCTTTTCCCAGTTTCACTGTCTCTCTATCTTCTCTTCCATGTTTTACTGTCTGTCTATCTTCTTTTCCCAGTTTCACTGTCTCTCTCTCTTCTTTTCCCAGTTTCACTGTCTCTCTCTCTTCTTTTCCCAGTTTCACTTTCTCTCTATCTTCTTTTCCCAGTTTCACTGTCTCTCTCTCTTCTTTTCCCAGTTTCACTGTCTCTCCATCTTCCCTTCCAAGTTTCACTGTCTCTCTATCTTCTTTTCCCAGTTTCACTGTCTCTCTATCTTCTTTCCCCAGTTTCAATGTCTCTCTATCTTCTTTTCCCAGTTTCACTGTCTCTCTATCTTCTCTTCCAAGTGTCACTGTCTCTCTATCTTCTTTTCCTAGTTTTACTGTCTCTCTATCTTCTTTTCCCAGTTTCACTGTCTCTCTCTCTTGTTTTCCCAGTTTCACTGTCTCTCTATCTTCTTTTCCCAGTTTCACTCTCTATCTTTCTTCTTTTCCCAGTTTCACTGTCTGTCTATCTTCTTTTCCCAGTTTCACTGTCTCTCTAACTTCTTTTCCCAGTTTCACTGTCTCTCTATCTTCTTTTCCCAGTTTCACTGTCTCTCTATCTTCTTTTCCTAGTTTCACTGTCTCTCTCTCTTCTTTTCCCAGTTTCACTTTCTCTATATATTATTTTCCCAGTTTCACTGTCTCTTTTTCTTCTTTTCCCAGTTTCACAGTCTCTCTTTCTTCTTTTCCCAGTTTCACTGTCTCTCTATCTTCTTTTCCCAGTTTCACTGTCTCTCTATCTTCTCTTCCAAGTTTCACTGTCTCTCTATCTTTTTTTTCCCAGTTTCACTGTCTCTCTATCTTCTTTTCCCAGTTTCACTGTCTCTCTATCTTCTCTTCCAAGTTTCACTGTCTCTCTATCTTCTTTTCCCAGTTTCACTGTCTCTCTATCTTCTTTTCCCAGTTTCACTGTCTCTCTATCTTCTTTTCCTAGTTTCACTGTCTCTCTATCTTCTCTTCCCAAATTCACTGTCTCTCTATCTTCTATTCACAGTTTCACTGTCTCTCTCTCTTCTTTTCCCAGTTTCACTTTCTCTCTATCTTCTTTTCCCAGTTTCACTGTCTCTCTCTCTTCTTTTCCCAGTTTCACTGTCTCTCCATCTTCCCTTCCAAGTTTCACTGTCTCTCTATCTTCTTTTCCCAGTTTCACTGTCTCTCTATCTTCTTTCCCCAGTTTCAATGTCTCTCTATCTTCTTTTCCCAGTTTCACTGTCTCTCTATCTTCTCTTCCAAGTGTCACTGTCTCTCTATCTTCTTTTCCTAGTTTTACTGTCTCTCTATCTTCTTTTCCCAGTTTCACTGTCTCTCTCTCTTGTTTTCCCAGTTTCACTGTCTCTCTATCTTCTTTTCCCAGTTTCACTCTCTATCTTTCTTCTTTTCCCAGTTTCACTGTCTGTCTATCTTCTTTTCCCAGTTTCACTGTCTCTCTAACTTCTTTTCCCAGTTTCACTGTCTCTCTATCTTCTTTTCCCAGTTTCACTGTCTCTCTATCTTCTTTTCCTAGTTTCACTGTCTCTCTCTCTTCTTTTCCCAGTTTCACTTTCTCTATATATTATTTTCCCAGTTTCACTGTCTCTTTTTCTTCTTTTCCCAGTTTCACAGTCTCTCTATCTTCTTTTCCCAGTTTCACTGTCTCTCTATCTTCTTTTCCCAGTTTCACTGTCTCTCTATCTTCTCTTCCAAGTTTCACTGTCTCTCTATCTTTTTTTTCCCAGTTTCACTGTCTCTCTATCTTCTTTTCCCAGTTTCACTGTCTCTCTATCTTCTCTTCCAAGTTTCACTGTCTCTCTATCTTCTTTTCCCAGTTTCACTGTCTCTCTATCTTCTTTTCCCAGTTTCACTGTCTCTCTATCTTCTTTTCCTAGTTTCACTGTCTCTCTATCTTCTCTTCCCAAATTCACTGTCTCTCTATCTTCTATTCACAGTTTCACTGTCTCTCTATCTTCTCTTCTCAGTTTCACTGTCTCTCTATCTTCTTTTCCCAGTTTCACTGTCTCTCTATCTTCTTTTTCCCAGTTTCACTGTCTCTCTAACTTCTTTTCTAAGTTTCACTGTCTCTCTATCTTCTTTTACCAGTGTCACTGTCTCTCTATCTTTTTTTCCCAGTTTCACTGTCTCTCTATCTTCTTTTCCCAGTTTTAATGTCTATCTAACCTCTTTTCCCAGTTTCACTGTCTCTCTATCTTCTCTTCCCAGTTTCACTGTCTCTCTATCTTCTTTTCACAGTTTCACTGTCTCTATATCTTCTTTTCCCAGTTTCACTGTCTCTCTATCTTCTTTTCCTAGTTTCACTGTCTCTCTATCTTCTTTTCCCAGTTTCACTGTCTCTCTATCTTCTTTTCCCAGTTTCACTGTCTCTCTATCTTCTCTTCCAAGTGTCACTGTCCTTCTTTCTTCTTTTCTTAGTTTCACTGTCTCTCTATCTTCTTTTCCCAGTTTCACTGTCTCTCTATCTTCTCTTCCAAGTTTCACTGTCTGTCTATCTTCTTTTCCCAGTTTCACTGTCTCTCTCTCGTCTTTTCCCAGTTTCACTGTCTCTCTCTTCTTTTCCCAGTTTCACTTTCTCTTTATCTTCTCTTCCAAGTTGCACTGTCTGTCTATCTTTTTTTCCCAGTTTCACTGTCTTTCTCTCTTCTTTTCCCAATTTCACTATCTCTCTATCTTCTTTTCCTAGTTTCACTGTCTCTCTATCTTCTTTTCACAGTTTCATTGTCTCTCTATCTTCTTTTCCCAGTTTCACTGTCTCTCTATCTTCTTTTCCCAGTTTCACTGTCTCTTTATCTTCTTTTCCTAGTTTCACTGTCTCTCTCTCTTCTTTTCCCAGTTTCACTTTCTCTATATATTATTTTCCCAGTTTCACTGTCTCATTTTCTTCTTTTCCCAGTTTCACTGTCTCTCTATCTTCTTTTCCCAGTTTCACTGTCTCTCTATCTTCTTTTCCCAGTTTCACTGTCTCTCTATCTTCTCTTCCAAGTTTCACTGTCTCTCTATCTTCTTTTTCCCAGTTTCACTGTCTCTCTATCTTCTTTTCCCAGTTTCACTGTCTATCTATCTTCTCTTCCAAGTTTCACTGTCTCTCTATCTTCTTTTCCCAGTTTCACTGTCTCTCTATCTTCTTTTCCCAGTTTCACTGTCTCTCTATCTTCTTTTCCCAGTTTCACTGTCTCTCTATTTTCTCTTCCAAGTTTCACTGTCTCTCTATCTTCTATTCACAGTTTCACTGTCTCTCTATCTTCTCTTCTCAGTTTCACTGTCTCTCTATCTTCTTTTTCCCAGTTTCACTGTCTCTCTAACTTCTTTTCTAAGTTTCACTGTCTCTCTATCTTCTTTTACCAGTGTCACTGTCTCTCTATTTTTTTTTCCCAGTTTCACTGTCTCTCTATCTTCTTTTCCCAGTTTCAATGTCTCTCTAACATCTTTTCCCAGTTTCACTGTCTCTCTATCTTCTCTTCCCAGTTTCACTGTCTCTCTATCTTCTTTTCACAGTTTCACTGTCTCTCTATCTTCGTTTCCCAGTTTCACTGTCTCTCTATCTTCTTTTCCTAGTTTCACTGTCTCTCTATCTTCTTTTCCCAGTTTCACTGTCTCTCTATCTTCTCTTCCAAATTTCACTGTCTCTCTATTTTTTTTTTCCCAGTTTCACTGTCTCTCTATCTTCTTTTCCCAGTTTCACTGTCTCTCTATCTTCTCTTCCAAGTTTCACTGTCTCTCTATCTTCTTTTCCCAGTTTCACTGTCTCTCTATCTTCTTTTCCCAGTTTCACTGTCTCTCTATCTTCTTTTCCTAGTTTCACTGTCTCTCTATCTTCTCTTCCCAAATTCACTGTCTCTCTATCTTCTATTCACAGTTTCACTGTCTCTCTATCTTCTCTTCTCAGTTTCACTGTCTCTCTATCTTCTTTTCCCAGTTTCACTGTCTCTCTATCTTCTTTTTCCCAGTTTCACTGTCTCTCTAACTTCTTTTCTAAGTTTCACTGTCTCTCTATCTTCTATTACCAGTGTCACTGTCTCTCTATCTTTTTTTCCCAGTTTCACTGTCTCTCTATCTTCTTTTCCCAGTTTTAATGTCTATCTAACCTCTTTTCCCAGTTTCACTGTCTCTCTATCTTCTCTTCCCAGTTTCACTGTCTCTCTATCTTCTTTTCCTAGTTTCACTGTCTCTCTATCTTCTTTTCCCAGTTTCACTGTCTCTCTATCTTCTTTTCCCAGTTTCACTGTCTCTCTATCTTCTCTTCCAAGTGTCACTGTCCTTCTTTCTTCTTTTCTTAGTTTCACTGTCTCTCTATCTTCTTTTCCCAGTTTCACTGTCTCTCTATCTTCTCTTCCAAGTTTCACTGTCTGTCTATCTTCTTTTCCCAGTTTCACTGTCTCTCTCTCGTCTTTTCCCAGTTTCACTGTCTCTCTCTTCTTTTCCCAGTTTCACTTTCTCTTTATCTTCTCTTCCAAGTTGCACTGTCTGTCTATCTTTTTTTCCCAGTTTCACTGTCTTTCTCTCTTCTTTTCCCAATTTCACTATCTCTCTATCTTCTTTTCCTAGTTTCACTGTCTCTCTATCTTCTTTTCACAGTTTCATTGTCTCTCTATCTTCTTTTCCCAGTTTCACTGTCTCTCTATCTTCTTTTCCCAGTTTCACTGTCTCTTTATCTTCTTTTCCTAGTTTCACTGTCTCTCTCTCTTCTTTTCCCAGTTTCACTTTCTCTATATATTATTTTCCCAGTTTCACTGTCTCATTTTCTTCTTTTCCCAGTTTCACTGTCTCTCTATCTTCTTTTCCCAGTTTCACTGTCTCTCTATCTTCTTTTCCCAGTTTCACTGTCTCTCTATCTTCTCTTCCAAGTTTCACTGTCTCTCTATCTTCTTTTTCCCAGTTTCACTGTCTCTCTATCTTCTTTTCCCAGTTTCACTGTCTATCTATCTTCTCTTCCAAGTTTCACTGTCTCTCTATCTTCTTTTCCCAGTTTCACTGTCTCTCTGTCTTCTTTTCCCAGTTTCACTGTCTCTCTATCTTCTTTTCCCAGTTTCACTGTCTCTCTATTTTCTCTTCCAAGTTTCACTGTCTCTCTATCTTCTATTCACAGTTTCACTGTCTCTCTATCTTCTCTTCTCAGTTTCACTGTCTCTCTATCTTCTTTTTCCCAGTTTCACTGTCTCTCTAACTTCTTTTCTAAGTTTCACTGTCTCTCTATCTTCTTTTACCAGTGTCACTGTCTCTCTATTTTTTTTTCCCAGTTTCACTGTCTCTCTATCTTCTTTTCCCAGTTTCAATGTCTCTCTAACATCTTTTCCCAGTTTCACTGTCTCTCTATCTTCTCTTCCCAGTTTCACTGTCTCTCTATCTTCTTTTCACAGTTTCACTGTCTCTCTATCTTCGTTTCCTAGTTTCACTGTCTCTCTATCTTCTTTTCCTAGTTTCACTGTCTCTCTATCTTCTTTTCCCAGTTTCACCGTCTCTCTATCTTCTTTTCCCAGTTTCACTGTCTCTCTATCTTCTCTTCCAAGTGTCACTGTCCTTCTTTCTTCTTTTCTTAGTTTCACTGTCTCTCTATCTTCTTTTCCCAGTTTCACTGTCTCTCTATCTTCTCTTCCAAGTTTCACTGTCTGTCTATCTTCTTTTCCCAGTTTCACTGTCTCTCTCTCGTCTTTTCCCAGTTTCACTGTCTCTCTCTCTTCTTTTCCCAGTTTCACTTTCTCTCTATCTTCTCTTCCAAGTTGCACTGTCTGTCTATCTTTTTTTCCCAGTTTCACTGTCTTTCTCTCTTCTTTTCCCAGTTTCACAATCTCTCTCTCTTTTTTTCCCAGTTTCACTGTCTCTCCATCTTCCCTTCCCAGTTTCACTGTCTCTATATCTTCTTTTTCCAGTTTCACTGTCTATCTCTCTTCTTTTCCCAGTTTCACTGTCTCTCTATCTTCTTTTCCCAGTTTCACTGTCTCTCTATCTTCTTTTCCTAGTTTCACTGTCTCTCTATCTTCTTTTCCCAGTTTCACTTTCTCTATATATTATTTTCCCAGTTTCACTGTCTCTCTATCTTCTCTTCCCAGTTTCACTGTCTCTCTATCTTCTTTTCCCAGTTTCAATGTCTCTATATCTTCTTTTCCCAGTTTCACTGTCTCTCTATCTTCTTTCCACAGTTTCACTGTCTCTCTATCTTCTTTTCCCAGTTTCGCTGTCTCTCTATCTTCTCTTCCAAGTTGCACTGTCTCTCCATCTTCTTTTCCTAGTTTAACGGTCTCTCTATCTTCTCTTCCAAAAATTCACAGTCTCTCTATCTTCTTTTCCCAGTTTCACTGTCTCTCTAACTTCTTTTCCTAGTTTCACTGTCTCTCTATCTTCTTTTCCCAGTTTCACTGTCTCTCTATCTTCTTTTCCTAGTTTCACTGTCTCTCTATCTTCTTTTCCCAGTTTCATTGTCTCTCTATCTTCTTTTCCAAGTTGCACTGTCTCTCTATCATCTTTTCCAGTTTCACTGTCTCTCTATCTTCTTTTTCTAGTTTCACTGTCTCTCTATCTTCTTTTCCCAGTTTCACTTTCTCTATATATTATTTTCCCAGTTTCACTGTCTCTTTTTCTTCTTTTCCCAGTTTCACTGTCTCTCTATCTTCTTTTCCCAGTTTCACTGTCTCTCTATCTTCTTTTCCCAGTTTCACTGTCTCTCTATCTTTTCTTCCAAGTTTCACTGTCTCTCTATCTTCTTTTTCCCAGTTTCACTGTCTCTCTATCTTCTCTTCCCAGTTTCACTGTCTCTACATCTTCTTTTCCCAGTTTCACTGTCTCTCTATCTTCTTTTCCCAGTTTTACTGTCTCTATATCTTCTTTTCTTAGTTTCACTGTCTGTCAATCTTCTTTTCCAAGTTTCACTGTCTCTCTATCTTCTCTTCCAAGTGTCACTGTCCTTCTTTTTTTTTCTTTTCCCAGTTTCACTGTCTCTCTATCTTCTTTTCCCAGTTTCACTGTCTCTCTATCTTCTCTTCCAAGTTTCACTGTCTGTCTATCTTCTTTTCCCAGTTTCACTGTCTCTCTATCTTCTTTTCCCAGTTTCACTGTCTCTATATCCTCTTTTCCCAGTTTCACTTTCTCTCTATCTTCTCTTCCAAGTTTCACTGTCTGTCTATCTTCTTTTCCCAGTTTCAATGTCTCTCTCTCTTCTTTTCCCAGTTTCACTGTCTCTCTCTCTTTTTTTTGTCCAGTTTCACTGTCTCTCCATCTTCCCTTCCAAGTTTAACTGTCTCTCTATCTTCTTTTCCCAGTTTCACTGTCTCTCTCTCGTCTTTTCCTAGTTTCCCTGTCTCTCTCTTCTTTTCCCAGTTTCACTTTCTCTCTATCTTCTCTTCCAAGTTGCATTCTTTATCTATCTTTTTTTCCCAGTTTCACTGTCTTTCTCTCTTCTTTTCCCAGTTTCACTATCTCTCTATCTTCTTTTCCTAGTTTCAATGTCTCTCTATCTTCTTTTCCCAGTTTCATTGTCTCTCTATCTTCTTTTCCCAGTTTCACTGTCTCTCTATCTTCTTTTCCCAGTTTCACTGTCTCTCTATCTTCTTTTCCTAGTTTCACTGTCTCTCTCTCTTCTTTTCCCAGTTTCACTTTCTCTATATATTATTTTCCCAGTTTCACTGTCTCTTTTTCTTCTTTTCCCAGTTTCACTGTCTCTCTATCTTCTTTTTCCAGTTTCACTGTCTCTCTATCTTCTTTTCCCAGTTTCACTGTCTCTCTATCTTCTCTTCCAAGTTTCACTGTCTCTCTATCTTCTTTTTCCCAGTTTCACTGTCTCTCTATCTTCTTTTCCCAGTTTCACTGTCTATCTATCTTCTCTTCCAAGTTTCACTGTCTCTCTATCTTCTTTTCCCAGTTTCACTGTCTCTCTATTTTCTTTTCCCAGTTTCACTGTCTCTCTATCTTCTTTTCCCAGTTTCACTGTCTCTCAATTTTCTCTTCCCAGTTTCACTGTCTCTCTATCTTCTCTTCCCAGTTTCACTGTCTCTACATCTTCTTTTCCCAGTTTCACTGTCTCTCTATCTTCTTGTCCCAGTTTTACTGTCTCTATATCTTCTTTTCTTAGTTTCACTGTCTGTCAATCTTCTTTTCCCAGTTTCACTGTCTCTCCATCTTCCCTTCCAAGTTTCACTGTCTCTCTATCTTCTCTTCCAAGTGTCACTGTCCTTCTTTCTTCTTTTCCCAGTTTCACTGTCTCTCTATCTTCTTTTCCCAGTTTCACTGTCTCTCTATCTTCTCTTCCAAGTTTCACTGTCTGTCTATCTTCTTTTCCCAGTTTCACTGTCTCTCTATCTTCTTTTCCCAGTTTCACTGTCTCTATATCTTCTTTTCCCAGTTTCACTTTCTCTCTATCTTCTCTTCCAAGTTTCACTGTCTGTCTATCTTCTTTTCCCAGTTTCAATGTCTCTCTCTCTTCTTTTCCCAGTTTCACTGTCTCTCTCACTTTTTTTTGTCCAGTTTCACTGTCTCTCCATCTTCCCTTTCAAGTTTAACTGTCTCTCTATCTTCTTTTCCCAGTTTTACTGTCTCTATATCTTCTTTTCTTAGTTTCACTGTCTGTCAATCTTCTTTTCCCAGTTTCACTGTCTCTCCATCTTCCCTTCCAATTTTTACTGTCTCTCTATCTTCTCTTCCAAGTGTCACTGTCGCTCTTTCTTCTTTTTCCAGTTTCAATGTCTCTCTCGCTTCTTTTCCCAGTTTCACTGTCTCTCTCTCTTTTTTTGTCCAGTTTCACTGTCTCTCCATCTTCCCTTCCAAGTTTAACTGTCTCTCTATCTTCTTTTCCCAGTTTCACTGTCTCTCTATCTTCTCTTCCAAGTTTTACTGTCTGTCTATCTTCTTTTCCCAGTTTCACTGTCTCTCTCTCTTCTTTTCCCAGTTTCACTGTCTCTCTATCTTCTTTTCGCAGTTTCACTGTCTCTCTATCTTCTTTTCCTAGTTTCACTGTCTCTCTATCTTCTTTTCCCAGTTTCACTTTCTCTATATATTATTTTCCCAGTTTCACTGTCTCTTTTTCTTCTTTTCCCAGTTTCACTGTCTCTCTATCTTCTTTTCCCAGTTTCACTGTCTCTCTATCTTGTTTTTCCATTTTCACTGTCTCTCTATCTTCTCTTCCCAGTTTCAATGTCTCTCTAACATCTTTTCCCAGTTTCACTGTCTCTCTATCTTCTCTTCCCAGTTTCACTGTCTCTCTATCTTCTTTTCACAGTTTTACTGTCTCTATATCTTCTTTTCTCAGTTTCACTGTCTCTCTATCTTCTTTTCCCAGTTTCACTGTCTCTGTATCTTCTTTTCCCAGTTTCACTGTCTCTCTATCTTCTCTTCCAAGTGTCACTGTCCTTCTTTCTTCTTTTCTTAGTTTCACTGTCTCTCTATCTTCTTTTCCCAGTTTCACTGTCTCTCTATCTTCTCTTCCAAGTTTCACTGTCTGTCTATCTTCTTTTCCCAGTTTCACTGTCTCTCTCTCGTCTTTTCCCAGTTTCACTGTCTCTCTCACTTCTTTTCCCAGTTTCACTTTCTCTCTATCTTCTCTTCCAAGTTGCACTGTCTGTCTATCTTCTTTTCCCAGTTTCACTGTCTCTCTATCTTCTTTTCCTAGTTTCACTGTCTCTCTATCTTCTTTTCCCAGTTTCACTGTCTCTCTATCTTCTTTTCCTAGTTTCACTGTCTCTCTATCTTCTTTTCCCAGTTTCATTGTCTCTCTATCTTCTTTTCCAAGTTGCACTGTCTCTCTATCATCTTTTCCAGTTTCACTGTCTCTCTATCTTCTTTTTCTAGTTTCACTGTCTCTCTATCTTCTTTTCCCAGTTTCACTTTCTCTATATATTATTTTCCCAGTTTCACTGTCTCTTTTTCTTCTTTTCCCAGTTTCACTGTCTCTCTATCTTCTTTTCCCAGTTTCACTGTCTCTCTATCTTCTTTTCCCAGTTTCACTGTCTCTCTATCTTTTCTTCCAAGTTTCACTGTCTCTCTATCTTCTTTTTCCCAGTTTCACTGTCTCTCTATCTTCTCTTCCCAGTTTCACTGTCTCTACATCTTCTTTTCCCAGTTTCACTGTCTCTCTATCTTCTTTTCCCAGTTTTACTGTCTCTATATCTTCTTTTCTTAGTTTCACTGTCTGTCAATCTTCTTTTCCAAGTTTCACTGTCTCTCTATCTTCTCTTCCAAGTGTCACTGTCCTTCTTTCTTCTTTTCCCAGTTTCACTGTCTCTCTATCTTCTTTTCCCAGTTTCACTGTCTCTCTATCTTCTCTTCCAAGTTTCACTGTCTGTCTATCTTCTTTTCCCAGTTTCACTGTCTCTCTATCTTCTTTTCCCAGTTTCACTGTCTCTATATCCTCTTTTCCCAGTTTCACTTTCTCTCTATCTTCTCTTCCAAGTTTCACTGTCTGTCTATCTTCTTTTCCCAGTTTCAATGTCTCTCTCTCTTCTTTTCCCAGTTTCACTGTCTCTCTCTCTTTTTTTTGTCCAGTTTCACTGTCTCTCCATCTTCCCTTCCAAGTTTAACTGTCTCTCTATCTTCTTTTCCCAGTTTCACTGTCTCTCTCTCGTCTTTTCCTAGTTTCCCTGTCTCTCTCTTCTTTTCCCAGTTTCACTTTCTCTCTATCTTCTCTTCCAAGTTGCATTCTTTGTCTATCTTTTTTTCCCAGTTTCACTGTCTTTCTCTCTTCTTTTCCCAGTTTCACTATCTCTCTATCTTCTTTTCCTAGTTTCAATGTCTCTCTATCTTCTTTTCCCAGTTTCATTGTCTCTCTATCTTCTTTTCCCAGTTTCACTGTCTCTCTATCTTCTTTTCCCAGTTTCACTGTCTCTCTATCTTCTTTTCCTAGTTTCACTGTCTCTCTCTCTTCTTTTCCCAGTTTCACTTTCTCTATATATTATTTTCCCAGTTTCACTGTCTCTTTTTCTTCTTTTCCCAGTTTCACTGTCTCTCTATCTTCTTTTTCCAGTTTCACTGTCTCTCTATCTTCTTTTCCCAGTTTCACTGTCTCTCTATCTTCTCTTCCAAGTTTCACTGTCTCTCTATCTTCTTTTTCCCAGTTTCACTGTCTCTCTATCTTCTTTTCCCAGTTTCACTGTCTATCTATCTTCTCTTCCAAGTTTCACTGTCTCTCTATCTTCTTTTCCCAGTTTCACTGTCTCTCTATTTTCTTTTCCCAGTTTCACTGTCTCTCTATCTTCTTTTCCCAGTTTCACTGTCTCTCAATTTTCTCTTCCCAGTTTCACTGTCTCTCTATCTTCTCTTCCCAGTTTCACTGTCTCTACATCTTCTTTTCCCAGTTTCACTGTCTCTCTATCTTCTTGTCCCAGTTTTACTGTCTCTATATCTTCTTTTCTTAGTTTCACTGTCTCTCTCTCTTCTTTTCCCAGTTTCTCTGTCTCTCTCTCTTCTTTTCCCAGTTTCTCTGTCTCTCTCTCTTCTTTTCCCAGTTTCACTGTCTCTCTATCTTCTTTTCCCAGTATCACTGTGTCTCTATCTTCTCTTCCACGTTTCACTGTCTCTCTATCTTCTTTTCCCAGTTTCACTGTCTCTCTATCTTCTTTTCCCAGTTTCACTGTCTCTACATCTTCTTTTCCCAGTTTCACTGTCTCTCTATCTTCTTTTCCCAGTTTTACTGTCTCTATATCTTCTTTTCTTAGTTTCACTGTCTGTCAATCTTCTTTTCCCAGTTTCACTGTCTCTCCATCTTCCCTTCCAAGTTTCACTGTCTCCTATCTTCTCTTCCAAGTGTCACTGTCCTTCTTTCTTCTTTTCCCAGTTTCACTGTCTCTCTATCTTCTTTTCCCAGTTTCACTGTCTCTCTATCTTCTCTTCTAAGTTTCACTGTCTGTCTATCTTCTTTTCCCAGTTTCACTGTCTCTCTATCTTCTTTTCCCAGTTTCACTTTCTCTCTATCTTCTCTTCCAAGTTTCACTGTCTGTCTATCTTCTTTTCCCAGTTTCAATGTCTCTCTCTCTTTGTTTCCCAGTTTCACTGTCTCTCTCTCTTTTTTTTGTCCAGTTTCACTGTCTCTCCATCTTCCCTTCCAAGTTTAACTGTCTCTCTATCTTCTTTTCCCAGTTTTACTGTCTCTATATCTTCTTTTCTTAGTTTCACTGTCTGTCAATCTTCTTTTCCCAGTTTCACTGTCTCTCCATCTTCCCTTCCATGTTTCACTGTCTCTCTATCTTCTCTTCCAAGTGTCACTGTCGCTCTTTCTTCTTTTTCCAGTTTCAATGTCTCTCTCGCTTCTTTTCCCAGTTTCACTGTCTCTCTCTCTTTTTTTGTCCAGTTTCACTGTCTCTCCATCTTCCCTTCCAAGTTTAACTGTCTCTCTATCTTCTTTTCCCAGTTTCACTGTCTCTCTATCTTCTCTTCCAAGTTTTACTGTCTGTCTATCTTCTTTTCCCAGTTTCACTGTCTCTCTCGCTTCTTTTCCCAGTTTCACTGTCTCTCTATCTTTTTTTCCCAGTTTCACTGTCTCTCTACCTTCTTTTCCTAGTTTCACTGTCTCTCTATCTTCTTTTCCCAGTTTCACTTTCTCTATATATTATTTTCCCAGTTTCACTGTCTCTTTTTCTTCTTTTCCCAGTTTCACTGTCTCTCTATCTTCTTTTCCCAGTTTCACTGTCTCTCTATCTTCTTTTTCCAGTTTCACTGTCTCTCTATCTTCTCTTCCCAGTTTCAATGTCTCTCTAACATCTTTTCCCAGTTTCACTGTCTCTCTATCTTCTCTTCCCAGTTTCACTGTCTCTCTATCTTCTTTTCACAGTTTCACTGTCTCTATATCTTCTTTTCTCAGTTTCACTGTCTCTCTATCTTCTTTTCCTAGTTTCACTGTCTCTCTATCTTCTTTTCCCAGTTTCACTGTCTCTGTATCTTCTTTTCCCAGTTTCACTGTCTCTCTATCTTCTCTTCCAAGTGTCAATGTCCTTCTTTCTTCTTTTCTTAGTTTCACTGTCTCTCTATCTTCTTTTCCCAGTTTCACTGTCTCTCTATCTTCTCTTCCAAGTTTCACTGTCTGTCTATCTTCTTTTCCCAGTTTCACTGTCTCTCTCTCGTCTTTTCCCAAATTCCCTGTCTCTCTCTCTTTTTTTCCCAGTTTCACTGTCTCTCCTTCTTCCCTTCCCAGTTTCACTGTCTCTATATCTTCTTTTTCCAGTTTCACTGTCTCTCTCTCTTCTTTTCCCAGTTTCTCTGTCTATCTCTCTTCTTTTCCCAGTTTCACTGTCTCTCTATCTTCTTTGCCCAGTATCACTGTGTCTCTATCTTCTCTTCCACGTTTCACTGTCTCTCTATCTTCTTTTCCCAGTTTCACTGTCTCTCTATCTTCTTTTCCCAGTTTTACTGTCTCTCTATCTTCTCTTCCAAGTTTCACTGTCTCTCTATCTTCTTTTCCCAGTTTCACTGTCTCTCTAACATCTTTTCCCAGTTTCACTGTCACTCTATCTTCCCTTCCAAGTTTCACTGTCTCTCTATCTTCTCTTCCAAGTGTCACTGTTCTTCTTTCTTCTTTTCCCAGTTTCACTGTCTCTCTATCTTCTTTTCCCAGTTTCACTGTCTCTCTAACTTCTTTTCTAAGTTTCACTGTCTCTCTATCTTCTTTTTTGTAGTTTCACTGTCTCTCTAACATCTTTTCCCAGTTTCACTGTCACTCTATCTTCCCTTCCAAGTTTCACTGTCTCTCTATCTTCTCTTCCAAGTTTCACTGTCTCTCTATCTTCTTTTCCCAGTTTCACTGTCTCTCTAACATCTTTTCCCAGTTTCACTGTCACTCTATCTTCCCTTCCAAGTTTCACTGTCTCTCTATCTTCTCTTCCAAGTGTCACTGTCTCTCTATCTTCTCTTCCAAGTTTCACTGTCTCTCTATCATCTTTTCCCAGTTTCACTGTCTCTCTAACATCTTTTCCCAGTTTCACTGTCTCTCTATCTTCTTTTTCCCAGTTTCACTGTCTCTCTAACTTCTTTTCTAAGTTTCACTGTCTCTCTATCTTCTTTTACCAGTGTCACTGTCTCTCTATCTTTTTTTCCAAGTTTCACTGTCTCTCTATCTTCTTTTCCCAGTTTCAATGTCTCTCTAACATCTTTTCCCAGTTTCACTGTCTCTCTATCTTCTCTTCCCAGTTTCACTGTCTCTCTATCTTCTTTTCACAGTTTCACTGTCTCTATATCTTCTTTTCCCAGTTTCACTGTCTCTCTATCTTCTTTTCCTAGTTTCACTGTCTCTCTATCTTCTTTTCCCAGTTTCACCGTCTCTGTATCTTCTTTTCCCAGTTTCACTGTCTCTCTATCTTCTCTTCCAAGTGTCACTGTCCTTCTTTCTTCTTTTCTTAGTTTCACTGTCTCTCTATCTTCTTTTCCCAGTTTCACTGTCTCTCTATCGTCTCTTCCAAGTTTCACTGTCTGTTTATCTTCTTTTCCCAGTTTCACTGTCTGTCTATCTTCTTTTCCCAGTTTCACTGTCTCTCTCTCGTCTTTTCCCAAATTCCCTGTCTCTCTCTCTTTTTTTCCAAGTTTCACTGTCTCTCCTTCTTCCCTTCCCAGTTTCACTGTCTCTATATCTTCTTTTTCCAGTTTCACTGTCTCTCTCTCTTCTTTTCCCAGTTTCTCTGTCTATCTCTGTTCTTTTCCCAGTTTCACTGTCTCTCTATCTTCTTTGCCCAGTATCACTGTGTCTCTATCTTCTCTTCCACGTTTCACTGTCTCTCTATCTTCTTTTCCCAGTTTCACTGTCTCTCTATCTTCTTTTCCCAGTTTTACTGTCTCTCTATCTTCTCTTCCAAGTTTCACTGTCTCTCTATCTTCTTTTCCCAGTTTCACTGTCTCTCTAACATCTTTTCCCAGTTTCACTGTCACTCTATCTTCCCTTCCAAGTTTCACTGTCTCTTTATCTTCTCTTCCAAGTGTCACTGTTCTTCTTTCTTCTTTTCCCAGTTTCACAGTCTCTCTATCTTCTTTTCCCAGTTTCACTGTCTCTCTAACTTCTTTTCTAAGTTTGACAATCTCTCTATCTTCTTTTCCCAGTGTCACTGACTCTCTATCTTTTTTTACCTGTCTCACTGTCTCTCTATCTTCTTTTCCCATTTTCAATGTCTCTCTCTCTTTTTTTCCCAGTTTCACTGTCTCTCCTTCTTCCCTTCCCAGTTTCACTGTCTCTATATCTTCTTTTTCCAGTTTCACTGTCTCTCTCTCTTCTTTTCCCAGTTTTACTGTCTCTATATCTTCTTTTCTTAGTTTCACTGTCTGTCAATCTTCTTTTCCCAGTTTCACTGTCTCTCCATCTTCCCTTCCAAGTTTCACTGTCTCTCTATCTTCTCTTCCAAGTGTCACTGTCCTTCTTTCTTCTTTTCCCAGTTTCACTGTCTCTCTATCTTCTTTTCCCAGTTTCACTGTCTCTCTATCTTCTCTTCCAAGTTTCACTGTCTGTCTATCTTCTTTTCCCAGTTTCACTGTCTCTCTATCTTCTTTTCCCAGTTTCACTGTCTCTATATCTTCTTTTCCCAGTTTCACTTTCTCTCTATCTTCTCTTCCAAGTTTCACTGTCTGTCTATCTTCTTTTCCCAGTTTCAATGTCTCTCTCTCTTCTTTTCCCAGTTTCACTGTCTCTCTCACTTTTTTTTGTCCAGTTTCACTGTCTCTCCATCTTCCCTTTCAAGTTTAACTGTCTCTCTATCTTCTTTTCCCAGTTTTACTGTCTCTATATCTTCTTTTCTTAGTTTCACTGTCTGTCAATCTTCTTTTCCCAGTTTCACTGTCTCTCCATCTTCCCTTCCAATTTTTACTGTCTCTCTATCTTCTCTTCCAAGTGTCACTGTCGCTCTTTCTTCTTTTTCCAGTTTCAATGTCTCTCTCGCTTCTTTTCCCAGTTTCACTGTCTCTCTCTCTTTTTTTGTCCAGTTTCACTGTCTCTCCATCTTCCCTTCCAAGTTTAACTGTCTCTCTATCTTCTTTTCCCAGTTTCACTGTCTCTCTATCTTCTCTTCCAAGTTTTACTGTCTGTCTATCTTCTTTTCCCAGTTTCACTGTCTCTCTCTCTTCTTTTCGCAGTTTCACTGTCTCTCTATCTTCTTTTCCTAGTTTCACTGTCTCTCTATCTTCTTTTCCCAGTTTCACTTTCTCTATATATTATTTTCCCAGTTTCACTGTCTCTTTTTCTTCTTTTCCCAGTTTCACTGTCTCTCTATCTTCTTTTCCCAGTTTCACTGTCTCTCTATCTTCTTTTTCCATTTTCACTGTCTCTCTATCTTCTCTTCCCAGTTTCAATGTCTCTCTAACATCTTTTCCCAGTTTCACTGTCTCTCTATCTTCTCTTCCCAGTTTCACTGTCTCTCTATCTTCTTTTCACAGTTTCACTGTCTCTATATCTTCTTTTCTCAGTTTCACTGTCTCTCTATCTTCTTTTCCCAGTTTCACTGTCTCTGTATCTTCTTTTCCCAGTTTCACTGTCTCTCTATCTTCTCTTCCAAGTGTCACTGTCCTTCTTTCTTCTTTTCTTAGTTTCACTGTCTCTCTATCTTCTTTTCCCAGTTTCACTGTCTCTCTATCTTCTCTTCCAAGTTTCACTGTCTGTCTATCTTCTTTTCCCAGTTTCACTGTCTCTCTCTCGTCTTTTCCCAGTTTCACTGTCTCTCTCTCTTCTTTTCCCAGTTTCACTTTCTCTCTATCTTCTCTTCCAAGTTGCACTGTCTGTCTATCTTTTTTTCCCAGTTTCACTGTCTTTCTCTCTTCTTTTCCCAAATTCACTGTCTCTCTCTCTTTTTTTCCCAGTTTCACTGTCTCTCCTTCTTCCCTTCCCAGTTTCACTGTCTCTATATCTTCTTTTTCCAGTTTCACTGTCTCTCTCTCTTCTTTTCCCAGTTTCTCTGTCTCTCTCTCTTCTTTTTCCAGTTTCACTGTCTCTCTATCTTCTTTTCCCAGTATCACTGTGTCTCTATCTTCTCTTCCACGTTTCACTGTCTCTCTATCTTCTTTTCCCAGTTTCACTGTCTCTCTATCTTCTTTTCCCAGTTTCACTGTCTCTACATCTTCTTTTCCCAGTTTCACTGTCTCTCTATCTTCTTTTCCCAGTTTTACTGTCTCTATATCTTCTTTTCTTAGTTTCACTGTCTGTCAATCTTCTTTTCCCAGTTTCACTGTCTCTCCATCTTCCCTTCCAAGTTTCACTGTCTCCTATCTTCTCTTCCAAGTGTCACTGTCCTTCTTTCTTCTTTTCCCAGTTTCACTGTCTCTCTATCTTCTTTTCCCAGTTTCACTGTCTCTCTATCTTCTCTTCTAAGTTTCACTGTCTGTCTATCTTCTTTTCCCAGTTTCACTGTCTCTCTATCTTCTTTTCCCAGTTTCACTGTCTCTATATCTTCTTTTCCCAGTTTCACTTTCTCTCTATCTTCTCTTCCAAGTTTCACTGTCTGTCTATCTTCTTTTCCCAGTTTCAATGTCTCTCTCTCTTTGTTTCCCAGTTTCACTGTCTCTCTCTCTTTTTTTTGTCCAGTTTCACTGTCTCTCCATCTTCCCTTCCAAGTTTAACTGTCTCTCTATCTTCTTTTCCCAGTTTTACTGTCTCTATATCTTCTTTTCTTAGTTTCACTGTCTGTCAATCTTCTTTTCCCAGTTTCACTGTCTCTCCATCTTCCCTTCCATGTTTCACTGTCTCTCTATCTTCTCTTCCAAGTGTCACTGTCGCTCTTTCTTCTTTTTCCAGTTTCAATGTCTCTCTCGCTTCTTTTCCCAGTTTCACTGTCTCTCTCTCTTTTTTTGTCCAGTTTCACTGTCTCTCCATCTTCCCTTCCAAGTTTAACTGTCTCTCTATCTTCTTTTCCCAGTTTCACTGTCTCTCTATCTTCTCTTCCAAGTTTTACTGTCTGTCTATCTTCTTTTCCCAGTTTCACTGTCTCTCTCTCTTCTTTTCCCAGTTTCACTGTCTCTCTATCTTCTTTTCCTAGTTTCACTGTCTCTCTATCTTCTTTTCCCAGTTTCACTTTCTCTATATATTATTTTCCCAGTTTCACTGTCTCTTTTTCTTCTTTTCCCAGTTTCACTGTCTCTCTATCTTCTTTTCCCAGTTTCACTGTCTCTCTATCTTCTTTTTCCAGTTTCACTGTCTCTCTATCTTCTCTTCCCAGTTTCAATGTCTCTCTAACATCTTTTCCCAGTTTCACTGTCTCTCTATCTTCTCTTCCCAGTTTCACTGTCTCTCTATCTTCTTTTCACAGTTTCACTGTCTCTATATCTTCTTTTCTCAGTTTCACTGTCTCTCTATCTTCTTTTCCTAGTTTCACTGTCTCTCTATCTTCTTTTCCCAGTTTCACTGTCTCTGTATCTTCTTTTCCCAGTTTCACTGTCTCTCTATCTTCTCTTCCAAGTGTCAATGTCCTTCTTTCTTCTTTTCTTAGTTTCACTGTCTCTCTATCTTCTTTTCTCAGTTTCACTGTCTCTCTATCTTCTCTTCCAAGTTTCACTGTCTGTCTATCTTCTTTTCCCAGTTTCACTGTCTCTCTCTCGTCTTTTCCCAAATTCCCTGTCTCTCTCTCTTTTTTTCCCAGTTTCACTGTCTCTCCTTCTTCCCTTCCCAGTTTCACTGTCTCTATATCTTCTTTTTCCAGTTTCACTGTCTCTCTCTCTTCTTTTCCCAGTTTCTCTGTCTATCTCTCTTCTTTTCCCAGTTTCACTGTCTCTCTATCTTCTTTGCCCAGTATCACTGTGTCTCTATCTTCTCTTCCACGTTTCACTGTCTCTCTATCTTCTTTTCCCAGTTTCACTGTCTCTCTATCTTCTTTTCCCAGTTTTACTGTCTCTCTATCTTCTCTTCCAAGTTTCACTGTCTCTCTATCTTCTTTTCCCAGTTTCACTGTCTCTCTAACATCTTTTCCCAGTTTCACTGTCACTCTATCTTCCCTTCCAAGTTTCACTGTCTCTCTATCTTCTCTTCCAAGTGTCACTGTTCTTCTTTCTTCTTTTCCCAGTTTCACTTTCTCTCTATCTTCTTTTCCCAGTTTCACTGTCTCTCTAACTTCTTTTCTAAGTTTGACAATCTCTCTATCTTCTTTTCCCAGTGTCACTGACTCTCTATCTTTTTTTTACCTGTCTCACTGTCTCTCTATCTTCTTTTCCCAGTTTCACTGTCTCTCTATCTTCTTTTCCCAGTTTCACTTTCTCTATATATTATTTTCCCAGTTTCACTGTCTCTTTTTCTTCTTTTCCCAGTTTCACTGTCTCTCTATCTTCTTTTCCCAGTTTCACTGTCTCTCTATCTTCTTTTCCCAGTTTCACTGTCTCTCTATCTTTTCTTCCAAGTTTCACTGTCTCTCTATCTTCTTTTTCCCAGTTTCACTGTCTCTCTATCTTCTCTTCCCAGTTTCACTGTCTCTACATCTTCTTTTCCCAGTTTCACTGTCTCTCTATCTTCTTTTCCCAGTTTTACTGTCTCTATATCTTCTTTTCTTAGTTTCACTGTCTGTCAATCTTCTTTTCCAAGTTTCACTGTCTCTCTATCTTCTCTTCCAAGTGTCACTGTCCTTCTTTCTTCTTTTCCCAGTTTCACTGTCTCTCTATCTTCTTTTCCCAGTTTCACTGTCTCTCTATCTTCTCTTCCAAGTTTCACTGTCTGTCTATCTTCTTTTCCCAGTTTCACTGTCTCTCTATCTTCTTTTCCCAGTTTCACTGTCTCTATATCCTCTTTTCCCAGTTTCACTTTCTCTCTATCTTCTCTTCCAAGTTTCACTGTCTGTCTATCTTCTTTTCCCAGTTTCAATGTCTCTCTCTCTTCTTTTCCCAGTTTCACTGTCTCTCTCTCTTTTTTTTGTCCAGTTTCACTGTCTCTCCATCTTCCCTTCCAAGTTTAACTGTCTCTCTATCTTCTTTTCCCAGTTTCACTGTCTCTCTCTCGTCTTTTCCTAGTTTCCCTGTCTCTCTCTTCTTTTCCCAGTTTCACTTTCTCTCTATCTTCTCTTCCAAGTTGCATTCTTTGTCTATCTTTTTTTCCCAGTTTCACTGTCTTTCTCTCTTCTTTTCCCAGTTTCACTATCTCTCTATCTTCTTTTCCTAGTTTCAATGTCTCTCTATCTTCTTTTCCCAGTTTCATTGTCTCTCTATCTTCTTTTCCCAGTTTCACTGTCTCTCTATCTTCTTTTCCCAGTTTCACTGTCTCTCTATCTTCTTTTCCTAGTTTCACTGTCTCTCTCTCTTCTTTTCCCAGTTTCACTTTCTCTATATATTATTTTCCCAGTTTCACTGTCTCTTTTTCTTCTTTTCCCAGTTTCACTGTCTCTCTATCTTCTTTTTCCAGTTTCACTGTCTCTCTATCTTCTTTTCCCAGTTTCACTGTCTCTCTATCTTCTCTTCCAAGTTTCACTGTCTCTCTATCTTCTTTTTCCCAGTTTCACTGTCTCTCTATCTTCTTTTCCCAGTTTCACTGTCTATCTATCTTCTCTTCCAAGTTTCACTGTCTCTCTATCTTCTTTTCCCAGTTTCACTGTCTCTCTATTTTCTTTTCCCAGTTTCACTGTCTCTCTATCTTCTTTTCCCAGTTTCACTGTCTCTCAATTTTCTCTTCCCAGTTTCACTGTCTCTCTATCTTCTCTTCCCAGTTTCACTGTCTCTACATCTTCTTTTCCCAGTTTCACTGTCTCTCTATCTTCTTGTCCCAGTTTTACTGTCTCTATATCTTCTTTTCTTAGTTTCACTGTCTCTCTCTCTTCTTTTCCCAGTTTCTCTGTCTCTCTCTCTTCTTTTCCCAGTTTCTCTGTCTCTCTCTCTTCTTTTCCCAGTTTCACTGTCTCTCTATCTTCTTTTCCCAGTATCACTGTGTCTCTATCTTCTCTTCCACGTTTCACTGTCTCTCTATCTTCTTTTCCCAGTTTCACTGTCTCTCTATCTTCTTTTCCCAGTTTCACTGTCTCTACATCTTCTTTTCCCAGTTTCACTGTCTCTCTATCTTCTTTTCCCAGTTTTACTGTCTCTATATCTTCTTTTCTTAGTTTCACTGTCTGTCAATCTTCTTTTCCCAGTTTCACTGTCTCTCCATCTTCCCTTCCAAGTTTCACTGTCTCCTATCTTCTCTTCCAAGTGTCACTGTCCTTCTTTCTTCTTTTCCCAGTTTCACTGTCTCTCTATCTTCTTTTCCCAGTTTCACTGTCTCTCTATCTTCTCTTCTAAGTTTCACTGTCTGTCTATCTTCTTTTCCCAGTTTCACTGTCTCTCTATCTTCTTTTCCCAGTTTCACTTTCTCTCTATCTTCTCTTCCAAGTTTCACTGTCTGTCTATCTTCTTTTCCCAGTTTCAATGTCTCTCTCTCTTTGTTTCCCAGTTTCACTGTCTCTCTCTCTTTTTTTTGTCCAGTTTCACTGTCTCTCCATCTTCCCTTCCAAGTTTAACTGTCTCTCTATCTTCTTTTCCCAGTTTTACTGTCTCTATATCTTCTTTTCTTAGTTTCACTGTCTGTCAATCTTCTTTTCCCAGTTTCACTGTCTCTCCATCTTCCCTTCCATGTTTCACTGTCTCTCTATCTTCTCTTCCAAGTGTCACTGTCGCTCTTTCTTCTTTTTCCAGTTTCAATGTCTCTCTCGCTTCTTTTCCCAGTTTCACTGTCTCTCTCTCTTTTTTTGTCCAGTTTCACTGTCTCTCCATCTTCCCTTCCAAGTTTAACTGTCTCTCTATCTTCTTTTCCCAGTTTCACTGTCTCTCTATCTTCTCTTCCAAGTTTTACTGTCTGTCTATCTTCTTTTCCCAGTTTCACTGTCTCTCTCGCTTCTTTTCCCAGTTTCACTGTCTCTCTATCTTTTTTTCCCAGTTTCACTGTCTCTCTACCTTCTTTTCCTAGTTTCACTGTCTCTCTATCTTCTTTTCCCAGTTTCACTTTCTCTATATATTATTTTCCCAGTTTCACTGTCTCTTTTTCTTCTTTTCCCAGTTTCACTGTCTCTCTATCTTCTTTTCCCAGTTTCACTGTCTCTCTATCTTCTTTTTCCAGTTTCACTGTCTCTCTATCTTCTCTTCCCAGTTTCAATGTCTCTCTAACATCTTTTCCCAGTTTCACTGTCTCTCTATCTTCTCTTCCCAGTTTCACTGTCTCTCTATCTTCTTTTCACAGTTTCACTGTCTCTATATCTTCTTTTCTCAGTTTCACTGTCTCTCTATCTTCTTTTCCTAGTTTCACTGTCTCTCTATCTTCTTTTCCCAGTTTCACTGTCTCTGTATCTTCTTTTCCCAGTTTCACTGTCTCTCTATCTTCTCTTCCAAGTGTCAATGTCCTTCTTTCTTCTTTTCTTAGTTTCACTGTCTCTCTATCTTCTTTTCCCAGTTTCACTGTCTCTCTATCTTCTCTTCCAAGTTTCACTGTCTGTCTATCTTCTTTTCCCAGTTTCACTGTCTCTCTCTCGTCTTTTCCCAAATTCCCTGTCTCTCTCTCTTTTTTTCCCAGTTTCACTGTCTCTCCTTCTTCCCTTCCCAGTTTCACTGTCTCTATATCTTCTTTTTCCAGTTTCACTGTCTCTCTCTCTTCTTTTCCCAGTTTCTCTGTCTATCTCTCTTCTTTTCCCAGTTTCACTGTCTCTCTATCTTCTTTGCCCAGTATCACTGTGTCTCTATCTTCTCTTCCACGTTTCACTGTCTCTCTATCTTCTTTTCCCAGTTTCACTGTCTCTCTATCTTCTTTTCCCAGTTTTACTGTCTCTCTATCTTCTCTTCCAAGTTTCACTGTCTCTCTATCTTCTTTTCCCAGTTTCACTGTCTCTCTAACATCTTTTCCCAGTTTCACTGTCACTCTATCTTCCCTTCCAAGTTTCACTGTCTCTCTATCTTCTCTTCCAAGTGTCACTGTTCTTCTTTCTTCTTTTCCCAGTTTCACTGTCTCTCTATCTTCTTTTCCCAGTTTCACTGTCTCTCTAACTTCTTTTCTAAGTTTCACTGTCTCTCTATCTTCTTTTTTGTAGTTTCACTGTCTCTCTAACATCTTTTCCCAGTTTCACTGTCACTCTATCTTCCCTTCCAAGTTTCACTGTCTCTCTATCTTCTCTTCCAAGTTTCACTGTCTCTCTATCTTCTTTTCCCAGTTTCACTGTCTCTCTAACATCTTTTCCCAGTTTCACTGTCACTCTATCTTCCCTTCCAAGTTTCACTGTCTCTCTATCTTCTCTTCCAAGTGTCACTGTCTCTCTATCTTCTCTTCCAAGTTTCACTGTCTCTCTATCATCTTTTCCCAGTTTCACTGTCTCTCTAACATCTTTTCCCAGTTTCACTGTCTCTCTATCTTCTTTTTCCCAGTTTCACTGTCTCTCTAACTTCTTTTCTAAGTTTCACTGTCTCTCTATCTTCTTTTACCAGTGTCACTGTCTCTCTATCTTTTTTTCCAAGTTTCACTGTCTCTCTATCTTCTTTTCCCAGTTTCAATGTCTCTCTAACATCTTTTCCCAGTTTCACTGTCTCTCTATCTTCTCTTCCCAGTTTCACTGTCTCTCTATCTTCTTTTCACAGTTTCACTGTCTCTATATCTTCTTTTCCCAGTTTCACTGTCTCTCTATCTTCTTTTCCTAGTTTCACTGTCTCTCTATCTTCTTTTCCCAGTTTCACCGTCTCTGTATCTTCTTTTCCCAGTTTCACTGTCTCTCTATCTTCTCTTCCAAGTGTCACTGTCCTTCTTTCTTCTTTTCTTAGTTTCACTGTCTCTCTATCTTCTTTTCCCAGTTTCACTGTCTCTCTATCGTCTCTTCCAAGTTTCACTGTCTGTTTATCTTCTTTTCCCAGTTTCACTGTCTGTCTATCTTCTTTTCCCAGTTTCACTGTCTCTCTCTCGTCTTTTCCCAAATTCCCTGTCTCTCTCTCTTTTTTTCCAAGTTTCACTGTCTCTCCTTCTTCCCTTCCCAGTTTCACTGTCTCTATATCTTCTTTTTCCAGTTTCACTGTCTCTCTCTCTTCTTTTCCCAGTTTCTCTGTCTATCTCTGTTCTTTTCCCAGTTTCACTGTCTCTCTATCTTCTTTGCCCAGTATCACTGTGTCTCTATCTTCTCTTCCACGTTTCACTGTCTCTCTATCTTCTTTTCCCAGTTTCACTGTCTCTCTATCTTCTTTTCCCAGTTTTACTGTCTCTCTATCTTCTCTTCCAAGTTTCACTGTCTCTCTATCTTCTTTTCCCAGTTTCACTGTCTCTCTAACATCTTTTCCCAGTTTCACTGTCACTCTATCTTCCCTTCCAAGTTTCACTGTCTCTTTATCTTCTCTTCCAAGTGTCACTGTTCTTCTTTCTTCTTTTCCCAGTTTCACAGTCTCTCTATCTTCTTTTCCCAGTTTCACTGTCTCTCTAACTTCTTTTCTAAGTTTGACAATCTCTCTATCTTCTTTTCCCAGTGTCACTGACTCTCTATCTTTTTTTACCTGTCTCACTGTCTCTCTATCTTCTTTTCCCATTTTCAATGTCTCTCTCTCTTTTTTTCCCAGTTTCACTGTCTCTCCTTCTTCCCTTCCCAGTTTCACTGTCTCTATATCTTCTTTTTCCAGTTTCACTGTCTCTCTCTCTTCTTTTCCCAGTTTTACTGTCTCTATATCTTCTTTTCTTAGTTTCACTGTCTGTCAATCTTCTTTTCCCAGTTTCACTGTCTCTCCATCTTCCCTTCCAAGTTTCACTGTCTCTCTATCTTCTCTTCCAAGTGTCACTGTCCTTCTTTCTTCTTTTCCCAGTTTCACTGTCTCTCTATCTTCTTTTCCCAGTTTCACTGTCTCTCTATCTTCTCTTCCAAGTTTCACTGTCTGTCTATCTTCTTTTCCCAGTTTCACTGTCTCTCTATCTTCTTTTCCCAGTTTCACTGTCTCTATATCTTCTTTTCCCAGTTTCACTTTCTCTCTATCTTCTCTTCCAAGTTTCACTGTCTGTCTATCTTCTTTTCCCAGTTTCAATGTCTCTCTCTCTTCTTTTCCCAGTTTCACTGTCTCTCTCACTTTTTTTTGTCCAGTTTCACTGTCTCTCCATCTTCCCTTTCAAGTTTAACTGTCTCTCTATCTTCTTTTCCCAGTTTTACTGTCTCTATATCTTCTTTTCTTAGTTTCACTGTCTGTCAATCTTCTTTTCCCAGTTTCACTGTCTCTCCATCTTCCCTTCCAATTTTTACTGTCTCTCTATCTTCTCTTCCAAGTGTCACTGTCGCTCTTTCTTCTTTTTCCAGTTTCAATGTCTCTCTCGCTTCTTTTCCCAGTTTCACTGTCTCTCTCTCTTTTTTTGTCCAGTTTCACTGTCTCTCCATCTTCCCTTCCAAGTTTAACTGTCTCTCTATCTTCTTTTCCCAGTTTCACTGTCTCTCTATCTTCTCTTCCAAGTTTTACTGTCTGTCTATCTTCTTTTCCCAGTTTCACTGTCTCTCTCTCTTCTTTTCGCAGTTTCACTGTCTCTCTATCTTCTTTTCCTAGTTTCACTGTCTCTCTATCTTCTTTTCCCAGTTTCACTTTCTCTATATATTATTTTCCCAGTTTCACTGTCTCTTTTTCTTCTTTTCCCAGTTTCACTGTCTCTCTATCTTCTTTTCCCAGTTTCACTGTCTCTCTATCTTCTTTTTCCATTTTCACTGTCTCTCTATCTTCTCTTCCCAGTTTCAATGTCTCTCTAACATCTTTTCCCAGTTTCACTGTCTCTCTATCTTCTCTTCCCAGTTTCACTGTCTCTCTATCTTCTTTTCACAGTTTCACTGTCTCTATATCTTCTTTTCTCAGTTTCACTGTCTCTCTATCTTCTTTTCCCAGTTTCACTGTCTCTGTATCTTCTTTTCCCAGTTTCACTGTCTCTCTATCTTCTCTTCCAAGTGTCACTGTCCTTCTTTCTTCTTTTCTTAGTTTCACTGTCTCTCTATCTTCTTTTCCCAGTTTCACTGTCTCTCTATCTTCTCTTCCAAGTTTCACTGTCTGTCTATCTTCTTTTCCCAGTTTCACTGTCTCTCTCTCGTCTTTTCCCAGTTTCACTGTCTCTCTCTCTTCTTTTCCCAGTTTCACTTTCTCTCTATCTTCTCTTCCAAGTTGCACTGTCTGTCTATCTTTTTTTCCCAGTTTCACTGTCTTTCTCTCTTCTTTTCCCAAATTCACTGTCTCTCTCTCTTTTTTTCCCAGTTTCACTGTCTCTCCTTCTTCCCTTCCCAGTTTCACTGTCTCTATATCTTCTTTTTCCAGTTTCACTGTCTCTCTCTCTTCTTTTCCCAGTTTCTCTGTCTCTCTCTCTTCTTTTTCCAGTTTCACTGTCTCTCTATCTTCTTTTCCCAGTATCACTGTGTCTCTATCTTCTCTTCCACGTTTCACTGTCTCTCTATCTTCTTTTCCCAGTTTCACTGTCTCTCTATCTTCTTTTCCCAGTTTCACTGTCTCTACATCTTCTTTTCCCAGTTTCACTGTCTCTCTATCTTCTTTTCCCAGTTTTACTGTCTCTATATCTTCTTTTCTTAGTTTCACTGTCTGTCAATCTTCTTTTCCCAGTTTCACTGTCTCTCCATCTTCCCTTCCAAGTTTCACTGTCTCCTATCTTCTCTTCCAAGTGTCACTGTCCTTCTTTCTTCTTTTCCCAGTTTCACTGTCTCTCTATCTTCTTTTCCCAGTTTCACTGTCTCTCTATCTTCTCTTCTAAGTTTCACTGTCTGTCTATCTTCTTTTCCCAGTTTCACTGTCTCTCTATCTTCTTTTCCCAGTTTCACTGTCTCTATATCTTCTTTTCCCAGTTTCACTTTCTCTCTATCTTCTCTTCCAAGTTTCACTGTCTGTCTATCTTCTTTTCCCAGTTTCAATGTCTCTCTCTCTTTGTTTCCCAGTTTCACTGTCTCTCTCTCTTTTTTTTGTCCAGTTTCACTGTCTCTCCATCTTCCCTTCCAAGTTTAACTGTCTCTCTATCTTCTTTTCCCAGTTTTACTGTCTCTATATCTTCTTTTCTTAGTTTCACTGTCTGTCAATCTTCTTTTCCCAGTTTCACTGTCTCTCCATCTTCCCTTCCATGTTTCACTGTCTCTCTATCTTCTCTTCCAAGTGTCACTGTCGCTCTTTCTTCTTTTTCCAGTTTCAATGTCTCTCTCGCTTCTTTTCCCAGTTTCACTGTCTCTCTCTCTTTTTTTGTCCAGTTTCACTGTCTCTCCATCTTCCCTTCCAAGTTTAACTGTCTCTCTATCTTCTTTTCCCAGTTTCACTGTCTCTCTATCTTCTCTTCCAAGTTTTACTGTCTGTCTATCTTCTTTTCCCAGTTTCACTGTCTCTCTCTCTTCTTTTCCCAGTTTCACTGTCTCTCTATCTTCTTTTCCTAGTTTCACTGTCTCTCTATCTTCTTTTCCCAGTTTCACTTTCTCTATATATTATTTTCCCAGTTTCACTGTCTCTTTTTCTTCTTTTCCCAGTTTCACTGTCTCTCTATCTTCTTTTCCCAGTTTCACTGTCTCTCTATCTTCTTTTTCCAGTTTCACTGTCTCTCTATCTTCTCTTCCCAGTTTCAATGTCTCTCTAACATCTTTTCCCAGTTTCACTGTCTCTCTATCTTCTCTTCCCAGTTTCACTGTCTCTCTATCTTCTTTTCACAGTTTCACTGTCTCTATATCTTCTTTTCTCAGTTTCACTGTCTCTCTATCTTCTTTTCCTAGTTTCACTGTCTCTCTATCTTCTTTTCCCAGTTTCACTGTCTCTGTATCTTCTTTTCCCAGTTTCACTGTCTCTCTATCTTCTCTTCCAAGTGTCAATGTCCTTCTTTCTTCTTTTCTTAGTTTCACTGTCTCTCTATCTTCTTTTCTCAGTTTCACTGTCTCTCTATCTTCTCTTCCAAGTTTCACTGTCTGTCTATCTTCTTTTCCCAGTTTCACTGTCTCTCTCTCGTCTTTTCCCAAATTCCCTGTCTCTCTCTCTTTTTTTCCCAGTTTCACTGTCTCTCCTTCTTCCCTTCCCAGTTTCACTGTCTCTATATCTTCTTTTTCCAGTTTCACTGTCTCTCTCTCTTCTTTTCCCAGTTTCTCTGTCTATCTCTCTTCTTTTCCCAGTTTCACTGTCTCTCTATCTTCTTTGCCCAGTATCACTGTGTCTCTATCTTCTCTTCCACGTTTCACTGTCTCTCTATCTTCTTTTCCCAGTTTCACTGTCTCTCTATCTTCTTTTCCCAGTTTTACTGTCTCTCTATCTTCTCTTCCAAGTTTCACTGTCTCTCTATCTTCTTTTCCCAGTTTCACTGTCTCTCTAACATCTTTTCCCAGTTTCACTGTCACTCTATCTTCCCTTCCAAGTTTCACTGTCTCTCTATCTTCTCTTCCAAGTGTCACTGTTCTTCTTTCTTCTTTTCCCAGTTTCACTTTCTCTCTATCTTCTTTTCCCAGTTTCACTGTCTCTCTAACTTCTTTTCTAAGTTTGACAATCTCTCTATCTTCTTTTCCCAGTGTCACTGACTCTCTATCTTTTTTTTACCTGTCTCACTGTCTCTCTATCTTCTTTTCCCATTTTCAATGTCTCTCTCTCTTTTTTTCCCAGTTTCACTGTCTCTCCTTCTTCCCTTCCCAGTTTCACTGTCTCTATATCTTCTTTTTCCGGTTTCACTGTCTCTCTCTCTTCTTTTCCCAGTTTCTCTGTCTCTCTCTCTTCTTTTCCCAGTTTCACTGTCTCTCTATCTTCTTTTCCCAGTTTCTCTGTCTCTCTCTCTTCTTTTCCCAGTGTCACTGACTCTCTATCTTTTTTTACCTGTCTCACTGTCTCTCTATCTTCTTTTCCCATTTTCAATGTCTCTCTCTCTTTTTTTCCCAGTTTCACTGTCTCTCCTTCTTCCCTTCCCAGTTTCACTGTCTCTATATCTTCTTTTTCCAGTTTCACTGTCTCTCTCTCTTCTTTTCCCAGTTTCTCTGTCTCTCTCTCTTCTTTTCCCAGTTTCACTGTCTCTCTATCTTCTCTTCCAAGTTTCACTGTCTCTCTATCTTCTTTTCCCAGTTTCACTGTCTCTCTAACATCTTTTCCCAGTTTCACTGTCACTCTATCTTCCCTTCCAAGTTTCACTGTCTCTCTATCTTCTCTTCCAAGTGTCACTGTTCTTCTTTCTTCTTTTCCCAGTTTCACTGTCTCTCTATCTTCTTTTCCCAGTTTCACTGTCTCTCTAACTTCTTTTCTAAGTTTGACAATCTCTCTATCTTCTTTTCCCAGTGTCACTGACTCTCTATCTTTTTTTACCTGTCTCACTGTCTCTCTATCTTCTCTTCCAAGTTTCACTGTCTCTCTAACATCTTTTCCCAGTTTCACTGTCTCTCTATCTTCTTTTTCCCAGTTTCACTGTCTCTCTAACTTCTTTTCTAAGTTTCACTGTCTCTCTATCTTCTTTTACCAGTGTCACTGTCTCTCTATCTTTTTTTTCAAGTTTCACTGTCTCTCTATCTTCTTTTCCCAGTTTCAATGTCTCTCTAACATCTTTTCCCAGTTTCACTGTCTCTCTATCTTCTCTTCCCAGTTTCACTGTCTCTCTATCTTCTTTTCACAGTTTCACTGTCTCTATATCTTCTTTTCCAAGTTTCACTGTCTCTCTATCTTCTTTTCCTAGTTTCACTGTCTCTCTATCTTCTTTTCCCAGTTTCACCGTCTCTGTATCTTCTTTTCCCAGTTTCACTGTCTCTCTATCTTCTCTTCCAAGTGTCACTGTCCTTCTTTCTTCTTTTCTTAGTTTCACTGTCTCTCTATCTTCTTTTCCCAGTTTCACTGTCTCTCTATCGTCTCTTCCAAGTTTCACTGTCTGTTTATCTTCTTTTCCCAGTTTCACTGTCTGTCTATCTTCTTTTCCCAGTTTCACTGTCTCTCTCTCGTCTTTTCTCAAATTCCCTGTCTCTATCTCTTTTTTTCCCAGTTTCACTGTCTCTCCTTCTTCCCTTCCCAGTTTCACTGTCTCTATATCTTCTTTTTCCAGTTTCACTGTCTCTCTCTCTTCTTTTCCCAGTTTCTCTGTCTATCTCTCTTCTTTTCCCAGTTTCACTGTCTCTCTATCTTCTTTGCCCAGTATCACTGTGTCTCTATATTCTCTTCCACGTTTTACTGTCTCTCTATCTTCTTTTCCCAGTTTCACTGTCTCTCTATCTTCTTTTCCCAGTTTTACTGTCTCTCTATCTTCTCTTCCAAGTTTCACTGTCTCTCTATCTTCTTTTCCCAGTTTCACTGTCTCTCTAACATCTTTTCCCAGTTTCACTGTCACTCTATCTTCCCTTCCAAGTTTCACTGTCTCTTTATCTTCTCTTCCAAGTGTCACTGTTCTTCTTTCTTCTTTTCCCAGTTTCACTGTCTCTCTATCTTCTTTTCCCAGTTTCACTGTCTCTCTAACTTCTTTTCTAAGTTTGACAATCTCTCTATCTTCTTTTCCCAGTGTCACTGACTCTCTATCTTTTTTTACCTGTCTCACTGTCTCTCTATCTTCTTTTCCCATTTTCAATGTCTCTCTCTCTTTTTTTCCCAGTTTCACTGTCTCTCCTTCTTCCCTTCCCAGTTTCACTGTCTCTATATCTTCTTTTTCCAGTTTCACTGTCTCTCTCTCTTCTTTTCCCAGTTTCTCTGTCTCTCTCTCTTCTTTTCCCAGTTTCACTGTCTCTCTATCTTCTCTTCCAAGTTTCACTGTCTCTCTATCTTCTTTTCCCAGTTTCACTGTCTCTCTAACATCTTTTCCCAGTTTCACTGTCACTCTATCTTCCCTTCCAAGTTTCACTGTCTCTCTATCTTCTCTTCCAAGTGTCACTGTTCTTCTTTCTTCTTTTCCCAGTTTCACTGTCTCTCTATCTTCTTTTCCCAGTTTCACTGTCTCTCTAACTTCTTTTCTAAGTTTGACAATCTCTCTATCTTCTTTTCCCAGTGTCACTGACTCTCTATCTTTTTTTACCTGTCTCACTGTCTCTCTATCTTCTCTTCCAAGTTTCACTGTCTCTCTAACATCTTTTCCCAGTTTCACTGTCTCTCTATCTTCTTTTTCCCAGTTTCACTGTCTCTCTAACTTCTTTTCTAAGTTTCACTGTCTCTCTATCTTCTTTTACCAGTGTCACTGTCTCTCTATCTTTTTTTTCAAGTTTCACTGTCTCTCTATCTTCTTTTCCCAGTTTCAATGTCTCTCTAACATCTTTTCCCAGTTTCACTGTCTCTCTATCTTCTCTTCCCAGTTTCACTGTCTCTCTATCTTCTTTTCACAGTTTCACTGTCTCTATATCTTCTTTTCCAAGTTTCACTGTCTCTCTATCTTCTTTTCCTAGTTTCACTGTCTCTCTATCTTCTTTTCCCAGTTTCACCGTCTCTGTATCTTCTTTTCCCAGTTTCACTGTCTCTCTATCTTCTCTTCCAAGTGTCACTGTCCTTCTTTCTTCTTTTCTTAGTTTCACTGTCTCTCTATCTTCTTTTCCCAGTTTCACTGTCTCTCTATCGTCTCTTCCAAGTTTCACTGTCTGTTTATCTTCTTTTCCCAGTTTCACTGTCTGTCTATCTTCTTTTCCCAGTTTCACTGTCTCTCTCTCGTCTTTTCTCAAATTCCCTGTCTCTATCTCTTTTTTTCCCAGTTTCACTGTCTCTCCTTCTTCCCTTCCCAGTTTCACTGTCTCTATATCTTCTTTTTCCAGTTTCACTGTCTCTCTCTCTTCTTTTCCCAGTTTCTCTGTCTATCTCTCTTCTTTTCCCAGTTTCACTGTCTCTCTATCTTCTTTGCCCAGTATCACTGTGTCTCTATATTCTCTTCCACGTTTTACTGTCTCTCTATCTTCTTTTCCCAGTTTCACTGTCTCTCTATCTTCTTTTCCCAGTTTTACTGTCTCTCTATCTTCTCTTCCAAGTTTCACTGTCTCTCTATCTTCTTTTCCCAGTTTCACTGTCTCTCTAACATCTTTTCCCAGTTTCACTGTCACTCTATCTTCCCTTCCAAGTTTCACTGTCTCTTTATCTTCTCTTCCAAGTGTCACTGTTCTTCTTTCTTCTTTTCCCAGTTTCACTGTCTCTCTATCTTCTTTTCCCAGTTTCACTGTCTCTCTAACTTCTTTTCTAAGTTTGACAATCTCTCTATCTTCTTTTCCCAGTGTCACTGACTCTCTATCTTTTTTTACCTGTCTCACTGTCTCTCTATCTTCTTTTCCCATTTTCAATGTCTCTCTCTCTTTTTTTCCCAGTTTCACTGTCTCTCCTTCTTCCCTTCCCAGTTTCACTGTCTCTATATCTTCTTTTTCCAGTTTCACTGTCTCTCTCTCTTCTTTTCCCAGTTTCTCTGTCTCTCTCTCTTCTTTTCCCAGTTTCACTGTCTCTCTATCTTCTTTTCCCAGTATCACTGTGTCTCTATTTTCTCTTCCACGTTTCACTGTTCTTCTTTCTTCTTTTCCCAGTTTCACTGTCTCTCTATCTTCTTTTCCCAGTTTCACTGTCTCTCTAACTTCTTTTCTAAGTTTGACAATCTCTCTATCTTCTTTTCCCAGTGTCACTGACTCTCTATCTTTTTTTACCTGTCTCACTGTCTCTCTATCTTCTTTTCCCATTTTCAATGTCTCTCTCTCTTTTTTTCCCAGTTTCACTGTCTCTCCTTCTTCCCTTCCCAGTTTCACTGTCTCTATATCTTCTTTTTCCAGTTTCACTGTCTCTCTCTCTTCTTTTCCCAGTTTCTCTGTCTGTCTCTCTTCTTTTCCCAGTTTCACTGTCTCTCTATCTTCTTTTCCCAGTATCACTGTGTCTCTATTTTCTCTTCCACGTTTCACTGTCTCTCTATCTTCTTTTCTTAGTTTCACTGTCTCTCTATCTTCTTTTCCCAGTTTTACTGTCTCTCTATCTTCTCTTCCAAGTTTCACTGTCTCTCTATCTTCTTTTCCCAGTTTCACTGTCTCTCTAACATCTTTTCCCAGTTTCACTGTCACTCTATCTTCCCTTCCAAGTTTCACTGTCTCTCTATCTTCTCTTCCAAGTGTCACTGTTCTTCTTTCTTCTTTTCCCAGTTTCACTGTCTCTCTATCTTCTTTTCCCAGTTTCACTGTCTCTCTAACTTCTTTTCTAAGTTTGACAATCTCTCTATCTTCTTTTCCCAGTGTCACTGACTCTCTATCTTTTTTTACCTGTCTCACTGTCTCTCTATCTTCTCTTCCAAGTGTCACTGTCTCTCTATCTTTTTTTCCAAGTTTCACTGTCTCTCTATCTTCTTTTCCCAGTTTCAATGTCTCTCTAACATCTTTTCCCAGTTTCACTGTCTCTCTATCTTCTCTTCCCAGTTTCACTGTCTCTCTATCTTCTTTTCACAGTTTCACTGTCTCTATATCTTCTTTTCCCAGTTTCACTGTCTCTCTATCTTCTTTTCCTAGTTTCACTGTCTCTCTATCTTCTTTTCCCAGTTTCACCGTCTCTGTATCTTCTTTTCCCAGTTTCACTGTCTCTCTATCTTCTCTTCCAAGTGTCACTGTCCTTCTTTCTTCTTTTCTTAGTTTCACTGTCTCTCTATCTTCTTTTCCCAGTTTCACTGTCTCTCTATCTTCTTTTCCCAGTTTCACTGTCTCTCTATCGTCTCTTCCAAGTTTCACTGTCTGTTTATCTTCTTTTCCCAGTTTCACTGTCTGTCTATCTTCTTTTCCCAGTTTCACTGTCTCTCTCTCGTCTTTTCCCAAATTCCCTGTCTCTATCTCTTTTTTTCCCAGTTTCACTGTCTCTCCTTCTTCCCTTCCCAGTTTCACTGTCTCTCTATCTTCTTTTCCCAGTTTCACTGTCTCTCTAACATCTTTTCCCAGTTTCACTGTCACTCTATCTTCCCTTCCAAGTTTCACTGTCTCTCTATCTTCTCTTCCAAGTGTCACTGTTCTTCTTTCTTCTTTTCCCAGTTTCACTGTCTCTCTATTTTCTTTTCCCAGTTTCACTGTCTCTCTAACTTCTTTTCTAAGTTTGACAATCTCTCTATCTTCTTTTCCCAGTGTCACTGACTCTCTATCTTTTTTTACCTGTCTCACTGTCTCTCTATCTTCTCTTCCAAGTTTCACTGTCTCTCTATCATCTTTTCCCAGTTTCACTGTCTCTCTAACATCTTTTCCCAGTTTCACTGTCTCTCTATCTTCTTTTTCCCAGTTTCACTGTCTCTCTAACTTCTTTTCTAAGTTTTACTGTCTCTCTATCTTCTTTTACCAGTGTCACTGTCTCTCTATCTTTTTTTCCAAGTTTCACTGTCTTTCTATCTTCTTTTCCCAGTTTCAATGTCTCTCTAACATCTTTTCCCAGTTTCACTGTCTCTCTATCTTCTCTTCCCAGTTTCACTGTCTCTCTATCTTCTTTTCACAGTTTCACTGTCTCTATATCTTCTTTTCCCAGTTTCACTGTCTCTCTATCTTCTTTTCCTAGTTTCACTGTCTCTCTATCTTCTTTTCCCAGTTTCACCGTCTCTGTATCTTCTTTTCCCAGTTTCACTGTCTCTCTATCTTCTCTTCCAAGTGTCACTGTCCTTCTTTCTTCTTTTCTTAGTTTCACTGTCTCTCTATCTTCTTTTCCCAGTTTCACTGTCTCTCTATCGTCTCTTCCAAGTTTCACTGTCTGTTTATCTTCTTTTCCCAGTTTCACTGTCTCTCTCTCGTCTTTTCCCAGTTTCACTGTCTCTCTCTCTTCTTTTCCCAGTTTCACTTTCTCTCTATCTTCTCTTCCAAGTTGCACTGTCTGTCTATCTTTTTTTCCTAGTTTCACTGTCTTTCTCTCTTCTTTTCCCAGTTTCACAATCTCTCTCTCTTTTTTTCCCAGTTTCACTGTCTCTCCATCTTCCCTTCCCAGTTTCACTGTCTCTATATCTTCTTTTTCCAGTTTCACTGTCTATCTCTCTTCTTTTCCCAGTTTCACTGTCTCTCTATCTTCTTTTCCCAGTTTCACTGTCTCTCTATCTTCTTTTCCTAGTTTCACTGTCTCTCTATCTTCTTTTCCCAGTTTCACTTTCTCTATATATTATTTTCCCAGTTTCACTGTCTCTCTATCTTCTCTTCCCAGTTTCACTGTCTCTCTATCTTCTTTTCCCAGTTTCAATGTCTCTATATCTTCTTTTCCCAGTTTCACTGTCTCTCTATCTTCTTTCCACAGTTTCACTGTCTCTCTATCTTCTTTTCCCAGTTTCGCTGTCTCTCTATCTTCTCTTCCAAGTTGCACTGTCTCTCCATCTTCTTTTCCTAGTTTAACTGTCTCTCTATCTTCTCTTCCAAAAATTCACAGTCTCTCTATCTTCTTTTTCCAGTTTCACTGTCTCTCTATCTTCTTTTCCTAGTTTCACTGTCTCTCTATATTCTTTTCCCAGTTTCACTGTCTCTCTATCTTCTTTTCCTAGTTTCACTGTCTCTCTATCCTCTTTTCCCAGTTTCATTGTCTCTCTATCTTCTTTTCCCAGTTTCACTGTCTCTCTATCTTCTTTTCCCAGTTGTACTGTCTCTCTATCTTCTTTTTCTAGTTTCACTGTCTCTCTATCTTCTTTTCCCAGTTTCACTTTCTCTATATATTATTTTCCCAGTTTCACTGTCTCTTTTTCTTCTTTTCCCAGTTTCACTGTCTCTCTATCTTCTTTTCCCAGTTTCACTGTCTCTCTATCTTCTTTTCCCAGTTTCACTGTCTCTCTATCTTTTCTTCCAAGTTTCACTGTCTCTCTATCTTCTTTTTCCCAGTTTCACTGTCTCTCTATCTTCTCTTCCCAGTTTCACTGTCTCTACATCTTCTTTTCCCAGTTTCACTGTCTCTCTATCTTCTTTTCCCAGTTTTACTGTCTCTATATCTTCTTTTCTTAGTTTCACTGTCTGTCAATCTTCTTTTCCCAGTTTCACTGTCTCTCCATCTTCCCTTCCAAGTTTCACTGTCTCTCTATCTTCTCTTCCAAGTGTCACTGTCCTTCTTTCTTCTTTTCCCAGTTTCACTGTCTCTCTCTCTTCTTTTCCCAGTTTCACTGTCTCTCTATCTTCTCTTCCAAGTTTCACTGTCTGTCTATCTTCTTTTCCCAGTTTCACTGTCTCTCTATCTTCTTTTCCCAGTTTCACTGTCTCTATATCTTCTTTTCCCAGTTTCACTTTCTCTCTATCTTCTCTTCCAAGTTTCACTGTCTGTCTATCTTCTTTTCCCAGTTTCAATGTCTCTCTCTCTTCTTTTCCCAGTTTCACTGTCTCTCTCTCTTTTTTTTGTCCAGTTTCACTGTCTCTCCATCTTCCCTTCCAAGTTTAACTGTCTCTCTATCTTCTTTTCCCAGTTTTACTGTCTCTATATCTTCTTTTCTTAGTTTCACTGTCTGTCAATCTTCTTTTCCCAGTTTCACTGTCTCTCCATCTTCCCTTCCAAGTTTCACTGTCTCTCTATCTTCTCTTCCAAGTGTCACTGTCGCTCTTTCTTCTTTTTCCAGTTTCAATGTCTCTCTCGCTTCTTTTCCCAGTTTCACTGTCTCTCTCTCTTTTTTTGTCCAGTTTCACTGTCTCTCCATCTTCCCTTCCAAGTTTAACTGTCTCTCTATCTTCTTTTCCCAGTTTCACTGTCTCTCTATCTTCTCTTCCAAGTTTTACTGTCTGTCTATCTTCTTTTCCCAGTTTCACTGTCTCTCTCTCTTCTTTTCCCAGTTTCACTGTCTCTCTATCTTCTTTTCCCAGTTTCACTGTCTCTCTATCTTCTTTTCCTAGTTTCACTGTCTCTCTATCTTCTTTTCCCAGTTTCACTTTCTCTATATATTATTTTCCCAGTTTCACTGTCTCTTTTTCTTCTTTTCCCAGTTTCACTGTCTCTCTATCTTCTTTTCCCAGTTTCACTGTCTCTCTATCTTCTTTTTCCAGTTTCACTGTCTCTCTATCTTCTCTTCCCAGTTTCAATGTCTCTCTAACATCTTTTCCCAGTTTCACTGTCTCTCTATCTTCTCTTCCCAGTTTCACTGTCTCTCTATCTTCTTTTCTCAGTTTCAATGTCTCTCTATCTTCTTTTCCTAGTTTCACTGTCTCTCTATCTTCTTTTCCCAGTTTCACTGTCTCTGTATCTTCTTTTCCCAGTTTCACTGTCTCTCTATCTTCTCTTCCAAGTGTCACTGTCCTTCTTTCTTCTTTTCTTAGTTTCACTGTCTCTCTATCTTCTTTTCCCAGTTTCACTGTCTCTCTATCTTCTCTTCCAAGTTTCACTGTCTGTCTATCTTCTTTTCCCAGTTTCACTGTCTCTCTCTCGTCTTTTCCCAGTTTCGCTGTCTCTCTCTCTTCTTTTCCCAGTTTCACTTTCTCTCTATCTTCTCTTCCAAGTTGCACTGTCTGTCTATCTTTTTTTCCCAGTTTCACTGTCTTTCTCTCTTCTTTTCCCAAATTCACTGTCTCTCTCTCTTTTTTTCCCAGTTTCACTGTCTCTCCTTCTTCCCTTCCCAGTTTCACTGTCTCTATATCTTCTTTTTCCAGTTTCACTGTCTCTCTCTCTTCTTTTCCCAGTTTCTCTGTCTCTCTCTCTTCTTTTCCCAGTTTCACTGTCTCTCTATCTTCTTTTCCCAGTATCACTGTGTCTCTATCTTCTCTTCCACGTTTCACTGTCTCTCTATCTTCTATTCCCAGTTTCACTGTCTCTCTATCTTCTTTTCCCAGTTTTACTGTCTCTCTATCTTCTCTTGCAAGTTTCACTGTCTCTCTATCTTCTTTTCCCAGTTTCACTGTCTCTCTAACATCTTTTCCTAGTTTCACTGTCACTCTATCTTCCCTTCCAAGTTTCACTGTCTCTCTATCTTCTCTTCCAAGTGTCACTGTTCTTCTTTCTTCTTTCCACAGTTTCACTGTCTCTCTATCTTCTTTTCCCAGTTTCGCTGTCTCTCTATCTTCTCTTCCAAGTTGCACTGTCTCTCCATCTTCTTTTCCTAGTTTAACGGTCTCTCTATCTTCTCTTCCAAAATTCACAGTCTCTCTATCTTTTTTTCCCAGTTTCACTGTCTCTCTATCTTCTTTTCCCAGTTTCACTGTCTCTCTCTCTTCTTTTCCCAGTTTCACTGTCTCTCTATCTTCTTTTCCCAGTTTCACTGTCTATCTATCTTCTTTTCCCAGTTTCACTGTCTCTCTATCTTCTTTTCCCAGTTTCACTGTCTCTCTATCTTCTTTTCCTAGTTTCACTGTCTCTCTATCTTCTTTTCCCAGTTTCATTGTCTCTCTATCTTCTTTTCCCAGTTTCACTGTCTCTCTATCTTCTTTTCCCAGTTTCACTGTCTCTCTATCTTCTTTTTCTAGTTTCACTGTCTCTCTATCTTCTTTTCCCAGTTTCACTTTCTCTATATATTATTTTCCCAGTTTCACTGTCTTTTTTTCTTCTTTTCCCAGTTTCACTGTCTCTCTATCTTCTTTTCCCAGTTTCACTGTCTCTCTATCTTCTTTTCCCAGTTTCACTGTCTCTCTATCTTTTCTTCCAAGTTTCACTGTCTCTCTATCTTCTTTTTCCCAGTTTCACTGTCTCTCTATCTTCTCTTCCCAGTTTCACTGTCTCTACATCTTCTTTTCCCAGTTTTACTGTCTCTCTATCTTCTTTTCCCAGTTTTACTGTCTCTATATCTTCTTTTCTTAGTTTCACTGTCTGTCAATCTTCTTTTCCCAGTTTCACTGTCTCTCCATCTTCCCTTCCAAGTTTCACTGTCTCTCTATCTTCTCTTCCAAGTGTCACTGTCCTTCTTTCTTCTTTTCCCAGTTTCACTGTCTCTCTATCTTCTTTTCCGAGTTTCACTGTCTCTCTATCTTCTCTTCCAAGTTTCACTGTCTGTCTATCTTTTTTTCCCAGTTTCACTGTCTCTCTATCTTCTTTTCCCAGTTTCACTGTCTCTATATCTTCTTTTCCCAGTTTCACTTTCTCTCTATCTTCTCTTCCAAGTTTCACTGTCTGTCTATCTTCTTTTCCCAGTTTCAATCTCTCTCTCTTCTTTTCCCAGTTTCACTGTCTCTCTCTCTTTTTTTTGTCCAGTTTCACTGTCTCTCCATCTTCCCTTCCAAGTTTAACTGTCTCTCTATCTTCTTTTCCCAGTTTTACTGTCTCTATATCTTCTTTTCTTAGTTTCACTGTCTGTCAATCTTCTTTTCCCAGTTTCACTGTCTCTCCATCTTCCCTTCCAAGTTTCACTGTCTCTCTATCTTCTCTTCCAAGTGTCACTGTCGCTCTTTCTTCTTTTTCCAGTTTCACTGTCTCTCTATCTTCTTTTCCCAGTTTCACTGTCTCTCTATCTTCTCTTCCAAGTTTCACTGTCTGTCTATCTTCTTTTCCCAGTTTCACTGTCTCTCTATCTTCTTTTCCCAGTATCACTGTCTCTATATCTTCTTTTCCCAGTTTCACTTTCTCTCTATCTTCTCTTCCAAGTTTCACTGTCTGTCTATCTTCATTTCCTAGTTTCAATGTCTCTCTCTCTTCTTTTTCCAGTTTCACTGTCTCTCTCTCTTTGTTTTTCCAGTTTCACTGTCTCTCCATCTTCCCTTCCAAGTTTAACTGTCTGTCTATCTTCTTTTCCCAGTTTCACTGTCTCTCTCTCTTCTTTTCCCAGTTTCACTGTCTCTCTCTCTTATTTTCCCAGTTTCACTTTCTCTCTATCTTCTTTTCCCAGTTTCACTGTCTCTCTCTCTTCTTTTCCCAGTTTCACTGTCTCTCCATCTTCCCTTCCAAGTTTCACTGTCTCTCTATCTTCTTTTCCCAGTTTCACTGTCTCTCTATCTTCTTTCCCCAGTTTCACTGTCTCTCTATCTTCTTTTCCCAGTTTCACTGTCTCTCTATCTTCTCTTCCAAGTTTCACTGTCTCTCTCTCTTCTTTTCCCAGTTTCACTGTCTCTCCATCTTCCCTTCCAAGTTTCACTGTCTCTCTATCTTCTTTTCCCAGTTTCACTGTCTCTCTATCTTCTTTCCCCAGTTTCACTGTCTCTCTATCTTCTTTTCCCAGTTTCACTGTCTCTCTATCTTCTCTTCCAAGTTTCACTGTCTCTCTATCTTCTTTTCCCAGTGTCACTGTCTCTCTATCTTTTTTTCCCTGTCTCACTGTCTCTCTATCTTCGTTTCCCAGTTTCAATGTCTCTCTAACATCTTTTCCCAGTTTCACTGTCTCTCTATCTTCTCTTCCCAGTTTCACAGTTTCTCTATCTTCTTTCCACAGTTTCACTGTCTCTATATCTTCTTTTCCCAGTTTCACTGTCTCTCTATCTTCTTTTCCCAGTTTCACTGTCTCTCTATCTTCTCTTCCCAGTTTCACAGTTTCTCTATCTTCTTTCCACAGTTTCACTGTCTCTATATCTTCTTTTCCCAGTATCACTGTCTCTTTATCTTCTTTCCACAGTTTCACTGTCTCTCTATCTTCTTTTCCCAGTTTCGCTGTCTCTCTATCTTCTCTTCCAAGTTGCACTGTCTCTCCATCTTTTTTTCCTAGTTTAACGGTCTCTCTATCTTCTCTTCCGAAAATTCACAGTCTCTCTATCTTCTTTTCCCAGTTTCACTGTCTCTCTATCTTCTTTTCCTAGTTTCACTGTCTCTCTATCTTCTTTTCCCAGTTTCACTGTCTCTCTATCTTCTTTTCCTAGTTTCACTATCTCTCTATCTTCTTTTCCCAGTTTCATTGTCTCTCTATCTTCTTTTCCCAGTTTCACTGTCTCTCTATCTTCTTTTCCCAGTTTCACTGTCTCTCTATCTTCTTTTTCTAGTTTCACTGTCTCTCTATCTTCTTTTCCCAGTTTCACTTTCTCTATATATTATTTTCCCAGTTTCACTGTCTCTCTATCTTCTCTTCCCAGTTTCACTGTCTCTCTATCTTCTTTTCCCAGTTTCAATGTCTCTATATCTTCTTTTCCCAGTTTCACTGTCTCTCTATCTTCTTTCCACAGTTTCACTGTCTCTCTATCTTCTTTTCCCAGTTTCGCTGTCTCTCTATCTTCTCTTCCAAGTTGCACTGTCTCTCCATCTTCTTTTCCTAGTTTAACGGTCTCTCTATCTTCTCTTCCAAAAATTCACAGTCTCTCTATCTTCTTTTCCCAGTTTCACTGTCTCTCTATCTTCTTTTCCTAGTTTCACTGTCTCTCTATCTTCTTTTCCCAGTTTCACTGTCTCTCTATCTTCTTTTCCTAGTTTCACTGTCTCTCTATCTTCTTTTCCCAGTTTCATTGTCTCTCTATCTTCTTTTCCCAGTTTCACTGTCTCTCTATCTTCTTTTCGCAGTTTCACTGTCTCTCTATCTTCTTTTTCTAGTTTCACTGTCTCTCTATCTTCTTTTCCCAGTTTCACTTTCTCTATATATTATTTTCCCAGTTTCACTGTCTCTTTTTCTTCTTTTCCCAGTTTCACTGTCTCTCTATCTTCTTTTCCCAGTTTCACTGTCTCTCTATCTTCTTTTCCCAGTTTCACTGTCTCTCTATCTTTTCTTCCAAGTTTCACTGTCTCTCAATCTTCTTTTTCCCAGTTTCACTGTCTCTCTATCATCTCTTCCCAGTTTCACTGTCTCTCTATCTTCTCTTCCAAGTTTCACTGTCTGTCTATCTTCTTTTCCCAGTTTCACTGTCTCTCTATCTTCTTTTCCCAGTTTCACTGTCTCTATATCTTCTTTTCCCAGTTTCACTTTCTCTCTATCTTCTCTTCCAAGTTTCACTGTCTGTCTATCTTCTTTTCCCAGTTTCAAGGTCTCTCTCTCTTCTTTTCCCAGTTTCACTGTCTCTCTCTCTTTTTTTTGTCCAGTTTCACTGTCTCTCCATCTTCCCTTCCAAGTTTAACTGTCTCTCTATCTTCTTTTCCCAGTTTTACTGTCTCTATATCTTCTTTTCTTAGTTTCACTGTCTGTCAATCTTCTTTTCCCAGTTTCACTGTCTCTCCATCTTCCCTTCCAAGTTTCACTGTCTCTCTATCTTCTCTTCCAAGTGTCACTGTCGCTCTTTCTTCTTTTTCCAGTTTCAATGTCTCTCTCGCTTCTTTTCCCAGTTTCACTGTCTCTCTCTCTTTTTTTGTCCAGTTTCACTGTCTCTCCATCTTCCCTTCCAAGTTTAACTGTCTCTCTATCTTCTTTTCCAAGTTTCACTGTCTCTCTATCTTCTCTTCCAAGTTTTACTGGCTGTCTATCTTCTTTTCCCAGTTTCACTGTCTCTCTCTCTTCTTTTCCCAGTTTCACTGTCTCTCTATCTTCTTTTCCCAGTTTCACTGTCTCTCTATCTTCCCTTCCAAGTTTCACTGTCTCTCTATCTTCTTTCCCCAGTTTCACTTTCTCTATATATTATTTTCCCAGTTTCACTGTCTCTTTTTCTTCTTTTCCCAGTTTCACTTACTCTCTATCTTCTTTTCCCAGTTTCACTGTCTCTCTATCTTCTTTTTCCAGTTTCACTGTCTCTCTATCTTCCTTTCCCAGTTTCAATGTCTCTCTAACATCTTTTCCCAGTTTCACTGTCTCTCTATCTTCTCTTCCCAGTTTCACTGTCTCTCTATCTTCTTTTCACAGTTTCACTGTCTCTATATCTTCTTTTCTCAGTTTCACTGTCTCTCTATCTTCTTTTCCTAGTTTCACTGTCTCTCTATCTTCTTTTCCCAGTTTCACTGTCTCTGTATCTTCTTTTCCCAGTTTCACTGTCTCTCTATCTTCTCTTCCAAGTGTCACTGTCCTTCTTTCTTCTTTTCTTAGTTTCACTGTCTCTCTATCTTCTTTTCCCAGTTTCACTGTCTCTCTATCTTCTCTTCCAAGTTTCACTGTCTGTCTATCTTCTTTTCCCAGTTTCACTGTCTCTCTCTCGTCTTTTGCCAGTTTCACTGTCTCTCTCTCTTCTTTTCCCAGTTTCACTTTCTCTCTATCTTCTCTTCCAAGTTGCACTGTCTGTCTATCTTTTTTTCCCAGTTTCACTGTCTTTCTCTCTTCTTTTCCCAAATTCACTGTCTCTCTCTCTTTTTTTCCCAGTTTCACTGTCTCTCCTTCTTCCCTTCCCAGTTTCACTGTCTCTTTATCTTCTTTTTCCAGTTTCACTGTCTCTCTCTCTTCTTTTCCCAGTTTCTCTGTCTCTCTCTCTTCTTTTCCCAGTTTCACTGTCTCTCTATCTTCTTTTCCCAGTTTCACTGTGTCTCTATCTTCTCTTCCACGTTTCACTGTCTCTCTATCTTCTTTTCCCAGTTTCACTGTCTCTCTATCTTCTTTTCCCAGTTTTACTGTCTCTCTATCTTCTCTTCCAAGTTTCACTGTCTCTCTATCTTCTTTTTCCAGTTTCACTGTCTCTCTAACATCTTTTCCCAGTTTCACTGTCACTCTATCTTCCCTTCCAAGTTTCACTGTCTCTCTATCTTCTCTTCCAAGTGTCACTGTTCTTCTTTCTTCTTTTCCCAGTTTCACTGTCTCTCTATCTTCTTTTCCCAGTTTCACTGTCTCTCTAACTTCTTTTCTAAGTTTGACTGTCTCTCTATCTTCTTTTCCCAGTGTCACTGACTCTCTATCTTTTTTTACCTGTCTCAATGTCTCTCTATCTTCTTTTCCCTATTTCAATGTCTCTCTAACATCTTTTCCCAGTTTCACTGTCTCTCTATCTTCTCTTCCCAGTTTCACTGTTTCTCTATCTTCTTTCCACAGTTTCACTGTCTCTATATCTTCTTTTCCCAGTTTCACTGTCTCTTTATCTTCTTTCCACAGTTTCACTGTCTCTCTATCTTCTTTTCCCAGTTTCGCTGTCTCTCTATCTTCTCTTCTAAGTTGCACTGTCTCTCCATCTTCTTTTCCTAGTTTAACGGTCTCTCTATCTTCTCTTCCAAAATTCACAGTCTCTCTATCTTTTTTTCCCAGTTTCACTGTCTCTCTATCTTCTTTTCCCAGTTTCACTGTCTCTCTCTCTTCTTTTCCCAGTTTCACTGTCTCTCTATCTTCTTTTCCCAGTTTCACTGTCTATCTATCTTCTTTTCCCAGTTTCACTGTCTCTCTATCTTCTTTTCCCAGTTTCACTGTCTCTCTATCTTCTTTTCCTAGTTTCACTGTCTCTCTATCTTCTTTTCCCAGTTTCATTGTCTCTCTATCTTCTTTTCCCAGTTTCACTGTCTCTCTATCTTCTTTTCCCAGTTTCACTGTCTCTCTATCTTCTTTTTCTAGTTTCACTGTCTCTCTATCTTCTTTTCCCAGTTTCACTTTCTCTATATATTATTTTCCCAGTTTCACTGTCTCTTTTTCTTCTTTTCCCAGTTTCACTGTCTCTCTATCTTCTTTTCCCAGTTTCACTGTCTCTCTATCTTCTTTTCCCAGTTTCACTGTCTCTCTATCTTTTCTTCCAAGTTTCACTGTCTCTCTATCTTCTTTTTCCCAGTTTCACTGTCTCTCTATCTAATCTTCCCAGTTTCACTGTCTCTACATCTTCTTTTCCCAGTTTTACTGTCTCTCTATCTTCTTTTCCCAGTTTTACTGTCTCTATATCTTCTTTTCTTAGTTTCACTGTCTGTCAATCTTCTTTTCCCAGTTTCACTGTCTCTCCATCTTCCCTTCCAAGTTTCACTGTCTCTCTATCTTCTCTTCCAAGTGTCACTGTCCTTCTTTCTTCTTTTCCCAGTTTCACTGTCTCTCTATCTTCTTTTCCCAGTTTCACTGTCTCTCTATCTTCTCTTCCAAGTTTCACTGTCTGTCTATCTTCTTTTCCCAGTTTCACTGTCTCTCTATCTTCTTTTCCCAGTTTCACTGTCTCTATATCTTCTTTTCCCAGTTTCACTGTCTCTCTATCTTCTCTTCCAAGTTTCACTGTCTGTCTATCTTCTTTTCCCAGTTTCAATGTCTCTCTCTCTTCTTTTCCCAGTTTCACTGTCTCTCTCTCTTTTTTTTGTCCAGTTTCACTGTCTCTCCATCTTCCCTTCCAAGTTTAACTGTCTCTCTATCTTCTTTTCCCAGTTTTACTGTCTCTATATCTTCTTTTCTTAGTTTCACTGTCTGTCAATCTTCTTTTCCCAGTTTCACTGTCTCTCCATCTTCCCTTCCAAGTTTCACTGTCTCTCTATCTTCTCTTCCAAGTGTCACTGTCGCTCTTTCTTCTTTTTCCAGTTTCACTGTCTCTCTATCTTCTTTTCCCAGATTCACTGTCTCTCTATCTTCTCTTCCAGGTTTCACTGTCTGTCTATCTTCTTTTCCCAGTTTCACTGTCTCTCTATCTTCTTTTCCCAGTTTCACTGTCTCTATATCTTCTTTTCCCAGTTTCACTTTCTCTCTATCTTCTCTTCCAAGTTTCACTGTCTATCTATCTTTATTTCCCAGTTTCAATGTCTCTCTCTCTTCTTTTTCCAGTTTCACTGTCTCTCTCTCTTTGTTTTTCCAGTTTCACTGTCTCTCCATCTTCCCTTCCAAGTTTAACTGTCTGTCTATCTTCTTTTCCCAGTTTCACTGTCTCTCTCTCTTCTTTTCCCAGTTTCACAGTCTCTCTCTCTTATTTTCCCAGTTTCACTTTCTCTTTATCTTCTTTTCCCAGTTTCACTGTCTCTCTCTCTTCTTTTCCCAGTTTCACTGTCTCTCCATCTTCCCTTCCAAGTTTCACTGTCTCTCTATCTTCTTTTCCCAGTTTCACTGTCTCTCTATCTTCTTTCCCCAGTTTCACTGTCTCTCTATCTTCTTTTCCCAGTTTCACTGTCTCTCTATCTTCTCTTCCAAGTTTCACTGTCTCTCTATCTTCTTTTCCCAGTTTCACTGTCTCTCTCTCTTCTTTTCCCAGTTTCACTGTCTCTCTATCTTCTTTTCCCAGTTTCACTGTCTCTCTATCTTCTTTTCCTAGTTTCACTGTCTCTCTATCTTCTTTTCCCAGTTTCACTTTCTCTATATATTATTTTCCCAGTTTCACTGTCTCTCTATCTTCTCTTCCCAGTTTCACTGTCTCTCTATCTTCTTTTCCCAGTTTCAATGTCTCTATATCTTGTTTTCCCAGTTTCACTGTCTCTCTATCTTCTTTCCACAGTTTCACTGTCTCTCTATCTTCTTTTCCCAGTTTCGCTGTCTCTCTATCTTCTCTTCCAAGTTGCACTGTCTCTCCATCTTCTTTTCCTAGTTTAACTGTCTCTCTATCTTCTCTTCCAAAAATTCACAGTCTCTCTATCTTCTTTTTCCAGTTTCACTGTCTCTCTATCTTCTTTTCCTAGTTTCACTGTCTCTCTATCTTCTTTTCCCAGTTTCACTGTCTCTCTATCTTCTTTTCCTAGTTTCACTGTCTCTCTATCTTCTTTTCCCAGTTTCATTGTCTCTCTATCTTCTTTTCTCAGTTTCACTGTCTCTCTATCTTCTTTTCCCAGTTTTACTGTCTCTCTATCTTCTTTTTCTAGTTTCACTGTCTCTCTATCTTCTTTTCCCAGTTTCACTTTCTCTATATATTATTTTCCCAGTTTCACTGTCTCTTTTTCTTCTTTTCCCAGTTTCACTGTCTCTCTATCTTCTTTTCCCAGTTTCACTGTCTCTCTATCTTCTTTTCCCAGTTTCACTGTCTCTCTATCTTTTCTTCCAAGTTTCACTGTCTCTCTATCTTCTTTTTCCCAGTTTCACTGTCTCTCTATCTTCTCTTCCCAGTTTCACTGTCTCTACATCTTCTTTTCCCAGTTTCACTGTCTCTCTATCTTCTTTTCCCAGTTTTACTGTCTCTATATCTTCTTTTCTTAGTTTCACTGTCTGTCAATCTTCTTTTCCCAGTTTCACTGTCTCTCCATCTTCCCTTCCAAGTTTCACTGTCTCTCTATCTTCTCTTCCAAGTGTCACTGTCCTTCTTTCTTCTTTTCCCAGTTTCACTGTCTCTCTCTCTTCTTTTCCCAGTTTCACTGTCTCTCTATCTTCTCTTCCAAGTTTCACTGTCTGTCTATCTTCTTTTCCCAGTTTCACTGTCTCTCTATCTTCTTTTCCCAGTTTCACTGTCTCTATATCTTCTTTTCCCAGTTTCACTTTCTCTCTATCTTCTCTTCCAAGTTTCACTGTCTGTCTATCTTCTTTTCCCAGTTTCAATGTCTCTCTCTCTTCTTTTCCCAGTTTCACTGTCTCTCTCTCTTTTTTTTGTCCAGTTTCACTGTCTCTCCATCTTCCCTTCCAAGTTTAACTGTCTCTCTATCTTCTTTTCCCAGTTTTACTGTCTCTATATCTTCTTTTCTTAGTTTCACTGTCTGTCAATCTTCTTTTCCCAGTTTCACTGTCTCTCCATCTTCCCTTCCAAGTTTCACTGTCTCTCTATCTTCTCTTCCAAGTGTCACTGTCCTTCTTTCTTCTTTTCCCAGTTTCACTGTCTCTCTCTCTTCTTTTCCCAGTTTCACTGTCTCTCTATCTTCTCTTCCAAGTTTCACTGTCTGTCTATCTTCTTTTCCCAGTTTCACTGTCTCTCTATCTTCTTTTCCCAGTTTCACTGTCTATCTATCTTTATTTCCCAGTTTCACTTTCTCTCCATCTTCCCTTCCAAGTTTAACTGTCTCTCTATCTTCTTTTCCCAGTTTCACTGTCTCTCTATCTTCTCTTCCAAGTTTTACTGTCTGTCTATCTTCTTTTCCCAGTTTCACTGTCTCTCTCTCTTCTTTTCCCAGTTTCACTGTCTCTCTATCTTCTTTTCCCAGTTTCACTGTCTCTCTATCTTCTTTTCCTAGTTTCACTGTCTCTCTATCTTCTTTTCCCAGTTTCACTTTCTCTATATATTATTTTCCCAGTTTCACTGTCTCTTTTTCTTCTTTTCCCAGTTTCACTGTCTCTCTATCTTCTTTTCCCAGTTTCACTGTCTCTCTATCTTCTTTTTCCAGTTTCACTGTCTCTCTATCTTCTCTTCCCAGTTTCAATGTCTCTCTAACATCTTTTCCCAGTTTCACTGTCTCTCTATCTTCTCTTCCCAGTTTCACTGTCTCTCTATCTTCTTTTCTCAGTTTCAATGTCTCTCTATCTCCTTTTTCTAGTTTCACTGTCTCTCTATCTTCTTTTCCCAGTTTCACTGTCTCTGTATCTTCTTTTCCCAGTTTCACTGTCTCTCTATCTTCTCTTCCAAGTGTCACTGTCCTTCTTTCTTCTTTTCTTAGTTTCACTGTCTCTCTATCTTCTTTTCCCAGTTTCACTGTCTCTCTATCTTCTCTTCCAAGTTTCACTGTCTGTCTATCTTCTTTTCCCAGTTTCACTGTCTCTCTCTCGTCTTTTCCCAGTTTCACTGTCTCTCTCTCTTCTTTTCCCAGTTTCACTTTCTCTCTATCTTCTCTTCCAAGTTGCACTGTCTGTCTATCTTTTTTTCCCAGTTTCACTGTCTTTCTCTCTTCTTTTCCCAAATTCACTGTCTCTCTCTCTTTTTTTCCCAGTTTCACTGTCTCTCCTTCTTCCCTTCCCAGTTTCACTGTCTCTATATCTTCTTTTTCCAGTTTCACTGTCTCTCTCTCTTCTTTTCCCAGTTTCTCTGTCTCTCTCTCTTCTTTTCCCAGTTTCACTGTCTCTCTATCTTCTTTTCCCAGTATCACTGTGTCTCTATCTTCTCTTCCACGTTTCACTGTCTCTCTATCTTCTATTCACAGTTTCACTGTCTCTCTATCTTCTTTTCCCAGTTTTACTGTCTCTCTATCTTCTCTTCCAAGTTTCACTGTCTCTCTATCTTCTTTTCCCAGTTTCACTGTCTCTCTAACATCTTTTCCTAGTTTCACTGTCACTCTATCTTCCCTTCCAAGTTTCACTGTCTCTCTATCTTCTCTTCCAAGTGTCACTGTTCTTCTTTCTTCTTTCCACAGTTTCACTGTCTCTCTATCTTCTTTTCCCAGTTTCGCTGTCTCTCTATCTTCTCTTCCAAGTTGCACTGTCTCTCCATCTTCTTTTCCTAGTTTAACGGTCTCTCTATCTTCTCTTCCAAAATTCACAGTCTCTCTATCTTTTTTTCCCAGTTTCACTGTCTCTCTATCTTCTTTTCCCAGTTTCACTGTCTCTCTCTCTTCTTTTCCCAGTTTCACTGTCTCTCTATCTTCTTTTCCCAGTTTCACTGTCTATCTATCTTCTTTTCCCAGTTTCACTGTCTCTCTATCTTCTTTTCCCAGTTTCACTGTCTCTCTATCTTCTTTTCCTAGTTTCACTGTCTCTCTATCTTCTTTTCCCAGTTTCATTGTCTCTCTATCTTCTTTTCCCAGTTTCACTGTCTCTCTATCTTCTTTTCCCAGTTTCACTGTCTCTCTATCTTCTTTTTCTAGTTTCACTGTCTCTCTATCTTCTTTTCCCAGTTTCACTTTCTCTATATATTATTTTCCCAGTTTCACTGTCTCTTTTTCTTCTTTTCCCAGTTTCACTGTCTCTCTATCTTCTTTTCCCAGTTTCACTGTCTCTCTATCTTCTTTTCCCAGTTTCACTGTCTCTCTATCTTTTCTTCCAAGTTTCACTGTCTCTCTATCTTCTTTTTCCCAGTTTCACTGTCTCTCTATCTTCTCTTCCCAGTTTCACTGTCTCTACATCTTCTTTTCCCAGTTTTACTGTCTCTCTATCTTCTTTTCCCAGTTTTACTGTCTCTATATCTTCTTTTCTTAGTTTCACTGTCTGTCAATCTTCTTTTCCCAGTTTCACTGTCTCTCCATCTTCCCTTCCAAGTTTCACTGTCTCTCTATCTTCTCTTCCAAGTGTCACTGTCCTTCTTTCTTCTTTTCCCAGTTTCACTGTCTCTCTATCTTCTTTTCCGAGTTTCACTGTCTCTCTATCTTCTCTTCCAAGTTTCACTGTCTGTCTATCTTTTTTTCCCAGTTTCACTGTCTCTCTATCTTCTTTTCCCAGTTTCACTGTCTCTATATCTTCTTTTCCCAGTTTCACTTTCTCTCTATCTTCTCTTCCAAGTTTCACTGTCTGTCTATCTTCTTTTCCCAGTTTCAATGTCTCTCTCTCTTCTTTTCCCAGTGTCACTGTCTCTCTCTCTTTTTTTTGTCCAGTTTCACTGTCTCTCCATCTTCCCTTCCAAGTTTAACTGTCTCTCTATCTTCTTTTCCCAGTTTTACTGTCTCTATATCTTCTTTTCTTAGTTTCACTGTCTGTCAATCTTCTTTTCCCAGTTTCACTGTCTCTCCATCTTCCCTTCCAAGTTTCACTGTCTCTCTATCTTCTCTTCCAAGTGTCACTGTCGCTCTTTCTTCTTTTTCCAGTTTCACTGTCTCTCTATCTTCTTTTCCCAGTTTCACTGTCTCTCTATCTTCTCTTCCAAGTTTCACTGTCTGTCTATCTTCTTTTCTCAGTTTCACTGTCTCTCTATCTTCTTTTCCCAGTTTCACTGTCTCTATATCTTCTTTTCCCAGTTTCACTTTCTCTCTATCTTCTCTTCCAAGTTTCACTGTCTGTCTATCTTCATTTCCTAGTTTCAATGTCTCTCTCTCTTCTTTTTCCAGTTTCACTGTCTCTCTCTCTTTGTTTTTCCAGTTTCATTGTCTCTCCATCTTCCCTTCCAAGTTTAACTGTCTGTCTATCTTCTTTTCCCAGTTTCACTGTCTCTCTCTCTTCTTTTCCCAGTTTCACTGTCTCTCTCTCTTATTTTCCCAGTTTCACTTTCTCTCTATCTTCTTTTCCCAGTTTCACTGTCTCTCTCTCTTCTTTTCCCAGTTTCACTGTCTCTCCATCTTCCCTTCCAAGTTTCACTGTCTCTCTATCTTCTTTTCCCAGTTTCACTGTCTCCCTATCTTCTTTCCCCAGTTTCACTGTCTCTCTATCTTCTTTTCCCAGTTTCACTGTCTCTCTATCTTCTCTTCCAAGTTTCACTGTCTCTCTCTCTTCTTTTCCCAGTTTCACTGTCTCTCCATCTTCCCTTCCAAGTTTCACTGTCTCTCTATCTTCTTTTCCCAGTTTCACTGTCTCTCTATCTTCTTTCCCCAGTTTCACTGTCTCTCTATCTTCTTTTCCCAGTTTCACTGTCTCTCTATCTTCTCTTCCAAGTTTCACTGTCTCTCTATCTTCTTTTCCCAGTGTCACTGTCTCTCTATCTTTTTTTCCCTGTCTCACTGTCTCTCTATCTTCTTTTCCCAGTTTCAATGTCTCTCTAACATCTTTTCCCAGTTTCACTGTCTCTCTATCTTCTCTTCCCAGTTTCACAGTTTCTCTATCTTCTTTCCACAGTTTCACTGTCTCTATATCTTCTTTTCCCAGTTTCACTGTCTCTCTATCTTCTTTTCCCAGTTTCACTGTCTCTCTATCTTCTCTTCCCAGTTTCACAGTTTCTCTATCTTCTTTCCACAGTTTCACTGTCTCTATATCTTCTTTTCCCAGTATCACTGTCTCTTTATCTTCTTTCCACAGTTTCACTGTCTCTCTATCTTCTTTTCCCAGTTTCGCTGTCTCTCTATCTTCTCTTCCAAGTTGCACTGTCTCTCCATCTTTTTTTCCTAGTTTAACGGTCTCTCTATCTTCTCTTCCGAAAATTCACAGTCTCTCTATCTTCTTTTCCCAGTTTCACTGTCTCTCTATCTTCTTTTCCTAGTTTCACTGTCTCTCTATCTTCTTTTCCCAGTTTCACTGTCTCTCTATCTTCTTTTCCTAGTTTTACTATCTCTCTATCTTCTTTTCCCAGTTTCATTGTCTCTCTATCTTCTTTTCCCAGTTTCACTGTCTCTCTATCTTCTTTTCCCAGTTTCACTGTCTCTCTATCTTCTTTTTCTAGTTTCACTGTCTCTCTATCTTCTTTTCCCAGTTTCACTTTCTCTATATATTATTTTCCCAGTTTCACTGTCTCTCTATCTTCTCTTCCCAGTTTCATTGTCTCTCTATCTTCTTTTCCCAGTTTCAATGTCTCTATATCTTCTTTTCCCAGTTTCACTGTCTCTCTATCTTCTTTCCACAGTTTCACTGTCTCTCTATCTTCTTTTCCCAGTTTCGCTGTCTCTCTATCTTCTCTTCCAAGTTGCACTGTCTCTCCATCTTCTTTTCCTAGTTTAACGGTCTCTCTATCTTCTCTTCCAAAAATTCACAGTCTCTCTATCTTCTTTTCCCAGTTTCACTGTCTCTCTATCTTCTTTTCCTAGTTTCACTGTCTCTCTATCTTCTTTTCCCAGTTTCACTGTCTCTCTATCTTCTTTTCCTAGTTTCACTGTCTCTCTATCTTCTTTTCCCAGTTTCATTGTCTCTCTATCTTCTTTTCCCAGTTTCACTGTCTCTCTATCTTCTTTTCGCAGTTTCACTGTCTCTCTATCTTCTTTTTCTAGTTTCACTGTCTCTCTATCTTCTTTTCCCAGTTTCACTTTCTCTATATATTATTTTCCCAGTTTCACTGTCTCTTTTTCTTCTTTTCCCAGTTTCACTGTCTCTCTATCTTCTTTTCCCAGTTTCACTGTCTCTCTATCTTCTTTTCCCAGTTTCACTGTCTCTCTATCTTTTCTTCCAAGTTTCACTGTCTCTCAATCTTCTTTTTCCCAGTTTCACTGTCTCTCTATCTTCTCTTCCCAGTTTCACTGTCTCTCTATCTTCTCTTCCAAGTTTCACTGTCTGTCTATCTTCTTTTCCCAGTTTCACTGTCTCTCTATCTTCTTTTCCCAGTTTCACTGTCTCTATATCTTCTTTTCCCAGTTTCACTTTCTCTCTATCTTCTCTTCCAAGTTTCACTGTCTGTCTATCTTCTTTTCCCAGTTTCAAGGTCTCTCTCTCTTCTTTTCCCAGTTTCACTGTCTCTCTCTCTTTTTTTTGTCCAGTTTCACTGTCTCTCCATCTTCCCTTCCAAGTTTAACTGTCTCTCTATCTTCTTTTCCCAGTTTTACTGTCTCTATATCTTCTTTTCTTAGTTTCACTGTCTGTCAATCTTCTTTTCCCAGTTTCACTGTCTCTCCATCTTCCCTTCCAAGTTTCACTGTCTCTCTATCTTCTCTTCCAAGTGTCACTGTCGCTCTTTCTTCTTTTTCCAGTTTCAATGTCTCTCTCGCTTCTTTTCCCAGTTTCACTGTCTCTCTCTCTTTTTTTGTCCAGTTTCACTGTCTCTCCATCTTCCCTTCCAAGTTTAACTGTCTCTCTATCTTCTTTTCCCAGTTTCACTGTCTCTCTATCTTCTCTTCCAAGTTTTACTGGCTGTCTATCTTCTTTTCCCAGTTTCACTGTCTCTCTCTCTTCTTTTCCCAGTTTCACTGTCTCTCTATCTTCTTTTCCCAGTTTCACTGTCTCTCTATCTTCCCTTCCAAGTTTCACTGTCTCTCTATCTTCTTTCCCCAGTTTCACTTTCTCTATATATTATTTTCCCAGTTTCACTGTCTCTTTTTCTTCTTTTCCCAGTTTCACTTACTCTCTATCTTCTTTTCCCAGTTTCACTGTCTCTCTATCTTCTTTTTCCAGTTTCACAGTCTCTCTATCTTCCTTTCCCAGTTTCAATGTCTCTCTAACATCTTTTCCCAGTTTCACTGTCTCTCTATCTTCTCTTCCCAGTTTCACTGTCTCTCTATCTTCTTTTCACAGTTTCACTGTCTCTATATCTTCTTTTCTCAGTTTCACTGTCTCTCTATCTTCTTTTCCTAGTTTCACTGTCTCTCTATCTTCTTTTCCCAGTTTCACTGTCTCTGTATCTTCTTTTCCCAGTTTCACTGTCTCTCTATCTTCTCTTCCAAGTGTCACTGTCCTTCTTTCTTCTTTTCTTAGTTTCACTGTCTCTCTATCTTCTTTTCCCAGTTTCACTGTCGCTCTATCTTCTCTTCCAAGTTTCACTGTCTGTCTATCTTCTTTTCCCAGTTTCACTGTCTCTCTCTCGTCTTTTGCCAGTTTCACTGTCTCTCTCTCTTCTTTTCCCAGTTTCACTTTCTCTCTATCTTCTCTTCCAAGTTGCACTGTCTGTCTATCTTTTTTTCCCAGTTTCACTGTCTTTCTCTCTTCTTTTCCCAAATTCACTGTCTCTCTCTCTTTTTTTCCCAATTTCACTGTCTCTCCTTCTTCCCTTCCCAGTTTCACTGTCTCTTTATCTTCTTTTTCCAGTTTCACTGTCTCTCTCTCTTCTTTTCCCAGTTTCTCTGTCTCTCTCTCTTCTTTTCCCAGTTTCACTGTCTCTCTATCTTCTTTTCCCAGTTTCACTGTGTCTCTATCTTCTCTTCCACGTTTCACTGTCTCTCTATCTTCTTTTCCCAGTTTCACTGTCTCTCTATCTTCTTTTCCCAGTTTTACTGTCTCTCTATCTTCTCTTCCAAGTTTCACTGTCTCTCTATCTTCTTTTTCCAGTTTCACTGTCTCTCTAACATCTTTTCCCAGTTTCACTGTCACTCTATCTTCCCTTCCAAGTTTCACTGTCTCTCTATCTTCTCTTCCAAGTGTCACTGTTCTTCTTTCTTCTTTTCCCAGTTTCACTGTCTCTCTATCTTCTTTTCCCAGTTTCACTGTCTCTCTAACTTCTTTTTTAAGTTTGACTGTCTCTCTATCTTCTTTTCCCAGTGTCACTGACTCTCTATCTTTTTTTACCTGTCTCAATGTCTCTCTATCTTCTTTTCCCTATTTCAATGTCTCTCTAACATCTTTTCCCAGTTTCACTGTCTCTCTATCTTCTCTTCCCAGTTTCACTGTTTCTCTATCTTCTTTCCACAGTTTCACTGTCTCTATATCTTCTTTTCCCAGTTTCACTGTCTCTTTATCTTCTTTCCACAGTTTCACTGTCTCTCTATCTTCTTTTCCCAGTTTCGCTGTCTCTCTATCTTCTCTTCCAAGTTGCACTGTCTCTCCATCTTCTTTTCCTAGTTTAACGGTCTCTCTATCTTCTCTTCCAAAATTCACAGTCTCTCTATCTTTTTTTCCCAGTTTCACTGTCTCTCTATCTTCTTTTCCCAGTTTCACTGTCTCTCTCTCTTCTTTTCCCAGTTTCACTGTCTCTCTATCTTCTTTTCCCAGTTTCACTGTCTATCTATCTTCTTTTCCCAGTTTCACTGTCTCTCTATCTTCTTTTCCCAGTTTCACTGTCTCTCTATCTTCTTTTCCTAGTTTCACTGTCTCTCTATCTTCTTTTCCCAGTTTCACTGTCTCTCTCTCTTCTTTTCCCAGTTTCACTGTCTCTCTATCTTCTTTTCCCAGTTTCACTGTCTCTCTATCTTCTTTTTCTAGTTTCACTGTCTCTCTATCTTCTTTTCCCAGTTTCACTTTCTCTATATATTATTTTCCCAGTTTCACTGTCTCTTTTTCTTCTTTTCCCAGTTTCACTGTCTCTCTATCTTCTTTTCCCAGTTTCACTGTCTCTCTATCTTCTTTTCCCAGTTTCACTGTCTCTCTATCTTTTCTTCCAAGTTTCACTGTCTCTCTATCTTCTTTTTCCCAGTTTCACTGTCTCTCTATCTAATCTTCCCAGTTTCACTGTCTCTACATCTTCTTTTCCCAGTTTTACTGTCTCTCTATCTTCTTTTTCCAGTTTTACTGTCTCTATATCTTCTTTTCTTAGTTTCACTGTCTGTCAATCTTCTTTTCCCAGTTTCACTGTCTCTCCATCTTCCCTTCCAAGTTTCACTGTCTCTCTATCTTCTCTTCCAAGTGTCACTGTCCTTCTTTCTTCTTTTCCCAGTTTCACTGTCTCTCTATCTTCTTTTCCCAGTTTCACTGTCTCTCTATCTTCTCTTCCAAGTTTCACTGTCTGTCTATCTTCTTTTCCCAGTTTCACTGTCTCTCTATCTTCTTTTCCCAGTTTCACTGTCTCTATATCTTCTTTTCCCAGTTTCACTGTCTCTCTATCTTCTCTTCCAAGTTTCACTGTCTGTCTATCTTCTTTTCCCAGTTTCAATGTCTCTCTCTCTTCTTTTCCCAGTTTCACTGTCTCTCTCTCTTTTTTTTGTCCAGTTTCACTGTCTCTCCATCTTCCCTTCCAAGTTTAACTGTCTCTCTATCTTCTTTTCCCAGTTTTACTGTCTCTATATCTTCTTTTCTTAGTTTCACTGTCTGTCAATCTTCTTTTCCCAGTTTCACTGTCTCTCCATCTTCCCTTCCAAGTTTCACTGTCTCTCTATCTTCTCTTCCAAGTGTCACTGTCGCTCTTTCTTCTTTTTCCAGTTTCACTGTCTCTCTATCTTCTTTTCCCAGATTCACTGTCTCTCTATCTTCTCTTCCAGGTTTCACTGTCTGTCTATCTTCTTTTCCCAGTTTCACTGTCTCTCTATCTTCTTTTCCCAGTTTCACTGTCTCTATATCTTCTTTTCCCAGTTTCACTTTCTCTCTATCTTCTCTTCCAAGTTTCACTGTCTATCTATCTTTATTTCCCAGTTTCAATGTCTCTCTCTCTTCTTTTTCCAGTTTCACTGTCTCTCTCTCTCTTTGTTTTTCCAGTTTCACTGTCTCTCCATCTTCCCTTCCAAGTTTAACTGTCTGTCTATCTTCTTTTCCCAGTTTCACTGTCTCTCTCTCTTCTTTTCCCAGTTTCACAGTCTCTCTCTCTTATTTTCCCAGTTTCACTTTCTCTTTATCTTCTTTTCCCAGTTTCACTGTCTCTCTCTCTTCTTTTCCCAGTTTCACTGTCTCTCCATCTTCCCTTCCAAGTTTCACTGTCTCTCTATCTTCTTTTCCCAGTTTCACTGTCTCTCTATCTTCTTTCCCCAGTTTCACTGTCTCTCTATCTTCTTTTCCCAGTTTCACTGTCTCTCTATCTTCTCTTCCAAGTTTCACTGTCTCTCTCTCTTCTTTTCCCAGTTTCACTGTCTCTCTATCTTCTCTTCCAAGTTTCACTGTCTGTCTATCTTCTTTTCCCAGTTTCAATGTCTCTCTCTCTTCTTTTCCCAGTTTCACTGTCTCTCTCTCTTTTTTTTGTCCAGTTTTACTGTCTCTCCATCTTCCCTTCCAAGTTTAACTGTCTCTCTATCTTCTTTTCCCAGTTTTACTGTCTCTATATCTTCTTTTCTTAGTTTCACTGTCTGTCAATCTTCTTTTCCCAGTTTCACTGTCTCTCCATCTTCCCTTCCAAGTTTCACTGTCTCTCTATCTTCTCTTCCAAGTGTCACTGTCGCTCTTTCTTCTTTTTCCAGTTTCACTGTCTCTCTATCTTCTTTTCCCAGATTCACTGTCTCTCTATCTTCTCTTCCAGGTTTCACTGTCTGTCTATCTTCTTTTCCCAGTTTCACTGTCTCTCTATCTTCTTTTCCCAGTTTCACTGTCTCTATATCTTCTTTTCCCAGTTTCACTTTCTCTCTATCTTCTCTTCCAAGTTTCACTGTCTATCTATCTTTATTTCCCAGTTTCAATGTCTCTCTCTCTTCTTTTTCCAGTTTCACTGTCTCTCTCTCTTTGTTTTTCCAGTTTCACTGTCTCTCCATCTTCCCTTCCAAGTTTAACTGTCTGTCTATCTTCTTTTCCCAGTTTCACTGTCTCTCTCTCTTCTTTTCCCAGTTTCACAGTCTCTCTCTCTTATTTTCCCAGTTTCACTTTCTCTTTATCTTCTTTTCCCAGTTTCACTGTCTCTCTCTCTTCTTTTCCCAGTTTCACTGTCTCTCCATCTTCCCTTCCAAGTTTCACTGTCTCTCTATCTTCTTTTCCCAGTTTCACTGTCTCTCTATCTTCTTTCCCCAGTTTCACTGTCTCTCTATCTTCTTTTCCCAGTTTCACTGTCTCTCTATCTTCTCTTCCAAGTTTCACTGTCTCTCTCTCTTCTTTTCCCAGTTTCACTGTCTCTCCATCTTCCCTTCCAAGTTTCACTGTCTCTCTATCTTCTTTTCCCAGTTTCACTGTCTCTCTATCTTCTTTCCCCAGTTTCACTGTCTCTCTATCTTCTTTTCCCAGTTTTACTGTCTCTCTATCTTCTCTTCCAAGTTTCACTGTCTCTCTATCTTCTTTTCCCAGTGTCACTGTCTCTCTATCTTTTTTTCCCTGTCTCACTGTCTCTCTATCTTCTTTTCCCAGTTTCACTGTCTCTCTATCTTCTTTTCCCAGTTTCACTGTCTCTCTATCTTTTCTTCCAAGTTTCACTGTCTCTCTATCTTCTTTTTCCCAGTTTCACTGTCTCTCTATCTAATCTTCCCAGTTTCACTGTCTCTACATCTTCTTTTCCCAGTTTTACTGTCTCTCTATCTTCTTTTCCCAGTTTTACTGTCTCTATATCTTCTTTTCTTAGTTTCACTGTCTGTCAATCTTCTTTTCCCAGTTTCACTGTCTCTCCATCTTCCCTTCCAAGTTTCACTGTCTCTCTATCTTCTCTTCCAAGTGTCACTGTCCTTCTTTCTTCTTTTCCCAGTTTCACTGTCTCTCTATCTTCTTTTCCCAGTTTCACTGTCTCTCTATCTTCTCTTCCAAGTTTCACTGTCTGTCTATCTTCTTTTCCCAGTTTCACTGTCTCTCTATCTTCTTTTCCCAGTTTCACTGTCTCTATATCTTCTTTTCCCAGTTTCACTGTCTCTCTATCTTCTCTTCCAAGTTTCACTGTCTGTCTATCTTCTTTTCCCAGTTTCAATGTCTCTCTCTCTTCTTTTCCCAGTTTCACTGTCTCTCTCTCTTTTTTTTGTCCAGTTTCACTGTCTCTCCATCTTCCCTTCCAAGTTTAACTGTCTCTCTATCTTCTTTTCCCAGTTTTACTGTCTCTATATCTTCTTTTCTTAGTTTCACTGTCTGTCAATCTTCTTTTCCCAGTTTCACTGTCTCTCCATCTTCCCTTCCAAGTTTCACTGTCTCTCTATCTTCTCTTCCAAGTGTCACTGTCGCTCTTTCTTCTTTTTCCAGTTTCACTGTCTCTCTATCTTCTTTTCCCAGATTCACTGTCTCTCTATCTTCTCTTCCAGGTTTCACTGTCTGTCTATCTTCTTTTCCCAGTTTCACTGTCTCTCTATCTTCTTTTCCCAGTTTCACTGTCTCTATATCTTCTTTTCCCAGTTTCACTTTCTCTCTATCTTCTCTTCCAAGTTTCACTGTCTATCTATCTTTATTTCCCAGTTTCAATGTCTCTCTCTCTTCTTTTTCCAGTTTCACTGTCTCTCTCTCTTTGTTTTTCCAGTTTCACTGTCTCTCCATCTTCCCTTCCAAGTTTAACTGTCTCTCTATCTTCTTTTCCCAGTTTTACTGTCTCTATATCTTCTTTTCTTAGTTTCACTGTCTGTCAATCTTCTTTTCCCAGTTTCACTGTCTCTCCATCTTCCCTTCCAAGTTTCACTGTCTCTCTATCTTCTCTTCCAAGTGTCACTGTCGCTCTTTCTTCTTTTTCCAGTTTCACTGTCTCTCTATCTTCTTTTCCCAGATTCACTGTCTCTCTATCTTCTCTTCCAGGTTTCACTGTCTGTCTATCTTCTTTTCCCAGTTTCACTGTCTCTCTATCTTCTTTTCCCAGTTTCACTGTCTCTATATCTTCTTTTCCCAGTTTCACTTTCTCTATATCTTCTTTTCCAAGTTTCACTGTCTATCTATCTTTATTTCCCAGTTTCAATGTCTCTCTCTCTTCTTTTTCCAGTTTCACTGTCTCTCTCTCTTTGTTTTTCCAGTTTCACTGTCTCTCCATCTTCCCTTCCAAGTTTAACTGTCTGTCTATCTTCTTTTCCCAGTTTCACTGTCTCTCTCTCTTCTTTTCCCAGTTTCACAGTCTCTCTCTCTTATTTTCCCAGTTTCACTTTCTCTTTATCTTCTTTTCCCAGTTTCACTGTCTCTCTCTCTTCTTTTCCCAGTTTCACTGTCTCTCCATCTTCCCTTCCAAGTTTCACTGTCTCTCTATCTTCTTTTCCCAGTTTCACTGTCTCTCTATCTTCTTTCCCCAGTTTCACTGTCTCTCTATCTTCTTTTCCCAGTTTCACTGTCTCTCTATCTTCTCTTCCAAGTTTCACTGTCTCTCTCTCTTCTTTTCCCAGTTTCACTGTCTCTCCATCTTCCCTTCCAAGTTTCACTGTCTCTCTATCTTCTTTTCCCAGTTTCACTGTCTCTCTATCTTCTTTCCCCAGTTTCACTGTCTCTCTATCTTCTTTTCCCAGTTTTACTGTCTCTCTATCTTCTCTTCCAAGTTTCACTGTCTCTCTATCTTCTTTTCCCAGTGTCACTGTCTCTCTATCTTTTTTTCCCTGTCTCACTGTCTCTCTATCTTCTTTACCCAGTTTCAATGTCTCTCTAACATCTTTTCCCAGTTTCACTGTCTCTCTATCTTCTCTTCCCAGTTTCACAGTTTCTCTATCTTCTTTCCACAGTTTCACTGTCTCTATATCTTCTTTTCCCAGTTTCACTGTCTCTATATCTTCTTTTCCCAGTTTCACTGTCTCTCTATCTTCTTTTCCCAGTTTCACTGTCTCTCTATCTTCTCTTCCCAGTTTCACAGTTTCTCTATCTTCTTTCCACAGTTTCACTGTCTCTATATCTTCTTTTCCCAGTTTCACTGTCTCTCTATCTTCTTTCCACAGTTTCACTGTCTCTCTATCTTCTTTTCCCAGTTTCGCTGTCTCTCTATCTTCTCTTCCAAGTTGCACTGTCTCTCCATCTTTTTTTCCTAGTTTAACGGTCTCTCTATCTTCTCTTCCAAAAATTCACAGTCTCTCTATCTTCTTTTCCCAGTTTCACTGTCTCTCTATCTTCTTTTCCTAGTTTCACTGTCTCTCTATCTTCTTTTCCCAGTTTCACTGTCTCTCTATCTTCTTTTCCTAGTTTCACTGTCTCTCTATCTTCTTTTCCCAGTTTCATTGTCTCTCTATCTTCTTTTCCCAGTTTCACTGTCTCTATATCTTCTTTTCCCAGTTTCACTGTCTCTCTATCTTCTTTTTCTAGTTTCACTGTCTCTCTATCTTCTTTTCCCAGTTTCACTTTCTCTATATATTATTTTCCCAGTTTCACTGTCTCTTTTTCTTCTTTTCCCAGTTTCACTGTCTCTCTATCTTCTTTTCCCAGTTTCACTGTCTCTCTATCTTCTTTTCCCAGTTTCACTGTCTCTCTATCTTTTCTTCCAAGTTTCACTGTCTCTCTATCTTCTTTTTCCCAGTTTCACTGTCTCTCTATCTTCTCTTCCCAGTTTCACTGTCTCTACATCTTCTTTTCCCAGTTTCACTGTCTCTCTATCTTCTTTTCCCAGTTTTACTGTCTCTATATCTTCTTTTCTTAGTTTCACTGTCTGTCAATCTTCTTTTCCCAGTTTCACTGTCTCTCCATCTTCCCTTCCAAGTTTCACTGTCTCTCTATCATCTCTTCCAAGTGTCACTGTCCTTCTTTCTTCTTTTCCCAGTTTCACTGTCTCTCTATCTTCTTTTCCCAGTTTCACTGTCTCTCTATCTTCTCTTCCAAGTTTCACTGTCTGTCTATCTTCTTTTCCCAGTTTCACTGTCTCTCTATCTTCTTTTCCCAGTTTCACTGTCTCTATATCTTCTTTTCCCAGATTTACTTTCTCTCTATCTTCTCTTCCAAGTTTCACTCTCTGTCTATCTTCTTTTCCCAGTTTCAATGTATCTCTCTCTTCTTTTCTTATTTTCACTGTCTCTCTCTCTTTTTTTTGTCCAGTTTCACTGTCTCTCCATCTTCCCTTCCAAGTTTAACTGTCTCTCTATCTTCTTTTCCCAGTTTTACTGTCTCTATATCTTCTTTTCTTAGTTTTACTGTCTGTCAATCTTCTTTTCCCAGTTTCACTGTCTCTCCATCTTCCCTTCCAAGTTTCACTGTCTCTCTATCTTCTCTTCCAAGTTTTACTGTCTGTCTATCTTCTTTTCCCAGTTTCACTGTCTCTCTCTCTTCTTTTCCCAGTTTCACTGTCTCTCTCTCTTCTTTTCCCAGTTTCACTTTCTCTCTATCTTCTTTTCCCAGTTTCACTGTCTCTCTCTCTTCTTTTCCCAGTTTCACTGTCTCTCCATCTTCCCTTCCAAGTTTCACTGTCTCTCTATCTTCTTTTCCCAGTTTCACTGTCTCTCTATCTTCTTTCCCCAGTTTCACTGTCTCTCTATCTTCTTTTCCCAGTTTCACTGTCTCTCTATCTTCTCTTCCAAGTTTCACTGTCTCTCTATCTTCTTTTCCCAGTGTCACTGTCTCTCTATCTTTTTTTCCCTGTCTCACTGTCTCTCTATCTTTTTTTCCCAGTTTCAATGTCTCTCTAACATCTTTTCCCATTTTCACTGTCTCTCTATCTTCTCTTCCCAGTTTCACTGTTTCTCTATCTTCTTTCCACAGTTTCACTGTCTCTATATCTTCTTTTCCCAGTTTCACTGTCTCTCTATCTTCTTTCCACAGTTTCACTGTCTCTCTATCTTCTTTTCCCAGTTTCGCTGTCTCTCTATCTTCTCTTCCAAGTTGCACTGTCTCTCCATCTTCTTTTCCTAGTATAACGGTCTCTCTATCTTCTCTTCCAAAATTCACAGTCTCTCTATCTTCTTTTCCCAGTTTCACTGTCTCTCTATCTTCTTTTCCCAGTTTCACTGTCTCTCTCTCTTCTTTTCCCAGTTTCACTGTCTCTCTATCTTCTTTTCCCAGTTTCACTGTCTCTCTATCTTCTTTTTCTAGTTTCACTGTCTCTCTATCTTCTTTTCCCAGTTTCACTTTCTCTATATATTATTTTCCCAGTTTTAATGTCTCTTTTTCTTCTTTTTCCAGTTTCACTGTCTCTCTATCTTCTTTTCCCAGTTTCACTGTCTCTCTATCTTCTTTTCCCAGTTTCACTGTTTCTCTATCTTTTCTTCCAAGTTTCACTGTCTCTCTATCTTATCTTCTTTTTCCCAGTTTCACTGTCTCTCTATCTTCTCTTCCCAGTTTCACTGTCTCTACATCTTCTTTTCCCAGTTTTACTGTCTCTCTATCTTCTCTTCCAAGTTTCACTGTCTCTCTATCTTCTTTTCCCAGTGTCACTGTCTCTCTATCTTTTTTTCCCTGTCTCACTGTCTCTCTATCTTCTTTTCCCAGTTTCACTGTCTCTCTATCTTCTTTTCCCAGTTTCACTGTCTCTCTATCTAATCTTCCCAGTTTTACTGTCTCTCTATCTTCTTTTCCCAGTTTTACTGTCTCTATATCTTCTTTTCTTAGTTTCACTGTCTGTCAATCTTCTTTTCCCAGTTTCACTGTCTCTCCATCTTCCCTTCCAAGTTTCACTGTCTCTCTATCTTCTCTTCCAAGTGTCACTGTCCTTCTTTCTTCTTTTCCCAGTTTCACTGTCTCTCTATCTTCTTTTCCCAGTTTCACTGTCTCTCTATCTTCTCTTCCAAGTTTCACTGTCTGTCTATCTTCTTTTCCCAGTTTCACTGTCTCTCTATCTTCTTTTCCCAGTTTCACTGTCTCTATATCTTCTTTTCCCAGTTTCACTGTCTCTCTATCTTCTCTTCCAAGTTTCACTGTCTGTCTATCTTCTTTTCCCAGTTTCAATGTCTCTCTCTCTTCTTTTCCCAGTTTCACTGTCTCTCTCTCTTTTTTTTGTCCAGTTTCACTGTCTCTCCATCTTCCCTTCCAAGTTTAACTGTCTCTCTATCTTCTTTTCCCAGTTTTACTGTCTCTATATCTTCTTTTCTTAGTTTCACTGTCTGTCAATCTTCTTTTCCCAGTTTCACTGTCTCTCCATCTTCCCTTCCAAGTTTCACTGTCTCTCTATCTTCTCTTCCAAGTGTCACTGTCGCTCTTTCTTCTTTTTCCAGTTTCACTGTCTCTCTATCTTCTTTTCCCAGATTCACTGTCTCTCTATCTTCTCTTCCAGGTTTCACTGTCTGTCTATCTTCTTTTCCCAGTTTCACTGTCTCTCTATCTTCTTTTCCCAGTTTCACTGTCTCTATATCTTCTTTTCCCAGTTTCACTTTCTCTCTATCTTCTCTTCCAAGTTTCACTGTCTATCTATCTTTATTTCCCAGTTTCAATGTCTCTCTCTCTTCTTTTTCCAGTTTCACTGTCTCTCTCTCTTTGTTTTTCCAGTTTCACTGTCTCTCCATCTTCCCTTCCAAGTTTAACTGTCTGTCTATCTTCTTTTCCCAGTTTCACTGTCTCTCTCTCTTCTTTTCCCAGTTTCACAGTCTCTCTCTCTTATTTTCCCAGTTTCACTTTCTCTTTATCTTCTTTTCCCAGTTTCACTGTCTCTCTCTCTTCTTTTCCCAGTTTCACTGTCTCTCCATCTTCCCTTCCAAGTTTCACTGTCTCTCTATCTTCTTTTCCCAGTTTCACTGTCTCTCTATCTTCTTTCCCCAGTTTCACTGTCTCTCTATCTTCTTTTCCCAGTTTCACTGTCTCTCTATCTTCTCTTCCAAGTTTCACTGTCTCTCTCTCTTCTTTTCCCAGTTTCACTGTCTCTCCATCTTCCCTTCCAAGTTTCACTGTCTCTCTATCTTCTTTTCCCAGTTTCACTGTCTCTCTATCTTCTTTCCCCAGTTTCACTGTCTCTCTATCTTCTTTTCCCAGTTTTACTGTCTCTCTATCTTCTCTTCCAAGTTTCACTGTCTCTCTATCTTCTTTTCCCAGTGTCACTGTCTCTCTATCTTTTTTTCCCTGTCTCACTGTCTCTCTATCTTCTTTTCCCAGTTTCAATGTCTCTCTAACATCTTTTTCCAGTTTCACTATCTCTCTATCTTCTCTTCCCAGTTTCACAGTTTCTCTATCTTCTTTCCACAGTTTCACTGTCTCTATATCTTCTTTTCCCAGTTTCACTGTCTCTCTATCTTCTTTTCCCAGTTTCACTGTCTCTCTATCTTCTCTTCCCAGTTTCACAGTTTCTCTATCTTCTTTCCACAGTTTCACTGTCTCTATATCTTCTTTTCCCAGTTTCACTGTCTCTCTATCTTCTTTCTACAGTTTCACTGTCTCTCTATCTTCTTTTCCCAGTTTCGCTGTCTCTCTATCTTCTCTTCCAAGTTGCACTGTCTCTCCATCTTTTTTTCCTAGTTTAACGGTCTCTCTATCTTCTCTTCCAAAAATTCACAGTCTCTCTATCTTCTTTTCCCAGTTTCACTGTCTCTCTATCTTCTTTTCCTAGTTTCACTGTCTCTCTATCTTCTTTTCCCAGTTTCACTGTCTCTCTATCTTCTTTTCCTAGTTTCACTGTCTCTCTATCTTCTTTTCCCAGTTTCATTGTCTCTCTATCTTCTTTTCCCAGTTTCACTGTCTCTATATCTTCTTTTCCCAGTTTCACTGTCTCTCTATCTTCTTTTTCTAGTTTCACTGTCTCTCTATCTTCTTTTCCCAGTTTCACTTTCTCTATATATTATTTTCCCAGTTTCACTGTCTCTTTTTCTTCTTTTCCCAGTTTCACTGTCTCTCTATCTTCTTTTCCCAGTTTCACTGTCTCTCTATCTTCTTTTCCCAGTTTCACTGTCTCTCTATCTTTTCTTCCATGTTTCACTGTCTCTCTATCTTCTTTTTCCCAGTTTCACTGTCTCTCTATCTTCTCTTCCCAGTTTCACTGTCTCTACATCTTCTTTTCCCAGTTTCACTGTCTCTCTATCTTCTTTTCCCAGTTTTACTGTCTCTATATCTTCTTTTCCCAGTTTCACTGTCTGTCAATCTTCTTTTCCCAGTTTCACTGTCTCTCCATCTTCCCTTCCAAGTTTCACTGTCTCTCTATCATCTCTTCCAAGTGTCACTGTCCTTCTTTCTTCTTTTCCCAGTTTCACTGTCTCTCTATCTTCTTTTCCCAGTTTCACTGTCTCTCTATCTTCTCTTCCAAGTTTCACTGTCTGTCTATCTTCTCTTCCAAGTGTCACTGTCGCTCTTTCTTCTTTTTCCAGTTTCACTGTCTCTCTATCTTCTTTTCCCAGTTTCACTGTCTCTCTATCTTCTTTTCCTAGTTTCACTGTCTCTCTATCTTCTTTTCCCAGTTTCACTGTCTCTCTATCTTCTTTTCCTAGTTTCACTGTCTCTCTATCTTCTTTTCCCAGTTTCATTGTCTCTCTATCTTCTTTTCCCAGTTTCACTGTCTCTCTATCTTCTTTTCCCAGTTTCACTGTCTCTCTATCTTCTTTTTCTAGTTTCACTGTCTCTCTATCTTCTTTTCCCAGTTTCACTTTCTCTATATATTATTTTCCCAGTTTCACTGTCTCTTTTTCTTCTTTTCCCAGTTTCACTGTCTCTCTATCTTCTTTTCCCAGTTTCACTGTCTCTCTATCTTCTTTTCCCAGTTTCACTGTCTCTCTATCTTTTCTTCCAAGTTTCACTGTCTCTCTATCTTCTTTTTCCCAGTTTCACTGTCTCTCTATCTTCTCTTCCCAGTTTCACTGTCTCTACATCTTCTTTTCCCAGTTTCACTGTCTCTCTATCTTCTTTTCCCAGTTTTACTGTCTCTATATCTTCTTTTCTTAGTTTCACTGTCTGTCAATCTTCTTTTCCCAGTTTCACTGTCTCTCCATCTTCCCTTCCAAGTTTCACTGTCTCTCTATCATCTCTTCCAAGTGTCACTGTCCTTCTTTCTTCTTTTCCCAGTTTCACTGTCTCTCTATCTTCTTTTCCCAGTTTCACTGTCTCTCTATCTTCTCTTCCAAGTTTCACTGTCTGTCTATATTCTTTTCCCAGTTTTACTGTCTCTCTATCTTCTTTTCCCAGTTTCACTGTCTCTCTATCTTCTTTTCCCAGTTTTACTTTCTCTCTATCTTCTCTTCCAAGTTTCACTCTCTGTCTATCTTCTTTTCCCAGTTTCAATGTCTCTCTCTCTTCTTTTCTTAGTTTCACTGTCTCTCTCTCTTTTTTTTGTCCAGTTTCACTGTCTCTCCATCTTCCCTTCCAAGTTTAACTGTCTCTCTATCTTCTTTTCCCAGTTTTACTGTCTCTATATCTTCTTTTCTTAGTTTTACTGTCTGTCAATCTTCTTTTCCCAGTTTCACTGTCTCTCCATCTTCCCTTCCAAGTTTCACTGTCTCTCTATCTTCTCTTCCAAGTTTTACTGTCTGTCTATCTTCTTTTCCCAGTTTCACTGTCTCTCTCTCTTCTTTTCCCAGTTTCACTGTCTCTCTCTCTTCTTTTCCCAGTTTCACTTTCTCTCTATCTTCTTTTCCCAGTTTCACTGTCTCTCTCTCTTCTTTTCCCAGTTTCACTGTCTCTCCATCTTCCCTTCCAAGTTTCACTGTCTCTCTATCTTCTTTTCCCAGTTTCACTGTCTCTCTATCTTCTTTCCCCAGTTTCACTGTCTCTCTATCTTCTTTTCCCAGTTTCACTGTCTCTCTATCTTCTCTTCCAAGTTTCACTGTCTCTCTATCTTCTTTTCCCAGTGTCACTGTCTCTCTATCTTTTTTTCCCTGTCTCACTGTCTCTCTATCTTTTTTTCCCAGTTTCAATGTCTCTCTAACATCTTTTCCCATTTTCACTGTCTCTCTATCTTCTCTTCCCAGTTTCACTGTTTCTCTATCTTCTTTCCACAGTTTCACTGTCTCTATATCTTCTTTTCCCAGTTTCACTGTCTCTCTATCTTCTTTCCACAGTTTCGCTGTCTCTCTATCTTCTCTTCCAAGTTGCACTGTCTCTCCATCTTCTTTTCCTAGTTTAACGGTCTCTCTATCTTCTCTTCCAAAATTCACAGTCTCTCTATCTTCTTTTCCCAGTTTCACTGTCTCTCTATCTTCTTTTCCCAGTTTCACTGTCTCTCTCTCTTCTTTTCCCAGTTTCACTGTCTCTCTTTCTTCTTTTCCCAGTTTCACTGTCTATCTATCTTCTTTTCCAAGTTTCACTGTCTCTCTATCTTCTTTTCCCAGTTTCACTGTCTCTCTATCTTCTTTTCCTAGTTTCACTGTCTCTCTATCTTCTTTTCCCAGTTTCATTGTCTCTCTAACTTCTTTTCCCAGTTTCACTGTCTCTCTATCTTCTTTTTCTAGTTTCACTGTCTCTCTATCTTCTTTTCCCAGTTTCACTTTCTCTATATATTATTTTCCCAGTTTTAATGTCTCTTTTTCTTCTTTTTCCAGTTTCACTGTCTCTCTATCTTCTTTTCCCAGTTTCACTGTCTCTCTATCTTCTTTTCCCAGTTTCACTGTCTCTCTATCTTCTCTTCCAAGTTTCACTGTCTGTCTATCTTCTTTTCCCAGTATCACTGTCTCTACATCTTCTTTTTCCAGTTTCACTGTCTCTCTATCTTCTTTTCCTAGTTTTACTGTCTCTATATCTTCTTTTCTTAGTTTCACTGTCTGTCAATCTTCTTTTCCCAGTTTCACTGTCTCTCCATCTTCCCTTCCAGGTTTGACTGTCTCTCTATCTTCTTTTCCAAGTAACACTGTCCTTCTTTCTTCTTTTCCCAGTTTCACTGTCTCTCTATCTTCTTTTCCCAGTTTCACTGTCTCTCTCTTCTCTTCCAAGTTTCACTGTCTGTCTATCTTCTTTTCCCAGTTTCACTGTCTCTCTATCTTCTTTTCCCAGTTTCACTGTCTCTATATCTTCTTTTCCCAGTTTCACTTTCTCTCTATCTTCTCGTCCAAGTTTCACTGTCTGTCTATTTTCATTTCCCAGTTTCAATGTCTCTCTCTCTTCTTTTCCCAGTTTCACTGTCTCTCTCTCTTTGTTTTTCCAGTTTCACTGTCTCTCCATCTTCCCTTCCAAGTTTAACTGTCTCTCTATCTTCTTTTCCCAGTTTCACTGTCTCTCTATCTTCTCTTCCAAGTTTTACTGTCTGTCTATCTTCTTTTCCCAGTTTCACTGTCTCTCTCTCTTCTTTTCCCAGTTTCACTGTCTCTCTCTCTTCTTTTCCCAGTTTCACTTTCTCTCTATCTTCTTTTCCCAGTTTCACTGTCTCTCTATCTTCTTTTCCCAGTTTCACTGTCTCTCCATCTTCCCTTCCAAGTTTCACTGTCTCTCTATCTTCTTTTCCCAGTTTCACTGTCTCTCTATCTTCTTTCCGCAGTTTCACTGTCTTTCTATCTTCTTTTCCCAGTTTCACTGTCTCTCTATCTTCTCTTCCAAGTTTCACTGTCTCTCTATCTTCTTTTCCCAGTGTCACTGTCTCTCTATCTTTTTTTCCCTGTCTCACTGTCTCTCTATCTTTTTTTCCCAGTTTCAATGTCTCTCTAACATCTTTTTCCAGTTTCACTGTTTCTCTATCTTCTTTCCACAGTTTCACTGTCTCTATATCTTCTTTTCCCAGTTTCACTGTCTCTCTATCTTCTTTCCACAGTTTCACTGTCTCTCTATCTTCTTTTCCCAGTTTCACTGTCTCTCTATCTTCTTTTCCCAGTTTTACTTTCTCTCTATCTTCTCTTCCAAGTTTCACTCTCTGTCTATCTTCTTTTCCCAGTTTCAATGTCTCTCTCTCTTCTTTTCTTAGTTTCACTGTCTCTCTCTCTTTTTTTTGTCCAGTTTCACTGTCTCTCCATCTTCCCTTCCAAGTTTAACTGTCTCTCTATCTTCTTTTCCCAGTTTTACTGTCTCTATATCTTCTTTTCTTAGTTTTACTGTCTGTCAATCTTCTTTTCCCAGTTTCACTGTCTCTCCATCTTCCCTTCCAAGTTTCACTGTCTCTCTATCTTCTCTTCCAAGTTTTACTGTCTGTCTATCTTCTTTTCCCAGTTTCACTGTCTCTCTCTCTTCTTTTCCCAGTTTCACTGTCTCTCTCTCTTCTTTTCCCAGTTTCACTTTCTCTCTATCTTCTTTTCCCAGTTTCACTGTCTCTCTCTCTTCTTTTCCCAGTTTCACTGTCTCTCCATCTTCCCTTCCAAGTTTTACTGTCTCTCTATCTTCTTTTCCCAGTTTCACTGTCTCTCTATCTTCTTTCCCCAGTTTCACTGTCTCTCTATCTTCTTTTCCCAGTTTCACTGTCTCTCTATCTTCTCTTCCAAGTTTCACTGTCTCTCTATCTTCTTTTCCCAGTGTCACTGTCTCTCTATCTTTTTTTCCCTGTCTCACTGTCTCTCTATCTTTTTTTCCCAGTTTCAATGTCTCTCTAACATCTTTTCCCATTTTCACTGTCTCTCTATCTTCTCTTCCCAGTTTCACTGTTTCTCTATCTTCTTTCCACAGTTTCACTGTCTCTATATCTTCTTTTCCCAGTTTCACTGTCTCTCTATCTTCTTTCCACAGTTTCACTGTCTCTCTATCTTCTTTTCCCAGTTTCGCTGTCTCTCTATCTTCTCTTCCAAGTTGCACTGTCTCTCCATCTTCTTTTCCTAGTTTAACGGTCTCTCTATCTTCTCTTCCAAAATTCACAGTCTCTCTATCTTCTTTTCCCAGTTTCACTGTCTCTCTATCTTCTTTTCCCAGTTTCACTGTCTCTCTCTCTTCTTTTCCCAGTTTCACTGTCTCTCTTTCTTCTTTTCCCAGTTTCACTGTCTATCTATCTTCTTTTCCAAGTTTCACTGTCTCTCTATCTTCTTTTCCCAGTTTCACTGTCTCTCTATCTTCTTTTCCTAGTTTCACTGTCTCTCTATCTTCTTTTCCCAGTTTCATTGTCTCTCTAACTTCTTTTCCCAGTTTCACTGTCTCTCTATCTTCTTTTTCTAGTTTCACTGTCTCTCTATCTTCTTTTCCCAGTTTCACTTTCTCTATATATTATTTTCCCAGTTTTAATGTCTCTTTTTCTTCTTTTTCCAGTTTCACTGTCTCTCTATCTTCTTTTCCCAGTTTCACTGTCTCTCTATCTTCTTTTCCCAGTTTCACTGTCTCTCTATCTTCTCTTCCAAGTTTCACTGTCTGTCTATCTTCTTTTCCCAGTTTCACTGTCTCTACATCTTCTTTTTCCAGTTTCACTGTCTCTCTATCTTCTTTTCCTAGTTTTACTGTCTCTATATCTTCTTTTCTTAGTTTCACTGTCTGTCAATCTTCTTTTCCCAGTTTCACTGTCTCTCCATCTTCCCTTCCAGGTTTGACTGTCTCTCTATCTTCTTTTCCAAGTAACACTGTCCTTCTTTCTTCTTTTCCCAGTTTCACTGTCTCTCTATCTTCTTTTCCCAGTTTCACTGTCTCTCTCTTCTCTTCCAAGTTTCACTGTCTGTCTATCTTCTTTTCCCAGTTTCACTGTCTCTCTATCTTCTTTTCCCAGTTTCACTGTCTCTATATCTTCTTTTCCCAGTTTCACTTTCTCTCTATCTTCTCGTCCAAGTTTCACTGTCTGTCTATTTTCATTTCCCAGTTTCAATGTCTCTCTCTCTTCTTTTCCCAGTTTCACTGTCTCTCTCTCTTTGTTTTTCCAGTTTCACTGTCTCTCCATCTTCCCTTCCAAGTTTAACTGTCTCTCTATCTTCTTTTCCCAGTTTCACTGTCTCTCTATCTTCTCTTCCAAGTTTTACTGTCTGTCTATCTTCTTTTCCCAGTTTCACTGTCTCTCTCTCTTCTTTTCCCAGTTTCACTGTCTCTCTCTCTTCTTTTCCCAGTTTCACTTTCTCTCTATCTTCTTTTCCCAGTTTCACTGTCTCTCTATCTTCTTTTCCCAGTTTCACTGTCTCTCCATCTTCCCTTCCAAGTTTCACTGTCTCTCTATCTTCTTTTCCCAGTTTCACTGTCTCTCTATCTTCTTTCCGCAGTTTCACTGTCTTTCTATCTTCTTTTCCCAGTTTCACTGTCTCTCTATCTTCTCTTCCAAGTTTCACTGTCTCTCTATCTTCTTTTCCCAGTGTCACTGTCTCTCTATCTTTTTTTCCCTGTCTCACTGTCTCTCTATCTTTTTTTCCCAGTTTCAATGTCTCTCTAACATCTTTTTCCAGTTTCACTGTTTCTCTATCTTCTTTCCACAGTTTCACTGTCTCTATATCTTCTTTTCCCAGTTTCACTGTCTCTCTATCTTCTTTCCACAGTTTCACTGTCTCTCTATCTTCTTTTCCCAGTTTCGCTGTCTCTCTATCTTCTCTTTCAAGTTGCACTGTCTCTCAATCTTCTTTTCCTAGTTTAACGGTCTCTCTATCTTCTTTTCCCAGTTTTACTTTCTCTATATCTTCTTTTCTTAGTTTCACTGTCTGTCAATCTTCTTTTCCCAGTTTCACTGTCTCTCCATCTTCCCTTCCAGGTTTGACTGTCTCTCTATCTTCTCTTCCAAGTGTCACTGTCCTTCTTTCTTCTTTTCCCAGTTTCACTGTCTCTCTATCTTCTTTTCCCAGTTTCACTGTCTCTCTATCTTCTCTTCCAAGTTTCACTGTCTGTCTATCTTCTTTTCCCAGTTTCACTGTCTCTCTATCTTCTTTTCCCAGTTTCACTGTCTCTATATCTTCTTTTCCCAGTTTCACTTTCTCTCTATCTTCTCTTCCAAGTTTCACTGTCTGTCTATTTTCATTTCCCAGTTTCAATGTCTCTCTCTCTTCTTTTCCCAGTTTCACTGTCTCTCTCTCTTTGTTTTTCCAGTTTCACTGTCTCTCCATCTTCCCTTCCAAGTTTAACTGTCTCTCTATCTTCTTTTCCCAGTTTCACTGTCTCTCTATCTTCTCTTCCAAGTTTTACTGTCTGTCTATCTTCTTTTCCCAGTTTCACTGTCTCTCTCTCTTCTTTTCCCAGTTTCACTGTCTCTCTCTCTTCTTTTCCCAGTTTCACTTTCTCTCTATCTTCTTTTCCCAGTTTCACTGTCTCTCTATCTTCTTTTCCCAGTTTCACTGTCTCTCCATCTTCTTTTCCAAGTTTCACTGTCTCTCTATCTTCTTTTCCCAGTTTCACTGTCTCTCTATCTTCTTTCCCCAGTTTCACTGTCTCTCTATCTTCTTTTCCCAGTTTCACTGTCTCTCTATCTTCTCTTCCAAGTTTCACTGTCTCTCTATCTTCTTTTCCCAGTGTCACTGTCTCTCTATCTTTTTTTCCCTGTCTCACTGTCTCTCTATCTTTTTTTCCCAGTTTCAATGTCTCTCTAACATCTTTTTCCAGTTTCACTGTCTCTCTATCTTCTCTTCCCAGTTTCACTGTTTCGCTATCTTCTTTCCACAGTTTCACTGTCTCTATATCTTCTTTTCTCAGTTTCTCTGTCTCTCTATCTTCTTTCCACAGTTTCACTGTCTCTCTATCTTCTTTTCCCAGTTTCGCTGTCTCTCTATCTTCTCTTTCAAGTTGCACTGTCTCTCAATCTTCTTTTCCTAGTTTAACGGTCTCTCTATCTTCTCTTCCAAAATTCACAGTCTCTCTATCTTCTTTTCCCAGTTTCACTGTCTCTCTATCTTCTTTTCCCAGTTTCACTGTCTCTCTCTCTTCTTTTCCCAGTTTCACTGTCTCTCTTTCTTCTTTTCCAAGTTTCACTGTCTCTCTATCTTCTTTTCCCAGTTTCACTGTCTCTCTATCTTCTTTTCCTAGTTTCACTGTCTCTCTATCTTCTTTTCCCAGTTTCATTGTCTCTCTATCTTCTTTTCCCAGTTTCACTGTCTCTCTATCTTCTTTTTCTAGTTTCACTGTCTCTCTATCTTCTTTTCCCAGTTTTACTTTCTCTATATATTATTTTCCCAGTTTCACTGTCTCTTTTTCTTCTTTTTCCAGTTTCACTGTCTCTCTATCTTCTTTTCCCAGTTTCACTGTCTCTCTATCTTCTTTTCCCAGTTTCACTGTCTCTCTATCTTTTCTTCCAAGTTTCACTGTCTCTCTATCTTATCTTCTTTTTCCCAGTTTCACTGTCTCTCTATCTTCTCTTCCCAGTTTCACTGTCTCTACATCTTCTTTTTCCAGTTTCACTGTCTCTCTAACTTCTTTTCCCACTTTTACTGTCTCTATATCTTCTTTTCTTAGTTTCACTGTCTGTCAATCTTCTTTTCCCAGTTTCACTGTCTCTCTATCTTCTTTTCCCAGTTTCACTGTCTCTCTATCTTCTCTTCCAAGTTTCACTGTCTGTCTATCTTCTTTTCCCAGTTTCACTGTCTCTCTATCTTCTTTTCCCAGTTTCACTGTCTCTATATCTTCTTTTCCCAGTTTCACTTTCTCTCTATCTTCTCTTCCAAGTTTCACTGTCTGTCTATCTTCTATTCCCAGTTTCAATGTCTCTCTCTCTTCTTTTCCCAGTTTCACTGTCTCTCTCTCTTTTTTTTGTCCAGTTTCACTGTCTCTCCATCTTCCCTTCCAAGTTTAACTGTCTCTCTATCTTCTTTTCCCAGTTTTACTGTCTCTATATCTTCTTTTCTTAGTTTCACTGTCTGTCAATCTTCTTTTCCCAGTTTCACTGTCTCTCCATCTTCCCTTCCAAGTTTCACTGTCTCTCTATCTTCTCTTCCAAGTGTCACTGTCGTTCTTTCTTCTTTTTCCAGTTTCACTGTCTCTCTATCTTCTTTTCCCAGTTTCACTGTCTCTCTATCTTCTCTTCCAAGTTTCACAGACTGTCTATCTTCTTTTCCTAGTTTCACTGTCTCTCTATCTTCTTTTCCCAGTTTCACTGTCTCTATATCTTCTTTTCCCAGTTTCACTTTCTCTCTATCTTCTCTTCCAAGTTTCACTGTCTGTCTATCTTCATTTTCCAGTTTCAATGTCTCTCTCTCTTCTTTTCCCAGTTTCACTGTCTCTCTCTCTTTGTTTTTCCAGTTTCACTGTCTCTCCATCTTCCCTTCCAAGTTTAATTGTCTCTCTATGTTCTTTTCCCAGTTTCACTTTCTCTCTATCTTCTCTTCCAAGTTTCACTGTCTGTCTATCTTCTTTTCCCAGTTTTAATGTCTCTCTCTCTTCTTTTCCCAGTTTCACTGTCTCTCTCTCTTTTTTTTGTCCAGTTTCACTGTCTCTCCATCTTCCCTTCCAAGTTTAACTGTCTCTCTATCTTCTTTTCCCAGTTTTACTGTCTCTATATCTTCTTTTCTTAGTTTCACTGTCTGTCAATCTTCTTTTCCCAGTTTCACTGTCTCTCCATCTTCCCTTCCAAGTTTCACTGTCTCTCTATCTTCTCTTCCAAGTGTCACTGTCGTTCTTTCTTCTTTTTCCAGTTTCACTGTCTCTCTATCTTCTTTTCCCAGTTTCACTGTCTCTCTATCTTCTCATCCAAGTTTCACTATCTGTCTATCTTCTTTTCCCAGTTTCACTGTCTCTCTATCTTCTTTTCCCAGTTTCACTGTCTCTATATCTTCTTTTCCCAGTTTCACTTTCTCTCTATCTTCTCTTCCAAGTTTCACTGTCTGTCTATCTTCATTTCTCAGTTTCAATGTCTCTCTCTCTTCTTTTCCCAGTTTCACTGTCTCTCTCTCTTTGTTTTTCCAGTTTCACTGTCTCTCCATCTTCCCTTCCAAGTTTAACTGTCTCTCTATCTTCTTTTCCAAGTTTCACTGTCTCTCTATCTTCTTTTCCAAGTTTTACTGTCTGTCTATCTTCTTTTCCCAGTTTCACTGTCTCTCTCTCTTCTTTTCCCAGTTTCACTGTCTCTCTCTCTTCTTTTCCCAGTTTCACTTTATCTCTATCTTCTTTTCCCAGTTTCACTGTCTCTCTCTCTTCTTTTCCCAGTTTCACTGTCTCTCCATCTTCCCTTCCAAGTTTCACTGTCTCTCTATCTTCTTTTCCCAGTTTCACTGTCTCTCTATCTTCTTTCCCCAGTTTCACTGTCTCTCTATCTTCTTTTCCCAGTTTCACTGTCTCTCTATCTTCTCTTCCAAGTGTCACTGTCTCTCTATCTTCTTTTCCCAGTTTTACTGTCTCTCTATCTTCTTTTCCCAGTTTCACTGTCTCTCTCTCTTGTTTTATCAGTTTCACTTTCTCTCTATCTTCATTTCCCAGTTTCACTGTCTATCTTTCTTCTTTTCCCAGTTTCACTGTCTCTCTATCTTCTTTTCCCAGTTTTACTGTCTCTCTATCTTCTCTTCCAAGATTCACAGTCTCTCTATCTTCTTTTATCAGTTTTACTGTCTCTCTATCTTCTCTTCCAAGTTTTACTGTCTCTCTAACTTCTCTTCCAAGTTGCACTTTCTGTCCATCTTCTTTTCCCAGTTTCACTGTCTCTCTATCTTCTTTTCCCAGTTTCACTGTCTCTATATCTTCTTTTCCCAGTCACTGTCGATCTATCTTCTATTCCAAGTTTCACTGTCTCTCCATCTTCCCTTCCAAGTTTAACTGTCTGTCTATCTGCTTTTCCCAGTTTCACTGTCTCTCTCTCTTCTTTTCCCAGTTTCACAGTCTCTCTCTCTTATTTTCCCAGTTTCACTTTCTCTTTATCTTCTTTTCCCAGTTTCACTGTCTCTCTCTCTTCTTTTCCCAGTTTCACTGTCTCTCCATCTTCCCTTCCAAGTTTCACTGTCTCTCTATCTTCTTTTCCCAGTTTCACTGTCTCTCTATCTTCTTTCCCCAGTTTCACTGTCTCTCTATCTTCTTTTCCCAGTTTCACTGTCTCTCTATCTTCTCTTCCAAGTTTCACTGTCTCTCTCTCTTCTTTTCCCAGTTTCACTGTCTCTCCATCTTCCCTTCCAAGTTTCACTGTCTCTCTATCTTCTTTTCCCAGTTTCACTGTCTCTCTATCTTCTTTCCCCAGTTTCACTGTCTCTCTATCTTCTTTTCCCAGTTTTACTGTCTCTCTATCTTCTCTTCCAAGTTTCACTGTCTCTCTATCTTCTTTTCCCAGTGTCACTGTCTCTCTATCTTTTTTTCCCTGTCTCACTGTCTCTCTATCTTCTTTTCCCAGTTTCAATGTCTCTCTAACATCTTTTTCCAGTTTCACTATCTCTCTATCTTCTCTTCCCAGTTTCACAGTTTCTCTATCTTCTTTCCACAGTTTCACTGTCTCTATATCTTCTTTTCCCAGTTTCACTGTCTCTCTATCTTCTTTTCCCAGTTTCACTGTCTCTCTATCTTCTCTTCCCAGTTTCACAGTTTCTCTATCTTCTTTCCACAGTTTCACTGTCTCTATATCTTCTTTTCCCAGTTTCACTGTCTCTCTATCTTCTTTCTACAGTTTCACTGTCTCTCTATCTTCTTTTCCCAGTTTCGCTGTCTCTCTATCTTCTCTTCCAAGTTGCACTGTCTCTCCATCTTTTTTTCCTAGTTTAACGGTCTCTCTATCTTCTCTTCCAAAAATTCACAGTCTCTCTATCTTCTTTTCCCAGTTTCACTGTCTCTCTATCTTCTTTTCCTAGTTTCACTGTCTCTCTATCTTCTTTTCCCAGTTTCACTGTCTCTCTATCTTCTTTTCCTAGTTTCACTGTCTCTCTATCTTCTTTTCCCAGTTTCATTGTCTCTCTATCTTCTTTTCCCAGTTTCACTGTCTCTATATCTTCTTTTCCCAGTTTCACTGTCTCTCTATCTTCTTTTTCTAGTTTCACTGTCTCTCTATCTTCTTTTCCCAGTTTCACTTTCTCTATATATTATTTTCCCAGTTTCACTGTCTCTTTTTCTTCTTTTCCCAGTTTCACTGTCTCTCTATCTTCTTTTCCCAGTTTCACTGTCTCTCTATCTTTTCTTCCAAGTTTCACTGTCTCTCTATCTTCTTTTTCCCAGTTTCACTGTCTCTCTATCTTCTCTTCCCAGTTTCACTGTCTCTACATCTTCTTTTCCCAGTTTCACTGTCTCTCTATCTTCTTTTCCCAGTTTTACTGTCTCTATATCTTCTTTTCCCAGTTTCACTGTCTGTCAATCTTCTTTTCCCAGTTTCACTGTCTCTCCATCTTCCCTTCCAAGTTTCACTGTCTCTCTATCATCTCTTCCAAGTGTCACTGTCCTTCTTTCTTCTTTTCCCAGTTTCACTGTCTCTCTATCTTCTTTTCCCAGTTTCACTGTCTCTCTATCTTCTCTTCCAAGTTTCACTGTCTGTCTATCTTCTTTTCCCAGTTTCACTGTCTCTCTATCTTCTTTTCCCAGTTTCACTGTCTCTATATCTTCTTTTCCCAGTTTCACTTTCTCTCTATCTTCTCTTCCAAGATTCACTCTCTGTCTATCTTCTTTTCCCAGTTTCAATGTCTCTCTCTCTTCTTTTCCCAGTTTCACTGTCTCTCTCTCTTTTTTTTGTCCAGTTTCACTGTCTCTCCATCTTCCCTTCCAAGTTTAACTGTCTCTCTATCTTCTTTTCCCAGTTTTACTGTCTCTATATCTTCTTTTCTTAGTTTTACTGTCTGTCAATCTTCTTTTCCCAGTTTCACTGTCTCTCCATCTTCCCTTCCAAGTTTCACTGTCTCTCTATCTTCTCTTCCAAGTGTCACTGTCGCTCTTTCTTCTTTTTCCAGTTTCACTGTCTCTCTATCTTCTTTTCCCAGTTTCACTGTCTCTCTATCTTCTTTTCCTAGTTTCACTGTCTCTCTATCTTCTTTTCCCAGTTTCACTGTCTCTCTATCTTCTTTTCCTAGTTTCACTGTCTCTCTATCTTCTTTTCCCAGTTTCATTGTCTCTCTATCTTCTTTTCCCAGTTTCACTGTCTCTCTATCTTCTTTTCCCAGTTTCACTGTCTCTCTATCTGCTTTTTCTAGTTTCACTGTCTCTCTATCTTCTTTTCCCAGTTTCACTTTCTCTATATATTATTTTCCCAGTTTCACTGTCTCTTTTTCTTCTTTTCCCAGTTTCACTGTCTCTCTATCTTCTTTTCCCAGTTTCACTGTCTCTCTATCTTCTTTTCCCAGTTTCACTGTCTCTCTATCTTTTCTTCCAAGTTTCACTGTCTCTCTATCTTCTTTTTCCCAGTTTCACTGTCTCTCTATCTTCTCTTCCCAGTTTCACTGTCTCTACATCTTCTTTTCCCAGTTTCACTGTCTCTGTATCTTCTTTTCCCAGTTTTACTGTCTCTATATCTTCTTTTCTTAGTTTCACTGTCTGTCAATCTTCTTTTCCCAGTTTCACTGTCTCTCCATCTTCCCTTCCAAGTTTCACTGTCTCTCTATCATCTCTTCCAAGTGTCACTGTCCTTCTTTCTTCTTTTCCCAGTTTCACTGTCTCTCTATCTTCTTTTCCCAGTTTCACTGTCTCTCTATCTTCTCTTCCAAGTTTCACTGTCTGTCTATATTCTTTTCCCAGTTTCACTGTCTCTCTATCTTCTTTTCCCAGTTTCACTGTCTCTCTATCTTCTTTTCCCAGTTTTACTTTCTCTCTATCTTCTCTTCCAAGTTTCACTCTCTGTCTATCTTCTTTTCCCAGTTTCAATGTCTCTCTCTCTTCTTTTCTTAGTTTCACTGTCTCTCTCTCTTTTTTTTGTCCAGTTTCACTGTCTCTCCATCTTCCCTTCCAAGTTTAACTGTCTCTCTATCTTCTTTTCCCAGTTTTACTGTCTCTATATCTTCTTTTCTTAGTTTTACTGTCTGTCAATCTTCTTTTCCCAGTTTCACTGTCTCTCCATCTTCCCTTCCAAGTTTCACTGTCTCTCTATCTTCTCTTCCAAGTTTTACTGTCTGTCTATCTTCTTTTCCCAGTTTCACTGTCTCTCTCTCTTCTTTTCCCAGTTTCACTGTCTCTCTCTCTTCTTTTCCCAGTTTCACTTTCTCTCTATCTTCTTTTCCCAGTTTCACTGTCTCTCTCTCTTCTTTTCCCAGTTTCACTTTCTCTCTATCTTCTTTTCCCAGTTTCACTGTCTCTCTATCTTCTTTTCCCAGTTTTACTGTCTCTATATCTTCTTTTCCCAGTTTCACTGTCTGTCAATCTTCTTTTCCCAGTTTCACTGTCTCTCCATCTTCCCTTCCAAGTTTCACTGTCTCTCTATCATCTCTTCCAAGTGTCACTGTCCTTCTTTCTTCTTTTCCCAGTTTCACTGTCTCTCTATCTTCTTTTCCCAGTTTCACTGTCTCTCTATCTTCTCTTCCAAGTTTCACTGTCTGTCTATCTTCTTTTCCCAGTTTCACTGTCTCTCTATCTTCTTTTCCCAGTTTCACTGTCTCTATATCTTCTTTTCCCAGTTTCACTTTCTCTCTATCTTCTCTTCCAAGATTCACTCTCTGTCTATCTTCTTTTCCCAGTTTCAATGTCTCTCTCTCTTCTTTTCCCAGTTTCACTGTCTCTCTCTCTTTTTTTTGTCCAGTTTCACTGTCTCTCCATCTTCCCTTCCAAGTTTAACTGTCTCTCTATCTTCTTTTCCCAGTTTTACTGTCTCTATATCTTCTTTTCTTAGTTTTACTGTCTGTCAATCTTCTTTTCCCAGTTTCACTGTCTCTCCATCTTCCCTTCCAAGTTTCACTGTCTCTCTATCTTCTCTTCCAAGTGTCACTGTCGCTCTTTCTTCTTTTTCCAGTTTCACTGTCTCTCTATCTTCTTTTCCCAGTTTCACTGTCTCTCTATCTTCTTTTCCTAGTTTCACTGTCTCTCTATCTTCTTTTCCCAGTTTCACTGTCTCTCTATCTTCTTTTCCTAGTTTCACTGTCTCTCTATCTTCTTTTCCCAGTTTCATTGTCTCTCTATCTTCTTTTCCCAGTTTCACTGTCTCTCTATCTTCTTTTCCCAGTTTCATTGTCTCTCTATCTTCTTTTTCTAGTTTCACTGTCTCTCTATCTTCTTTTCCCAGTTTCACTTTCTCTATATATTATTTTCCCAGTTTCACTGTCTCTTTTTCTTCTTTTCCCAGTTTCACTGTCTCTCTATCTTCTTTTCCCAGTTTCACTGTCTCTCTATCTTCTTTTCCCAGTTTCACTGTCTCTCTATCTTTTCTTCCAAGTTTCACTGTCTCTCTATCTTCTTTTTCCCAGTTTCACTGTCTCTCTATCTTCTCTTCCCAGTTTCACTGTCTCTACATCTTCTTTTCCCAGTTTCACTGTCTCTCTATCTTCTTTTCCCAGTTTTACTGTCTCTATATCTTCTTTTCTTAGTTTCACTGTCTGTCAATCTTCTTTTCCCAGTTTCACTGTCTCTCCATCTTCCCTTCCAAGTTTCACTGTCTCTCTATCATCTCTTCCAAGTGTCACTGTCCTTCTTTCTTCTTTTCCCAGTTTCACTGTCTCTCTATCTTCTTTTCCCAGTTTCACTGTCTCTCTATCTTCTCTTCCAAGTTTCACTGTCTGTCTATATTCTTTTCCCAGTTTCACTGTCTCTCTATCTTCTTTTCCCAGTTTCACTGTCTCTCTATCTTCTTTTCCCAGTTTTACTTTCTCTCTATCTTCTCTTCCAAGTTTCACTCTCTGTCTATCTTCTTTTCCCAGTTTCAATGTCTCTCTCTCTTCTTTTCTTAGTTTCACTGTCTCTCTCTCTTTTTTTTGTCCAGTTTCACTGTCTCTCCATCTTCCCTTCCAAGTTTAACTGTCTCTCTATCTTCTTTTCCCAGTTTTACTGTCTCTATATCTTCTTTTCTTAGTTTTACTGTCTGTCAATCTTCTTTTCCCAGTTTCACTGTCTCTCCATCTTCCCTTCCAAGTTTCACTGTCTCTCTATCTTCTCTTCCAAGTTTTACTGTCTGTCTATCTTCTTTTCCCAGTTTCACTGTCTCTCTCTCTTCTTTTCCCAGTTTCACTGTCTCTCTCTCTTCTTTTCCCAGTTTCACTTTCTCTCTATCTTCTTTTCCCAGTTTCACTGTCTCTCTCTCTTCTTTTCCCAGTTTCACTGTCTCTCCATCTTCCCTTCCAAGTTTCACTGTCTCTCTATCTTCTTTTCCCAGTTTCACTGTCTCTCTATCTTCTTTCCCCAGTTTCACTGTCTCTCTATCTTCTTTTCCCAGTTTCACTGTCTCTCTATCTTCTCTTCCAAGTTTCACTGTCTCTCTATCTTCTTTTCCCAGTGTCACTGTCTCTCTATCTTTTTTTCCCTGTCTCACTGTCTCTCTATCTTTTTTTCCCAGTTTCAATGTCTCTCTAACATCTTTTCCCATTTTCACTGTCTCTCTATCTTCTCTTCCCAGTTTCACTGTTTCTCTATCTTCTTTCCACAGTTTCACTGTCTCTATATCTTCTTTTCCCAGTTTCACTGTCTCTCTATCTTCTTTCCACAGTTTCACTGTCTCTCTATCTTCTTTTCCCAGTTTCGCTGTCTCTCTATCTTCTCTTCCAAGTTGCACTGTCTCTCCATCTTCTTTTCCTAGTTTAACGGTCTCTCTATCTTCTCTTCCAAAATTCACAGTCTCTCTATCTTCTTTTCTCAGTTTCACTGTCTCTCTATCTTCTTTTCCCAGTTTCACTGTCTCTCTCTCTTCTTTTCCCAGTTTCACTGTCTCTCTTTCTTCTTTTCCCAGTTTCACTGTCTATCTATCTTCTTTTCCAAGTTTCACTGTCTCTCTATCTTCTTTTCCCAGTTTCACTGTCTCTCTATCTTCTTTTCCTAGTTTCACTGTCTCTCTATCTTCTTTTCCCAGTTTCATTGTCTCTCTATCTTCTTTTCCCAGTTTCACTGTCTCTCTATCTTCTTTTTCTAGTTTCACTGTCTCTCTATCTTCTTTTCCCAGTTTCACTTTCTCTATATATTATTTTCCCAGTTTTAATGTCTCTTTTTCTTCTTTTTCCAGTTTCACTGTCTCTCTATCTTCTTTTCCCAGTTTCACTGTCTCTCTATCTTCTTTTCCCAGTTTCACTGTCTCTCTATCTTCTCTTCCAAGTTTCACTGTCTGTCTATCTTCTTTTCCCAGTTTCACTGTCTCTACATCTTCTTTTTCCAGTTTCACTGTCTCTCTATCTTCTTTTCCTAGTTTTACTGTCTCTATATCTTCTTTTCTTAGTTTCACTGTCTGTCAATCTTCTTTTCCCAGTTTCACTGTCTCTCCATCTTCCCTTCCAGGTTTGACTGTCTCTCTATCTTCTTTTCCAAGTAACACTGTCCTTCTTTCTTCTTTTCCCAGTTTCACTGTCTCTCTATCTTCTTTTCCCAGTTTCACTGTCTCTCTCTTCTCTTCCAAATTTCACTGTCTGTCTATCTTCTTTTCCCAGTTTCACTGTCTCTCTATCTTCTTTTCCCAGTTTCACTGTCTCTATATCTTCTTTTCCCAGTTTCACTTTCTCTCTATCTTCTCGTCCAAGTTTCACTGTCTGTCTATTTTCATTTCCCAGTTTCAATGTCTCTCTCTCTTCTTTTCCCAGTTTCACTGTCTCTCTCTCTTTGTTTTTCCAGTTTCACTGTCTCTCCATCTTCCCTTCCAAGTTTAACTGTCTCTCTATCTTCTTTTCCCAGTTTCACTGTCTCTCTATCTTCTCTTCCAAGTTTTACTGTCTGTCTATCTTCTTTTCCCAGTTTCACTGTCTCTCTCTCTTCTTTTCCCAGTTTCACTGTCTCTCTCTCTTCTTTTCCCAGTTTCACTTTCTCTCTATCTTCTTTTCCCAGTTTCACTGTCTCTCTATCTTCTTTTCCCAGTTTCACTGTCTCTCCATCTTCCCTTCCAAGTTTCACTGTCTCTCTATCTTCTTTTCCCAGTTTCACTGTCTCTCTATCTTCTTTCCGCAGTTTCACTGTCTTTCTATCTTCTTTTCCCAGTTTCACTGTCTCTCTATCTTCTCTTCCAAGTTTCACTGTCTCTCTATCTTCTTTTCCCAGTGTCACTGTCTCTCTATCTTTTTTTCCCTGTCTCACTGTCTCTCTATCTTTTTTTCCCAGTTTCAATGTCTCTCTAACATCTTTTTCCAGTTTCACTGTCTCTCTATCTTCTCTTCCCAGTTTCACTGTTTCTCTATCTTCTTTCCACAGTTTCACTGTCTCTATATCTTCTTTTCCCAGTTTCACTGTCTCTCTATCTTCTTTCCACAGTTTCACTGTCTCTCTATCTTCTTTTCCCAGTTTTGCTGTCTCTCTATCTTCTCTTTCAAGTTGCACTGTCTCTCAATCTTCTTTTCCTAGTTTAACGGTCTCTCTATCTTCTTTTCCCAGTTTTACTTTCTCTATATCTTCTTTTCTTAGTTTCACTGTTTGTCAATCTTCTTTTCCCAGTTTCACTGTCTCTCCATCTTCCCTTCCAGGTTTGACTGTCTCTCTATCTTCTCTTCCAAGTGTCACTGTCCTTCTTTCTTCTTTTCCCAGTTTCACTGTCTCTCTATCTTCTTTTCCCAGTTTCACTGTCTCTCTATCTTCTCTTCCAAGTTTCACTGTCTGTCTATCTTCTTTTCCCAGTTTCACTGTCTCTCTATCTTCTTTTCCCAGTTTCACTGTCTCTATATCTTCTTTTCCCAGTTTCACTTTCTCTCTATCTTCTCTTCCAAGTTTCACTGTCTGTCTATTTTCATTTCCCAGTTTCAATGTCTCTCTCTCTTCTTTTCCCAGTTTCACTGTCTCTCTCTCTTTGTTTTTCCAGTTTCACTGTCTCTCCATCTTCCCTTCCAAGTTTAACTGTCTCTCTATCTTCTTTTCCCAGTTTCACTGTCTCTCTATCTTCTCTTCCAAGTTTTACTGTCTGTCTATCTTCTTTTCCCAGTTTCACTGTCTCTCTCTCTTCTTTTCCCAGTTTCACTGTCTCTCTCTCTTCTTTTCCCAGTTTCACTTTCTCTCTATCTTCTTTTCCCAGTTTCACTGTCTCTCTATCTTCTTTTCCCAGTTTCACTGTCTCTCCATCTTCCCTTCCAAGTTTCACTGTCTCTCTATCTTCTTTTCCCAGTTTCACTGTCTCTCTATCTTCTTTCCCCAGTTTCACTGTCTCTCTATCTTCTTTTCCCAGTTTCACTGTCTCTCTATCTTCTCTTCCAAGTTTCACTGTCTCTCTATCTTCTTTTCCCAGTGTCACTGTCTCTCTATCTTTTTTTCCCTGTCTCACTGTCTCTCTATCTTTTTTTCCCAGTTTCAATGTCTCTCTAACATCTTTTTCCAGTTTCACTGTCTCTCTATCTTCTCTTCCCAGTTTCACTGTTTCTCTATCTTCTTTCCACAGTTTCACTGTCTCTATATCTTCTTTTCCCAGTTTCACTGTCTCTCTATCTTCTTTCCACAGTTTCACTGTCTCTCTATCTTCTTTTCCCAGTTTCGCTGTCTCTCTATCTTCTCTTTCAAGTTGCACTGTCTCTCAATCTTCTTTTCCTAGTTTAACGGTCTCTCTATCTTCTCTTCCAAAATTCACAGTCTCTCTATCTTCTTTTCCCAGTTTCACTGTCTCTCTATCTTCTTTTCCCAGTTTCACTGTCTCTCTCTCTTCTTTTCCCAGTTTCACTGTCTCTCTTTCTTCTTTTCCCAGTTTCACTGTCTATCTATCTTCTTTTCCAAGTTTCACTGTCTCTCTATCTTCTTTTCCCAGTTTCACTGTCTCTCTATCTTCTTTTCCTAGTTTCACTGTCTCTCTATCTTCTTTTCCCAGTTTCATTGTCTCTCTATCTTCTTTTCCCAGTTTCACTGTCTCTCTATCTTCTTTTTCTAGTTTCACTGTCTCTCTATCTTCTTTTCCCAGTTTCACTTTCTCTATATATTATTTTCCCAGTTTCACTGTCTCTTTTTCTTCTTTTTCCAGTTTCACTGTCTCTCTATCTTCTTTTCCCAGTTTCACTGTCTCTCTATCTTCTTTTCCCAGTTTCACTGTCTCTCTATCTTTTCTTCCAAGTTTCACTGTCTCTCTATCTTATCTTCTTTTTCCCAGTTTCACTGTCTCTCTATCTTCTCTTCCCAGTTTCACTGTCTCTACATCTTCTTTTTCCAGTTTCACTGTCTCTCTAACTTCTTTTCCCACTTTTACTGTCTCTATATCTTCTTTTCTTAGTTTCACTGTCTGTCAATCTTCTTTTCCCAGTTTCACTGTCTCTCCATCTTCCCTTCCAGGTTTCACTGTCTCTCTATCTTCTCTTCCAAGTGTCACTGTCCTTCTTTCTTCTTTTCCCAGTTTCACTGTCTCTCTATCTTCTTTTCCCAGTTTCACTGTCTCTCTATCTTCTCTTCCAAGTTTCACTGTCTGTCTATCTTCTTTTCCCAGTTTCACTGTCTCTCTATCTTCTTTTCCCAGTTTCACTGTCTCTATATCTTCTTTTCCCAGTTTCACTTTCTCTCTATCTTCTCTTCCAAGTTTCACTGTCTGTCTATCTTCTATTCCCAGTTTCAATGTCTCTCTCTCTTCTTTTCCCAGTTTCACTGTCTCTCTCTCTTTTTTTTGTCCAGTTTCACTGTCTCTCCATCTTCCCTTCCAAGTTTAACTGTCTCTCTATCTTCTTTTCCCAGTTTTACTGTCTCTATATCTTCTTTTCTTAGTTTCACTGTCTGTCAATCTTCTTTTCCCAGTTTCACTGTCTCTCCATCTTCCCTTCCAAGTTTCACTGTCTCTCTATCTTCTCTTCCAAGTGTCACTGTCGTTCTTTCTTCTTTTTCCAGTTTCACTGTCTCTCTATCTTCTTTTCCCAGTTTCACTGTCTCTCTATCTTCTCTTCCAAGTTTCACAGACTGTCTATCTTCTTTTCCTAGTTTCACTGTCTCTCTATCTTCTTTTCCCAGTTTCACTGTCTCTAAATCTTCTTTTCCCAGTTTCACTTTCTCTCTATCTTCTCTTCCAAGTTTCACTGTCTGTCTATCTTCATTTTCCAGTTTCAATGTCTCTCTCTCTTCTTTTCCCAGTTTCACTGTCTCTCTCTCTTTGTTTTTCCAGTTTCACTGTCTCTCCATCTTCCCTTCCAAGTTTAATTGTCTCTCTATGTTCTTTTCCCAGTTTCACTTTCTCTCTATCTTCTCTTCCAAGTTTCACTGTCTGTCTATCTTCTTTTCCCAGTTTTAATGTCTCTCTCTCTTCTTTTCCCAGTTTCACTGTCTCTCTCTCTTTTTTTTGTCCAGTTTCACTGTCTCTCCATCTTCCCTTCCAAGTTTAACTGTCTCTCTATCTTCTTTTCCCAGTTTTACTGTCTCTATATCTTCTTTTCTTAGTTTCACTGTCTGTCAATCTTCTTTTCCCAGTTTCACTGTCTCTCCATCTTCCCTTCCAAGTTTCACTGTCTCTCTATCTTCTCTTCCAAGTGTCACTGTCGTTCTTTCTTCTTTTTCCAGTTTCACTGTCTCTCTATCTTCTTTTCCCAGTTTCACTGTCTCTCTATCTTCTCTTCCAAGTTTCACTATCTGTCTATCTTCTTTTCCCAGTTTCACTGTCTCTCTATCTTCTTTTCCCAGTTTCACTGTCTCTATATCTTCTTTTCCCAGTTTCACTTTCTCTCTATCTTCTCTTCCAAGTTTCACTGTCTGTCTATCTTCATTTCTCAGTTTCAATGTCTCTCTCTCTTCTTTTCCCAGTTTCACTGTCTCTCTCTCTTTGTTTTTCCAGTTTCACTGTCTCTCCATCTTCCCTTCCAAGTTTAACTGTCTCTCTATCTTCTTTTCCCAGTTTCACTGTCTCTCTATCTTCTTTTCCAAGTTTTACTGTCTGTCTATCTTCTTTTCCCAGTTTCACTGTCTCTCTCTCTTCTTTTCCCAGTTTCACTGTCTCTCTCTCTTCTTTTCCCAGTTTCACTTTATCTCTATCTTCTTTTCCCAGTTTCACTGTCTCTCTCTCTTCTTTTCCCAGTTTCACTGTCTCTCCATCTTCCCTTCCAAGTTTCACTGTCTCTCTATCTTCTTTTCCCAGTTTCACTGTCTCTCTATCTTCTTTCCCCAGTTTCACTGTCTCTCTATCTTCTTTTCCCAGTTTCACTGTCTCTCTATCTTCTCTTCCAAGTGTCACTGTCTCTCTATCTTCTTTTCCCAGTTTTACTGTCTCTCTATCTTCTTTTCCCAGTTTCACTGTCTCTCTCTCTTGTTTTATCAGTTTCACTTTCTCTCTATCTTCATTTCCCAGTTTCACTGTCTATCTTTCTTCTTTTCCCAGTTTCACTGTCTCTCTATCTTCTTTTCCCAGTTTTACTGTCTCTCTATCTTCTCTTCCAAGATTCACAGTCTCTCTATCTTCTTTTATCAGTTTTACTGTCTCTCTATCTTCTCTTCCAAGTTTTACTGTCTCTCTAACTTCTCTTCCAAGTTGCACTTTCTGTCCATCTTCTTTTCCCAGTTTCACTGTCTCTCTATCTTCTTTTCCCAGTTTCACTGTCTCTATATCTTCTTTTCCCAGTCACTGTCGATCTATCTTCTATTCCAAGTTTCACTGTCTCTCTATCTTCTCTTCCAAGTGTCATTGTCCTTCTTTCTTCTTTTCCCAGTTTCACTGTCTCTCTATCTTCTTTTCCCAGATTCACTGTCTCTCTATCTTCTCTTCCCAGTTTTACTGTTTCTCTATCTTCCCTTCCAAGTTTCACTGTCTCTCTATCTTCTCTTCCAAGTGTCACTGTCCTTCTTTCTTTTTTTCCCAGATTCACTGTCTCTCTATCTTCTTTTCCCAGTTTCACTGTCTTTCTATCTTCTTTTCCCAGTTTCACTGTCTCTCTATCTTCTTTGCCCAGTTTCACTGTCTCTCTAGCTTCTTTTCCCAGTTTCACTGTCTCTATATCTTCTTTTCCCTGTCACTGTCTCTCTATCTTCTCTTCCAAGTTTCACTGTCTCTCTATCTTCTCTTCCAAGTATCACTGTCCTTCTTTCTTCTTTTTCCAGTTTCACTGTCTCTCTATCTTCTTTTCCCAGTTTCACTGTCGCTCTATCTTCTTTTCCCAGTTTCACTGTCTCTCTATCTTATTTTCCCAGTTTCACTGTCTCTCTATCTTCTCTTCCAAGTTTCACTGTCTCTCTATCTTCTTTTCTCAGTTTCACTGTCTCTCTAACTTCTTTTCCCAGTTTTACTGTCTCTCTATCTTCCTTTCCCAGTTTCACTGTCTCTCTATCTTCTTTTCCCAGTTTCACTGTCTCTATATCTTCTTTTCCCAGTTTCACTGTCTCTCTATCTTCCCTTATAAGTTTCACTGTCTCTCTATCTTCTCTTCTAAAGTGTCACTGTCCTTCTTTCTTCTTTTCCCAGTTTCACTGTCTCTCTATCTTCTTTTCCCAGTTTCACTGTCTCTCTATCTTCTCTTCAAAGTTTCACTGTCCTTCTTTCTTCTTTTCCCAGTTGCACTGTCTCTCTATCTTCTTTTCCAAGTTTCACTGTCTCTCTATCTTCTTTTCCCAGTTTCACTGTCTCTCTATCGTCTCTTCCAAGTTTTACTGTCCTTCTTTCTTCTTTTCCCAGTTTAACTGTCTCATTATCTTCTTTTCCCAGTTTTACTGTCTCTCTTTCTTCTTTTCCCAGTTTCACTGTCTCTCTATCTTCTTTTCCCAGTTTCACTGTCTCTCTATCTTCTTTTCCCAGTTTCACTGTCTCTCTATCTTCTTTTCCCAGTTTCACTGTCTCTATATCTTCTCTTCCAAGTATCACTGTCTCTCTATCTTCTTTTTTCTTAGTTTTACTGTCTCTCTATCTTCTTTTCCCAGTTTCACTGTCTCTCTATCTTCTTTTCCCAGTTTCACTGTCTCTCAATCTTCTTTTCCTAGTTTCACTGTCTCTCTATCTTCTTTTCCCAGTTTCACTGTCTCTATATCTTCTCTTCCAAGTATCACTGTCTTTCTATCTTCTTTTTATAGTTTTACTGTCTCTCTATCTTCTTTTCCCAGTTTCACTGTCTCTATATTTTCTCTTCCAAGTATCACTGTCTCTCTATCTTTTATTTCCCAGTTTCACTGTCTCTCTATCCTCTTTTCCCAGTTTCACTGTCTCTCTATCTTCTCTTCCAAGTATCACTGTCTCTCTATCTTTTTTTTTTAGTTTTACTGTCTCTCTATCTTCTCTTCCAAGATTCACAATCTCTCTATCTTCTTTTCCCAGTTTCACTGTCTCTCTATCTTCTCTTCCAAGTATCACTGTCTCTCTATCTTCTTTTTTTAGTTTTACTGTCTCTCTATCTTCTCTTCCAAGTTTTACTGTCTCTTTATCTTCTCTTCCAAGTTGCACTTTCTGTCCATCTTCTTTTCCCAGTTTCACTGTCTCTCTATCTTCTTTTCCCAGTCACTGTCGATCTATCTTCTATTCCAAGTTTCACTGTCTCTCTATCTTCTCTTCCAAGTGTCACTGTCCTTCTTTCTTCTTTTCCCAGTTTCACTGTCTCTCTATCTTCTTTTCCCAGATTCACTGTCTCTCTATCTTCTCTTCCCAGTTTTACTGTTTCTCTATCTTCCCTTCCAAGTTTCACTGTCTCTCTATCTTCTCTTCCAAGTGTCACTGTCCTTCTTTCTTTTTTTCCCAGTTTCACTGTCTCTCTCTCTTCTTTTCCCAGTTTCACTGTCTCTCTCTCTTCTTTTCCCAGTTTCACTTTCTCTCTATCTTCTTTTCCCAGTTTCACTTTCTCTCTCTCTTCTTTTCCCAGTTTCACTGTCTCTCCATCTTCCCTTCCAAGTTTCACTGTCTCTCTATCTTCTTTTCCCAGTTTCACTGTCTCTCTATCTTCTTTCCCCAGTTTCACTGTCTCTCTATCTTCTTTTCCCAGTTTCACTGTCTCTCTATCTTCTATTCCCAGTTTTACTGTCTCTATATCTTCTTTTCTTAGTTTCACTGTCTGTCTATCTTCTTTTCCCAGTTTCACTGTCTCTCTATCTTCTTTTCCCAGTTTCACTGTCTCTATATCTTCTTTTCCTAGTTTCAATGTCTCTCTATCTTCTTTTCCCAGTTTCACTGTCTCTCTATCTTCTTTTCCCAGTTTCACTGTCTCTATATCTTCTTTTCCTAGTTTCAATGTCTCTCTATCTTCTTTTCCCAGTTTTACTGTCTATATATCTTCTTTTCCCAGTTTCACTGTCTCTCTATCTTCCCTTATAAGTTTCACTGTCTCTATATCTTCTCTTCTACAGTGTCACTGTCCTTCTTTCTTCTTTTCCCAGTTTCACTGTCTCTCTATCTTCTTTTTCTAGTTTCACTGTCTCTCTATCTTCTCTTCCAAGTTTTACTGTCTCTCTAACTTCTCTTCCAAGTTGCACTTTCTGTCCATCTTCTTTTCCCAGTTTCACTGTCTCTCTATCTTCTTTTCCCAGTTTCACTGTCTCTATATCTTCTTTTCCCAGTCACTGTCGATCTATCTTCTATTCCAAGTTTCACTGTCTCTCTATCTTCTCTTCCAAGTGTCATTGTCCTTCTTTCTTCTTTTCCCAGTTTCACTGTCTCTCTATCTTCTTTTCCCAGATTCACTGTCTCTCTATCTTCTCTTCCCAGTTTTACTGTTTCTCTATCTTCCCTTCCAAGTTTCACTGTCTCTCTATCTTCTCTTCCAAGTGTCACTGTCCTTCTTTCTTTTTTTCCCAGATTCACTGTCTCTCTATCTTCTTTTCCCAGTTTCACTGTCTTTCTATCTTCTTTTCCCAGTTTCACTGTCTCTCTATCTTCTTTGCCCAGTTTCACTGTCTCTCTAGCTTCTTTTCCCAGTTTCACTGTCTCTATATCTTCTTTTCCCTGTCACTGTCTCTCTATCTTCTCTTCCAAGTTTCACTGTCTCTCTATCTTCTCTTCCAAGTATCACTGTCCTTCTTTCTTCTTTTTCCAGTTTCACTGTCTCTCTATCTTCTTTTCCCAGTTTCACTGTCGCTCTATCTTCTTTTCCCAGTTTCACTTTCTCTCTATCTTATTTTCCCAGTTTCACTGTCTCTCTATCTTCTCTTCCAAGTTTCACTGTCTCTCTATCTTCTTTTCTCAGTTTCACTGTCTCTCTAACTTCTTTTCCCAGTTTTACTGTCTCTCTATCTTCCTTTCCCAGTTTCACTGTCTCTCTATCTTCTTTTCCCAGTTTCACTGTCTCTATATCTTCTTTTCCCAGTTTCACTGTCTCTCTATCTTCCCTTATAAGTTTCACTGTCTCTCTATCTTCTCTTCTAAAGTGTCACTGTCCTTCTTTCTTCTTTTCCCAGTTTCACTGTCTCTCTATCTTCTTTTCCCAGTTTCACTGTCTCTCTATCTTCTCTTCAAAGTTTCACTGTCCTTCTTTCTTCTTTTCCCAGTTGCACTGTCTCTCTATCTTCTTTTCCAAGTTTCACTGTCTCTCTATCTTCTTTTCCCAGTTTCACTGTCTCTCTATCGTCTCTTCCAAGTTTTACTGTCCTTCTTTCTTCTTTTCCCAGTTTAACTGTCTCATTATCTTCTTTTCCCAGTTTTACTGTCTCTCTTTCTTCTTTTCCCAGTTTCACTGTCTCTCTATCTTCTTTTCCCAGTTTCACTGTCTCTCTATCTTCTTTTCCCAGTTTCACTGTCTCTCTATCTTCTTTTCCCAGTTTCACTGTCTCTATATCTTCTCTTCCAAGTATCACTGTCTCTCTATCTTCTTTTTTCTTAGTTTTACTGTCTCTCTATCTTCTTTTCCCAGTTTCACTGTCTCTCTATCTTCTTTTCCCAGTTTCACCGTCTCTCAATCTTCTTTTCCTAGTTTCACTGTCTCTCTATCTTCTTTTCCCAGTTTCACTGTCTCTATATCTTCTCTTCCAAGTATCACTGTCTTTCTATCTTCTTTTTATAGTTTTACTGTCTCTCTATCTTCTTTTCCCAGTTTCACTGTCTCTATATTTTCTCTTCCAAGTATCACTGTCTCTCTATCTTTTATTTCCCAGTTTCACTGTCTCTCTATCCTCTTTTCCCAGTTTCACTGTCTCTCTATCTTCTCTTTCAAGTATCACTGTCTCTCTATCTGTTTTTTTTTAGTTTTACTGTCTCTCTATCTTCTCTTCCAAGATTCACAATCTCTCTATCTTCTTTTCCCAGTTTCACTGTCTCTCTATCTTCTCTTCCAAGTATCACTGTCTCTCTATCTTCTTTTTTTAGTTTTACTGTCTCTCTATCTTCTCTTCCAAGTTTTACTGTCTCTTTATCTTCTCTTCCAAGTTGCACTTTCTGTCCATCTTCTTTTCCCAGTTTCACTGTCTCTCTATCTTCTTTTCCCAGTCACTGTCGATCTATCTTCTATTCCAAGTTTCACTGTCTCTCTATCTTCTCTTCCAAGTGTCACTGTCCTTCTTTCTTCTTTTCCCAGTTTCACTGTCTCTCTATCTTCTTTTCCCAGATTCACTGTCTCTCTATCTTCTCTTCCCAGTTTTACTGTTTCTCTATCTTCCCTTCCAAGTTTCACTGTCTCTCTATCTTCTCTTCCAAGTGTCACTGTCCTTCTTTCTTTTTTTCCCAGATTCACTGTCTCTCTATCTTCTTTTCCCAGTTTCACTGTCTTTCCATCTTCTTTTCCCAGTTTCACTGTCTCTCTATCTTCTTTGCCCAGTTTCACTTTCTCTCTAACTTCTTTTCCCAGTTTCACTGTCTCTATATCTTCTTTTCCCTGTCACTGTCTCTCAATCTTCTCTTCCAAGTTTTACTGTCTCTCTATCTTCTCTTCCAAGTGTCACTGTCCTTCTTTCTTCTTTTCCCAGTTTCACTGTCTCTCTATCTTTTTTTCCCAGTTTCACTGTCGCTCTATCTTCTTTTCCCAGTTTCACTGTCTCTCTATTTTATTTTCACAGTTTCACTGTCTCTCTATCTTCTCTTCCAAGTTTCACTGTCTCTCTATCTTCTTTTCTCAGTTTCACTGTCTCTCTAACTTCTTTTCCCAGTTTTACTGTCTCTCTATCTTCCTTTCCCAGTTTCACTGTCTCTCTATCTTCTTTTCCCAGTTTCACTGTCTCTATATCTTCTTTTCCTAGTTTCAATGTCTCTCTATCTTATTTTCCCAGTTTTACTGTCTATATATCTTCTTTTCCCAGTTTCACTGTCTCTCTATCTTCCCTTATAAGTTTCACTGTCTCTATATCTTCTCTTCTACAGTGTCACTGTCCTTCTTTCTTCTTTTCCCAGTTTCACTGTCTCTCTATCTTCTTTTTCTAGTTTCACTGTCTCTCTATCTTCTTTTCCCAGTTTAGCTGTCTCTCTATCTTCTTTTCCCAGTTTCACTGTCTCTCTATCTTTTCTTCCAAGTTTTACTGTCCTTCTTTCTTCCTTTCCCAGTTTCATTGTCTCTCTAACTTCTTTTCCCAGTTTCACTGTCTCTCTATCTTCTCTTCCAAGTTTCAATGTCCTTCTTTCTTCTTTTCCCAGTTTCACTGTCTCTCTATCTACTTTTCCCAGTTTCACCGTCTCTCTACCTTCTTTTCCCAGTTTCACTGTCTCTCTATCTTCTCTTTCAAGTTTGTTTCACAGTCTCTCTATCTTCTTTTCTTAGTTTCACTGTCTCTCTATCTTCTTTTCCTAGTGTCACTGTCTCTCTATCTTCTTTTCCCAGTTTCACTGTGTCTCTATCTTATATTTCCAGTTTCACTGTCTCTCTATCTTCTTTTCCCAGTTTCACCGTGTCTTTATCTTCTTTTTCCAGTTTCACTGTCTCTCTATCTTCTCTTTCAAGTTTCACTGTCATTCTTTCTTCTTTTCCCAGTTTCACTGTCTCTTTAACTTCTTTTCCCAGTTTCAATGTCTCTCTATCTTCTTTTCCTAGTTTCACTGTCTCTCTATCTTCTCTTCCAAGTTTCACTGTCCTTCTTTCTTCTTTTCCCAGTTTCACTGTCTCTCTATCTTCTTTTCTCAGTTTCACTGTCTCTCTATTTTCTTTTCCCAGTTTCACTGTCTCTCTATCTTCTTTTCCCAGTTTCACCTTCTCTCCGTATTATTTTCCCAGTTTCACTGTCTCTCTATCTTCTCTTCCAAGTTTCACAGTCACTCTATCTTCTTTTCCCAGTTTCACTGTCTCTCTATCTTCTTTTCTCAGTTTAACTGTATCTCTATCTTCTCTTTCCAGTTTCACTGTCTCTCTATCTTCTTTTCCCAGTTTCACTGTCTCTCTATCTTTTTTTCCCAGTTTCACTGTCTCTCATTCTTCTTTTCCCAGATTTACTGTCCCTCTATCTTCTCTTCCAAGTGTCACTGTCCTTCTTTCTTCTTTTCCCAGTTTCACTGTCTCTCTATCTTCTTTTCCCAGTTTCACTGTCTCTCTATCTTTTCTTCCAAGTTTCACTGTCTCTCTATCTTCTTTTTCCCAGTTTCACTGTCTCTCTATCTTCTCTTCCCAGTTTCACTGTCTCTACATCTTCTTTTCCCAGTTTCACTGTCTCTCTATCTTCTTTTCCCAGTTTTACTGTCTCTATATCTTCTTTTCTTAGTTTCACTGTCTGTCAATCTTCTTTTCCCAGTTTCACTGTCTCTCCATCTTCCCTTCCAAGTTTCACTGTCTCTCTATCATCTCTTCCAAGTGTCACTGTCCTTCTTTCTTCTTTTCCCAGTTTCACTGTCTCTCTATTATCTTTTCCCAGTTTCACTGTCTCTCTATCTTCTCTTCCAAGTTTCACTGTCTGTCTATCTTCTTTTCCCAGTTTCACTGTCTCTCTATCTTCTTTTCCCAGTTTCACTGTCTCTATATCTTCTTTTCCCAGTTTCACTTTCTCTCTATCTTCTCTTCCAAGTTTCACTGTCTGTCTATCTTCTTTTCCCAGTTTCAATGTCTCTCTCTCTTCTTTTCCCAGTTTCACTGTCTCTCTCTCTTTTTTTTGTCCAGTTTCACTGTCTCTCCATCTTCCCTTCCAAGTTTAACTGTCTCTCTATCTTCTTTTCCCAGTTTTACTGTCTCTATATCTTCTTTTCTTAGTTTCACTGTCTGTCAATCTTCTTTTCCCAGTTTCACTGTCTCTCCATATTCCCTTCCAAGTTTCACTGTCTCTCTATCTTCTCTTCCAAGTGTCACTGTCGCTCTTTCTTCTTTTTCCAGTTTCACTGTCTTTCTATCTTCATTTCCCAGTTTCACTGTCTCTCTATCTTCTGTTCCAAGTTTCACTGTCTGTCTATCTTCTTTTCCCAGTTTCACTGTCTCTCTATCTTCTTTTCCCAGTTTCACTGTCCCTATATCTTCTTTTCCCAGTTTCAATTTCTCTCTATCTTCTCTTCCAAGTTTCACTGTCTGTCTATCTTCATTTCCCAGTTTCAATGTCTCTCTCTCTTCTTTTCCCAGTTTCACTGTCTCTCTCTCTTTGTTTTTCCAGTTTCACTGTCTCTCCATCTTCCCTTCCAAGTTTAACTGTCTCTCTATCTTCTTTTCCCAGTTTCACTGTCTCTCTATCTTCTCTTCCAAGTTTTACTGTCTGTCTATCTTCTTTTCCCAGTTTCACTGTCTCTCTCTCTTCTTTTCCCAGTTTCACTGTCTCTCTCTCTTCTTTTCCCAGTTTCACTTTCTCTCTATCTTCTTTTCCCAGTTTCACTGTCTCTCTCTCTTCTTTTCCCAGTTTCACTGTCTCTCCATCTTCCCTTCCAAGTTTCACTGTCTCTCTATCTTCTTTTCCCAGTTTCACTGTCTCTCTATCTTCTTTCCCCAGTTTCACTGTCTCTCTATCTTCTTTCCCCAGTTTCACTGTCTCTCTATCTTCTTTTCCCAGTTTCACTGTCTCTCTATCTTCTCTTCCAAGTTTCACTGTCTCTCTATCTTCTTTTCCCAGTGTCACTTTCTCTCTATCTTCTTTTCCCAGTTTCACTGTCTCTCTCTCTTCTTTTCCCAGTTTCACTGTCTCTCCATCTTCCCTTCCAAGTTTCACTGTCTCTCTATCTTCTTTTCCCAGTTTCACTGTTTCTCTATCTTCTTTCCACAGTTTCACTGTCTCTATATCTTCTTTTCCCAGTTTCACTGTCTCTCTATCTTCTTTCCACAGTTTCACTGTCTCTCTATCTTCTTTTCCCAGTTTCGCTGTCTCTCTATCTTCTCTTCCAAGTTGCACTGTCTCTCCATCTTCTTTTCCTAGTTTAACGGTCTCTCTATCTTCTCTTCCAAAATTCACAGTCTCTCTATCTTCTTTTCCCAGTTTCACTGTCTCTCTATCTTCTTTTCCCAGTTTCACTGTCTCTCTCTCTTCTTTTCCCAGTTTCACTGTCTCTCTATCTTCTTTTCCCAGTTTCACTGTCTATCTATCTTCTTTTCCCAGTTTCACTGTCTCTCTATCTTCTTTTCCCAGTTTCACTGTCTCTCTATCTTCTTTTCCTAGTTTCACTGTCTCTCTATCTTCTTTTCCCAGTTTCATTGTCTCTCTATCTTCTTTTCCCAGTTTCACTGTCTCTCTATCTTCTTTTCCCAGTTTCACTGTCTCTCTATCTTCTTTTTCTAGTTTCACTGTCTCTCTATCTTCTTTTCCCAGTTTCACTTTCTCTATATATTATTTTCCCAGTTTCACTGTCTCTTTTTCTTCTTTTTTCCAGTTTCACTGTCTCTCTATCTTCTTTTCCCAGTTTCACTGTCTCTCTATCTTCTTTTCCCAGTTTCACTGTCTCTCTATCTTTTCTTCCAAGTTTCACTGTCTCTCTATCTTATCTTCTTTTTCCCAGTTTCACTGTCTCTCTATATTCTCTTCCCAGTTTCACTGTCTCTACATCTTCTTTTCCCAGTTTCACTGTCTCTCTATCTTCTATTCCCAGTTTTACTGTCTCTATATCTTCTTTTCTTAGTTTCACTGTCTGTCTATCTTCTTTTCCCAGTTTCACTGTCTCTCTATCTTCTTTTCCCAGTTTCACTGTCTCTATATCTTCTTTTCCCAGTTTCACTTTCTCTTTATCTTCTCTTCCAAGTTTCACTGTCTGTCTATCTTCTTTTCCCAGTTTCAATGTCTCTCTCTCTTCTTTTCCCAGTTTCACTGTCTCTCTCTTTTTTTTTGGTCCAGTTTCACTGTCTCTCCATCTTCCCTTCCAAGTTTAACTGTCTCTCTATCTTCTTTTCCCAGTTTTACTGTCTCTATATCTTCTTTTCTTAGTTTCACTGTCTGTCAATCTTCTTTTCCCAGTTTCACTGTCTCTCCATCTTCCCTTCCAAGTTTCACTGTCTCTCTATCTTCTCTTCCAAGTGTCACTGTCGTTCTTTCTTCTATTTCCAGTTTCACTGTCTCTCTATCTTCTTTTCCCAGTTTCACTGTCTCTCTATCTTCTCTTCCAAGTTTCACTTTCTCTCTATCTTCATTTCCCAGTTTCAATGTCTCTCTCTCTTCTTTTCCCAGTTTCACTGTCTCTCTCTCTTTGTTTTTCCAGGTTCACTGTCTCTCCATCTTCCCTTCCAAGTTTAATTGTCTCTCTATCTTCTTTTCCCAGTTTCACTGTCTCTCTATCTTCTCTTCCATGTTTTACTGTCTGTCTATCTTCTTTTCCCAGTTTCACTGTCTCTCTCTCTTCTTTTCCCAGTTTCACTGTCTCTCTCTCTTCTTTTCCCAGTTTCACTTTCTCTCTATCTTCTTTTCCCAGTTTCACTTTCTCTCTCTCTTCTTTTCCCAGTTTCACTGTCTCTCCATCTTCCCTTCCAAGTTTCACTGTCTCTCTATCTTCTTTTCCCAGTTTCACTGTCTCTCTATCTTCTTTCCCCAGTTTCACTGTCTCTCTATCTTCTTTTCCCAGTTTCACTGTCTCTCTATCTTCTATTCCCAGTTTTACTGTCTCTATATCTTCTTTTCTTAGTTTCACTGTCTGTCTATCTTCTTTTCCCAGTTTCACTGTCTCTCTATCTTCTTTTCCCAGTTTCACTGTCTCTATATCTTCTTTTCCCAGTTTCACTTTCTCTTTATCTTCTCTTCCAAGTTTCACTGTCTGTCTATCTTCTTTTCCCAGTTTCAATGTCTCTCTCTCTTCTTTTCCCAGTTTCACTGTCTCTCTCTTTTTTTTTGGTCCAGTTTCACTGTCTCTCCATCTTCCCTTCCAAGTTTAACTGTCTCTCTATCTTCTTTTCCCAGTTTTACTGTCTCTATATCTTCTTTTCTTAGTTTCACTGTCTGTCAATCTTCTTTTCCCAGTTTCACTGTCTCTCCATCTTCCCTTCCAAGTTTCACTGTCTCTCTATCTTCTCTTCCAAGTGTCACTGTCGTTCTTTCTTCTATTTCCAGTTTCACTGTCTCTCTATCTTCTTTTCCCAGTTTCACTGTCTCTCTATCTTCTCTTCCAAGTTTCACTGTCTGTCTATCTTCTTTTCCTAGTTTCACTGTCTCATTATCTTCTTTTCCCAGTTTCACTGTCTCTATATCTTCTTTTCCCAGTTTCACTTTCTCTCTATCTTCTCTTCCAAGTTTCAATGTCTGTCTATCTTCATTTCCCAGTTTCAATGTCTCTCTCTCTTCTTTTCCCAGTTTCACTGTCTCTCTCTCTTTGTTTTTCCAGGTTCACTGTCTCTCCATCTTCCCTTCCAAGTTTAATTGTCTCTCTATCTTCTTTTCCCAGTTTCACTGTCTCTCTATCTTCTCTTCCATGTTTTACTGTCTGTCTATCTTCTTTTCCCAGTTTCACTGTCTCTCTCTCTTCTTTTCCCAGTTTCACTGTCTCTCTCTCTTCTTTTCCCAGTTTCACTTTCTCTCTATCTTCTTTTCCCAGTTTCACTTTCTCTCTCTCTTCTTTTCCCAGTTTCACTGTCTCTCCATCTTCCCTTCCAAGTTTCACTGTCTCTCTATCTTCTTTTCCCAGTTTCACTGTCTCTCTATCTTCTTTCCTAAGTTTCACTGTCTCTCTATCTTCTTTTCCCAGTTTCACTGTCTTTCTATCTTCTCTTCCAAGTGTCACTGTCTCTCTATCTTCTTTTCCCAGTTTTACTGTCTCTCTATCTTCTTTTCCCAGTTTCACTGTCTCTCTCTCTTGTTTTCCCAGTTTCACTGTCTCTCTATCTTCTTTTCCCAGTTTCACTGTCTCTCTATCTTCTTTTCTCAGTTTCACTGTCTCTCTATCTTCTTTTCCCAGTTTCACTGTCTCTCTATCTTCTTTTCCCAGTTTCACTGTCTCTCTATCTTCTTTTTCTAGTTTCACTGTCTCTCTATCTTCTTTTCCCAGTTTCACTTTCTCTATATATTATTTTCCCAGTTTCACTGTCTCTTTTTCTTCTTTTTCCAGTTTCACTGTCTCTCTATCTTCTTTTCCCAGTTTCACTGTCTCTCTATCTTCTTTTCCCAGTTTCACTGTCTCTCTATCTTTTCTTCCAAGTTTCACTGTCTCTCTATCTTATCTTCTTTTTCCCAGTTTCACTGTCTCTCTATATTCTCTTCCCAGTTTCACTGTCTCTACATCTTCTTTTCCCAGTTTCACTGTCTCTCTATCTTCTATTCCCAGTTTTACTGTCTCTATATCTTCTTTTCTTAGTTTCACTGTCTGTCTATCTTCTTTTCCCAGTTTCACTGTCTCTCTATCTTCTTTTCCCAGTTTCACTGTCTCTATATCTTCTTTTCCCAGTTTCACTTTCTCTTTATCTTCTCTTCCAAGTTTCACTGTCTGTCTATCTTCTTTTCCCAGTTTCAATGTCTCTCTCTCTTCTTTTCCCAGTTTCACTGTCTCTCTCTTTTTTTTTGGTCCAGTTTCACTGTCTCTCCATCTTCCCTTCCAAGTTTAACTGTCTCTCTATCTTCTTTTCCCAGTTTTACTGTCTCTATATCTTCTTTTCTTAGTTTCACTGTCTGTCAATCTTCTTTTCCCAGTTTCACTGTCTCTCCATCTTCCCTTCCAAGTTTCACTGTCTCTCTATCTTCTCTTCCAAGTGTCACTGTCGTTCTTTCTTCTATTTCCAGTTTCACTGTCTCTCTATCTTCTTTTCCCAGTTTCACTGTCTCTCTATCTTCTCTTCCAAGTTTCACTGTCTGTCTATCTTCTTTTCCTAGTTTCACTGTCTCATTATCTTCTTTTCCCAGTTTCACTGTCTCTATATCTTCTTTTCCCAGTTTCACTTTCTCTCTATCTTCTCTTCCAAGTTTCAATGTCTGTCTATCTTCATTTCCCAGTTTCAATGTCTCTCTCTCTTCTTTTCCCAGTTTCACTGTCTCTCTCTCTTTGTTTTTCCAGGTTCACTGTCTCTCCATCTTCCCTTCCAAGTTTAATTGTCTCTCTATCTTCTTTTCCCAGTTTCACTGTCTCTCTATCTTCTCTTCCATGTTTTACTGTCTGTCTATCTTCTTTTCCCAGTTTCACTGTCTCTCTCTCTTCTTTTCCCAGTTTCACTGTCTCTCTCTCTTCTTTTCCCAGTTTCACTTTCTCTCTATCTTCTTTTCCCAGTTTCACTTTCTCTCTCTCTTCTTTTCCCAGTTTCACTGTCTCTCCATCTTCCCTTCCAAGTTTCACTGTCTCTCTATCTTCTTTTCCCAGTTTCACTGTCTCTCTATCTTCTTTCCCCAGTTTCACTGTCTCTCTATCTTCTTTTCCCAGTTTCACTGTCTTTCTATCTTCTCTTCCAAGTGTCACTGTCTCTCTATCTTCTTTTCCCAGTTTTACTGTCTCTCTATCTTCTTTTCCCAGTTTCACTGTCTCTCTCTCTTGTTTTCCCAGTTTCACTGTCTCTCTATCTTCTTTTCCCAGTTTCACTGTCTCTCTATCTTCTTTTCTCAGTTTCACTGTCTCTCTATCTTCTTTTCCTAGTTTCACTGTCTCTCTATCTTCTTTTCCCAGTTTCATTGTCTCTCTATCTTCTTTTCCCAGTTTCTCTGTCTCTCTATCTTCTTTTCCCAGTTTCACTGTCTCTCTATCTTCTTTTCCTAGTTTCACTGTCTCTCTCTCTTCTTTTCCCAGTTTCACTTTCTCTATATATTATTTTCCCAGTTTCACTGTCTCTTTTTCTTCTTTTCCCAGTTTCACAGTCTCTCTATCTTCTTTTCCCAGTTTCACTGACTCTCTATCTTCTTTTCCCAGTTTCACTGTCTCTCTATCTTTTCTTCCAAGTTTCACTGTCTCTCTATCTTCTATTTCCCAGTTTCACTGTCTCTCTATCTTCTTTTCCCAGTTTCACTGTCTCTCTATCTTCTCTTCCAAGTTTCACTGTCTCTCTATCTTCTTTTCCCAGTTTCACTGTCTCTCTATCTTCTTTTCCCAGTTTCACTGTGTCTCTATCTTCTTTTCCTAGTTTCACTGTCTCTCTATCTTCTCTTCCCAAATTCACTGTCTCTCTATCTTCTATTCACTGTTTCACTGTCTCTCTATCTTCTCTTCTCAGTTTCACTGTCTCTCTATCTTCTTTTCCCAGTTTCACTGTCTCTCTATCTTCTTTTTCCCAGTTTCACTGTCTCTCTAACTTCTTTTCTAAGTTTCACTGTCTCTCTATCTTCTTTTACCAGTGTCACTGTCTCTCTATCTTTTTTTCCCAGTTTCAATGTCTATCTAACATCTTTTCCCAGTTTCACTGTCTCTCTATCTTCTTTTCCCAGTTTCACTGTCTCTCTATCTTCTTTTCTCAGTTTCACTGTCTCTCTATCTTCTTTTCCCAGTTTCACTGTCTCTCTATCTTCTTTTCCCAGTTTCACTGTCTCTCTATCTTCTTTTCCCAGTTTCACTGTCTCTCTATCTTCTTTTTCTAGTTTCACTGTCTCTCTATCTTCTTTTTCCAGTTTCACTTTCTCTATATATTATTTTCCCAGTTTCACTGTCTCTTTTTCTTCTTTTTCCAGTTTCACTGTCTCTCTATCTTCTTTTCCCAGTTTCACTGTCTCTCTATCTTCTTTTCCCAGTTTCACTGTCTCTCTATCTTTTCTTCCAAGTTTCACTGTCTCTCTATCTTATCTTCTTTTTCCCAGTTTCACTGTCTCTCTATATTCTCTTCCCAGTTTCACTGTCTCTACATCTTCTTTTCCCAGTTTCACTGTCTCTCTATCTTCTATTCCCAGTTTTACTGTCTCTATATCTTCTTTTCTTAGTTTCACTGTCTGTCTATCTTCTTTTCCCAGTTTCACTGTCTCTCTATCTTCTTTTCCCAGTTTCACTGTCTCTATATCTTCTTTTCCCAGTTTCACTTTCTCTTTATCTTCTCTTCCAAGTTTCACTGTCTGTCTATCTTCTTTTCCCAGTTTCAATGTCTCTCTCTCTTCTTTTCCCAGTTTCACTGTCTCTCTCTTTTTTTTTGGTCCAGTTTCACTGTCTCTCCATCTTTCCTTCCAAGTTTAACTGTCTCTCTATCTTCTTTTCCCAGTTTTACTGTCTCTATATCTTCTTTTCTTAGTTTCACTGTCTGTCAATCTTCTTTTCCCAGTTTCACTGTCTCTCCATCTTCCCTTCCAAGTTTCACTGTCTCTCTATCTTCTCTTCCAAGTGTCACTGTCGTTCTTTCTTCTATTTCCAGTTTCACTGTCTCTCTATCTTCTTTTCTCAGTTTCACTGTCTCTCTATCTTCTCTTCCAAGTTTCACTGTCTGTCTATCTTCTTTTCCTAGTTTCACTGTCTCATTATCTTCTTTTCCCAGTTTCACTGTCTCTATATCTTCTTTTCCCAGTTTCACTTTCTCTCTATCTTCTCTTCCAAGTTTCAATGTCTGTCTATCTTCATTTCCCAGTTTCAATGTCTCTCTCTCTTCTTTTCCCAGTTTCACTGTCTCTCTCTCTTTGTTTTTCCAGGTTCACTGTCTCTCCATCTTCCCTTCCAAGTTTAATTGTCTCTCTATCTTCTTTTCCCAGTTTCACTGTCTCTCTATCTTCTCTTCCATGTTTTACTGTCTGTCTATCTTCTTTTCCCAGTTTCACTGTCTCTCTCTCTTCTTTTCCCAGTTTCACTGTCTCTCTCTCTTCTTTTCCCAGTTTCACTTTCTCTCTATCTTCTTTTCCCAGTTTCACTTTCTCTCTCTCTTCTTTTCCCAGTTTCACTGTCTCTCCATCTTCCCTTCCAAGTTTCACTGTCTCTCTATCTTCTTTTCCCAGTTTCACTGTCTCTCTATCTTCTTTCCCCAGTTTCACTGTCTCTCTATCTTCTTTTCCCAGTTTCACTGTCTTTCTATCTTCTCTTCCAAGTGTCACTGTCTCTCTATCTTCTTTTCCCAGTTTTACTGTCTCTCTATCTTCTTTTCCCAGTTTCACTGTCTCTCTCTCTTGTTTTCCCAGTTTCACTGTCTCTCTATCTTCTTTTCCCAGTTTCACTGTCTCTCTATCTTCTTTTCTCAGTTTCACTGTCTCTCTATCTTCTTTTCCTAGTTTCACTGTCTCTCTATCTTCTTTTCCCAGTTTCATTGTCTCTCTATCTTCTTTTCCCAGTTTCTCTGTCTCTCTATCTTCTTTTCCCAGTTTCACTGTCTCTCTATCTTCTTTTCCTAGTTTCACTGTCTCTCTCTCTTCTTTTCCCAGTTTCACTTTCTCTATATATTATTTTCCCAGTTTCACTGTCTCTTTTTCTTCTTTTCCCAGTTTCACAGTCTCTCTATCTTCTTTTCCCAGTTTCACTGTCTCTCTATCTTTTCTTCCAAGTTTCACTGTCTCTCTATCTTCTATTTCCCAGTTTCACTGTCTCTCTATCTTCTTTTCCCAGTTTCACTGTCTCTCTATCTTCTCTTCCAAGTTTCACTGTCTCTCTATCTTCTTTTCCCAGTTTCACTGTCTCTCTATCTTCTTTTCCCAGTTTCACTGTGTCTCTATCTTCTTTTCCTAGTTTCACTGTCTCTCTATCTTCTCTTCCCAAATTCACTGTCTCTCTATCTTCTATTCACTGTTTCACTGTCTCTCTATCTTCTCTTCTCAGTTTCACTGTCTCTCTATCTTCTTTTCCCAGTTTCACTGTCTCTCTATCTTCTTTTTCCCAGTTTCACTGTCTCTCTAACTTCTTTTCTAAGTTTCACTGTCTCTCTATCTTCTTTTACCAGTGTCACTGTCTCTCTATCTTTTTTTCCCAGTTTCACTGTCTCTCTATCTTCTTTTCCCAGTTTCAATGTCTATCTAACATCTTTTCCCAGTTTCACTGTCTCTCTATCTTCTTTTCCCAGTTTCACTGTCTCTCTATCTTCTTTTCCTAGTTTCACTATCTCTCTATCTTCTTTTCCCAGTTTCACTGTCTCTCTATCTTCTTTTCCCAGTTTCACTGTCTCTCTATCTTCTCTTTCAAGTTTGTTTCACTGTCTCTCTATCTTCTTTTCTTAGTTTCACTGTCTCTCTATCTTCTTTTCCTAGTGTCACTGTCTCTCTATCTTCCTTTCCCAGTTTCACTGTGTCTCTATCTTATATTTCCAGTTTCACTGTCTCTCTATCTTCTTTTCCCAGTTTCACCGTGTCTTTATCTTCTTTTTCCAGTTTCACTGTCTCTCTATCTTCTCTTTCAAGTTTCACTGTCATTCTTTCTTCTTTTCCCAGTTTCACTGTCTCTTTAACTTCTTTTCCCAGTTTCAATGTCTCTCTATCTTCTTTTCCTAGTTTCACTGTCTCTCTATCTTCTCTTCCAAGTTTCACTGTCCTTCTTTCTTCTTTTCCCAGTTTCACTGTCTCTCTATCTTCTTTTCTCAGTTTCACTGTCTCTCTATCTTCTTTTCCTAGTTTCACTGTCTCTCTATCTTCTTTTCCCAGTTTCATTGTCTCTCTATCTTCTTTTCCCAGTTTCACTGTCTCTCTATCTTCTTTTTCCCAGTTTCACTGTCTCTCTATCTTCTCTTCCCAGTTTCACTGTCTCTACATCTTCTTTTCCCAGTTTCACTGTCTCTCTATCTTCTTTTCCCAGTTTTACTGTCTCTATATCTTCTTTTCTTAGTTTCACTGTCTGTCAATCTTCTTTTCCCAGTTTCACTGTCTCTCCATCTTCCCTTCCAAGTTTCACTGTCTCTCTATCATCTCTTCCAAGTGTCACTGTCCTTCTTTCTTCTTTTCCCAGTTTCACTGTCTCTCTATTATCTTTTCCCAGTTTCACTGTCTCTCTATCTTCTCTTCCAAGTTTCACTGACTGTCTATCTTCTTTTCCCAGTTTCACTGTCTCTCTATCTTCTTTTCCCAGTTTCACTGTCTCTATATCTTCTTTTCCCAGTTTCACTTTCTCTCTATCTTCTCTTCCAAGTTTCACTGTCTGTCTATCTTCTTTTCCCAGTTTCAATGTCTCTCTCTCTTCTTTTCCCAGTTTCACTGTCTCTCTCTCTTTTTTTTGTCCAGTTTCACTGTCTCTCCATCTTCCCTTCCAAGTTTAACTGTCTCTCTATCTTCTTTTCCCAGTTTTACTGTCTCTATATCTTCTTTTCTTAGTTTCACTGTCTGTCAATCTTCTTTTCCCAGTTTCACTGTCTCTCCATCTTCCCTTCCAAGTTTCACTGTCTCTCTATCTTCTCTTCCAAGTGTCACTGTCGCTCTTTCTTCTTTTTCCAGTTTCACTGTCTTTCTATCTTCATTTCCCAGTTTCACTGTCTCTCTATCTTCTGTTCCAAGTTTCACTGTCTGTCTATCTTCTTTTCCCAGTTTCACTGTCTCTCTATCTTCTTTTCCCAGTTTCACTGTCCCTATATCTTCTTTTCCCAGTTTCAATTTCTCTCTATCTTCTCTTCCAAGTTTCACTGTCTGTCTATCTTCATTTCCCAGTTTCAATGTCTCTCTCTCTTCTTTTCCCAGTTTCACTGTCTCTCTCTCTTTGTTTTTCCAGTTTCACTGTCTCTCCATCTTCCCTTCCAAGTTTAACTGTCTCTATATCTTTTTTTCCCAGTTTCACTTTCTCTCTATCTTCTCTTCCAAGTTTCAATGTCTGTCTATCTTCATTTCCCAGTTTCAATGTCTCTCTCTCTTCTTTTCCCAGTTTCACTGTCTCTCTCTCTTTGTTTTTCCAGGTTCACTGTCTCTCCATCTTCCCTTCCAAGTTTAATTGTCTCTCTATCTTCTTTTCCCAGTTTCACTGTCTCTCTATCTTCTCTTCCATGTTTTACTGTCTGTCTATCTTCTTTTCCCAGTTTCACTGTCTCTCTCTCTTCTTTTCCCAGTTTCACTGTCTCTCTCTCTTCTTTTCCCAGTTTCACTTTCTCTCTATCTTCTTTTCCCAGTTTCACTTTCTCTCTCTCTTCTTTTCCCAGTTTCACTGTCTCTCCATCTTCCCTTCCAAGTTTCACTGTCTCTCTATCTTCTTTTCCCAGTTTCACTGTCTCTCTATCTTCTTTCCCCAGTTTCACTGTCTCTCTATCTTCTTTTCCCAGTTTTACTGTCTCTCTATCTTCTTTTCCCAGTTTCACTGTCTCTCTCTCTTGTTTTCCCAGTTTCACTGTCTCTCTATCTTCTTTTCCCAGTTTCACTGTCTCTCTATCTTCTTTTCTCAGTTTCACTGTCTCTCTATCTTCTTTTCCTAGTTTCACTGTCTCTCTATCTTCTTTTCCCAGTTTCATTGTCTCTCTATCTTCTTTTCCCAGTTTCTCTGTCTCTCTATCTTCTTTTCCCAGTTTCACTGTCTCTCTATCTTCTTTTCCTAGTTTCACTGTCTCTCTCTCTTCTTTTCCCAGTTTCACTTTCTCTATATATTATTTTCCCAGTTTCACTGTCTCTTTTTCTTCTTTTCCCAGTTTCACAGTCTCTCTATCTTCTTTTCCCAGTTTCACTGACTCTCTATCTTCTTTTCCCAGTTTCACTGTCTCTCTATCTTCTCTTCCAAGTTTCACTGTCTCTCTATCTTCTATTTCCCAGTTTCACTGTCTCTCTATCTTCTTTTCCCAGTTTCACTGTCTCTCTATCTTCTCTTCCAAGTTTCACTGTCTCTCTATCTTCTTTTCCCAGTTTCACTGTCTCTCTATCTTCTTTTCCCAGTTTCACTGTGTCTCTATCTTCTTTTCCTAGTTTCACTGTCTCTCTATCTTCTCTTCCCAAATTCACTGTCTCTCTATCTTCTATTCACTGTTTCACTGTCTCTCTATCTTCTCTTCTCAGTTTCACTGTCTCTCTATCTTCTTTTCCCAGTTTCACTGTCTCTCTATCTTCTTTTTCCCAGTTTCACTGTCTCTCTAACTTCTTTTCTAAGTTTCACTGTCTCTCTATCTTCTTTTACCAGTGTCACTGTCTCTCTATCTTTTTTTCCCAGTTTCACTGTCTCTCTATCTTCTTTTCCCAGTTTCAATGTCTATCTAACATCTTTTCCCAGTTTCACTGTCTCTCTATCTTCTTTTCCCAGTTTCACTGTCTCTCTATCTTTTTTTCCTAGTTTCACTATCTCTCTATCTTCTTTTCCCAGTTTCACTGTCTCTCTATCTTCTTTTCCCAGTTTCACTGTCTCTCTATCTTCTCTTTCAAGTTTGTTTCACTGTCTCTCTATCTTCTTTTCTTAGTTTCACTGTCTCTCTATCTTCTTTTCCTAGTGTCACTGTCTCTCTATCTTCCTTTCCCAGTTTCACTGTGTCTCTATCTTATATTTCCAGTTTCACTGTCTCTCTATCTTCTTTTCCCAGTTTCACCGTGTCTTTATCTTCTTTTTCCAGTTTCACTGTCTCTCTATCTTCTCTTTCAAGTTTCACTGTCATTCTTTCTTCTTTTCCCAGTTTCACTGTCTCTTTAACTTCTTTTCCCAGTTTCAATGTCTCTCTATCTTCTTTTCCTAGTTTCACTGTCTCTCTATCTTCTCTTCCAAGTTTCACTGTCCTTCTTTCTTCTTTTCCCAGTTTCACTGTCTCTCTATCTTCTTTTCTCAGTTTCACTGTCTCTCTATCTTCTTTTCCTAGTTTCACTGTCTCTCTATCTTCTTTTCCCAGTTTCATTGTCTCTCTATCTTCTTTTCCCAGTTTCACTGTCTCTCTATCTTCTTTTTCCCAGTTTCACTGTCTCTCTATCTTCTCTTCCCAGTTTCACTGTCTCTACATCTTCTTTTCCCAGTTTCACTGTCTCTCTATCTTCTTTTCCCAGTTTTACTGTCTCTATATCTTCTTTTCTTAGTTTCACTGTCTGTCAATCTTCTTTTCCCAGTTTCACTGTCTCTCCATCTTCCCTTCCAAGTTTCACTGTCTCTCTATCATCTCTTCCAAGTGTCACTGTCCTTCTTTCTTCTTTTCCCAGTTTCACTGTCTCTCTATTATCTTTTCCCAGTTTCACTGTCTCTCTATCTTCTCTTCCAAGTTTCACTGTCTGTCTATCTTCTTTTCCCAGTTTCACTGTCTCTCTATCTTCTTTTCCCAGTTTCACTGTCTCTATATCTTCTTTTCCCAGTTTCACTTTCTCTCTATCTTCTCTTCCAAGTTTCACTGTCTGTCTATCTTCTTTTCCCAGTTTCAATGTCTCTCTCTCTTCTTTTCCCAGTTTCACTGTCTCTCTCTCTTTTTTTTGTCCAGTTTCACTGTCTCTCCATCTTCCCTTCCAAGTTTAACTGTCTCTCTATCTTCTTTTCCCAGTTTTACTGTCTCTATATCTTCTTTTCTTAGTTTCACTGTCTGTCAATTTTCTTTTCCCAGTTTCACTGTCTCTCCATCTTCCCTTCCAAGTTTCACTGTCTCTCTATCTTCTCTTCCAAGTGTCACTGTCGCTCTTTCTTCTTTTTCCAGTTTCACTGTCTTTCTATCTTCATTTCCCAGTTTCACTGTCTCTCTATCTTCTGTTCCAAGTTTCACTGTCTGTCTATCTTCTTTTCCCAGTTTCACTGTCTCTCTATCTTCTTTTCCCAGTTTCACTGTCCCTATATCTTCTTTTCCCAGTTTCAATTTCTCTCTATCTTCTCTTCCAAGTTTCACTGTCTGTCTATCTTCATTTCCCAGTTTCAATGTCTCTCTCTCTTCTTTTCCCAGTTTCACTGTCTCTCTCTCTTTGTTTTTCCAGTTTCACTGTCTCTCCATCTTCCCTTCCAAGTTTAACTGTCTCTCTATCTTCTTTTCCCAGTTTCACTGTCTCTCTATCTTCTCTTCCAAGTTTTACTGTCTGTCTATCTTCTTTTCCCAGTTTCACTGTCTCTCTCTCTTCTTTTCCCAGTTTCACTGTCTCTCTCTCTTCTTTTCCCAGTTTCACTTTCTCTCTATCTTCTTTTCCCAGTTTCACTGTCTCTCTCTCTTCTTTTCCCAGTTTCACTGTCTCTCCATCTTCCCTTCCAAGTTTCACTGTCTCTCTATCTTCTTTTCCCAGTTTCACTGTCTCTCTATCTTCTTTCCCCAGTTTCACTGTCTCTCTATCTTCTTTTCCCAGTTTCACTGTCTCTCTATCTTCTCTTCCAAGTTTCACTGTCTCTCTATCTTCTTTTCCCAGTGTCACTTTCTCTCTATCTTCTTTTCCCAGTTTCACTGTCTCTCTCTCTTCTTTTCCCAGTTTCACTGTCTCTCCATCTTCCCTTCCAAGTTTCACTGTCTCTCTATCTTCTTTTCCCAGTTTCACTGTTTCTCGATCTTCTTTCCACAGTTTCACTGTCTCTATATCTTCTTTTCCCAGTTTCACTGTCTCTCTATCTTCTTTCCACAGTTTCACTGTCTCTCTATCTTCTTTTCCCAGTTTCGCTGTCTCTCTATCTTCTCTTCCAAGTTGCACTGTCTCTGCATCTTCTTTTCCTAGTTTAACGGTCTCTCTATCTTCTCTTCCAAAATTCACAGTCTCTCTATCTTCTTTTCCCAGTTTCACTGTCTCTCTATCTTCTTTTCCCAGTTTCACTGTCTCTCTCTCTTCTTTTCCCAGTTTCACTGTCTCTCTATCTTCTTTTCCCAGTTTCACTGTCTATCTATCTTCTTTTCCCAGTTTCACTGTCTCTCTATCTTCTTTTCCCAGTTTCACTGTCTCTCTATCTTCTTTTCCTAGTTTCACTGTCTCTCTATCTTCTTTTCCCAGTTTCATTGTCTCTCTATCTTCTTTTCCCAGTTTCACTGTCTCTCTATCTTCTTTTCCCAGTTTCACTGTCTCTCTATCTTCTTTTTCTAGTTTCACTGTCTCTCTATCTTCTTTTCCCAGTTTCACTTTCTCTATATATTATTTTCCCAGTTTCACTGTCTCTTTTTCTTCTTTTTCCAGTTTCACTGTCTCTCTATCTTCTTTTCCCAGTTTCACTGTCTCTCTATCTTCTTTTCCCAGTTTCACTGTCTCTCTATCTTTTCTTCCAAGTTTCACTGTCTCTCTATCTTATCTTCTTTTTCCCAGTTTCACTGTCTCTCTATCTTCTCTTCCCAGTTTCACTGTCTCTACATCTTCTTTTCCCAGTTTCACTGTCTCTCTATCTTCTTTTCCCAGTTTTACTGTCTCTATATCTTCTTTTCTTAGTTTCACTGTCTGTCAATCTTCTTTTCCCAGTTTCACTGTCTCTCCATCTTCCCTTCCAAGTTTCACTGTCTCTCTATCTTCTCTTCCAAGTGTCACTGTCCTTCTTTCTTCTTTTCCCAGTTTCACTGTCTCTCTATCTTCTTTTCTCAGTTTCACTGTCTCTCTATCTTCTCTTCCAAGTTTCACTGTCTGTCTATCTTCTTTTCCCAGTTTCACTGTCTCTCTATCTTCTTTTCCCAGTTTCACTGTCTCTATATCTTCTTTTCCCAGTTTCACTTTCTCTTTATCTTCTCTTCCAAGTTTCACTGTCTGTCTATCTTCTTTTCCCAGTTTCAATGTCTCTCTCTCTTCTTTTCCCAGTTTCACTGTCTCTCTCTTTTTTTTTGGTCCAGTTTCACTGTCTCTCCATCTTCCCTTCCAAGTTTAACTGTCTCTCTATCTTCTTTTCCCAGTTTTACTGTCTCTATATCTTCTTTTCTTAGTTTCACTGTCTGTCAATCTTCTTTTCCCAGTTTCACTGTCTCTCCATCTTCCCTTCCAAGTTTCACTGTCTCTCTATCTTCTCTTCCAAGTGTCACTGTCGTTCTTTCTTCTATTTCCAGTTTCACTGTCTCTCTATCTTCTTTTCCCAGTTTCACTGTCTCTCTATCTTCTCTTCCAAGTTTCACTGTCTGTCTATCTTCTTTTCCTAGTTTCACTGTCTCATTATCTTCTTTTCCCAGTTTCACTGTCTCTATATCTTCTTTTCCCAGTTTCACTTTCTCTCTATCTTCTCTTCCAAGTTTCAATGTCTGTCTATCTTCATTTCCCAGTTTCAATGTCTCTCTCTCTTCTTTTCCCAGTTTCACTGTCTCTCTCTCTTTGTTTTTCCAGGTTCACTGTCTCTCCATCTTCCCTTCCAAGTTTAATTGTCTCTCTATCTTCTTTTACCAGTTTCACTGTCTCTCTATCTTCTCTTCCATGTTTTACTGTCTGTCTATCTTCTTTTCCCAGTTTCACTGTCTCTGTCTCTTCTTTTCCCAGTTTCACTGTCTCTCTCTCTTCTTTTCCCAGTTTCACTTTCTCTCTATCTTCTTTTCCCAGTTTCACTTTCTCTCTCTCTTCTTTTCCCAGTTTCACTGTCTCTCCATCTTCCCTTCCAAGTTTCACTGTCTCTCTATCTTCTTTTCCCAGTTTCACTGTCTCTCTATCTTCTTTCCCCAGTTTCACTGTCTCTCTATCTTCTTTTCCCAGTTTCACTGTCTTTCTATCTTCTCTTCCAAGTGTCACTGTCTCTCTATCTTCTTTTCCCAGTTTTACTGTCTCTCTATCTTCTTTTCCCAGTTTCACTGTCTCTCTCTCTTGTTTTCCCAGTTTCACTGTCTCTCTATCTTCTTTTCCCAGTTTCACTGTCTATCTTTCTTCTTTTCCCAGTTTCACTGTCTCTCTATCTTCTTTTCTCAGTTTCACTGTCTCTCTATCTTCTTTTCCTAGTTTCACTGTCTCTCTATCTTCTTTTCCCAGTTTCATTGTCTCTCTATCTTCTTTTCCCAGTTTCTCTGTCTCTCTATCTTCTTTTCCCAGTTTCACTGTCTCTCTATCTTCTTTTCCTAGTTTCACTGTCTCTCTCTCTTCTTTTCCCAGTTTCACTTTCTCTATATATTATTTTCCCAGTTTCACTGTCTCTTTTTCTTCTTTTCCCAGTTTCACAGTCTCTCTATCTTCTTTTCCCAGTTTCACTGACTCTCTATCTTCTTTTCCCAGTTTCACTGTCTCTCTATCTTCTCTTCCAAGTTTCACTGTCTCTCTATCTTCTATTTCCTAGTTTCACTGTCTCTCTATCTTCTTTTCCCAGTTTCACTGTCTCTCTATCTTCTCTTCCAAGTTTCACTGTCTCTCTATCTTCTTTTCCCAGTTTCACTGTCTCTCTATCTTCTTTTCCCAGTTTCACTGTGTCTCTATCTTCTTTTCCTAGTTTCACTGTCTCTCTATCTTCTCTTCCCAAATTCACTGTCTCTCTATCTTCTATTCACTGTTTCACTGTCTCTCTATCTTCTCTTCTCAGTTTCACTGTCTCTCTATCTTCTTTTCCCAGTTTCACTGTCTCTCTATCTTCTTTTTCCCAGTTTCACTGTCTCTCTAACTTCTTTTCTAAGTTTCACTGTCTCTCTATCTTCTTTTACCAGTGTCACTGTCTCTCTATCTTTTTTTCCCAGTTTCACTGTCTCTCTATCTTCTTTTCCCAGTTTCAATGTCTATCTAACATCTTTTCCCAGTTTCACTGTCTCTCTATCTTCTTTTCCCAGTTTCACTGTCTCTCTATCTTCTTTTCCTAGTTTCACTATCTCTCTATCTTCTTTTCCCAGTTTCACTGTCTCTCTATCTTCTTTTCCCAGTTTCACTGTCTCTCTATCTTCTCTTTCAAGTTTGTTTCACTGTCTCTCTATCTTCTTTTCTTAGTTTCACTGTCTCTCTATCTTCTTTTCCTAGTGTCACTGTCTCTCTATCTTCCTTTCCCAGTCTCACTGTGTCTCTATCTTATATTTCCAGTTTCACTGTCTCTCTATCTTCTTTTCCCAGTTTCACCGTGTCTTTATCTTCTTTTTCCAGTTTCACTGTCTCTCTATCTTCTCTTTCAAGTTTCACTGTCATTCTTTCTTCTTTTCCCAGTTTCACTGTCTCTTTAACTTCTTTTCCCAGTTTCAATGTCTCTCTATCTTCTTTTCCTAGTTTCACTGTCTCTCTATCTTCTCTTCCAAGTTTCACTGTCCTTCTTTCTTCTTTTCCCAGTTTCACTGTCTCTCTATCTTCTTTTCTCAGTTTCACTGTCTCTCTATTTTCTTTTCCCAGTTTCACTGTCTCTCTATCTTCTTTTCCCAGTTTCACCTTCTCTCCGTATTCTTTTCCTAGTTTCACTGTCTCTCTATCTTCTCTTCCAAGTTTCACAGTCACTCTATCTTCTTTTCCCAGTTTCACTGTCTCTCTATCTTCTTTTCTCAGTTTAACTGTATCTCTATCTTCTCTTTCCAGTTTCACTGTCTCTCTATCTTCTTTTCCCAGTTTCACTGTCTCTCTATCTTTTTTTCCCAGTTTCACTGTCTCTCATTCTTCTTTTCCCAGATTTACTGTCTCTCTATCTTCTCTTCCAAGTGTCACTGTCCTTCTTTCTTCTTTTCCCAGTTTCACTGTCTCTCTATCTTCTTTTCCCAGTTTCACTGTCTCTCTATCTTTTCTTCCAAGTTTCACTGTCTCTCTATCTTCTTTTTCCCAGTTTCACTGTCTCTCTATCTTCTCTTCCCAGTTTCACTGTCTCTACATCTTCTTTTCCCAGTTTCACTGTCTCTCTATCTTCTTTTCCCAGTTTTACTGTCTCTATATCTTCTTTTCTTAGTTTCACTGTCTGTCAATCTTCTTTTCCCAGTTTCACTGTCCTTCTTTCTTCTTTTCCCAGTTTCACTGTCTCTCTATCTTCTTTTCCCAGTTTCACTGTCTCTCTATCTTCTCTTCCAAGTTTCACTGTCTGTCTATCTTCTTTTCCCAGTTTCACTGTCTCTCTATCTTCTTTTCCCAGTTTCACTGTCTCTATATCTTCTTTTCCCAGTTTCACTTTCTCTCTATCTTCTCTTCCAAGTTTCACTGTCTGTCTATCTTCTTTTCCCAGTTTCAATGTCTCTCTCTCTTCTTTTCTCAGTTTCACTGTCTCTCTCTCTTTGTTATTCCAGTTTCACTGTCTCTCCATCTTCCCTTCCAAGTTTAACTGTCTCTCTATCTTCTTTTCCCAGTTTCACTGTCTCTCTATCTTCTCTTCCAAGTTTTACTGTCTGTCTATCTTCTTTTCCCAGTTTCACTGTCTCTCTCTCTTCTTTTCCCAGTTTCACTGTCTCTCTCTCTTCTTTTCCCAGTTTCACTTTCTCTCTATCTTCTTTTCCCAGTTTCACTGTCTCTCTCTCTTCTTTTCCCAGTTTCACTGTCTCTCCATCTTCCCTTCCAAGTTTCACTGTCTCTCTATCTTCTTTTCCCAGTTTCACTGTCTCTCTATCTTCTTTCCCCAGTTTCACTGTCTCTCTATCTTCTTTTCCCAGTTTCACTGTCTCTCTATCTTCTCTTCCAAGTTTCACTGTCTCTCTATCTTCTTTTCCCAGTGTCACTTTCTCTCTATCTTCTTTTCCCAGTTTCACTGTCTCTCTCTCTTCTTTTCCCAGTTTCACTGTCTCTCCATCTTCCCTTCCAAGTTTCACTGTCTCTCTATCTTCTTTTCCCAGTTTCACTGTTTCTCTATCTTCTTTCCACAGTTTCACTGTCTCTATATCTTCTTTTCCCAGTTTCACTGTCTCTCTATCTTCTTTCCACAGTTTCACTGTCTCTCTATCTTCTTTTCCCAGTTTCGCTGTCTCTCTATCTTCTCTTCCAAGTTGCACTGTCTCTCCATCTTCTTTTCCTAGTTTAACGGTCTCTCTATCTTCTCTTCCAAAATTCACAGTCTCTCTATCTTCTTTTCCCAGTTTCACTGTCTCTCTATCTTCTTTTCCCAGTTTCACTGTCTCTCTCTCTTCTTTTCCCAGTTTCACTGTCTCTCTATCTTCTTTTCCCAGTTTCACTGTCTATCTATCTTCTTTTCCCAGTTTCACTGTCTCTCTATCTTCTTTTCCCAGTTTCACTGTCTCTCTATCTTCTTTTCCTAGTTTCACTGTCTCTCTTTCTTCTTTTCCCAGTTTCATTGTCTCTCTATCTTCTTTTCCCAGTTTCACTGTCTCTCTATCTTCTTTTCCCAGTTTCACTGTCTCTCTATCTTCTTTTCCCAGTTTCACTTTCTCTATATATTATTTTCCCAGTTTCACTGTCTCTTTTTCTTCTTTTTCCAGTTTCACTGTCTCTCTATCTTCTTTTCCCAGTTTCACTGTCTCTCTATCTTCTTTTCCCAGTTTCACTGTCTCTCTATCTTTTCTTCCAAGTTTCACTGTCTCTCTATCTTATCTTCTCTTCCCAGTTTCACTGTCTCTACATCTTCTTTTCCCAGTTTCACTGTCTCTCTATCTTCTTTTCCCAGTTTTACTGTCTCTATATCTTCTTTTCTTAGTTTCACTGTCTGTCAATCTTCTTTTCCCAGTTTCACTGTCTCTCCATCTTCCCTTCCAAGTTTCACTGTCTCTCTATCTTCTCTTCCAAGTGTCACTGTCCTTCTTTCTTCTTTTCCCAGTTTCACTGTCTCTCTATCTTCTTTTCCCAGTTTCACTGTCTCTCTATCTTCTCTTCCAAGTTTCACTGTCTGTCTATCTTCTTTTCCCAGTTTCACTGTCTCTCTATCTTCTTTTCCCAGTTTCACTGTCTCTATATCTTCTTTTCCCAGTTTCAATGTCTCTCTCTCTTCTTTTCCCAGTTTTACTGTCTCTCTCTTTTTTTTTGGTCCAGTTTCACTGTCTCTCCATCTTCCCTTCCAAGTTTAACTGTCTCTCTATCTTCTTTTCCCAGTTTTACTGTCTCTATATCTTCTTTTCTTAGTTTCACTGTCTGTCAATCTTCTTTTCCCAGTTTCACTGTCTCTCCATCTTCCCTTCCAAGTTTCACTGTCTCTCTATCTTCTCTTCCAAGTGTCACTGTCGTTCTTTCTTCTTTTTCCAGTTTCACTGTCTCTCTATCTTCTTTTCCCAGTTTCACTGTCTCTTTATCTTCTCTTCCAAGTTTCACTGTCTGTCTATCTTCTTTTCCTAGTTTCACTGTCTCATTATCTTCTTTTCCCAGTTTCACTGTCTCTATATCTTCTTTTCCCAGTTTCACTTTCTCTCTATCTTCTCTTCCAAGTTTCAATGTCTGTCTATCTTCATTTCCCAGTTTCAATGTCTCTCTCTCTTCTTTTCTCAGTTTCACTGTCTATCTCTCTTTGTTTTTCCAGTTTCACTGTCTCTCCATCTTCCCTTCCAAGTTTAATTGTCTCTCTATCTTCTTTTCCCAGTTTCACTGTCTCTCTATCTTCTCTTCCATGTTTTACTGTCTGTCTATCTTCTTTTCCCAGTTTCACTGTCTCTCTCTCTTCTTTTCCCAGTTTCACTGTCTCTCTCTCTTCTTTTCCCAGTTTCACTTTCTCTCTATCTTCTTTTCCCAGTTTCACTGTCTCTCTCTCTTCTTTTCCCAGTTTCACTGTCTCTCCATCTTCCCTTCCAAGTTTCACTGTCTCTCTATCTTCTTTTCCCAGTTTCACTGTCTCTCTATCTTCTTTCCCCAGTTTCACTGTCTCTCTATCTTCTTTTCCCAGTTTCACTGTCTCTCTATCTTCTCTTCCAAGTGTCACTGTCTCTCTATCTTCTTTTCACAGTTTTACTGTCTCTCTATCTTCTTTTCCCAGTTTCACTGTCTCTCTCTCTTGTTTTCCCAGTTTCACTGTCTCTCTATCTTCTTTTCCCAGTTTCACTGTCTATCTTTCTTCTTTTCCCAGTTTCACTGTCTCTCTATCTTCTCTTCCAAGTTTTACTGTCTGTCTATCTTCTTTTCCCAGTTTCACTGTCTCTCTCTCTTCTTTTCCCAGTTTCACTGTCTCTCTCTCTTCTTTTCCCAGTTTCACTTTCTCTCTATCTTCTTTTCCCAGTTTCACTGTCTCTCTCTCTTCTTTTCCCAGTTTCACTGTCTCTCCATCTTCCCTTCCAAGTTTCACTGTCTCTCTATCTTCTTTTCCCAGTTTCACTGTCTCTCTATCTTCTTTCCCCAGTTTCACTGTCTCTCTATCTTCTTTTCCCAGTTTCACTGTCTCTCTATCTTCTCTTCCAAGTTTCACTGTCTCTCTATCTTCTTTTCCCAGTGTCACTTTCTCTCTATCTTCTTTTCCCAGTTTCACTGTCTCTCTCTCTTCTTTTCCCAGTTTCACTGTCTCTCCATCTTCCCTTCCAAGTTTCACTGTCTCTCTATCTTCTTTTCCCAGTTTCACTGTCTCTATATCTTCTTTTCCCAGTTTCACTGTCTCTCTATCTTCTTTCCACAGTTTCACTGTCTCTCTATCTTCTTTTCCCAGTTTCGCTGTCTCTCTATCTTCTCTTCCAAGTTGCACTGTCTCTCCATCTTCTTTTCCTAGTTTAACGGTCTCTCTATCTTCTCTTCCAAAATTCACAGTCTCTCTATCTTCTTTTCCCAGTTTCACTGTCTCTCTATCTTCTTTTCCCAGTTTCACTGTCTCTCTCTCTTCTTTTCCCAGTTTCACTGTCTCTCTATCTTCTTTTCCCAGTTTCACTGTCTATCTATCTTCTTTTCCCAGTTTCACTGTCTCTCTATCTTCTTTTCCCAGTTTCACTGTCTCTCTATCTTCTTTTCCTAGTTTCACTGTCTCTCTATCTTCTTTTCCCAGTTTCATTGTCTCTCTATCTTCTTTTCCCAGTTTCACTGTCTCTCTATCTTCTTTTCCCAGTTTCACTGTCTCTCTATCTTCTTTTTCTAGTTTCACTGTCTCTCTATCTTCTTTTCCCAGTTTCACTTTCTCTATATATTATTTTCCCAGTTTCACTGTCTCTTTTTCTTCTTTTTCCAGTTTCACTGTCTCTCTATCTTCTTTTCCCAGTTTCACTGTCTCTCTATCTTCTTTTCCCAGTTTCACTGTCTCTCTATCTTTTCTTCCAAGTTTCACTGTCTCTCTATCTTATCTTCTCTTCCCAGTTTCACTGTCTCTACATCTTCTTTTCCCAGTTTCACTGTCTCTCTATCTTCTTTTCCCAGTTTTACTGTCTCTATATCTTCTTTTCTTAGTTTCACTGTCTGTCAATCTTCTTTTCCCAGTTTCACTGTCTCTCCATCTTCCCTTCCAAGTTTCACTGTCTCTCTATCTTCTCTTCCAAGTGTCACTGTCCTTCTTTCTTCTTTTCCCAGTTTCACTGTCTCTCTATCTTCTTTTCCCAGTTTCACTGTCTCTCTATCTTCTCTTCCAAGTTTCACTGTCTGTCTATCTTCTTTTCCCAGTTTCACTGTCTCTCTATCTTCTTTTCCCAGTTTCACTGTCTCTATATCTTCTTTTCCCAGTTTCAATGTCTCTCTCTCTTCTTTTCCCAGTTTTACTGTCTCTCTCTTTTTTTTTGGTCCAGTTTCACTGTCTCTCCATCTTCCCTTCCAAGTTTAACTGTCTCTCTATCTTCTTTTCCCAGTTTTACTGTCTCTATATCTTCTTTTCTTAGTTTCACTGTCTGTCAGTCTTCTTTTCCCAGTTTCACTGTCTCTCCATCTTCCCTTCCAAGTTTCACTGTCTCTCTATCTTCTCTTCCAAGTGTCACTGTCGTTCTTTCTTCTTTTTCCAGTTTCACTGTCTCTCTATCTTCTTTTCCCAGTTTCACTGTCTCTTTATCTTCTCTTCCAAGTTTCACTGTCTGTCTATCTTCTTTTCCTAGTTTCACTGTCTCATTATCTTCTTTTCCCAGTTTCACTGTCTCTATATCTTCTTTTCCCAGTTTCACTTTCTCTCTATCTTCTCTTCCAAGTTTCAATGTCTGTCTATCTTCATTTCCCAGTTTCAATGTCTCTCTCTCTTCTTTTCTCAGTTTCACTGTCTATCTCTCTTTGTTTTTCCAGTTTCACTGTCTCTCCATCTTCCCTTCCAAGTTTAATTGTCTCTCTATCTTCTTTTCCCAGTTTCACTGTCTCTCTATCTTCTCTTCCATGTTTTACTGTCTGTCTATCTTCTTTTCCCAGTTTCACTGTCTCTCTCTCTTCTTTTCCCAGTTTCACTGTCTCTCTCTCTTCTTTTCCCAGTTTCACTTTCTCTCTCTCTTCTTTTCCCAGTTTCACTGTCTCTCTCTCTTCTTTTCCCAGTTTCACTGTCTCTCCATCTTCCCTTCCAAGTTTCACTGTCTCTCTCTTCTTTTCCCAGTTTCACTGTCTCTCTATCTTCTTTCCCCAGTTTCACTGTCTCTCTATCTTCTTTTCCCAGTTTCACTGTCTCTCTATCTTCTCTTCCAAGTGTCACTGTCTCTCTATCTTCTTTTCACAGTTTTACTGTCTCTCTATCTTCTTTTCCCAGTTTCACTGTCTCTCTCTCTTGTTTTCCCAGTTTCACTGTCTCTCTATCTTCTTTTCCCAGTTTCACTGTCTATCTTTCTTCTTTTCCCAGTTTCACTGTCTCTCTATCTTCTCTTCCAAGTTTTACTGTCTGTCTATCTTCTTTTCCCAGTTTCACTGTCTCTCTCTCTTCTTTTCCCAGTTTCACTGTCTCTCTCTCTTCTTTTCCCAGTTTTACTGTCTCTATATCTTCTTTTCTTAGTTTCACTGTCTGTCAATCTTCTTTTCCCAGTTTCACTGTCTCTCCATCTTCCCTTCCAAGTTTCACTGTCTCTCTATCTTCTCTTCCAAGTGTCACTGTCCTTCTTTCTTCTTTTCCCAGTTTCACTGTCTCTCTATCTTCTTTTCCCAGTTTCACTGTCTCTCTATCTTCTCTTCCAAGTTTCACTGTCTGTCTATCTTCTTTTCCCAGTTTCACTGTCTCTCTATCTTCTTTTCCCAGTTTCACTGTCTCTATATCTTCTTTTCCCAGTTTCAATGTCTCTCTCTCTTCTTTTCCAAGTTTCACTGTCTCTCTATCTTCTCTTCCAAGTGTCACTGTCGTTCTTTCTTCTTTTTCCAGTTTCACTGTCTCTCTATCTTCTTTTCCCAGTTTCACTGTCTCTTTATCTTCTCTTCCAAGTTTCACTGTCTGTCTATCTTCTTTTCCTAGTTTCACTGTCTCATTATCTTCTTTTCCCAGTTTCACTGTCTCTATATCTTCTTTTCCCAGTTTCACTTTCTCTCTATCTTCTCTTCCAAGTTTCAATGTCTGTCTATCTTCATTTCCCAGTTTCAATGTCTCTCTCTCTTCTTTTCTCAGTTTCACTGTCTATCTCTTTTTGTTTTTCCAGTTTCACTGTCTCTCCATCTTCCCTTCCAAGTTTAATTGTCTCTCTATCTTCTTTTCCCAGTTTCACTGTCTCTCTATCTTCTCTTCCATGTTTTACTGTCTGTCTATCTTCTTTTCCCAGTTTCACTGTCTCTCTCTCTTCTTTTCCCAGTTTCACTGTCTCTCTCTCTTCTTTTCCCAGTTTCACTTTCTCTCTTTCTTCTTTTCCCAGTTTCACTGTCTCTCTCTCTTCTTTTCCCAGTTTCACTGTCTCTCCATCTTCCCTTCCAAGTTTCACTGTCTCTCTATCTTCTTTTCCCAGTTTCACTGTCTCTCTATCTTCTTTCCCCAGTTTCACTGTCTCTCTATCTTCTTTTCCCAGTTTCACTGTCTCTCTATCTTCTCTTCCAAGTGTCACTGTCTCTCTATCTTCTTTTCACAGTTTTACTGTCTCTCTATCTTCTTTTCCCAGTTTCACTGTCTCTCTCTCTTGTTTTCCCAGTTTCACTGTCTCTCTATCTTCTTTTCCCAGTTTCACTGTCTATCTTTCTTCTTTTCCCAGTTTCACTGTCTCTCTATCTTCTTTTCCCAGTTTCACTGTCTCTCTATCTTCTTTTCCCAGTTTCACTGTCTCTCTATCTTCTTTTCCCAGTTTCATTGTCTCTCTATCTTCTTTTCCCAGTTTCTCTGTCTCTCTATCTTCTTTTCCCAGTTTCACTGTCTCTCTATCTTCTTTTCCTAGTTTCACTGTCTCTCTCTCTTCTTTTCCCAGTTTCACTTTCTCTATATATTATTTTCCCAGTTTCACTGTCTCTTTTTTTTCTTTTTTCCCAGTTTCACAGTCTCTCTATCTTCTTTTCCCAGTTTCACTGAATCTCTATCTTCTTTTCCCAGTTTCACTGTCTCTCTATCTTCTCTTCCAAGTTTCACTGTCTCTCTATCTTCTTTTTCCCAGTTTCACTGTCTCTCTATCTTCTTTTCCCAGTTTCACTGTCTCTCTATCTTCTCTTCCAAGTTTCACTGTCTCTCTATCTTCTTTTCCCAGTTTCACTGTCTCTCTATCTTCTTTTCCCAGTTTCACTGTGTCTCTATCTTCTTTTCCTAGTTTCACTGTCTCTCTATCTTCTCTTCCCAAATTCACTGTCTCTCTATCTTCTATTCACAGTTTTACTGTCTCTCTATCTTCTCTTCTCAGTTTCACTGTCTCTCTATCTTCTTTTCCCAGTTTCACTGTCTCTCTATCTTCTTTTTCCCAGTTTCACTGTCTCTCTAACTTCTTTTCTAAGTTTCACTGTCTCTCTCTCTTCTTTTCCCAGTTTCACTTTCTCTCTATCTTCTTTTCCCAGTTTCACTGTCTCTCTCTCTTCTTTTCCCAGTTTCACTGTCTCTCCATCTTCCCTTCCAAGTTTCACTGTCTCTCTATCTTCTTTTCCCAGTTTCACTGTCTCTCTATCTTCTTTCCCCAGTTTCACTGTCTCTCTATCTTCTTTTCCCAGTTTCACTGTCTCTCTATCTTCTCTTCCAAGTGTCACTGTCTCTCTATCTTCTTTTCACAGTTTTACTGTCTCTCTATCTTCTTTTCCCAGTTTCACTGTCTCTCTCTCTTGTTTTCCCAGTTTCACTGTCTCTCTATCTTCTTTTCCCAGTTTCACTGTCTATCTTTCTTCTTTTCCCAGTTTCACTGTCTCTCTATCTTCTCTTCCAAGTTTTACTGTCTGTCTATCTTCTTTTCCCAGTTTCACTGTCTCTCTCTCTTCTTTTCCCAGTTTCACTGTCTCTCTCTCTTCTTTTCCCAGTTTCACTTTCTCTCTATCTTCTTTTCCCAGTTTCACTGTCTCTCTCTCTTCTTTTCCCAGTTTCACTGTCTCTCCATCTTCCCTTCCAAGTTTCACTGTCTCTCTATCTTCTTTTCCCAGTTTCACTGTCTCTCTATCTTCTTTCCCCAGTTTCACTGTCTCTCTATCTTCTTTTCCCAGTTTCACTGTCTCTCTATCTTCTCTTCCAAGTTTCACTGTCTCTCTATCTTCTTTTCCCAGTGTCACTTTCTCTCTATCTTCTTTTCCCAGTTTCACTGTCTCTCTCTCTTCTTTTCCCAGTTTCACTGTCTCTCCATCTTCCCTTCCAAGTTTCACTGTCTCTCTATCTTCTTTTCCCAGTTTCACTGTCTCTATATCTTCTTTTCCCAGTTTCACTGTCTCTCTATCTTCTTTCCACAGTTTCACTGTCTCTCTATCTTCTTTTCCCAGTTTCGCTGTCTCTCTATCTTCTCTTCCAAGTTGCACTGTCTCTCCATCTTCTTTTCCTAGTTTAACGGTCTCTCTATCTTCTCTTCCAAAATTCACAGTCTCTCTATCTTCTTTTCCCAGTTTCACTGTCTCTCTATCTTCTTTTCCCAGTTTCACTGTCTCTCTCTCTTCTTTTCCCAGTTTCACTGTCTCTCTATCTTCTTTTCCCAGTTTCACTGTCTATCTATCTTCTTTTCCCAGTTTCACTGTCTCTCTATCTTCTTTTCCCAGTTTCACTGTCTCTCTATCTTCTTTTCCTAGTTTCACTGTCTCTCTATCTTCTTTTCCCAGTTTCATTGTCTCTCTATCTTCTTTTCCCAGTTTCACTGTCTCTCTATCTTCTTTTCCCAGTTTCACTGTCTCTCTATCTTCTTTTTCTAGTTTCACTGTCTCTCTATCTTCTTTTCCCAGTTTCACTTTCTCTATATATTATTTTCCCAGTTTCACTGTCTCTTTTTCTTCTTTTTCCAGTTTCACTGTCTCTCTATCTTCTTTTCCCAGTTTCACTGTCTCTCTATCTTCTTTTCCCAGTTTCACTGTCTCTCTATCTTTTCTTCCAAGTTTCACTGTCTCTCTATCTTATCTTCTCTTCCCAGTTTCACTGTCTCTACATCTTCTTTTCCCAGTTTCACTGTCTCTCTATCTTCTTTTCCCAGTTTTACTGTCTCTATATCTTCTTTTCTTAGTTTCACTGTCTGTCAATCTTCTTTTCCCAGTTTCACTGTCTCTCCATCTTCCCTTCCAAGTTTCACTGTCTCTCTATCTTCTCTTCCAAGTGTCACTGTCCTTCTTTCTTCTTTTCCCAGTTTCACTGTCTCTCTATCTTCTTTTCCCAGTTTCACTGTCTCTCTATCTTCTCTTCCAAGTTTCACTGTCTGTCTATCTTCTTTTCCCAGTTTCACTGTCTCTCTATCTTCTTTTCCCAGTTTCACTGTCTCTATATCTTCTTTTCCCAGTTTCAATGTCTCTCTCTCTTCTTTTCCCAGTTTTACTGTCTCTCTCTTTTTTTTTGGTCCAGTTTCACTGTCTCTCCATCTTCCCTTCCAAGTTTAACTGTCTCTCTATCTTCTTTTCCCAGTTTTACTGTCTCTATATCTTCTTTTCTTAGTTTCACTGTCTGTCAGTCTTCTTTTCCCAGTTTCACTGTCTCTCCATCTTCCCTTCCAAGTTTCACTGTCTCTCTATCTTCTCTTCCAAGTGTCACTGTCGTTCTTTCTTCTTTTTCCAGTTTCACTGTCTCTCTATCTTCTTTTCCCAGTTTCACTGTCTCTTTATCTTCTCTTCCAAGTTTCACTGTCTGTCTATCTTCTTTTCCTAGTTTCACTGTCTCATTATCTTCTTTTCCCAGTTTCACTGTCTCTATATCTTCTTTTCCCAGTTTCACTTTCTCTCTATCTTCTCTTCCAAGTTTCAATGTCTGTCTATCTTCATTTCCCAGTTTCAATGTCTCTCTCTCTTCTTTTCTCAGTTTCACTGTCTATCTCTCTTTGTTTTTCCAGTTTCACTGTCTCTCCATCTTCCCTTCCAAGTTTAATTGTCTCTCTATCTTCTTTTCCCAGTTTCACTGTCTCTCTATCTTCTCTTCCATGTTTTACTGTCTGTCTATCTTCTTTTCCCAGTTTCACTGTCTCTCTCTCTTCTTTTCCCAGTTTCACTGTCTCTCTCTCTTCTTTTCCCAGTTTCACTTTCTCTCTCTCTTCTTTTCCCAGTTTCACTGTCTCTCTCTCTTCTTTTCCCAGTTTCACTGTCTCTCCATCTTCCCTTCCAAGTTTCACTGTCTCTCTCTTCTTTTCCCAGTTTCACTGTCTCTCTATCTTCTTTCCCCAGTTTCACTGTCTCTCTATCTTCTTTTCCCAGTTTCACTGTCTCTCTATCTTCTCTTCCAAGTGTCACTGTCTCTCTATCTTCTTTTCACAGTTTTACTGTCTCTCTATCTTCTTTTCCCAGTTTCACTGTCTCTCTCTCTTGTTTTCCCAGTTTCACTGTCTCTCTATCTTCTTTTCCCAGTTTCACTGTCTATCTTTCTTCTTTTCCCAGTTTCACTGTCTCTCTATCTTCTCTTCCAAGTTTTACTGTCTGTCTATCTTCTTTTCCCAGTTTCACTGTCTCTCTCTCTTCTTTTCCCAGTTTCACTGTCTCTCTCTCTTCTTTTCCCAGTTTTACTGTCTCTATATCTTCTTTTCTTAGTTTCACTGTCTGTCAATCTTCTTTTCCCAGTTTCACTGTCTCTCCATCTTCCCTTCCAAGTTTCACTGTCTCTCTATCTTCTCTTCCAAGTGTCACTGTCCTTCTTTCTTCTTTTCCCAGTTTCACTGTCTCTCTATCTTCTTTTCCCAGTTTCACTGTCTCTCTATCTTCTCTTCCAAGTTTCACTGTCTGTCTATCTTCTTTTCCCAGTTTCACTGTCTCTCTATCTTCTTTTCCCAGTTTCACTGTCTCTATATCTTCTTTTCCCAGTTTCAATGTCTCTCTCTCTTCTTTTCCAAGTTTCACTGTCTCTCTATCTTCTCTTCCAAGTGTCACTGTCGTTCTTTCTTCTTTTTCCAGTTTCACTGTCTCTCTATCTTCTTTTCCCAGTTTCACTGTCTCTTTATCTTCTCTTCCAAGTTTCACTGTCTGTCTATCTTCTTTTCCTAGTTTCACTGTCTCATTATCTTCTTTTCCCAGTTTCACTGTCTCTATATCTTCTTTTCCCAGTTTCACTTTCTCTCTATCTTCTCTTCCAAGTTTCAATGTCTGTCTATCTTCATTTCCCAGTTTCAATGTCTCTCTCTCTTCTTTTCTCAGTTTCACTGTCTATCTCTTTTTGTTTTTCCAGTTTCACTGTCTCTCCATCTTCCCTTCCAAGTTTAATTGTCTCTCTATCTTCTTTTCCCAGTTTCACTGTCTCTCTATCTTCTCTTCCATGTTTTACTGTCTGTCTATCTTCTTTTCCCAGTTTCACTGTCTCTCTCTCTTCTTTTCCCAGTTTCACTGTCTCTCTCTCTTCTTTTCCCAGTTTCACTTTCTCTCTTTCTTCTTTTCCCAGTTTCACTGTCTCTCTCTCTTCTTTTCCCAGTTTCACTGTCTCTCCATCTTCCCTTCCAAGTTTCACTGTCTCTCTATCTTCTTTTCCCAGTTTCACTGTCTCTCTATCTTCTTTCCCCAGTTTCACTGTCTCTCTATCTTCTTTTCCCAGTTTCACTGTCTCTCTATCTTCTCTTCCAAGTGTCACTGTCTCTCTATCTTCTTTTCACAGTTTTACTGTCTCTCTATCTTCTTTTCCCAGTTTCACTGTCTCTCTCTCTTGTTTTCCCAGTTTCACTGTCTCTCTATCTTCTTTTCCCAGTTTCACTGTCTATCTTTCTTCTTTTCCCAGTTTCACTGTCTCTCTATCTTCTTTTCCCAGTTTCACTGTCTCTCTATCTTCTTTTCCCAGTTTCACTGTCTCTCTATCTTCTTTTCCCAGTTTCATTGTCTCTCTATCTTCTTTTCCCAGTTTCTCTGTCTCTCTATCTTCTTTTCCCAGTTTCACTGTCTCTCTATCTTCTTTTCCTAGTTTCACTGTCTCTCTCTCTTCTTTTCCCAGTTTCACTTTCTCTATATATTATTTTCCCAGTTTCACTGTCTCTTTTTTTTCTTTTTTCCCAGTTTCACAGTCTCTCTATCTTCTTTTCCCAGTTTCACTGAATCTCTATCTTCTTTTCCCAGTTTCACTGTCTCTCTATCTTCTCTTCCAAGTTTCACTGTCTCTCTATCTTCTTTTTCCCAGTTTCACTGTCTCTCTATCTTCTTTTCCCAGTTTCACTGTCTCTCTATCTTCTCTTCCAAGTTTCACTGTCTCTCTATCTTCTTTTCCTAGTTTCACTGTCTCATTATCTTCTTTTCCCAGTTTCACTGTCTCTATATCTTCTTTTCCCAGTTTCACTTTCTCTCTATCTTCTCTTCCAAGTTTCAATGTCTGTCTATCTTCATTTCCCAGTTTCAATGTCTCTCTCTCTTCTTTTCTCAGTTTCACTGTCTATCTCTTTTTGTTTTTCCAGTTTCACTGTCTCTCCATCTTCCCTTCCAAGTTTAATTGTCTCTCTATCTTCTTTTCCCAGTTTCACTGTCTCTCTATCTTCTCTTCCATGTTTTACTGTCTGTCTATCTTCTTTTCCCAGTTTCACTGTCTCTCTCTCTTCTTTTCCCAGTTTCACTGTCTCTCTCTCTTCTTTTCCCAGTTTCACTTTCTCTCTTTCTTCTTTTCCCAGTTTCACTGTCTCTCTCTCTTCTTTTCCCAGTTTCACTGTCTCTCCATCTTCCCTTCCAAGTTTCACTGTCTCTCTATCTTCTTTTCCCAGTTTCACTGTCTCTCTATCTTCTTTCCCCAGTTTCACTGTCTCTCTATCTTCTTTTCCCAGTTTCACTGTCTCTCTATCTTCTCTTCCAAGTGTCACTGTCTCTCTATCTTCTTTTCACAGTTTTACTGTCTCTCTATCTTCTTTTCCCAGTTTCACTGTCTCTCTCTCTTGTTTTCCCAGTTTCACTGTCTCTCTATCTTCTTTTCCCAGTTTCACTGTCTATCTTTCTTCTTTTCCCAGTTTCACTGTCTCTCTATCTTCTTTTCCCAGTTTCACTGTCTCTCTATCTTCTTTTCCCAGTTTCACTGTCTCTCTATCTTCTTTTCCCAGTTTCATTGTCTCTCTATCTTCTTTTCCCAGTTTCTCTGTCTCTCTATCTTCTTTTCCCAGTTTCACTGTCTCTCTATCTTCTTTTCCTAGTTTCACTGTCTCTCTCTCTTCTTTTCCCAGTTTCACTTTCTCTATATATTATTTTCCCAGTTTCACTGTCTCTTTTTTTTCTTTTTTCCCAGTTTCACAGTCTCTCTATCTTCTTTTCCCAGTTTCACTGAATCTCTATCTTCTTTTCCCAGTTTCACTGTCTCTCTATCTTCTCTTCCAAGTTTCACTGTCTCTCTATCTTCTTTTTCCCAGTTTCACTGTCTCTCTATCTTCTTTTCCCAGTTTCACTGTCTCTCTATCTTCTCTTCCAAGTTTCACTGTCTCTCTATCTTCTTTTCCCAGTTTCACTGTCTCTCTATCTTCTTTTCCCAGTTTCACTGTGTCTCTATCTTCTTTTCCTAGTTTCACTGTCTCTCTATCTTCTCTTCCCAAATTCACTGTCTCTCTATCTTCTATTCACAGTTTTACTGTCTCTCTATCTTCTCTTCTCAGTTTCACTGTCTCTCTATCTTCTTTTCCCAGTTTCACTGTCTCTCTATCTTCTTTTTCCCAGTTTCACTGTCTCTCTAACTTCTTTTCTAAGTTTCACTGTCTCTCTATCTTCTTTTACCAGTGTCACTGTCTCTCTATCTTTTTTTCCCAGTTTCACTGTCTCTCTATCTTCTTTTCCCAGTTTCAATGTCTATCTAACATCTTTTCCCAGTTTCACTGTCTCTCTATCTTCTTTTCCCAGTTTCACTGTCTCTCTATCTTCTTTTCCTAGTTTCACTATCTCTCTATCTTCTTTTCCCAGTTTCACTGTCTCTCTATCTTCTTTTCCCAGTTTCAATGTCTCTCTATCTTCTCTTCCAAGTGTCACTGTCCTTCTTTCTTCTTTTTTTAGTTTCACTGTCTCTCTATCTTCTTTTCCCAGTTTCACTGTCTCTCTATCTTCTCTTCCAAGTTTCACTGTCTGTCTATCTTCTTTTCCCAGTTTCACTGTCTCTCTCTCGTCTTTTCCCAGTTTCACTGTCTCTCTCTTCTTTTCCCAGTTTCACTTTCTCTCTATCTTCTCTTCCAAGTTGCACTGTCTGTCTATCTTTTTTTCCCAGTTTCACTGTCTTTCTCTCTTCTTTTCCCAGTTTCACTATCTCTCTATCTTCTTTTCCTAGTTTTACTGTCTCTCTATCTTCTTTTCCCAGTTTCATTGTCTCTCTATCTTCTTTTCCCAGTTTCACTGTCTCTCTATCTTCTTTTCCCAGTTTCACTGTCTCTCTATCTTCTTTTCCTAGTTTCACTGTCTCTCTCTCTTCTTTTCCCAGTTTCACTTTCTCTATATATTATTTTCCCAGTTTCACTGTCTCTATATCTTCTTTTCCCAGTTTCACTGTCTCTCTATCTTTTTTTCCCAGTTTCACTGTCTCTCTATCTTCTTTTCCCAGTTTCACTGTCTCTCTATCTTCTCTTTCAAGTTTCACTGTCTCTCTATCTTCTTTTTCCCAGTTTCACTGTCTCTCTATCTTCTTTTCCCAGTTTCACTGTCTATCTATCTTCTCTTCCAAGTTTCACTGTCTCTCTATCTTCTTTTCCCAGTTTCACTGTCTCTCTATCTTCTTTTCCCAGTTTCACTGTCTCTCTATCTTCTTTTCCCAGTTTCACTGTCTCTCTATTTTCTCTTCCCAGTTTCACTGTCTCTCTATCTTCTATTCACAGTTTCACTGTCTCTCTATCTTCTCTTCTCAGTTTCACTGTCTCTCTATCTTCTTTTTCCGAGTTTCACTGTCTCTTTAACTTCTTTTCTATGTTTCACTGTCTCTCTATCTTCTTTTACCAGTGTCACTGTCTCTCTATCTTTTTTTCCCAGTTTCACTGTCTCTCTATCTTCTTTTCCCAGTTTCAATGTCTCTCTAACATCTTTTCCCAGTTTCACTGTCTCTCTATCTTCTCTTCCCAGTTTCACTGTCTCTCTATCTTCTTTTCACAGTTTCACTGTCTCTATATCTTCTTTTCCCAGTTTCACTGTCTCTCTATCTTCTTTTCCTAGTTTCACTGTCTCTCTATCTTCTTTTCCCAGTTTCACCGTCTCTCTATCTTCTTTTCCCAGTTTCACTGTCTCTCTATCTTCTCTTCCAAATGTCACTGTCCTTCTTTCTTCTTTTCTTAGTTTCACTGTCTCTCTATCTTCTTTTCCCATTTTCACTGTCTTTCTATCATCTTTTCCAAGTTTCACTGTCTGTCTATCTTTTTTTCCCAGTTTCACTGTCTCTCTCTCGTCTTTTCCCAGTTTCACTGTCTCTCTCTCTTCTTTTCCCAGTTTCACTTTCTCTCTATCTTCTCTTCCAAGTTGCACTATCTGTCTATCTTTTTTTCCCAGTTTCACTGTCTTTCTCTCTTCTTTTCCCAGTTTCACTATCTCTCTCTTTTTTTCCAGTTTCACTGTCTCTCCATCTTCCCTTCCCAGTTTTACTGTCTCTATATCTTCTTTTTCCAGTTTCACTGTCTCTCTCTCTTCTTTTCCCAGTTTCTCTGTCTTTCTCTCTTCTTTTCCCAGTTTCACTGTCTCTCTATCTTCTTTTCCCAGTTTCACTGTCTCTCTATCTTCTCTTCCAAGTTTCACTGTCTGTCTATCTTCTTTTCCCAGTTTCACTGTCTCTCTCTCTCGTCTTTTCCCAGTTTTACTGTCTCTGAATCTTCTCTTCCAAGTTTCACTGTTTCTCTATCTTCTTTTCCCAGTTTCACTGACTCTCTAACATCTTTTCCCAGTTTCACTGTCTCTCTATCTTCCCTTCCAAGTTTCACTGTCTCTCTATCTTCTCTTCCAAGTGTCACTGTTCTTCTTTCTTCTTTTCCCAGTTTCAATGTCTCTCTATCTTCTTTTCCCAGTTTCACTGTCTCTCTATCTTCTCTTCCAAGTTTCACTGTCTGTCTATCTTCTTTTCCCAGTTTCACTGTCTCTCTATCTTCTTTTCCCAGTTTCACTGTCTCTATATCTTCTTTTCCCAGTTTCACTTTCTCTCTATCTTCTCTTCCAAGTTTCACTGTCTGTCTATCTTCTTTTCCCAGTTTTAATGTCTCTCTCTCTTCTTTTCCCAGTTTCACTGTCTCTCTCTCTTTTTTTTTGTCCAGTTTCACTGTCTCTCCATCTTCCCTTCCAAGTTTAACTGTCTCTCTATCTTCTTTTCCCAGTTTTACTGTCTCTATATCTTCTTTTCTTAGTTTCACTGTCTGTCAATCTTCTTTTCCCAGTTTCACTGTCTCTCCATTTTCCCTTCCAAGTTTCACTGTCTCTCTATCTTCTCTTCCAAGTGTCACTGTCGTTCTTTCTTCTTTTTCCAGTTTCACTGTCTCTCTATCTTCTTTTCCCAGTTTCACTGTCTCTCTATCTTATCTTCCAAGTTTCACTGTCTGTCTATCTTCTTTTCCCAGTTTCACTGTCTCTCTATCTTCTTTTCCCAGTTTCACTGTCTCTATATCTTCTTTTCCCAGTTTCACTTTTTCTCTATCTTCTCTTCCAAGTTTCACTGTCTGTCTATCTTCATTTCCCAGTTTCAATGTCTCTCTCTCTTCTTTTCCCAGTTTCACTGTCTCTCTCTCTTTGTTTTTCCAGTTTCACTGTCTCTCCATCTTCCCTTCCAAGTTTAACTGTCTCTCTATCTTCTTTTCCCAGTTTCACTGTCTCTCTATCTTCTCTTCCAAGTTTTACTGTCTGTCTATCTTCTTTTCCCAGTTTCACTGTCTCTCTCTCTTCTTTTCCCAGTTTCACTGTCTCTCTCTCTTCTTTTCCCAGTTTCACTTTATCTCTATCTTCTTTTCCCAGTTTCACTGTCTCTCTCTCTTCTTTTCCCAGTTTCACTGTCTCTCCATCTTCCCTTCCAAGTTTCACTGTCTCTCTATCTTCTTTTCTCAGTTTCACTGTCTCTCTATCTTCTTTCCCCAGTTACACTGTCTCTCTATCTTCTTTTCCCAGTTTCACTGTCTCTCTATCTTCTCTTCCAAGTGTCACTGTCTCTCTATCTTCTTTTCCCAGTTTTGCTGTCTCTCTATCTTCTTTTCCCAGTTTCACTGTCTCTCTCTCTTGTTTTCCTAGTTTCACTGTCTCTCTATCTTCTTTTCCCAGTTTCACTGTCTATCTTTCTTCTTTTCCCAGTTTCACTGTCTCTCTATCTTCTTTTATCAGTTTTGCTGTCTCTCTATCTTCTTTTCCAAGTTTCACTGTCTCTCTCTCTTGTTTTCCTAGTTTCACTGTCTCTCTATCTTCTTTTCCCAGTTTCACTGTCTATCTTTCTTCTTTTCCCAGTTTCACAGTCTCTCTATCTTCTTTTATCAGTTTTACTGTCTCTCTATCTTCTCTTCCAAGTTTTACTGTCTCTCTATCTTCTCTTCCAAGTTGCACTTTCTGTCCATCTTCTTTTCCCAGTTTCACTGTCTCTCTATCTTCTTTTCCCAGTTTCACTGTCTCTATATCTTCTTTTCCCAGTCACTGTCGATCTATCTTCTATTCCAAGTTTCACTGTCTCTCTATCTTCTCTTCCAAGTGTCACTGTCCTTATTTCTTCTTTTCCCAGTTTCACTGTCTCTCTATCTTCTTTTCCCAGATTCACTGTCTCTCTATCTTCTCTTCCCAGTTTTACTGTTTCTCTATCTTCCCTTCCAAGTTTCACTGTCTCTCTATCTTCTCTTCCAAGTGTCACTGTCCTTCTTTCTTTTTTTCCCAGATTCACTGTCTCTCTATCTTCTTTTCCCAGTTTCACTGTCTTTCTATCTTCTTTTCCCAGTTTCACTGTCTCTCTATCTTCTTTGCCCAGTTTCACTGTCTCTCTAACTTCTTTTCCCAGTTTCACTGTATCTATATCTTCTTTTCCCTGTCACTGTCTCTCTATCTTCTCTTCCAAGTTTCACTGTCTCTCTATCTTCTCTTCCAAGTATCACTGTCCTTCTTTCTTCTTTTCCCAGTTTCACTGTCTCTCTATCTTCTTTTCCCAGTTTCACTGTCGCTCTATCTTCTTTTCCCAGTTTCACTGTCTCTCTATCTTATTTTCCCAGTTTCACTGTCTCTCTATCTTCTCTTCCAAGTTTCACTGTCTTTCTATCTTCTTTTCTCAGTTTCACTATCTCTCTAACTTCTTTTCCCAGTTTTACTGTCTCTCTATCTTCCTTTCCCAGTTTCACTGTCTCTCTATCTTCTTTTCCCAGTTTCACTGTCTCTATATCTTCTTTTCCTAGTTTCACTGTCTCTCTATCTTCTTTTCTCAGTTTCACTGTCTCTCTATCTTCTTTCCCCAGTTTCACTGTCTCTCTATCTTCTTTTCCCAGTTTCACTGTCTCTCTATCTTCTCTTCCAAGTGTCACTGTCTCTCTATCTTCTTTTCCCAGTTTTGCTGTCTCTCTATCTTCTTTTCCCAGTTTCACTGTCTCTCTCTCTTGTTTTCCTAGTTTCACTGTCTCTCTATCTTTTTTTCCCAGTTTCACTGTCTATCTTTCTTCTTTTCCCAGTTTCACTGTCTCTCTATCTTCTTTTCCCAGTTTTACTGTCTCTCTATCTTCTCTTCCAAGATTCACAGTCTCTCTATCTTCTTTTATCAGTTTTACTGTCTCTCTATCTTCTCTTCCAAGTTTTACTGTCTCTCTATCTTCTCTTCCAAGTTGCACTTTCTGTCCATCTTCTTTTCCCAGTTTCACTGTCTCTCTATCTTCTTTTCCCAGTTTCACTGTCTCTATATCTTCTTTTCCCAGTCACTGTCGATCTATCTTCTATTCCAAGTTTCACTGTCTCTCTATCTTCTCTTCCAAGTGTCACTGTCCTTATTTCTTCTTTTCCCAGTTTCACTGTCTCTCTATCTTCTTTTCCCTGATTCACTGTCTCTCTATCTTCTCTTCCCAGTTTTACTGTTTCTCTATCTTCCCTTCCAAGTTTCACTGTCTCTCTATCTTCTCTTCCAAGTGTCACTGTCCTTCTTTCTTTTTTTCTTAGATTCACTGTCTCTCTATCTTCTTTTCCCAGTTTCACTGTCTTTCTATCTTCTTTTCCCAGTTTCACTGTCTCTCTATCTTCTTTGCCCAGTTTCACTGTCTCTCTAACTTCTTTTCCCAGTTTCACTGTCTCTATATCTTCTTTTCCCTGTCACTGTCTCTCTATCTTCTCTTCCAAGTTTCACTGTCTCTCTATCTTCTCTTCCAAGTATCACTGTTCTTCTTTCTTCTTTTCCCAGTTTCACTGTCTCTCTATCTTCTTTTCCCAGTTTCACTGTCGCTCTATCTTCTTTTCCCAGTTTCACTGTCTCTCTATCTTATTTTCCCAGTTTCACTGTCTCTCTATCTTCTCTTCCAAGTTTCACTGTCTCTCTATCTTCTTTTCTCAGTTTCACTGTCTCTCTAACTTCTTTTCCCAGTTTTACTGTCTCTCTATCTTCCTTTCCCAGTTTCACTGTCTCTCTATCTTCTTTTCCCAGTTTCACTGTCTCTATATCTTCTTTTCCTAGTTTCACTGTCTCTCTATCTTCTTTTCCCAGTTTCACTGTCTCTGTATCTTCTTTTCCCAGTTTTACTGTCTATATATCTTCTTTTCCCAGTTTCACTGTCTCTTTATCTTCCCTTATAAGTTTCACTGTCTCTCTATCTTCTCTTCTAAAGTGTCACTGTCCTGCTTTCTTCTTTTCCCAGTTTCACTGTCTCTCTATCTTCTTTTTCCAGTTTCACTGTCTCTCTATCTTCTCTTTAAAGTTTCACTGTCCTTCTTTCTTCTTTTCCCAGTTGCACTGTCTCTCTATCTTCTTTTCCAAGTTTCACTGTCTCTCTATCTTCTTTTCCCAGTTTCACTGTCTCTCTATCTTCTCTTCCAAGTTTTACTGTCCTTCTTTCTTCTTTTCCCAGTTTAACTGTCTCATTATCTTCTTTTCCCAGTTTCACTGTCTCTCTTTCTTCTTTTCCCAGTTTTACTGTCTCTCTATCTTCTTTTCCCAGTTTCACTGTCTCTCTATCTTCTTTTCCCAGTTTCACTGTCTCTCTATCTTCTTTTCCCAGTTTCACTGTCTCTATATCTTCTCTTCCAAGTATCACTGTCTCTCTATCTTCTTTTTTCTTAGTTTTACTGTCTCTCTATCTATCTTCTTTTCCCAGTTTCACTGTCTCTCTATCTTCTTTTCCCAGTTTCACTGTCTCTCAATCTTCTTTTCCTAGTTTCACTGTCTCTATATCTTCTTTTCCCAGTTTCACTGTCTCTATATCTTCTCTTCCAAGTATCACTGTCTCTCTATCTTCTTTTTTTAGTTTTACTGTCTCTCTATCTTCTTTTCCCAGTTTCACTGTCTCCATATTTTCTCTTCCAAGTATCACTGTCTCTCTATCTTTTATTTCCCAGTTTCACTGTCTCTCTATCCTCTTTTCCCAGTTTCACTGTCTCTCTATCTTCTCTTCCAAGTATCACTGTCTCTCTATCTTTTTTTTTAGTTTTACTGTCTCTCTATCTTCTCTTCCAAGATTCACAGTCTCTCTATCTTCTTTTCCCAGTTTCACTGTCTCTCTATCTTCTCTTCCAAGTATCACTGTCTCTCTATCTTCTTTTTTTAGTTTTACTGTCTCTCTATCTTCTCTTCCAAGTTTTACTGTCTCTCTATCTTCTCTTCCAAGTTGCACTTTCTGTCCATCTTCTTTTCCCAGTTTCACTGTCTCTCTATCTTCTTTTCCCAGTTTCACTGTCTCTATATCTTCTTTTCCCAGTCACTGTCGATCTATCTTCTATTCCAAGTTTCACTGTCTCTCTATCTTCTCTTCCAAGTGTCACTGTCCTTCTTTCTTCTTTTCCCAGTTTCACTTTCTCTCTATCTTCTTTTCCCAGATTCACTGTCTCTCTATCTTCTCTTCCCAGTTTTACTGTTTCTCTATCTTCCCTTCCAAGTTTCACTGTCTCTCTATCTTCTCTTCTAAGTGTCACTGTCCTTCTTTCTTTTTTTCCCAGATTCACTGTCTCTCTATCTTCTTTTCCCAGTTTCACTGTCTTTCTATCTTCTTTTCCCAGTTTCACTGTCTCTCTATCTTTTCTTCCAAGTTTCACTGTCCTTCTTTCTTCCTTTCCCAGTTTCACTGTCTCTCTAACTTCTTTTCCCAGTTTCACTGTCTCTCTATCTTCTCTTCCAAGTTTCAATGTCCTTCTTTCTTCTTTTCCCAGTTTCACTGTCTCTCTATCTACTTTTCCCAGTTTCACCGTCTCTCTACCTTCTTTTCCCAGTTTCACTGTCTCTCTATCTTCTTTTCCTAGTGTCACTGTCTCTCTATCTTCTTTTCCCAGTTTCACTGTGTCTCTATCTTATATTTCCAGTTTCACTGTCTCTCTATCTTCTTTTCCCAGTTTCACCGTGTCTTTATCTTCTTTTTCCAGTTTCACTGTCTCTCTATCTTCTCTTTCAAGTTTCACTGTCATTCTTTCTTCTTTTCCCAGTTTCACTGTCTCTCTATCTTCTTTTCCCAGTTTCACCTTCTCTCCATATTCTTTTCCCAGTTTCACTGTCTCTCTATCTTCTCTTCCAAGTTTCACAGTCACTCTATCTTCTTTTCCCAGTTTCACTGTCTCTCTATCTTCTTTTCTCAGTTTAACTGTATCTCTATCTTCTCTTTCCAGTTTCACTGTCTCTCTATCTTCTTTTCCCAGTTTCACTGTCTCTCTATATTCTTTTCCCAGTTTCACTGTCTCTCCATCTTCTTTTCCCAGATTCACTGTCTCTCTATCTTCTCTTCCATGTTTCACTGTCCTTCATTCTTCTTTTCCCAGTTTCACTGTCTCTCTATCTTCTTTTCCCAGTGTCACTGTCTCTCTATCTTCTTATCCCAGTTTTACTGTCTCTCTATCTTCTTTTCCCAGTTTCACTGTCTCTCTAACATCATTTCCCAGTTTCACTGTCTCTCTATCTTCTCTTCCCAGTTTCACTGTCTCTCTATCTTCTTTTTACAGTTTCACTGTCTCTATATTTTCTTTTCACAGTTTCACTGTCTTTCTATCTTCTTTTCCTAGTTTCACTGTCTCTCTATCTTCTTTTCCCAGTTTCACTGTCTCTCTATCTTCTTTTCCCAGTTTCACTGTCTCTCTATCTTCTCTTCCAAGTGTCACTGTCCTTCTTTCTGCTTTTCCCAGTTTCACTGTCTCTCTATCTTCTTTTCTTAGTTTCACTGTCTCTATATCTTCTTTTCCTAGTCACTGTCTCTCTATCTTCTCTTCCAAGTTTCATGTCTCTCTATCTTCTCTTCCAAGTGTCACTGTCCTTCTTTCTTCTTTTCACAGTTTCACTGTCTCTCTATCTTCTTTTTCCAGTTTCACTGTCTCTCTATCTTCTTTTCCCAGTTTTACTGTCTCTGTATCTTCTTTTCACAGTTTCACTGTCTCTCTATCTTCTTTTCCCAGTTTCACTGTCTCTCTAACTTATTTTCCCAGTTTCACTGTCTCTCTATCTTCCTTTCTCAGTTTCACTTTCTCTCTATCTTCTTTTCCCAGTTTCACTGTCTCTATATCTTCTTTTCCCAGTTTCACTGTCTCTCTATCTTCTTTTCCCAGTTTCACTGTCTCTATATCTTCTTTTCCCAGTTTCACAGTCTCTCTATCTTCTTTTATCAGTTTTACTGTCTCTCTATCTTCTCTTCCAAGTTTTACTGTCTCTCTATCTTCTCTTCCAAGTTGCACTTTCTGTCCATCTTCTTTTCCCAGTTTCACTGTCTCTCTATCTTCTTTTCCCAGTTTCACTGTCTCTATATCTTCTTTTCCCAGTCACTGTCGATCTATCTTCTATTCCAAGTTTCACTGTCTCTCTATCTTCTCTTCCAAGTGTCACTGTCCTTATTTCTTCTTTTCCCAGTTTCACTGTCTCTCTATCTTCTTTTCCCAGATTCACTGTCTCTCTATCTTCTCTTCCCAGTTTTACTGTTTCTCTATCTTCCCTTCCAAGTTTCACTGTCTCTCTATCTTCTCTTCCAAGTGTCACTGTCCTTCTTTCTTTTTTTCCCAGATTCACTGTCTCTCTATCTTCTTTTCCCAGTTTCACTGTCTTTCTATCTTCTTTTCCCAGTTTCACTGTCTCTCTATCTTCTTTGCCCAGTTTCACTGTCTCTCTAACTTCTTTTACCAGTTTCACTGTCTCTATATCTTCTTTTCCCTGTCACTGTCTCTCTATCTTCTCTTCCAAGTTTCACTGTCTCTCTATCTTCTCTTCCAAGTATCACTGTCCTTCTTTCTTCTTTTCCCAGTTTCACTGTCTCTCTATCTTCTTTTCCTAGTTTCACTGTCGCTCTATCTTCTTTTCCCAGTTTCACTGTCTCTCTATCTTATTTTCCCAGTTTCACTGTCTCTCTATCTTCTCTTCCAAGTTTCACTGTCTCTCTATCTTCTTTTCTCAGTTTCACTATCTCTCTAACTTCTTTTCCCAGTTTTACTGTCTCTCTATCTTCCTTTCCCAGTTTCACTGTCTCTCTATCTTCTTTTCCCAGTTTCACTGTCTCTATATCTTCTTTTCCTAGTTTCACTGTCTCTCTATCTTCTTTTCTCAGTTTCACTGTCTCTCTATCTTCTTTCCCCAGTTTCACTGTCTCTCTATCTTCTTTTCCCAGTTTCACTGTCTCTCTATCTTCTCTTCCAAGTGTCACTGTCTCTCTATCTTCTTTTCCCAGTTTTGCTGTCTCTCTATCTTCTTTTCCCAGTTTCACTGTCTCTCTCTCTTGTTTTCCTAGTTTCACTGTCTCTCTATCTTTTTTTCCCAGTTTCACTGTCTATCTTTCTTCTTTTCCCAGTTTCACTGTCTCTCTATCTTCTTTTCCCAGTTTTACAGTCTCTCTATCTTCTCTTCCAAGATTCACAGTCTCTCTATCTTCTTTTATCAGTTTTACTGTCTCTCTATCTTCTCTTCCAAGTTTTACTGTCTCTCTATCTTCTCTTCTAAGTGTCACTGTCCTTCTTTCTTTTTTTACTAGATTCACTGTCTCTCTATCTTCTTTTCCCAGTTTCACTGTCTTTCTATCTTCTTTTCCCAGTTTCACTGTCTCTCTATCTTTTCTTCCAAGTTTCACTGTCCTTCTTTCTTCCTTTCCCAGTTTCACTGTCTCTCTAACTTCTTTTCCCAGTTTCACTGTCTCTCTATCTTCTCTTCCAAGTTTCAATGTCCTTCTTTCTTCTTTTCCCAGTTTCACTGTCTCTCTATCTACTTTTCCCAGTTTCACCGTCTCTCTACCTTCTTTTCCCAGTTTCACTGTCTCTCTATCTTCTCTTTCAAGTTTCACTGTCTCTCTATCTTCTTTTCTTAGTTTCACTGTCTCTCTATCTTCTTTTCCTAGTGTCACTGTCTCTCTATCTTCTTTTCCCAGTTTCACTGTGTCTCTATCTTATATTTCCAGTTTCACTGTCTCTCTATCTTCTTTTCCCAGTTTCACCGTGTCTTTATCTTCTTTTTCCAGTTTCACTGTCTCTCTATCTTCTCTTTCAAGTTTCACTGTCATTCTTTCTTCTTTTCCCAGTTTCACTGTCTCTCTATCTTCTTTTCCCAGTTTCACCTTCTCTCCATATTCTTTTCCCAGTTTCACTGTCTCTCTATCTTCTCTTCCAAGTTTCACAGTCACTCTATCTTCTTTTCCCAGTTTCACTGTCTCTCTATCTTCTTTTCTCAGTTTAACTGTATCTCTATCTTCTCTTTCCAGTTTCACTGTCTCTCTATCTTCTTTAACCAGTTTCACTGTCTCTCTATATTCTTTTCCCAGTTTCACTGTCTCTCCATCTTCTTTTCCCAGATTCACTGTCTCTCTATCTTCTCTTCCATGTTTCACTGTCCTTCATTCTTCTTTTCCCAGTTTCACTGTCTCTCTATCTTCTTTTCCCAGTGTCACTGTCTCTCTATCTTCTTATCCCAGTTTTACTGTCTCTCTATCTTCTTTTCCCAGTTTCACTGTCTCTCTAACATCATTTCCCAGTTTCACTGTCTCTCTATCTTCTCTTCCCAGTTTCACTGTCTCTCTATCTTCTTTTTACAGTTTCACTGTCTCTATATTTTCTTTTCACAGTTTCACTGTCTTTCTATCTTCTTTTCCTAGTTTCACTGTCTCTCTATCTTCTTTTCCCAGTTTCACTGTCTCTCTATCTTCTTTTCCCAGTTTCACTGTCTCTCTATCTTCTCTTCCAAGTGTCACTGTCCTTCTTTCTGCTTTTCCCAGTTTCACTGTCTCTCTATCTTCTTTTCTTAGTTTCACTGTCTCTATATCTTCTTTTCCTAGTCACTGTCTCTCTATCTTCTCTTCCAAGTTTCACTGTCTCTCTATCTTCTCTTCCAAGTGTCACTGTCCTTCTTTCTTCTTTTCACAGTTTCACTGTCTCTCTATCTTCTTTTTCCAGTTTCACTGTCTCTCTATCTTCTTTTCCCAGTTTCACTGTCTCTGTATCTTCTTTTCACAGTTTCACTGTCTCTCTATCTTCTCTTCCAAGTTTCATTGTCTCTCTATCTTCTTTTCCCAGTTTCACTGTCTCTCTAACTTATTTTCCCAGTTTCACTGTCTCTCTATCTTCCTTTCTCAGTTTCACTTTCTCTCTATCTTCTTTTCCCAGTTTCACTGTCTCTATATCTTCTTTTCCCAGTTTCACTGTCTCTCTATCTTCTTTTCCCAGTTTCACTGTCTCTATATCTTCTTTTCCCAGTTTCACAGTCTCTCTATCTTCTTTTATCAGTTTTACTGTCTCTCTATCTTCTCTTCCAAGTTTTACTGTCTCTCTATCTTCTCTTCCAAGTTGCACTTTCTGTCCATCTTCTTTTCCCAGTTTCACTGTCTCTCTATCTTCTTTTCCCAGTTTCACTGTCTCTATATCTTCTTTTCCCAGTCACTGTCGATCTATCTTCTATTCCAAGTTTCACTGTCTCTCTATCTTCTCTTCCAAGTGTCACTGTCCTTATTTCTTCTTTTCCCAGTTTCACTGTCTCTCTATCTTCTCTTCCCAGTTTTACTGTTTCTCTATCTTCCCTTCCAAGTTTCACTGTCTCTCTATCTTCTCTTCCAAGTGTCACTGTCCTTCTTTCTTTTTTTCCCAGATTCACTGTCTCTCTATCTTCTTTTCCCAGTTTCACTGTCTTTCTATCTTCTTTTCCCAGTTTCACTGTCTCTCTATCTTCTTTGCCCAGTTTCACTGTCTCTCTAACTTCTTTTCCCAGTTTCACTGTCTCTATATCTTCTTTTCCCTGTCACTGTCTCTCTATCTTCTCTTCCAAGTTTCACTGTCTCTCTATCTTCTCTTCCAAGTATCACTGTCCTTCTTTCTTCTTTTCCCAGTTTCACTGTCTCTCTATCTTCTTTTCCCAGTTTCACTGTCGCTCTATCTTCTTTTCCCAGTTTCACTGTCTCTCTATCTTATTTTCCCAGTTTCATTGTCTCTCTATCTTCTCTTCCAAGTTTCACTGTCTCTCTATCTTCTTTTCTCAGTTTCACTATCTCTCTAACTTCTTTTCCCAGTTTTACTGTCTCTCTATCTTCCTTTCCCAGTTTCACTGTCTCTCTATCTTCTTTTCCCAGTTTCACTGTCTCTATATCTTCTTTTCCTAGTTTCACTGTCTCTCTATCTTCTTTTCTCAGTTTCACTGTCTCTCTATCTTCTTTCCCCAGTTTCACTGTCTCTCTATCTTCTTTTCCCAGTTTCACTGTCTCTCTATCTTCTCTTCCAAGTGTCACTGTCTCTCTATCTTCTTTTCCCAGTTTTGCTGTCTCTCTATCTTCTTTTCCCAGTTTCACTGTCTCTCTCTCTTGTTTTCCTAGTTTTACTGTCTCTCTATCTTTTTTTCCCAGTTTCACTGTCTATCTTTCTTCTTTTCCCAGTTTCACTGTCTCTCTATCTTCTTTTCCCAGTTTTACTGTCTCTCTATCTTCTCTTCCAAGATTCACAGTCTCTCTATCTTCTTTTATCAGTTTTACTGTCTCTCTATCTTCTCTTCCAAGTTTTACTGTCTCTCTATCTTCTCTTCCAAGTTGCACTTTCTGTCCATCTTCTTTTCCCAGTTTCACTGTCTCTCTATCTTCTTTTCCCAGTTTCACTGTCTCTATATCTTCTTTTCCCAGTCACTGTCGATCTATCTTCTATTCCAAGTTTCACTGTCTCTCTATCTTCTCTTCCAAGTGTCACTGTCCTTATTTCTTCTTTTCCCAGTTTCACTGTCTCTCTATCTTCTTTTCCCAGATTCACTGTCTCTCTATCTTCTCTTCCCAGTTTTACTGTTTCTCTATCTTCCCTTCCAAGTTTCACTGTCTCTCTATCTTCTCTTCCAAGTGTCACTGTCCTTCTTTCTTTTTTTCTTAGATTCACTGTCTCTCTATCTTCTTTTCCCAGTTTCACTGTCTTTCTATCTTCTTTTCCCAGTTTCACTGTCTCTCTATCTTCTTTGCCCAGTTTCACTGTCTCTCTAACTTCTTTTCCCAGTTTCACTGTCTCTATATCTTCTTTTCCCTGTCACTGTCTCTCTATCTTCTCTTCCAAGTTTCACTGTCTCTCTATCTTCTCTTCCAAGTATCACTGTCCTTCTTTCTTCTTTTCCCAGTTTCACTGTCTCTCTATCTTCTTTTCCCAGTTTCACTGTCGCTCTATCTTCTTTTCCCAGTTTCACTGTCTCTCTATCTTATTTTCCCAGTTTCACTGTCTCTCTATCTTCTCTTCCAAGTTTCACTGTCTCTCTATCTTCTTTTCTCAGTTTCACTGTCTCTCTAACTTCTTTTCCCAGTTTTACTGTCTCTCTATCTTCCTTTCCCAGTTTCACTGTCTCTCTATCTTATTTTCCCAGTTTCACTGTCTCTATATCTTCTTTTCCTAGTTTCACTGTCTCTCTATCTTCTTTTCCCAGTTTCACTGTCTATGTATCTTCTTTTCCCAGTTTTACTGTCTATATATCTTCTTTTCCCAGTTTCACTGTCTCTCTATCTTCCCTTATAAGTTTCACTGTCTCTCTATCTTCTCTTCTAAAGTGTCACTGTCCTTCTTTCTTTTTTTCCCAGATTCACTGTCTCTCTATCTTCTTTTCCCAGTTTCACTGTCTTTCTATCTTCTTTTCCCAGTTTCACTGTCTCTCTATCTTCTTTGCCCAGTTTCACTGTCTCTCTAACTTCTTTTACCAGTTTCACTGTCTCTATATCTTCTTTTCCCTGTCACTGTCTCTCTATCTTCTCTTCCAAGTTTCACTGTCTCTCTATCTTCTCTTCCAAGTATCACTGTCCTTCTTTCTTCTTTTCCCAGTTTCACTGTCTCTCTATCTTTTTTTCCTAGTTTCACTGTCGCTCTATCTTCTTTTCCCAGTTTCACTGTCTCTCTATCTTATTTTCCCAGTTTCACTGTCTCTCTATCTTCTCTTCCAAGTTTCACTGTCTCTCTATCTTCTTTTCTCAGTTTCACTATCTCTCTAACTTCTTTTCCCAGTTTTACTGTCTCTCTATCTTCCTTTCCCAGTTTCACTGTCTCTCTATCTTCTTTTCCCAGTTTCACTGTCTCTATATCTTCTTTTCCTAGTTTCACTGTCTCTCTATCTTCTTTTCTCAGTTTCACTGTCTCTCTATCTTCTTTCCCCAGTTTCACTGTCTCTCTATCTTCTTTTCCCAGTTTCACTGTCTCTCTATCTTCTCTTCCAAGTGTCACTGTCTCTCTATCTTCTTTTCCCAGTTTTGCTGTCTCTCTATCTTCTTTTCCCAGTTTCACTGTCTCTCTCTCTTGTTTTCCTAGTTTCACTGTCTCTCTATCTTTTTTTCCCAGTTTCACTGTCTATCTTTCTTCTTTTCCCAGTTTCACTGTCTCTCTATCTTCTTTTCCCAGTTTTACAGTCTCTCTATCTTCTCTTCCAAGATTCACAGTCTCTCTATCTTCTTTTATCAGTTTTACTGTCTCTCTATCTTCTCTTCCAAGTTTTACTGTCTCTCTATCTTCTCTTCTAAGTGTCACTGTCCTTCTTTCTTTTTTTACTAGATTCACTGTCTCTCTATCTTCTTTTCCCAGTTTCACTGTCTTTCTATCTTCTTTTCCCAGTTTCACTGTCTCTCTATCTTTTCTTCCAAGTTTCACTGTCCTTCTTTCTTCCTTTCCCAGTTTCACTGTCTCTCTAACTTCTTTTCCCAGTTTCACTGTCTCTCTATCTTCTCTTCCAAGTTTCAATGTCCTTCTTTCTTCTTTTCCCAGTTTCACTGTCTCTCTATCTACTTTTCCCAGTTTCACCGTCTCTCTACCTTCTTTTCCCAGTTTCACTGTCTCTCTATCTTCTCTTTCAAGTTTCACTGTCTCTCTATCTTCTTTTCTTAGTTTCACTGTCTCTCTATCTTCTTTTCCTAGTGTCACTGTCTCTCTATCTTCTTTTCCCAGTTTCACTGTGTCTCTATCTTATATTTCCAGTTTCACTGTCTCTCTATCTTCTTTTCCCAGTTTCACCGTGTCTTTATCTTCTTTTTCCAGTTTCACTGTCTCTCTATCTTCTCTTTCAAGTTTCACTGTCATTCTTTCTTCTTTTCCCAGTTTCACTGTCTCTCTATCTTCTTTTCCCAGTTTCACCTTCTCTCCATATTCTTTTCCCAGTTTCACTGTCTCTCTATCTTCTCTTCCAAGTTTCACAGTCACTCTATCTTCTTTTCCCAGTTTCACTGTCTCTCTATCTTCTTTTCTCAGTTTAACTGTATCTCTATCTTCTCTTTCCAGTTTCACTGTCTCTCTATCTTCTTTAACCAGTTTCACTGTCTCTCTATATTCTTTTCCCAGTTTCACTGTCTCTCCATCTTCTTTTCCCAGATTCACTGTCTCTCTATCTTCTCTTCCATGTTTCACTGTCCTTCATTCTTCTTTTCCCAGTTTCACTGTCTCTCTATCTTCTTTTCCCAGTGTCACTGTCTCTCTATCTTCTTATCCCAGTTTTACTGTCTCTCTATCTTCTTTTCCCAGTTTCACTGTCTCTCTAACATCATTTCCCAGTTTCACTGTCTCTCTATCTTCTCTTCCCAGTTTCACTGTCTCTCTATCTTCTTTTTACAGTTTCACTGTCTCTATATTTTCTTTTCACAGTTTCACTCTCTTTCTATCTTCTTTTCCTAGTTTCACTGTCTCTCTATCTTCTTTTCCCAGTTTCACTGTCTCTCTATCTTCTTTTCCCAGTTTCACTGTCTCTCTATCTTCTCTTCCAAGTGTCACTGTCCTTCTTTCTGCTTTTCCCAGTTTCACTGTCTCTCTATCTTCTTTTCTTAGTTTCACTGTCTCTATATCTTCTTTTCCTAGTCACTGTCTCTCTATCTTCTCTTCCAAGTTTCACTGTCTCTCTATCTTCTCTTCCAAGTGTCACTGTCCTTCTTTCTTCTTTTCACAGTTTCACTGTCTCTCTATCTTCTTTTTCCAGTTTCACTGTCTCTCTATCTTCTTTTCCCAGTTTCACTGTCTCTGTATCTTCTTTTCACAGTTTCACTGTCTCTCTATCTTCTCTTCCAAGTTTCATTGTCTCTCTATCTTCTTTTCCCAGTTTCACTGTCTCTCTAACTTATTTTCCCAGTTTCACTGTCTCTCTATCTTCCTTTCTCAGTTTCACTTTCTCTCTATCTTCTTTTCCCAGTTTCACTGTCTCTATATCTTCTTTTCCCAGTTTCACTGTCTCTCTATCTTCTTTTCCCAGTTTCACTGTCTCTATATCTTCTTTTCCCAGTTTCACAGTCTCTCTATCTTCTTTTATCAGTTTTACTGTCTCTCTATCTTCTCTTCCAAGTTTTACTGTCTCTCTATCTTCTCTTCCAAGTTGCACTTTCTGTCCATCTTCTTTTCCCAGTTTCACTGTCTCTCTATCTTCTTTTCCCAGTTTCACTGTCTCTATATCTTCTTTTCCCAGTCACTGTCGATCTATCTTCTATTCCAAGTTTCACTGTCTCTCTATCTTCTCTTCCAAGTGTCACTGTCCTTATTTCTTCTTTTCCCAGTTTCACTGTCTCTCTATCTTCTTTTCCCAGATTCACTGTCTCTCTATCTTCTCTTCCCAGTTTTACTGTTTCTCTATCTTCCCTTCCAAGTTTCACTGTCTCTCTATCTTCTCTTCCAAGTGTCACTGTCCTTCTTTCTTTTTTTCCCAGATTCACTGTCTCTCTATCTTCTTTTCCCAGTTTCACTGTCTTTCTATCTTCTTTTCCCAGTTTCACTGTCTCTCTATCTTCTTTGCCCAGTTTCACTGTCTCTCTAACTTCTTTTCCCAGTTTCACTGTCTCTATATCTTCTTTTCCCTGTCACTGTCTCTCTATCTTCTCTTCCAAGTTTCACTGTCTCTCTATCTTCTCTTCCAAGTATCACTGTCCTTCTTTCTTCTTTTCCCAGTTTCACTGTCTCTCTATCTTCTTTTCCCAGTTTCACTGTCGCTCTATCTTCTTTTCCCAGTTTCACTGTCTCTCTATCTTATTTTCCCAGTTTCATTGTCTCTCTATCTTCTCTTCCAAGTTTCACTGTCTCTCTATCTTCTTTTCTCAGTTTCACTATCTCTCTAACTTCTTTTCCCAGTTTTACTGTCTCTCTATCTTCCTTTCCCAGTTTCACTGTCTCTCTATCTTCTTTTCCCAGTTTCACTGTCTCTATATCTTCTTTTCCTAGTTTCACTGTCTCTCTATCTTCTTTTCTCAGTTTCACTGTCTCTCTATCTTCTTTCCCCAGTTTCACTGTCTCTCTATCTTCTTTTCCCAGTTTCACTGTCTCTCTATCTTCTCTTCCAAGTGTCACTGTCTCTCTATCTTCTTTTCCCAGTTTTGCTGTCTCTCTATCTTCTTTTCCCAGTTTCACTGTCTCTCTCTCTTGTTTTCCTAGTTTCACTGTCTCTCTATCTTTTTTTCCCAGTTTCACTGTCTATCTTTCTTCTTTTCCCAGTTTCACTGTCTCTCTATCTTCTTTTCCCAGTTTTACTGTCTCTCTATCTTCTCTTCCAAGATTCACAGTCTCTCTATCTTCTTTTATCAGTTTTACTGTCTCTCTATCTTCTCTTCCAAGTTTTACTGTCTCTCTATCTTCTCTTCCAAGTTGCACTTTCTGTCCATCTTCTTTTCCCAGTTTCACTGTCTCTCTATCTTCTTTTCCCAGTTTCACTGTCTCTATATCTTCTTTTCCCAGTCACTGTCGATCTATCTTCTATTCCAAGTTTCACTGTCTCTCTATCTTCTCTTCCAAGTGTCACTGTCCTTATTTCTTCTTTTCCCAGTTTCACTGTCTCTCTATCTTCTTTTCCCAGATTCACTGTCTCTCTATCTTCTCTTCCCAGTTTTACTGTTTCTCTATCTTCCCTTCCAAGTTTCACTGTCTCTCTATCTTCTCTTCCAAGTGTCACTGTCCTTCTTTCTTTTTTTCTTAGATTCACTGTCTCTCTATCTTCTTTTCCCAGTTTCACTGTCTTTCTATCTTCTTTTCCCAGTTTCACTGTCTCTCTATCTTCTTTGCCCAGTTTCACTGTCTCTCTAACTTCTTTTCCCAGTTTCACTGTCTCTATATCTTCTTTTCCCTGTCACTGTCTCTCTATCTTCTCTTCCAAGTTTCACTGTCTCTCTATCTTCTCTTCCAAGTATCACTGTCCTTCTTTCTTCTTTTCCCAGTTTCACTGTCTCTCTATCTTCTTTTCCCAGTTTCACTGTCGCTCTATCTTCTTTTCCCAGTTTCACTGTCTCTCTATCTTATTTTCCCAGTTTCACTGTCTCTCTATCTTCTCTTCCAAGTTTCACTGTCTCTCTATCTTCTTTTCTCAGTTTCACTGTCTCTCTAACTTCTTTTCCCAGTTTTACTGTCTCTCTATCTTCCTTTCCCAGTTTCACTGTCTCTCTATCTTCTTTTCCCAGTTTCACTGTCTCTATATCTTCTTTTCCTAGTTTCACTGTCTCTCTATCTTCTTTTCCCAGTTTCACTGTCTATGTATCTTCTTTTCCCAGTTTTACTGTCTATATATCTTCTTTTCCCAGTTTCACTGTCTCTCTATCTTCCCTTATAAGTTTCACTGTCTCTCTATCTTCTCTTCTAAAGTGTCACTGTCCTTCTTTCTTCTTTTCCCAGTTTCACTGTCTCTCTATCTTCTTTTTCCAGTTTCACTGTCTCTCTATCTTCTCTTTAAAGTTTCACTGTCCTTCTTTCTTCTTTTCCCAGTTGCACTGTCTCTCTATCTTCTTTTCCAAGTTTCACTGTCTCTCTATCTTCTTTTTCCAGTTTCACTGTCTCTCTATCTTCTCTTCCAAGTTTTACTGTCCTTCTTTCTTCTTTTCCCAGTTTAACTGTCTCATTATCTTCTTTTCCCAGTTTCACTGTCTCTCTTTCTTCTTTTCCCAGTTTTACTGTCTCTCTATCTTCTTTTCCCAGTTTCACTGTCTCTCTATCTTCTTTTCCCAGTTTCACTGTCTCTCTATCTTCTTTTCCCAGTTTCACTGTCTCTATATCTTCTCTTCCAAGTATCACTGTCTCTCTATCTTCTTTTTTCTTAGTTTTACTGTCTCTCTATCTATCTTCTTTTCCCAGTTTCACTGTCTCTCTATCTTCTTTTCCCAGTTTCACTGTCTCTCAATCTTCTTTTCCTAGTTTCACTGTCTCTCTATCTTCTTTTCCCAGTTTCACTGTCTCTATATCTTCTCTTCCAAGTATCACTGTCTCTCTATCTTCTTTTTTTAGTTTTACTGTCTCTCTATCTTCTTTTCCCAGTTTCACTGTCTCTATATTTTCTCTTCCAAGTATCACTGTCTCTCTATCTTTTATTTCCCAGTTTCACTGTCTCTCTATCCTCTTTTCCCAGTTTCACTGTCTCTCTATCTTCTCTTCCAAGATTCACAGTCTCTCTATCTTCTTTTCCCAGTTTCACTGTCTCTCTATCTTCTCTTCCAAGTATCACTGTCTCTCTATCTTCTTTTTTTAGTTTTACTGTCTCTCTATCTTCTCTTCCAAGTTTTACTGTCTCTCTATCTTCTCTTCCAAGTTGCACTTTCTGTCCATCTTCTTTTCCCAGTTTCACTGTCTCTCTATCTTCTTTTCCCAGTTTCACTGTCTCTATATCTTCTTTTCCCAGTCACTGTCGATCTATCTTCTATTCCAAGTTTCACTGTCTCTCTATCTTCTCTTCCAAGTGTCACTGTCCTTCTTTCTTCTTTTCCCAGTTTCACTTTCTCTCTATCTTCTTTTCCCAGATTCACTGTCTCTCTATCTTCTCTTCCCAGTTTTACTGTTTCTCTATCTTCCCTTCCAAGTTTCACTGTCTCTCTATCTTCTCTTCCAAGTGTCACTGTTCTTCTTTCTTCTTTTCCCAGTTTCAATGTCTCTCTATCTTCTTTTCCCAGTTTTACTGTCTCTCTATCTTCTCTTCCAAGTTTCACTGTCTGTCTATCTTCTTTTCCCAGTTTCACTGTCTCTCTCTCTCGTCTTTTCCCAGTTTTACTGTCTCTGAATCTTCTCTTCCAAGTTTCACTGTTTCTCTATCTTCTTTTCCCAGTTTCACTGACTCTCTAACATCTTTTCCCAGTTTCACTGTCTCTCTATCTTCCCTTCCAAGTTTCTCTGTCTCTCTATCTTCTCTTCCAAGTGTCACTGTTCTTCTTTCTTCTTTTCCCAGTTTCAATGTCTCTCTATCTTCTTTTCCCAGTTTCACTGTCTCTCTATCTTCTCTTCCAAGTTTCACTGTCTGTCTATCTTCTTTTCCCAGTTTCACTGTCTCTCTATCTTCTTTTCCCAGTTTCACTGTCTCTATATCTTCTTTTCCCAGTTTCACTTTCTCTCTATCTTCTCTTCCAAGTTTCACTGTCTGTCTATCTTCTTTTCCCAGTTTTAATGTCTCTCTCTCTTCTTTTCCCAGTTTCACTGTCTCTCTCTCTTTTTTTTGTCCAGTTTCACTGTCTCTCCATCTTCCCTTCCAAGTTTAACTGTCTCTCTATCTTCTTTTCCCAGTTTTACTGTCTCTATATCTTCTTTTCTTAGTTTCACTGTCTGTCAATCTTCTTTTCCCAGTTTCACTGTCTCTCCATTTTCCCTTCCAAGTTTCACTGTCTCTCTATCTTCTCTTCCAAGTGTCACTGTCGTTCTTTCTTCTTTTTCCAGTTTCACTGTCTCTCTATCTTCTTTTCCCAGTTTCACTGTCTCTCTATCTTATCTTCCAAGTTTCACTGTCTGTCTATCTTCTTTTCCCAGTTTCACTGTCTCTATATCTTCTTTTCCCAGTTTCACTTTTTCTCTATCTTCTCTTCCAAGTTTCACTGTCTGTCTATCTTCATTTCCCAGTTTCAATGTCTCTCTCTCTTCTTTTCCCAGTTTCACTGTCTCTCTCTCTTTGTTTTTCCAGTTTCACTGTCTCTCCATCTTCCCTTCCAAGTTTAACTGTCTCTCTATCTTCTTTTCCCAGTTTCACTGTCTCTCTATCTTCTCTTCCAAGTTTTACTGTCTGTCTATCTTCTTTTCCCAGTTTCACTGTCTCTCTCTCTTCTTTTCCCAGTTTCACTGTCTCTCTCTCTTCTTTTCCCAGTTTCACTTTATCTCTATCTTCTTTTCCCAGTTTCACTGTCTCTCTCTCTTCTTTTCCCAGTTTCACTGTCTCTCCATCTTCCCTTCCAAGTTTCACTGTCTCTCTATCTTCTTTTCTCAGTTTCACTGTCTCTCTATCTTCTTTCCCCAGTTTCACTGTCTCTCTATCTTCTTTTCCCAGTTTCACTGTCTCTCTATCTTCTCTTCCAAGTGTCACTGTCTCTCTATCTTCTTTTCCCAGTTTTGCTGTCTCTCTATCTTCTTTTCCCAGTTTCACTGTCTCTCTCTCTTGTTTTCCTAGTTTCACTGTCTCTCTATCTTCTTTTCCCAGTTTCACTGTCTATCTTTCTTCTTTTCCCAGTTTCACTGTCTCTCTATCTTCTTTTATCAGTTTTGCTGTCTCTCTATCTTCTTTTCCCAGTTTCACTGTCTCTCTCTCTTGTTTTCCTAGTTTCACTGTCTCTCTATCTTCTTTTCCCAGTTTCACTGTCTATCTTTCTTCTTTTCCCAGTTTCACAGTCTCTCTATCTTCTTTTATCAGTTTTACTGTCTCTCTATCTTCTCTTCCAAGTTTTACTGTCTCTCTATCTTCTCTTCCAAGTTGCACTTTCTGTCCATCTTCTTTTCCCAGTTTCACTGTCTCTCTATCTTCTTTTCCCAGTTTCACTGTCTCTATATCTTCTTTTCCCAGTCACTGTCGATCTATCTTCTATTCCAAGTTTCACTGTCTCTCTATCTTCTCTTCCAAGTGTCACTGTCCTTATTTCTTCTTTTCCCAGTTTCACTGTCTCTCTATCTTCTTTTCCCAGATTCACTGTCTCTCTATCTTCTCTTCCCAGTTTTACTGTTTCTCTATCTTCCCTTCCAAGTTTCACTGTCTCTCTATCTTCTCTTCCAAGTGTCACTGTCCTTCTTTCTTTTTTTCCCAGATTCACTGTCTCTCTATCTTCTTTTCCCAGTTTCACTGTCTTTCTATCTTCTTTTCCCAGTTTCACTGTCTCTCTATCTTCTTTGCCCAGTTTCACTGTCTCTCTAACTTCTTTTCCCAGTTTCACTGTCTCTATATCTTCTTTTCCCTGTCACTGTCTCTCTATCTTCTCTTCCAAGTTTCACTGTCTCTCTATCTTCTCTTCCAAGTATCACTGTCCTTCTTTCTTCTTTTCCCAGTTTCACTGTCTCTCTATCTTCTTTTCCCAGTTTCACTGTCGCTCTATCTTCTTTTCCCAGTTTCACTGTCTCTCTATCTTATTTTCCCAGTTTCACTGTCTCTCTATCTTCTCTTCCAAGTTTCACTGTCTTTCTATCTTCTTTTCTCAGTTTCACTATCTCTCTAACTTCTTTTCCCAGTTTTACTGTCTCTCTATCTTCCTTTCCCAGTTTCACTGTCTCTCTATCTTCTTTTCCCAGTTTTGCTGTCTCTCTATCTTCTTTTCCCAGTTTCACTGTCTCTCTCTCTTGTTTTCCTAGTTTCACTGTCTCTCTATCTTTTTTTCCCAGTTTCACTGTCTATCTTTCTTCTTTTCCCAGTTTCACTGTCTCTCTATCTTCTTTTCCCAATTTTACTGTCTCTCTATCTTCTCTTCCAAGATTCACAGTCTCTCTATCTTCTTTTATCAGTTTTACTGTCTCTCTATCTTCTCTTCCAAGTTTTACTGTCTCTCTATCTTCTCTTCCAAGTTGCACTTTCTGTCCATCTTCTTTTCCCAGTTTCACTGTCTCTCTATCTTCTTTTCCCAGTTTCACTGTCTCTATATCTTCTTTTCCCAGTCACTGTCGATCTATCTTCTATTCCAAGTTTCACTGTCTCTCTATCTTCTCTTCCAAGTGTCACTGTCCTTATTTCTTCTTTTCCCAGTTTCACTGTCTCTCTATCTTCTTTTCCCTGATTCACTGTCTCTCTATCTTCTCTTCCCAGTTTTACTGTTTCTCTATCTTCCCTTCCAAGTTTCACTGTCTCTCTATCTTCTCTTCCAAGTGTCACTGTCCTTCTTTCTTTTTTTCTTAGATTCACTGTCTCTCTATCTTCTTTTCCCAGTTTCACTGTCTTTCTATCTTCTTTTCCCAGTTTCACTGTCTCTCTATCTTCTTTGCCCAGTTTCACTGTCTCTCTAACTTCTTTTCCCAGTTTCACTGTCTCTATATCTTCTTTTCCCTGTCACTGTCTCTCTATCTTCTCTTCCAAGTTTCACTGTCTCTCTATCTTCTCTTCCAAGTATCACTGTCCTTCTTTCTTCTTTTCCCAGTTTCACTGTCTCTCTATCTTCTTTTCCCAGTTTCACTGTCGCTCTATCTTCTTTTCCCAGTTTCACTGTCTCTCTATCTTATTTTCCCAGTTTCACTGTCTCTCTATCTTCTCTTTCAAGTTTCACTGTCTCTCTATCTTCTTTTCTCAGTTTCACTGTCTCTCTAACTTCTTTTCCCAGTTTTACTGTCTCTCTATCTTCCTTTCCCAGTTTCACTGTCTCTCTATCTTCTTTTCCCAGTTTCACTGTCTCTATATCTTCTTTTCCTAGTTTCACTGTCTCTCTATCTTCTTTTCCCAGTTTCACTGTCTCTGTATCTTCTTTTCCCAGTTTTACTGTCTATATATCTTCTTTTCCCAGTTTCACTGTCTCTTTATCTTCCCTTATAAGTTTCACTGTCTCTCTATCTTCTCTTCTAAAGTGTCACTGTCCTGCTTTCTTCTTTTCCCAGTTTCACTGTCTCTCTATCTTCTTTTTCCAGTTTCACTGTCTCTCTATCTTCTCTTTAAAGTTTCACTGTCCTTCTTTCTTCTTTTCCCAGTTGCACTGTCTCTCTATCTTCTTTTCCAAGTTTCACTGTCTCTCTATCTTCTTTTCCCAGTTTCACTGTCTCTCTATCTTCTCTTCCAAGTTTTACTGTCCTTCTTTCTTCTTTTCCCAGTTTAACTGTCTCATTATCTTCTTTTCCCAGTTTCACTGTCTCTCTTTCTTCTTTTCCCAGTTTTACTGTCTCTCTATCTTCTTTTCCCAGTTTCACTGTCTCTCTATCTTCTTTTCCCAGTTTCACTGTCTCTCTATCTTCTTTTCCCAGTTTCACTGTCTCTATATCTTCTCTTCCAAGTATCACTGTCTCTCTATCTTCTTTTTTCTTAGTTTTACTGTCTCTCTATCTATCTTCTTTTCCCAGTTTCACTGTCTCTCTATCTTTTTTTCCCAGTTTCACTGTCTCTCAATCTTCTTTTCCTAGTTTCACTGTCTCTATATCTTCTTTTCCCAGTTTCACTGTCTCTATATCTTCTCTTCCAAGTATCACTGTCTCTCTATCTTCTTTTTTTAGTTTTACTGTCTCTCTATCTTCTTTTCCCAGTTTCACTGTCTCCATATTTTCTCTTCCAAGTATCACTGTCTCTCTATCTTTTATTTCCCAGTTTCACTGTCTCTCTATCCTCTTTTCCCAGTTTCACTGTCTCTCTATCTTCTCTTCCAAGTATCACTGTCTCTCTATCTTTTTTTTTAGTTTTACTGTCTCTCTATCTTCTCTTCCAAGATTCACAGTCTCTCTATCTTCTTTTCCCAGTTTCACTGTCTCTCTATCTTCTCTTCCAAGTATCACTGTCTCTCTATCTTCTTTTTTTAGTTTTACTGTCTCTCTATCTTCTCTTCCAAGTTTTACTGTCTCTCTATCTTCTCTTCCAAGTTGCACTTTCTGTCCATCTTCTTTTCCCAGTTTCACTGTCTCTCTATCTTCTTTTCCCAGTTTCACTGTCTCTATATCTTCTTTTCCCAGTCACTGTCGATCTATCTTCTATTCCAAGTTTCACTGTCTCTCTATCTTCTCTTCCAAGTGTCACTGTCCTTCTTTCTTCTTTTCCCAGTTTCACTTTCTCTCTATCTTCTTTTCCCAGATTCACTGTCTCTCTATCTTCTCTTCCCAGTTTTACTGTTTCTCTATCTTCCCTTCCAAGTTTCACTGTCTCTCTATCTTCTCTTCTAAGTGTCACTGTCCTTCTTTCTTTTTTTCCCAGATTCACTGTCTCTCTATCTTCTTTTCCCAGTTTCACTGTCTTTCTATCTTCTTTTCCCAGTTTCACTGTCTCTCTAACTTTTCTTCCAAGTTTCACTGTCCTTCTTTCTTCCTTTCCCAGTTTCACTGTCTCTCTAACTTCTTTTCCCAGTTTCACTGTCTCTCTATCTTCTCTTCCAAGTTTCAATGTCCTTCTTTCTTCTTTTCCCAGTTTCACTGTCTCTCTATCTACTTTTCCCAGTTTCACCGTCTCTCTACCTTCTTTTCCCAGTTTCACTGTCTCTCTATCTTCTTTTCCTAGTGTCACTGTCTCTCTATCTTCTTTTCCCAGTTTCACTGTGTCTCTATCTTATATTTCCAGTTTCACTGTCTCTCTATCTTCTTTTCCCAGTTTCACCGTGTCTTTATCTTCTTTTTCCAGTTTCACTGTCTCTCTATCTTCTCTTTCAAGTTTCACTGTCATTCTTTCTTCTTTTCCCAGTTTCACTGTCTCTCTATCTTCTTTTCCCAGTTTCACCTTCTCTCCATATTCTTTTCTCAGTTTCACTGTCTCTCTATCTTCTCTTCCAAGTTTCACAGTCACTCTATCTTCTTTTCCCAGTTTCACTGTCTCTCTATCTTCTTTTCTCAGTTTAACTGTATCTCTATCTTCTCTTTCCAGTTTCACTGTCTCTCTATCTTCTTTTCCCAGTTTCACTGTCTCTCTATATTCTTTTCCCAGTTTCACTGTCTCTCCATCTTCTTTTCCCAGATTCACTGTCTCTCTATCTTCTCTTCCATGTTTCACTGTCCTTCTTTTCCCAGTTTCACTGTCTCTCTATCTTCTTTTCCCAGTGTCACTGTCTCTCTATCTTCTTATCCCAGTTTTACTGTCTCTCTATCTTCTTTTCCCAGTTTCACTGTCTCTCTAACATCATTTCCCAGTTTCACTGTCTCTCTATCTTCTCTTCCCAGTTTCACTGTCTCTCTATCTTCTTTTTACAGTTTCACTGTCTCTATATTTTCTTTTCACAGTTTCACTGTCTTTCTATCTTCTTTTCCTAGTTTCACTGTCTCTCTATCTTCTTTTCCCAGTTTCACTGTCTCTCTATCTTCTTTTCCCAGTTTCACTGTCTCTCTATCTTCTCTTCCAAGTGTCACTGTCCTTCTTTCTGCTTTTCCCAGTTTCACTGTCTCTCTATCTTCTTTTCTTAGTTTCACTGTCTCTATATCTTCTTTTCCTAGTCACTGTCTCTCTATCTTCTCTTCCAAGTTTCACTGTCTCTCTATCTTCTCTTCCAAGTGTCACTGTCCTTCTTTCTTCTTTTCACAGTTTCACTGTCTCTCTATCTTCTTTTTCCAGTTTCACTGTCTCTCTATCTTCTTTTCCCAGTTTCACTGTCTCTGTATCTTCTTTTCACAGTTTCACTGTCTCTCTATCTTCTTTTCCCAGTTTCACTGTCTCTCTAACTTATTTTCCCAGTTTCACTGTCTCTCTATCTTCCTTTCTCAGTTTCACTTTCTCTCTATCTTCTTTTCCCAGTTTCACTGTCTCTATATCTTCTTTTCCCAGTTTCACTGTCTCTCTATCTTCTTTTCCCAGTTTCACTGTCTCTATATCTTCTTTTCCCAGTTTCACAGTCTCTCTATCTTCTTTTATCAGTTTTACTGTCTCTCTATCTTCTCTTCCAAGTTTTACTGTCTCTCTATCTTCTCTTCCAAGTTGCACTTTCTGTCCATCTTCTTTTCCCAGTTTCACTGTCTCTCTATCTTCTTTTCCCAGTTTCACTGTCTCTATATCTTCTTTTCCCAGTCACTGTCGATCTATCTTCTATTCCAAGTTTCACTGTCTCTCTATCTTCTCTTCCAAGTGTCACTGTCCTTATTTCTTCTTTTCCCAGTTTCACTGTCTCTCTATCTTCTTTTCCCAGATTCACTGTCTCTCTATCTTCTCTTCCCAGTTTTACTGTTTCTCTATCTTCCCTTCCAAGTTTCACTGTCTCTCTATCTTCTCTTCCAAGTGTCACTGTCCTTCTTTCTTTTTTTCCCAGATTCACTGTCTCTCTATCTTCTTTTCCCAGTTTCACTGTCTTTCTATCTTCTTTTCCCAGTTTCACTGTCTCTCTATCTTCTTTGCCCAGTTTCACTGTCTCTCTAACTTCTTTTCCCAGTTTCACTGTCTCTATATCTTCTTTTCCCTGTCACTGTCTCTCTATCTTCTCTTCCAAGTTTCACTGTCTCTCTATCTTCTCTTCCAAGTATCACTGTCCTTCTTTCTTCTTTTCCCAGTTTCACTGTCTCTCTATCTTCTTTTCCCAGTTTCACTGTCGCTCTATCTTCTTTTCCCAGTTTCACTGTCTCTCTATCTTATTTTCCCAGTTTCACTGTCTCTCTATCTTCTCTTCCAAGTTTCACTGTCTCTCTATCTTCTTTTCTCAGTTTCACTATCTCTCTAACTTCTTTTCCCAGTTTTACTGTCTCTCTATCTTCCTTTCCCAGTTTCACTGTCTCTCTATCTTCTTTTCCCAGTTTCACTGTCTCTATATCTTCTTTTCCTAGTTTCACTGTCTCTCTATCTTCTTTTCTCAGTTTCACTGTCTCTCTATCTTCTTTCCCCAGTTTCACTGTCTCTCTATCTTCTTTTCCCAGTTTCACTGTCTCTCTATCTTCTCTTCCAAGTGTCACTGTCTCTCTATCTTCTTTTCCCAGTTTTGCTGTCTCTCTATCTTCTTTTCCCAGTTTCACTGTCTCTCTCTCTTGTTTTCCTAGTTTCACTGTCTCTCTATCTTTTTTTCCCAGTTTCACTGTCTATCTTTCTTCTTTTCCCAGTTTCACTGTCTCTCTATCTTCTTTTCCCAGTTTTACTGTCTCTCTATCTTCTCTTCCAAGATTCACAGTCTCTCTATCTTCTTTTATCAGTTTTACTGTCTCTCTATCTTCTCTTCCAAGTTTTACTGTCTCTCTATCTTCTCTTCTAAGTGTCACTGTCCTTCTTTCTTTTTTTCCCAGATTCACTGTCTCTCTATCTTCTTTTCCCAGTTTCACTGTCTTTCTATCTTCTTTTCCCAGTTTCACTGTCTCTCTATCTTTTCTTCCAAGTTTCACTGTCCTTCTTTCTTCCTTTCCCAGTTTCACTGTCTCTCTAACTTCTTTTCCCAGTTTCACTGTCTCTCTATCTTCTCTTCCAAGTTTCAATGTCCTTCTTTCTTCTTTTCCCAGTTTCACTGTCTCTCTATCTACTTTTCCCAGTTTCACCGTCTCTCTACCTTCTTTTCCCAGTTTCACTGTCTCTCTATCTTCTCTTTCAAGTTTCACTGTCTCTCTATCTTCTTTTCTTAGTTTCACTGTCTCTCTATCTTCTTTTCCTAGTGTCACTGTCTCTCTATCTTCTTTTCCCAGTTTCACTGTGTCTCTATCTTATATTTCCAGTTTCACTGTCTCTCTATCTTCTTTTCCCAGTTTCACCGTGTCTTTATCTTCTTTTTCCAGTTTCACTGTCTCTCTATCTTCTCTTTCAAGTTTCACTGTCATTCTTTCTTCTTTTCCCAGTTTCACTGTCTCTCTATCTTCTTTTCCCAGTTTCACCTTCTCTCCATATTCTTTTCCCAGTTTCACTGTCTCTCTATCTTCTCTTCCAAGTTTCACAGTCACTCTATCTTCTTTTCCCAGTTTCACTGTCTCTCTATCTTCTTTTCTCAGTTTAACTGTATCTCTATCTTCTCTTTCCAGTTTCACTGTCTCTCTATCTTCTTTAACCAGTTTCACTGTCTCTCTATATTCTTTTCCCAGTTTCACTGTCTCTCCATCTTCTTTTCCCAGATTCACTGTCTCTCTATCTTCTCTTCCATGTTTCACTGTCCTTCATTCTTCTTTTCCCAGTTTCACTGTCTCTCTATCTTCTTTTCCCAGTGTCACTGTCTCTCTATCTTCTTATCCCAGTTTTACTGTCTCTCTATCTTCTTTTCCCAGTTTCACTGTCTCTCTAACATCATTTCCCAGTTTCACTGTCTCTCTATCTTCTCTTCCCAGTTTCACTGTCTCTCTATCTTCTTTTTACAGTTTCACTGTCTCTATATTTTCTTTTCACAGTTTCACTGTCTTTCTATCTTCTTTTCCTAGTTTCACTGTCTCTCTATCTTCTTTTCCCAGTTTCACTGTCTCTCTATCTTCTTTTCCCAGTTTCACTGTCTCTCTATCTTCTCTTCCAAGTGTCACTGTCCTTCTTTCTGCTTTTCCCAGTTTCACTGTCTCTCTATCTTCTTTTCTTAGTTTCACTGTCTCTATATCTTCTTTTCCTAGTCACTGTCTCTCTATCTTCTCTTCCAAGTTTCACTGTCTCTCTATCTTCTCTTCCAAGTGTCACTGTCCTTCTTTCTTCTTTTCACAGTTTCACTGTCTCTCTATCTTCTTTTTCCAGTTTCACTGTCTCTCTATCTTCTTTTCCCAGTTTCACTGTCTCTGTATCTTCTTTTCACAGTTTCACTGTCTCTCTATCTTCTCTTCCAAGTTTCATTGTCTCTCTATCTTCTTTTCCCAGTTTCACTGTCTCTCTAACTTATTTTCCCAGTTTCACTGTCTCTCTATCTTCCTTTCTCAGTTTCACTTTCTCTCTATCTTCTTTTCCCAGTTTCACTGTCTCTATATCTTCTTTTCCCAGTTTCACTGTCTCTCTATCTTCTTTTCCCAGTTTCACTGTCTCTATATCTTCTTTTCCCAGTTTCACAGTCTCTCTATCTTCTTTTATCAGTTTTACTGTCTCTCTATCTTCTCTTCCAAGTTTTACTGTCTCTCTATCTTCTCTTCCAAGTTGCACTTTCTGTCCATCTTCTTTTCCTAGTTTCACTGTCTCTCTATCTTCTTTTCCCAGTTTCACTGTCTCTATATCTTCTTTTCCCAGTCACTGTCGATCTATCTTCTATTCCAAGTTTCACTGTCTCTCTATCTTCTCTTCCAAGTGTCACTGTCCTTATTTCTTCTTTTCCCAGTTTCACAGTCTCTCTATCTTCTTTTCCCAGATTCACTGTCTCTCTATCTTCTCTTCCCAGTTTTACTGTTTCTCTATCTTCCCTTCCAAGTTTCACTGTCTCTCTATCTTCTCTTCCAAGTGTCACTGTCCTTCTTTCTTTTTTTCCCAGATTCACTGTCTCTCTATCTTCTTTTCCCAGTTTCACTGTCTTTCTATCTTCTTTTCCCAGTTTCACTGTCTCTCTATCTTCTTTGCCCAGTTTCACTGTCTCTCTAACTTCTTTTCCCAGTTTCACTGTCTCTATATCTTCTTTACCCTGTCACTGTCTCTCTATCTTCTCTTCCAAGTTTCACTGTCTCTCTATCTTCTCTTCCAAGTATCACTGTCCTTCTTTCTTCTTTTCCCAGTTTCACTGTCTCTCTATCTTCTTTTCCCAGTTTCACTGTCGCTCTATCTTCTTTTCCCAGTTTCACTGTCTCTCTATCTTATTTTCCCAGTTTCACTGTCTCTCTATCTTCTCTTCCAAGTTTCACTGTCTCTCTATCTTCTTTTCTCAGTTTCACTATCTCTCTAACTTCTTTTCCCAGTTTTACTGTCTCTCTATCTTCCTTTCCCAGTTTCACTGTCTCTCTATCTTCTTTTCCCAGTTTCACTGTCTCTATATCTTCTTTTCCTAGTTTCACTGTCTCTCTATCTTCTTTTCTCAGTTTCACTGTCTCTCTATCTTCTTTCCCCAGTTTCACTGTCTCTCTATCTTCTTTTCCCAGTTTCACTGTCTCTCTATCTTCTCTTCCAAGTGTCACTGTCTCTCTATCTTCTTTTCCCAGTTTTGCTGTCTCTCTATCTTCTTTTCCCAGTTTCACTGTCTCTCTCTCTTGTTTTCCTAGTTTCACTGTCTCTCTATCTTTTTTTCCCAGTTTCACTGTCTATCTTTCTTCTTTTCCCAGTTTCACTGTCTCTCTATCTTCTTTTCCCAGTTTTACTGTCTCTCTATCTTCTCTTCCAAGATTCACAGTCTCTCTATCTTCTTTTATCAGTTTTACTGTCTCTCTATCTTCTCTTCCAAGTTTTACTGTCTCTCTATCTTCTCTTCCAAGTTGCACTTTCTGTCCATCTTCTTTTCCCAGTTTCACTGTCTCTCTATCTTCTTTTCCCAGTTTCACTGTCTCTATATCTTCTTTTCCCAGTCACTGTCGATCTATCTTCTATTCCAAGTTTCACTGTCTCTCTATCTTCTCTTCCAAGTGTCACTGTCCTTATTTCTTCTTTTCCCAGTTTCACTGTCTCTCTATCTTCTTTTCCCAGATTCACTGTCTCTCTATCTTCTCTTCCCAGTTTTACTGTTTCTCTATCTTCCCTTCCAAGTTTCACTGTCTCTCTATCTTCTCTTCCAAGTGTCACTGTCCTTCTTTCTTTTTTTCTTAGATTCACTGTCTCTCTATCTTCTTTTCCCAGTTTCACTGTCTTTCTATCTTCTTTTCCCAGTTTCACTGTCTCTCTATCTTCTTTGCCCAGTTTCACTGTCTCTCTAACTTCTTTTCCCAGTTTCACTGTCTCTATATCTTCTTTTCCCTGTCACTGTCTCTCTATCTTCTCTTCCAAGTTTCACTGTCTCTCTATCTTCTCTTCCAAGTATCACTGTCCTTCTTTCTTCTTTTCCCAGTTTCACTGTCTCTCTATCTTCTTTTCCCAGTTTCACTGTCGCTCTATCTTCTTTTCCCAGTTTCACTGTCTCTCTATCTTATTTTCCCAGTTTCACTGTCTCTCTATCTTCTCTTCCAAGTTTCACTGTCTCTCTATCTTCTTTTCTCAGTTTCACTGTCTCTCTAACTTCTTTTCCCAGTTTTACTGTCTCTCTATCTTCCTTTCCCAGTTTCACTGTCTCTCTATCTTCTTTTCCCAGTTTCACTGTCTCTATATCTTCTTTTCCTAGTTTCACTGTCTCTCTATCTTCTTTTCCCAGTTTCACTGTCTCTGTATCTTCTTTTCCCAGTTTTACTGTCTATATATCTTCTTTTCCCAGTTTCACTGTCTCTCTATCTTCCCTTATAAGTTTCACTGTCTCTCTATCTTCTCTTCTAAAGTGTCACTGTCCTTCTTTCTTCTTTTCCCAGTTTCACTGTCTCTCTATCTTCTTTTTCCAGTTTCACTGTCTCTCGATCTTCTCTTTAAAGTTTCACTGTCCTTCTTTCTTCTTTTCCCAGTTGCACTGTCTCTCTATCTTCTTTTCCAAGTTTCACTGTCTCTCTATCTTCTTTTTCCAGTTTCACTGTCTCTCTATCTTCTCTTCCAAGTTTTACTGTCCTTCTTTCTTCTTTTCCCAGTTTAACTGTCTCATTATCTTCTTTTCCCAGTTTCACTGTCTCTCTTTCTTCTTTTCCCAGTTTTACTGTCTCTCTATCTTCTTTTCCCAGTTTCACTGTCTCTCTATCTTCTTTTCCCAGTTTCACTGTCTCTCTATCTTCTTTTCCCAGTTTCACTGTCTCTATATCTTCTCTTCCAAGTATCACTGTCTCTCTATCTTCTTTTTTCTTAGTTTTACTGTCTCTCTATCTATCTTCTTTTCCCAGTTTCACTGTCTCTCTATCTTCTTTTCCCAGTTTCACTGTCTCTCAATCTTCTTTTCCTAGTTTCACTGTCTCTCTATCTTCTTTTCCCAGTTTCACTGTCTCTATATCTTCTCTTCCAAGTATCACTGTCTCTCTATCTTCTTTTTTTAGTTTTACTGTCTCTCTATCTTCTTTTCCCAGTTTCACTGTCTCTATATTTTCTCTTCCAAGTATCACTGTCTCTCTATCTTTTATTTCCCAGTTTCACTGTCTCTCTATCCTCTTTTCCCAGTTTCACTGTCTCTCTATCTTCTCTTCCAAGATTCACAGTCTCTCTATCTTCTTTTCCCAGTTTCACTGTCTCTCTATCTTCTCTTCCAAGTATCACTGTCTCTCTATCTTCTTTTTTTAGTTTTACTGTCTCTCTATCTTCTCTTCCAAGTTTTACTGTCTCTCTATCTTCTCTTCCAAGTTGCACTTTCTGTCCATCTTCTTTTCCCAGTTTCACTGTCTCTCTATCTTCTTTTCCCAGTTTCACTGTCTCTATATCTTCTTTTCCCAGTCACTGTCGATCTATCTTCTATTCCAAGTTTCACTGTCTCTCTATCTTCTCTTCCAAGTGTCACTGTCCTTCTTTCTTCTTTTCCCAGTTTCACTTTCTCTCTATCTTCTTTTCCCAGATTCACTGTCTCTCTATCTTCTCTTCCCAGTTTTACTGTTTCTCTATCTTCCCTTCCAAGTTTCACTGTCTCTCTATCTTCTCTTCTAAGTGTCACTGTCCATCTTTCTTTTTTTCCCAGATTCACTGTCTCTCTATCTTCTTTTCCCAGTTTCACTGTCTTTCTATCTTCTTTTCCCAGTTTCACTGTCTCTCTATCTTTTCTTCCAAGTTTCACTGTCCTTCTTTCTTCCTTTCCCAGTTTCACTGTCTCTCTAACTTCTTTTCCCAGTTTCACTGTCTCTCTATCTTCTCTTCCAAGTTTCAATGTCCTTCTTTCTTCTTTTCCCAGTTTCACTGTCTCTCTATCTACTTTTCCCAGTTTCACCGTCTCTCTACCTTCTTTTCCCAGTTTCACTGTCTCTCTATCTTCTTTTTCAAGTTTCACTGTCTCTCTATCTTCTTTTCTTAGTTTCACTGTCTCTCTATCTTCTTTTCCTAGTGTCACTGTCTCTCTATCTTCTTTTCCCAGTTTCACTGTGTCTCTATCTTATATTTCCAGTTTCACTGTCTCTCTATCTTCTTTTTCCAGTTTCACCGTGTCTTTATCTTCTTTTTCCAGTTTCACTGTCTCTCTATCTTCTCTTTCAAGTTTCACTGTCATTCTTTCTTCTTTTCCCAGTTTCACTGTCTCTCTATCTTCTTTTCCCATTTTCACCTTCTCTCCATATTCTTTTCCCAGTTTCACTGTCTCTCTATCTTCTCTTCCAAGTTTCACAGTCACTCTATCTTCTTTTCCCAGTTTCACTGTCTCTCTATCTTCTTTTCTCAGTTTAACTGTATCTCTATCTTCTCTTTCCAGTTTCACTGTCTCTCTATCTTCTTTTCCCAGTTTCACTGTCTCTCTATATTCTTTTCCCAGTTTCACTGTCTCTCCATCTTCTTTTCCCAGATTCACTGTCTCTCTATCTTCTCTTCCATGTTTCACTGTCCTTCATTCTTCTTTTCCCAGTTTCACTGTCTCTCTATCTTCTTTTCCCAGTGTCACTGTCTCTCTATCTTCTTATCCCAGTTTTACTGTCTCTCTATCTTCTTTTCCCAGTTTCACTGTCTCTCTAACATCATTTCCCAGTTTCACTGTCTCTCTATCTTCTCTTCCCAGTTTCACTGTCTCTCTATCTTCTTTTTACAGTTTCACTGTCTCTATATTTTCTTTTCACAGTTTCACTGTCTTTCTATCTTCTTTTCCTAGTTTCACTGTCTCTCTATCTTCTTTTCCCAGTTTCACTGTCTCTCTATCTTCTTTTCCCAGTTTCACTGTCTCTCTATCTTCTCTTCCAAGTGTCACTGTCCTTCTTTCTGCTTTTCCCAGTTTCACTGTCTCTCTATCTTCTTTTCTTAGTTTCACTGTCTCTATATCTTCTTTTCCTAGTCACTGTCTCTCTATCTTCTCTTCCAAGTTTCACTATCTCTCTATCTTCTCTTCCAAGTGTCACTGTCCTTCTTTCTTCTTTTCACAGTTTCACTGTCTCTCTATCTTCTTTTTATAGTTTCACTGTCTCTCTATCTTCTTTTCCCAGTTTCACTGTCTCTGTATCTTCTTTTCACAGTTTCACTGTCTCTCTATCTTCTCTTCCAAGTTTCATTGTCTCTCTATCTTCTTTTCCCAGTTTCACTGTCTCTCTAACTTATTTTCCCAGTTTCACTGTCTCTCTATCTTCCTTTCTCAGTTTCACTTTCTCTCTATCTTCTTTTCCCAGTTTCACTGTCTCTATATCTTCTTTTCCCAGTTTCACTGTCTCTCTATCTTCTTTTCCCAGTTTCACTGTCTCTATATCTTCTTTTCCCAGTTTCACTGTCTCTATATCATATTTTCCCAGTTTCACTGTCTCTCTATCTTCCCTTCCAAGTTTCACTGTCTCTCTTTCTTCTCTTCTAAGTGTCACTGTCCTTCTTTCTTCTTTTCCCAGTTTAACTGTCTCTCTATCTTCTTTTCTCAGTTTCACTGTCTCTCTATCTTCTTTTCCCAGTTTCACTGTCTCTCTATCTTCTCTTCCAAGTTTCACTGTCTCTATATCTTCTTTTCCCAGTTTCACTGTCTCTCTATCTTCTTTTCCCAGTTTCACTGTCTCTCTATCTTCTTTTCCCAGTTTCACTGTCTCTCTATCTTCTCTTCAAAGTTTCACTGTCCTTCTTTCTTCTTTTCCCAGTTGCACTGTCTCTCTATCTTCTTTTCCCAGTTTCACTGTCTCTCTATCTTCTTTTCCCAGTTTCACTGTCTCTCTATCTTCTCTTCCAAGTTTTACTGTCCTTCTTTCTTCATTTCCCAGTTTCACTGTCTCACTATCTTCTTTTCCCAGTTTCACTGTCTCTCTTTCTTCTCTTCCCAGTTTCACTGTCTCTCTATCTTCTTTTCCCAGTTTCACTTTCTCTCTATCTTCTTTTCCCAGTTTCACTGTCTCTCTATCTTCTTTTCCCAGTTTCACTGTCTCTATATCTTCTCTTCCAAGTATCACTGTCTCTCTATCTTCTTTTTTCTTAGTTTTACTGACTCTCTATCTTCTTTTCCCAGTTTTACTGTCTCTCTATCTTCTTTTCCCAGTTTCACTGTCTCTCAATCTTCTTTTCCTAGTTTCACTGTCTCTCTATCTTCTTTTCCCAGTTTCACTGTCTCTATATCTTCTCTTCCAAGTATCACTGTCTCTCTATCTTCTTTTTTTAGTTTTACTGTCTCTCTATCTTCTTTTCCCAGTTTCACTGTCTCTATATTTTCTCTTCCAAGTATCACTGTCTCTTTATCTTTTATTTTCCAGTTTCACTGTCTCTATATCCTCTTTTCCCAATTTCACTGTCTCTCTATCTTCTCTTCCAAGTATCACTGTCTCTCTATCTTTTTTTTAAGTTTTACTGTCTCTCTATCTTTTCTTCCAAGATTCACAGTCTCTCTATCTTCTTTTCCCAGTTTCACTGTCTCTATATCTTCTCTTCCAAGTATCACTGTCTCTCTATCTTCTTTTTTTAGTTTTACTGTCTCTCTATCTTCTCTTCCAAGTTTTACTGTCTCTCTATCTTCTTTTCCCAGTGTCACTGTCTCTTTATCTTCTTATCCCAGTTTCACTGTCTCTCTATCTTCTTTTCCCAGTTTCACTGTCTCTCTAACATCATTTCCCAGTTTCACTGTCTCTCTATCTTCTCTTCCCAGTTTCACTGTCCCTCTATCTTCTTTTTACAGTTTCACTGTCTCTATATTTTCTTTTCACAGTTTCACTGTCTTTCTATCTTCTTTTCCTAGTTTCACTGTCTCTCTATCTTCTTTTCCCAGTTTCAATGTCTCTCTATCTTCTTTTCCCAGTTTCACTGTCTCCCTATATTCTCTTCCAAGTTTCACTGTCTCTCTATCTTCTTTTCTCAGTTTCACTGTCTCTCTAACTTCTTTTCCCAGTTTTACTGTCTCTCTATCTTCTCTTCCAAGATTCACAGTCTCTCTATCTTCTTTTATCAGTTTTACTGTCTCTCTATCTTCTCTTCCAAGTTTTACTGTCTCTCTATCTTCTCTTCCAAGTTGCACTTTCTGTCCATCTTCTTTTCCCAGTTTCACTGTCTCTCTATCTTCTTTTCCCAGTTTCACTGTCTCTATATCTTCTTTTCCCAGTCACTGTCGATCTATCTTCTATTCCAAGTTTCACTGTCTCTCTATCTTCTCTTCCAAGTGTCACTGTCCTTATTTCTTCTTTTCCCAGTTTCACTGTCTCTCTATCTTCTTTTCCCAGATTCACTGTCTCTCTATCTTCTCTTCCCAGTTTTACTGTTTCTCTATCTTCCCTTCCAAGTTTCACTGTCTCTCTATCTTCTCTTCCAAGTGTCACTGTCCTTCTTTCTTTTTTTCTTAGATTCACTGTCTCTCTATCTTCTTTTCCCAGTTTCACTGTCTTTCTATCTTCTTTTCCCAGTTTCACTGTCTCTCTATCTTCTTTGCCCAGTTTCACTGTCTCTCTAACTTCTTTTCCCAGTTTCACTGTCTCTATATCTTCTTTTCCCTGTCACTGTCTCTCTATCTTCTCTTCCAAGTTTCACTGTCTCTCTATCTTCTCTTCCAAGTATCACTGTCCTTCTTTCTTCTTTTCCCAGTTTCACTGTCTCTCTATCTTCTTTTCCCAGTTTCACTGTCGCTCTATCTTCTTTTCCCAGTTTCACTGTCTCTCTATCTTATTTTCCCAGTTTCACTGTCTCTCTATCTTCTCTTCCAAGTTTCACTGTCTCTCTATCTTCTTTTCTCAGTTTCACTGTCTCTCTAACTTCTTTTCCCAGTTTTACTGTCTCTCTATCTTCCTTTCCCAGTTTCACTGTCTCTCTATCTTCTTTTCCCAGTTTCACTGTCTCTATATCTTCTTTTCCTAGTTTCACTGTCTCTCTATCTTCTTTTCCCAGTTTCACTGTCTCTGTATCTTCTTTTCCCAGTTTCACTGTCTCTGTATCTTCTTTTCCCAGTTTCACTGTCCTTCTTTCTTCTTTTCCCAGTTGCACTGTCTCTCTATCTTCTTTTCCAAGTTTCACTGTCTCTCTATCTTCTTTTTCCAGTTTCACTGTCTCTCTATCTTCTCTTCCAAGTTTTACTGTCCTTCTTTCTTCTTTTCCCAGTTTAACTGTCTCATTATCTTCTTTTCCCAGTTTCACTGTCTCTCTTTCTTCTTTTCCCAGTTTTACTGTCTCTCTATCTTCTTTTCCCAGTTTCACTGTCTCTCTATCTTCTTTTCCCAGTTTCACTGTCTCTCTATCTTCTTTTCCCAGTTTCACTGTCTCTATATCTTCTCTTCCAAGTATCACTGTCTCTCTATCTTCTTTTTTCTTAGTTTTACTGTCTCTCTATCTATCTTCTTTTCCCAGTTTCACTGTCTCTCTATCTTCTTTTCCCAGTTTCACTGTCTCTCAATCTTCTTTTCCTAGTTTCACTGTCTCTCTATCTTCTTTTCCCAGTTTCACTGTCTCTATATCTTCTCTTCCAAGTATCACTGTCTCTCTATCTTCTTTTTTTAGTTTTACTGTCTCTCTATCTTCTTTTCCCAGTTTCACTGTCTCTATATTTTCTCTTCCAAGTATCACTGTCTCTCTATCTTTTATTTCCCAGTTTCACTGTCTCTCTATCCTCTTTTCCCAGTTTCACTGTCTCTCTATCTTCTCTTCCAAGATTCACAGTCTCTCTATCTTCTTTTCCCAGTTTCACTGTCTCTCTATCTTCTCTTCCAAGTATCACTGTCTCTCTATCTTCTTTTTTTAGTTTTACTGTCTCTCTATCTTCTCTTCCAAGTTTTACTGTCTCTCTATCTTCTCTTCCAAGTTGCACTTTCTGTCCATCTTCTTTTCCCAGTTTCACTGTCTCTCTATCTTCTTTTCCCAGTTTCACTGTCTCTATATCTTCTTTTCCCAGTCACTGTCGATCTATCTTCTATTCCAAGTTTCACTGTCTCTCTATCTTCTCTTCCAAGTGTCACTGTCCTTCTTTCTTCTTTTCCCAGTTTCACTTTCTCTCTATCTTCTTTTCCCAGATTCACTGTCTCTCTATCTTCTCTTCTCAGTTTTACTGTTTCTCTATCTTCCCTTCCAAGTTTCACTGTCTCTCTATCTTCTCTTCTAAGTGTCACTGTCCATCTTTCTTTTTTTCCCAGATTCACTGTCTCTCTATCTTCTTTTCCCAGTTTCACTGTCTTTCTATCTTCTTTTCCCAGTTTCACTGTCTCTCTATCTTTTCTTCCAAGTTTCACTGTCCTTCTTTCTTCCTTTCCCAGTTTCACTGTCTCTCTAACTTCTTTTCCCAGTTTCACTGTCTCTCTATCTTCTCTTCCAAGTTTCAATGTCCTTCTTTCTTCTTTTCCCAGTTTCACTGTCTCTCTATCTACTTTTCCCAGTTTCACCGTCTCTCTACCTTCTTTTCCCAGTTTCACTGTCTCTCTATCTTCTTTTTCAAGTTTCACTGTCTCTCTATCTTCTTTTCTTAGTTTCACTGTCTCTCTATCTTCTTTTCCTAGTGTCACTGTCTCTCTATCTTCTTTTCCCAGTTTCACTGTGTCTCTATCTTATATTTCCAGTTTCACTGTCTCTCTATCTTCTTTTTCCAGTTTCACCGTGTCTTTATCTTCTTTTTCCAGTTTCACTGTCTCTCTATCTTCTCTTTCAAGTTTCACTGTCATTCTTTCTTCTTTTCCCAGTTTCACTGTCTCTCTATCTTCTTTTCCCAGTTTCACCTTCTCTCCATATTCTTTTCCCAGTTTCACTGTCTCTCTATCTTCTCTTCCAAGTTTCACAGTCACTCTATCTTCTTTTCCCAGTTTCACTGTCTCTCTATCTTCTTTTCTCAGTTTAACTGTATCTCTATCTTCTCTTTCCAGTTTCACTGTCTCTCTATCTTCTTTTCCCAGTTTCACTGTCTCTCTATATTCTTTTCCCAGTTTCACTGTCTCTCCATCTTCTTTTCCCAGATTCACTGTCTCTCTATCTTCTCTTCCATGTTTCACTGTCCTTCATTCTTCTTTTCCCAGTTTCACTGTCTCTCTATCTTCTTTTCCCAGTGTCACTGTCTCTCTATCTTCTTATCCCAGTTTTACTGTCTCTCTATCTTCTTTTCCCAGTTTCACTGTCTCTCTAACATAATTTCCCAGTTTCACTGTCTCTCTATCTTCTCTTCCCAGTTTCACTGTCTCTCTATCTTCTTTTTACAGTTTCACTGTCTCTATATTTTCTTTTCACAGTTTCACTGTCTTTCTATCTTCTTTTCCTAGTTTCACTGTCTCTCTATCTTCTTTTCCCAGTTTCACTGTCTCTCTATCTTCTTTTCCCAGTTTCACTGTCTCTCTATCTTCTCTTCCAAGTGTCACTGTCCTTCTTTCTGCTTTTCCCAGTTTCACTGTCTCTCTATCTTCTTTTCTTAGTTTCACTGTCTCTATATCTTCTTTTCCTAGTCACTGTCTCTCTATCTTCTCTTCCAAGTTTCACTATCTCTCTATCTTCTCTTCCAAGTGTCACTGTCCTTCTTTCTTCTTTTCACAGTTTCACTGTCTCTCTATCTTCTTTTTCCAGTTTCACTGTCTCTCTATCTTCTTTTCCCAGTTTCACTGTCTCTGTATCTTCTTTTCACAGTTTCACTGTCTCTCTATCTTCTCTTCCAAGTTTCATTGTCTCTCTATCTTCTTTTCCCAGTTTCACTGTCTCTCTAACTTATTTTTCCAGTTTCACTGTCTCTCTATCTTCCTTTCTCAGTTTCACTTTCTCTCTATCTTCTTTTCCCAGTTTCACTGTCTCTATATCTTCTTTTCCCAGTTTCACTGTCTCTCTATCTTCTTTTCCCAGTTTCACTGTCTCTATATCTTCTTTTCCCAGTTTCACTGTCTCTATATCATATTTTCCCAGTTTCACTGTCTCTCTATCTTCCCTTCCAAGTTTCACTGTCTCTCTTTCTTCTCTTCTAAGTGTCACTGTCCTTCTTTCTTCTTTTCCCAGTTTAACTGTCTCTCTATCTTCTTTTCTCAGTTTCACTGTCTCTCTATCTTCTTTTCCCAGTTTCACTGTCTCTCTATCTTCTCTTCCAAGTTTCACTGTCTCTATATCTTCTTTTCCCAGTTTCACTGTCTCTCTATCTTCTTTTACCAGTTTCACTGTCTCTCTATCTTCTTTTCCCAGTTTCACTGTCTCTCTATCTTCTCTTCAAAGTTTCACTGTCCTTCTTTCTTCTTTTCCCAGTTGCACTGTCTCTCTATCTTCTTTTCCCAGTTTCACTGTCTCTCTATCTTCTTTTCCCAGTTTCACTATCTCTCTATCTTCTCTTCCAAGTGTCACTGTCCTTCTTTCTTCTTTTCACAGTTTCACTGTCTCTCTATCTTCTTTTTCCAGTTTCACTGTCTCTCTATCTTCTTTTCCCAGTTTCACTGTCTCTGTATCTTCTTTTCACAGTTTCACTGTCTCTCTATCTTCTCTTCCAAGTTTCATTGTCTCTCTATCTTCTTTTCCCAGTTTCACTGTCTCTCTAACTTATTTTCCCAGTTTCACTGTCTCTCTATCTTCCTTTCTCAGTTTCACTTTCTCTCTATCTTCTTTTCCCAGTTTCACTGTCTCTATATCTTCTTTTCCCAGTTTCACTGTCTCTCTATCTTCTTTTCCCAGTTTCACTGTCTCTATATCTTCTTTTCCCAGTTTCACTGTCTCTATATCATATTTTCCCAGTTTCACTGTCTCTCTATCTTCCCTTCCAAGTTTCACTGTCTCTCTTTCTTCTCTTCTAAGTGTCACTGTCCTTCTTTCTTCTTTTCCCAGTTTAACTGTCTCTCTATCTTCTTTTCTCAGTTTCACTGTCTCTCTATCTTCTTTTCCCAGTTTCACTGTCTCTCTATCTTCTCTTCCAAGTTTCACTGTCTCTATATCTTCTTTTCCCAGTTTCACTGTCTCTCTATCTTCTTTTACCAGTTTCACTGTCTCTCTATCTTCTTTTCCCAGTTTCACTGTCTCTCTATCTTCTCTTCAAAGTTTCACTGTCCTTCTTTCTTCTTTTCCCAGTTGCACTGTCTCTCTATCTTCTTTTCCCAGTTTCACTGTCTCTCTATCTTCTTTTCCCAGTTTCACTGTCTCTCTATCTTCTCTTCCAAGTTTTACTGTCCTTCTTTCTTCATTTCCCAGTTTCACTGTCTCACTATCTTCTTTTCCCAGTTTCACTGTCTCTCTTTCTTCTCTTCCCAGTTTCACTGTCTCTCTATCTTCTTTTCCCAGTTTCACTTTCTCTCTATCTTCTTTTCCCAGTTTCACTGTCTCTCTATCTTCTTTTCCCAGTTTCACTGTCTCTATATCTTCTCTTCCAAGTATCACTGTCTCTCTATCTTCTTTTTTCTTAGTTTTACTGACTCTCTATCTTCTTTTCCCAGTTTCACTGTCTCTCTATCTTCTTTTCCCAGTTTCACTGTCTCTCAATCTTCTTTTCCTAGTTTCACTGTCTCTCTATCTTCTTTTCCCAGTTTCACTGTCTCTATATCTTCTCTTCCAAGTATCACTGTCTCTCTATCTTCTTTTTTTAGTTTTACTGTCTCTCTATCTTCTTTTCCCAGTTTCACTGTCTCTATATTTTCTCTTCCAAGTATCACTGTCTCTTTATCTTTTATTTTCCAGTTTCACTGTCTCTATATCCTCTTTTCCCAATTTCACTGTCTCTCTATCTTCTCTTCCAAGTATCACTGTCTCTCTATCTTTTTTTTAAGTTTTACTGTCTCTCTATCTTTTCTTCCAAGATTCACAGTCTCTCTATCTTCTTTTCCCAGTTTCACTGTCTCTATATCTTCTCTTCCAAGTATCACTGTCTCTCTATCTTCTTTTTTTAGTTTTACTGTCTCTCTATCTTCTCTTCCAAGTTTTACTGTCTCTCTATCTTCTTTTCCCAGTGTCACTGTCTCTTTATCTTCTTATCCCAGTTTCACTGTCTCTCTATCTTCTTTTCCCAGTTTCACTGTCTCTCTAACATCATTTCCCAGTTTCACTGTCTCTCTATCTTCTCTTCCCAGTTTCACTGTCCCTCTATCTTCTTTTTACAGTTTCACTGTCTCTATATTTTCTTTTCACAGTTTCACTGTCTTTCTATCTTCTTTTCCTAGTTTCACTGTCTCTCTATCTTCTTTTCCCAGTTTCAATGTCTCTCTATCTTCTTTTCCCAGTTTCACTGTCTCCCTATATTCTCTTCCAAGTTTCACTGTCTCTCTATCTTCTTTTCTCAGTTTCACTGTCTCTCTAACTTCTTTTCCCAGTTTTACTGTCTCTCTATCTTCCTTTCCCAGTTTTACTGTCTCTCTATTTTTTTTTCCCAGTTTCACTGTCTTACTATCTTCTTTTCCTAGTTTCACTGTCTCTCTATCTTCTTTTCCCAGTTTCACTGTCTCTATATCTTCTTTTCCCAGTTTTACTGTCTCTAAATCTTCTTTTCCCAGTTTCTCTGTCTCTCTATCTTCCCTTCCAAGCTTCACTGTCTCTCTATCTTCTCTTCTAAAGTGTCACTGTCCTTCTTTCTCCTTTTCCCAGTTTCACTGTCTCTCTATCTTCTTTACCTAGTTTCACTGTCTCTCTATCTTCTTTTCCCAGTTTCACTGTCTCTCTATCTTCTTTTCCCAGTTTCACTGTCTCTCTATCTTTTCTTCCAAGTTTCACTGTCCTTTGTTCTTCCTTTCCCAGTTTCACTGTCTCTCTAACTTCTTTTCCCAGTTTCACTGTCTCTCTATCTTCTTTTCCCAGTTTCACTGTCTCTCTATCTTCTCTTCCAAGTTTCACTGTCCTTCTTTCTTCTTTTCCCAGTTTCACTGTCTCTCTATCTCTTTTTCCCAGTTTCACTGTCTCTCTATCTTCTTTTTTCAGTTTCACTGTCTCTCTATCTTCTCTTTCAAGTTTCACTGTCATTCTTTCTTCTTTTCCCAGTTTCACTGTCTCTCTAACTTCTTTTCCCAGTTTCACTGTCTCTCTATCTTCTTTTCCTAGTTTCACTGTCTCTCTATCTTCTTTTCCTAGTGTCACTGTCTCTCTATCTTCTTTTCCCAGTTTCACTGTGTCTCTATCTTATATTTCCAGTTTCACTGTCTCTCTATCTTCTTTTCCCAGTTTCAATGTGTCTCTATCTTCTTTTCCCAGTTTCACTGTCTCTCTATCTTCTCTTTCAAGTTTCACTGTCATTCTTTCTTCTTTTCCCAGTTTCACTGTCTCTTTAACTTCTTTTCCCAGTTTCAATGTCTCTCTATCTTCTTTTCCTAGTTTCTCTGTCTCTCTATCTTCTCTTCCAAGTTTCACTGTCCTTCTTTCTTCTTTTCCTAGTTTCACTGTCTCTCTATCTTCTTTTCTCAGTTTCACTGTCTCTCTATTTTCTTTTCCCAGTTTCACTGTCTCTCTATCTTCTTTTCCTAGTTTCACTGTCTCTCTCTCTTCTTTTCCCAGTTTCACTTTCTCTCTATCTTTTCCCAGTTTCAATGTCTCTCTCTCTTCTATTCCTAGTTTCACTGTCTCTCTCTCTTTTTTTCCCAGTTTCACTGTCTCTCAATCTTCCCTTTCAAGTTTCACTGTCTCTCTATCTACTTTTCTCAGTTTCACTGTCTCTCTATCTTCTCTTCCAAGTTTTACTGTCTGTCTATCTTCTATTCCAAGTTTCACTGTCTCTCTCTATTCTTTGCCCAGTTTCACTGTCTCTCTCTCTTCTTTTCCCAGTTTCACTGTCTCTCTATTTTCTTTTCCCAGTTTAACTGTCTCTCTATCTTCTCTTCCAAGTTTTACTGTCTCTCTATTTTCTTTTCCCAGTTTCACTGTCTCTCTATCTTCTCTTCTAAGTTTCACTGTCTCTCTATCTTCTTTTCCCAGTTTCACTGTCTCTCTAACATCTTTTCCCAGTTTTACTGTCTCTCTATCTTCTCTTCCAAGTTTTACTGTCTCTCTCTCTTCTTTTCTCAGTTTCACTGTCTCTCTATCTTCTCTTCTAAGTTTCACTGTCTCTCTATCTTCTTTTCCCAGTTTCACTGTCTCTCTAACATCTTTTCTCAGTTTCACTGTCTCTCTATCTTCCCTTCCATGTTTCACTGTCTCTCTATCTTCTCTTCCAAGTGTCACTGTCCTTCTTTCTTCTTTTCTCAGTTTTACTGTCTCTCTATCTTCTTTTCCCAGTTTCACTGTCTCTCTATCTTCTCTTCTAAGTTTCACTGTCTCTCTATCTTCCTTTCCTAGTTTCACTGTCTCGCTATCTTCTTTTCCCAGTTTCACTGTCTCTCTATCTTCTTTCCACAGTTTCACTGTCTCTATATCTTCTTTTCCCAGTTTCACTGTCTCTCTATCTTCTTTTCCCAGTTTCGCTGTCTCTCTATCTTCTCTTCCAAGTTGCACTGTCTCTCTATCTTCTTTTCGCAGTTTAACGGTCTCTCTATCTTCTCTTCCAAAATTCACAGTCTCTCTATCTTCTTTTCCCAGTTTCACTGTCTCTCTATCTTCTCTTCCAAGTATCACTGTCTCTCTATCTTCTCTTCCGAGTTTCACTGTCTCTCTATCTTCTTTACCCAGTTTCACTGTCTCTCTAACTTCTTTTCCCAGTTTCACTGTCTCTCTATCTTCTTTTCCCAGTTTCATTGTCTCTCTATCTTCTTTTCCCAGTTTCACTGTCTCTATATCTTCTCTTCCAAGTTTCACTGTCTCTCTATCTTCTCTTCCAAGTTGCACTGTCTCTCCATCTTTTTTCCCCAGTTTCACTGTCTCTCTATCTTCTCTTCCAAAAATCACTGTCTCTCTCTATCTTCTTTTCCCAGTTTCACAATCTCTCTATCTTCTTTTCCCAGTTTCACTGTCTCTCTATTCTTTTTTCCCAGTTTCACTGTCTCTCTATCTTCTTTTCCTAGTTTCACTGTATCTCTATCTTCTTTTCCCAGTTTCACTGTCTCTATATCTTTTCTTCCAAGTTTCACTGTTTCTCTATCTTCTCTTCCAAAATTTACTGTCTCTCTATCTTCTCTTCCAAGTTTTTCTGTCTCCCTATCTTCTCTTCCAAGTTTCACTGTCTCTCCATCTTCTTTTTCCAGTTTCACTTTCTCTCTATCTTCTTTTCCCAGTTTCACTGTCTCTATATCTTCTTTTCCTAGTCACTGTCACTCTATCTTCTCTTCCAAGTTTCACTGTCTCTCTATCTTCTCTTCAAAGTGTCACTTTCCTTCTTTTTTCTTTTCCCAGTTTCACTGTCTCTCTATCTTCTTTTCCCAGATTCACTGTCTCTCTATCTTCTCTTCCAAGTTTTACTGTCTCTCTATCTTCTCTTCCAAGTTTCACTGTCCTTCTTTCTCCTTTCCCAGTTTCACTGTCTCTCTATCTTCTTTTCCCAGTTTCACTGTCTCTCTATCTTCTTTTCCCAGTTTCACTGTCTCTCTATCTCCTTTTTTTAGTTTTACTGTCTCTCTATCTTCTCTTTCAAGTTTCACTGTTTCTCTATCTTCTCTTCCAAAATTTACTGTCTCTCTATCTTCTCTTCCAAGTTTTTCTGTCTCTCTATCTTCTCTTCCAAGTTTCACTGTCTCTCCATCTTTTTTTTCAAGTTTCACTGTCATTCTTTCTTATTTTCCCAGTTTCACTTACTCTCTAACTTCTTTTCCCAGTTTCACTGTCTCTCTATCTTCTTTTCCTAGTTTCACTGTCTCTCTATCTTCTTTTCCTAGTGTCACTGTCTCTCTATCTTCTTTTCCCAGTTTCACTGTGTCTCTATCTTATATTTCCAGTTTCACTGTCTCTCTATCTTCTTTTCCCAGTTTCACTGTGTCTCTATCTTCTTTTCCCAGTTTCACTGTCTCTCTATCTTCTCTTTCAAGTTTCACTGTCATTCTTTCTTCTTTTCCCAGTTTCACTGTCTCTTTAACTTCTTTTCCCAGATTCAATGTCTCTCTATCTTCTTTTCCTAGTTTCACTGTCTCTCTATCTTCTCTTCCAAGTTTCACTGTCCTTCTTTCTTCTTTTCCCAGTTTCACTGTCTCTCTATCTTCTTTTCTCAGTTTCACTGTCTCTCTATTTTCTTTTCCCAGTTTCACTGTCTCTCTATCTTATTTTCCCAGTTTCACTGTCTCTCCATCTTCTTTTCCCAGTTTCACTGTCTCTCTATCTTCTCTTCCAAGTTTCACAGTCACTCTATCTTCTTTTCCCAGTTTCACTGTCTCTCTATCTTCTTTTCCCAGTTTCACTGTCTCTCTATCTTCTCTTCCCAGTTTCACTGTCTTTATATCTTCTTTTCCCAGATTCACTGTCTCTCTATCTTCTCTTCCATGTTTCACTGTCCTTCTTTCTTTTTTTCCCAGTTTCACTGTCTCTCTATCTTCTTTTCCCAGTGTCACTGTCTCTCTATCTTCTTATCACAGTTTCACTGTCTCTCTATCTTCTTTTCCCAGTTTCACTGTCTCTCTAACATCATTTCCCAGTTTCACTGTCTCTCTATCTTCTCTTCCCAGTTTCACTGTCTCCCTATCTTCTTTTTACAGTTTCACTGTCTCTATATCTTCTTTTCACAGTTTCACTGTCTCTCTATTTTCTTTTCCTAGTTTCACTGTCTCTCTATCTTCTTTTCCCAGTTGCACTGTCTCTCTATCTTCTTTTCCCAGTTTCACTGTCTCTCTATCTTCTTTTCCCAGTTTCACTGTCTCTATATCTTCTCTTCCAAGTATCACTGTCTCTCTATCTTTTTTCTTAGTTTTACTGTCTCTCTATCTTCTTTTCCCAGTTTCACTGTCTCTATATTTTCTCTTCCAAGTATCACTGTCTCTTTATCTTTTATTTCCCAGTTTCACTGTCTCTATATCCTCTTTTCCCAATTTCACTGTCTCTCTATCTTCTCTTCCAAGTATCACTGTCTCTCTATCTTTTTTTTAAGTTTTACTGTCTCTCTATCTTTTCTTCCAAGATTCACAGTCTCTCTATCTTCTTTTCCCAGTTTCACTGTCTCTCTATCTTCTCTTCCAAGTATCACTGTCTCTCTATCTTCTTTTTTTAGTTTTACTGTCTCTCTATCTTCTCTTCCAAGTTTTACTGTCTCTCTATCTTCTTTTCCCAGTGTCACTGTCTCTTTATCTTCTTATCTCAGTTTCACTGTCTCTCTATCTTCTTTTCCCAGTTTCACTGTCTCTCTAACATCATTTCCCAGTTTCACTGTCTCTCTATCTTCTCTTCCCAGTTTCACTGTCTCTCTATCTTCTTTTTACAGTTTCACTGTCTCTATATTTTCTTTTCACAGTTTCACTGTCTTTCTATCTTCTTTTCCCAGTTTCAATGTCTCTCTATCTTCTTTTCTTAGTTTCACTGTCTCTCTATATTCTCTTCCAAGTTTCACTGTCTCTTTATCTTCTTTTCTCAGTTTCACTGTCTCTCTAACTTCTTTTCCCAGTTTTACTGTCTCTCTATCTTCCTTTCGCAGTTTCACTGTCTCTCTATCTTCTTTTCCCAGTTTCACTGTCTCACTATCTTCTTTTCCTAGTTTCACTGTCTATCTATCTTCTTTTCCCAGTTTCACTGTCTCTATATCTTCTTTTCCCAGTTTTACTGTCTCTAAATCTTCTTTTCCCAGTTTTACTGTCTCTCTATCTTCCCTTCCAAGCTTCACTGTCTCTCTATCTTCTCTTCTAAAGTGTCACTGTCCTTCTTTCTCCTTTTCCCAGTTTCACTGTCTCTCTATCTTCTTTACCTAGTTTCACTGTCTCTCTATCTTCTTTTCCCAGTTTAACTGTCTCTCTATCTTCTTTTCCCAGTTTCACTGTCTCTCTATCTTTTCTTCCAAGTTTCACTGTCCTTCTTTCTTCCTTTCCCAGTTTCACTGTCTCTCTAACTTCTTTTCCCAGTTTCACTGTCTCTCTATCTTCTTTTCCCAGTTTCACTGTCTCTCTATCTTCTCTTCCAAGTTTCACTGTCCTTCTTTCTTCTTTTCCCAGTTTCACTGTCTCTCTATCTCTTTTTCCCAGTTTCACTGTCTCTCTATCTTCTTTTTTCAGTTTCACTGTCTCTCTATCTTCTCTTTCAAGTTTCACTGTCATTCTTTCTTCTTTTCCCAGTTTCACTGTCTCTCTAACTTCTTTTCCCAGTTTCACTGTCTCTCTATCTTCTTTTCCTAGTTTCACTGTCTCTCTATCTTCTTTTCCTAGTGTCACTGTCTCTCTATCTTCTTTTCCTAGTTTCACTGTCTCTCTATCTTCTTTTCCTAGTGTCACTGTCTCTCTATCTTCTTTTCCTAGTTTCACTGTCTCTCTATCTTCTTTTCCCAGTTTCACTGTGTCTCTATCTTATATTTCCAGTTTCACTGTCTCTCTATCTTCTTTTCCCAGTTTCAATGTGTCTCTATCTTCTTTTCCCAGTTTCACTGTCTCTCTATCTTCTCTTTCAAGTTTCACTGTCATTCTTTCTTCTTTTCCCAGTTTCACTGTCTCTTTAACTTCTTTTCCCAGTTTCAATGTCTCTCTATCTTCTTTTCCTAGTTTCACTGTCTCTCTATCTTCTCTTCCAAGTTTCACTGTCCTTCTTTCTTCTTTTCCTAGTTTCACTGTCTCTCTATCTTCTTTTCTCAGTTTCACTGTCTCTCTATTTTCTTTTCCCAGTTTCACTGTCTCTCTATCTTCTTTTCCTAGTTTCACTGTCTCTCTCTCTTCTTTTCCCAGTTTCACTTTCTCTCTATCTTTTCCCAGTTTCACTGTCTCTCTCTCTTCTATTCCTAGTTTCACTGTCTCTCTCTCTTTTTTTCCCAGTTTCACTGTCTCTCAATCTTCCCTTTCAAGTTTCACTGTCTCTCTATCTACTTTTCTCAGTTTCACTGTCTCTCTATCTTCTCTTCCAAGTTTTACTGTCTGTCTATCTTCTATTCCAAGTTTCACTGTCTCTCTCTATTTTTTGCCCAGTTTCACTGTCTCTCTCTCTTCTTTTCCCAGTTTCACTGTCTCTCTATTTTCTTTTCCCAGTTTCACTGTCTCTCTATCTTCTCTTCCAAGTTTTACTGTCTCTCTATCTTCTTTTCCCAGTTTCACTGTCTCTCTATCTTCTTTTACCAGTTTCACTGTCTCTCTATCTTCTCTTCTAAGTTTCACTGTCTCTCTATCTTCTTTTCCCAGTTTCACTGTCTCTCTAACATCTTTTCTCAGTTTCACTGTCTCTCTATCTTCCCTTCCAAGTTTCACTGTCTCTCTATCTTCTCTTCCAAGTGTCACTGTCCTTCTTTCTTCTTTTCTCAGTTTCACTGTCTCTCTATCTTCTTTTCCCAGTTTCACTGTCTCTCTATCTTCTCTTCTAAGTTTCACTGTCTCTCTATCTTCCTTTCCTAGTTTCACTGTCTCGCTATCTTCTTTTCCCAGTTTCACTGTCTCTATATCTTCTTTTCCCAGTTTCACTGTCTCTCTATCTTCTTTTCCCAGTTTCGCTGTCTCTCTATCTTCTCTTCCAAGTTGCACTGTCTCTCTATCTTCTTTTCGCAGTTTAACGGTCTCTCTATCTTCTCTTCCCAAATTCACAGTCTCTCTATCTTCTTTTCCCAGTTTCACTGTCTCTCTATCTTCTCTTCCAAGTATCACTGTCTCTCTATCTTCTCTTCCGAGTTTCACTGTCTCTCTATCTTCTTTACCCAGTTTTACTGTCTCTCTAACTTCTTTTCCCAGTTTCACTGTCTCTCTATCTTCTTTTCCCAGTTTCATTGTCTCTCTATCTTCTTTTCCCAGTTTCACTGTCTCTATATCTTCTCTTCCAAGTTTCACTGTCTCTCTATCTTCTCTTCCAAGTTGCACTGTCTCTCCATCTTTTTTCCCCAGTTTCACTGTCTCTCTATCTTCTCTTCCAAAAATCACTGTCTCTCTCTATCTTCTTTTCCCAGTTTCACAATCTCTCTATCTTCTTTTCCCAGTTTCACTGTCTCTCTATTCTTTTTTTCCAGTTTCACTGTCTCTCTATCTTCTTTTCCTAGTTTCACTGTCTCTCTATCTTCTTTTCCCAGTTTCACTGTCTCTATATCTTTTCTTCCAAGTTTCACTGTTTCTCTATCTTCTCTTCCAAAATTTACTGTCTCTCTATCTTCTCTTCCAAGTTTTTCTGTCTCCCTATCTTCTCTTCCAAGTTTCACTGTCTCTCCATCTTCTTTTTCCAGTTTCACTTTCTCTCTATCTTCTTTTCCCAGTTTCACTGTCTCTATATCTTCTTTTCCTAGTCACTGTCACTCTATCTTCTCTTCCAAGTTTCACTGTCTCTCTATCTTCTCTTCCAAGTGTCACTTTCCTTCTTTTTTTCTTTTCCCAGTTTCACTGTCTCTCTATCTTCTTTTCCCAGATTCACTGTCTCTCTATCTTCTCTTCCAAGTTTTACTGTCTCTCTATCTTCTCTTCTAAGTTTCACTGTCCTTCTTTCTTCTTTTCCCAGTTTCACTGTCTCTCTATCTTCTTTTCCCAGTTTCACTGTCTCTCTATCTTCTTCTTTTCCCAGTTTCACTGTCTCTCTATCTCCTTTTTTTAGTTTTACTGTCTCTCTATCTTCTCTTTCAAGTTTCACTGTTTCTCTATCTTCTCTTCCAAAATTTACTGTCTCTCTATCTTCTCTTCCAAGTTTTTCTGTCTCTCTATCTTCTCTTCCAAGTTTCACTGTCTCTCCATCTTTTTTTTCAAGTTTCACTGTCATTCTTTCTTCTTTTCCCAGTTTCACTTACTCTCTAACTTCTTTTCCCAGTTTCACTGTCTCTCTATCTTCTTTTCCTAGTTTCACTGTCTCTCTATCTTCTTTTCCTAGTGTCACTGTCTCTCTATCTTCTTTTCCCAGTTTCACTGTGTCTCTATCTTATATTTCCAGTTTTACTGTCTCTCTATCTTCTTTTCCTAGTTTCACTGTGTCTCTATCTTCTTTTCCCAGTTTCACTGTCTCTCTATCTTCTCTTTCAAGTTTCACTGTCATTCTTTCTTCTTTTCCCAGTTTCACTGTCTCTTTAACTTCTTTTCCCAGTTTCAATGTCTCTCTATCTTCTTTTCCTAGTTTCACTGTCTCTCTATCTTCTCTTCCAAGTTTCACTGTCCTTCTTTCTTCTTTTCCCAGTTTCACTGTCTCTCTATCTTCTTTTCTCAGTTTCACTGTCTCTCTATTTTCTTTTCCCAGTTTCACTGTCTCTCTATCTTCTTTTCCCAGTTTCACTGTCTCTCCATCTTCTTTTCCCAGTTTCACTGTCTCTCTATCTTCTCTTCCAAGTTTCACAGTCACTCTATCTTCTTTTCCCAGTTTCACTGTCTCTCTATCTTCTTTTCCCAGTTTCACTGTCTCTCTATCTTCTCTTCCCAGTTTCACTGTCTTTCTATCTTCTTTTCCCAGATTCACTGTCTCTCTATCTTCTCTTCCATGTTTCACTGTCCTTCTTTCTTCTTTTCCCAGTTTCACTGTCTCTCTATCTTCTTTTCCCAGTGTCACTGTCTCTCTATCTTCTTATCACAGTTTCACTGTCTCTCTATCTTCTTTTCCCAGTTTCACTGTCTCTCTAACATCATTTCCCAGTTTCACTGTCTCTCTATCTTCTCTTCCCAGTTTCACTGTCTCCCTATCTTCTTTTTACAGTTTCACTGTCTCTATATCTTCTTTTCACAGTTTCACTGTCTCTCTATTTTCTTTTCCTAGTTTCACTGTCTCTCTATCTTCTTTTCCCAGTTTCACTGTCTCTCTATCTTCTTTTCCCAGTTTAACTTTCTCTCTATCATCTCTTCCAAGTGTCACTGTCCTTCTTTCTTCTTTTCCCAGTTTCATTGTCTCTCTATTTTCTTTTCCCAGTTTCACTGTCTCTCTATCTTATCTTCCAAGTTTGACTGTCTGTCTATCTTCTTTTCCCAGTTTCACTGTCTCTCTCTCTTCTTTTCCCAGTTTCACTGTCTCTCTCTCTTCTTTTCCCAGTTTCACTTTCTCTCTATCTTCTCTTTCAAGTTTCACTGTCATTTTTTCTTCTTTTGCCAGTTTCACTGTCTCTCTAACTTCTTTTCTCAGTATCTCTGTCTCTCTATCTTCTTTTCCTAGTTTCACTGTCTCTCTATCTTCTTTTCCCAGTTTCACTGTCTCTCTATCTTCTCTTCCAAGTTTCACTGTCCTTCTTTCTTCTTTTCCCAGTTTCACTGTCTCTCTATCTTCTTTTCCTAGTTTCACTGTCTCTCTATTTTCTTTTCCCAGTTTCACTGTCTCTCTTTCTTCTTTTCCCAGTTTCACTGTCTCTCCATCTTCTTTTCTCTCTCCTACTGTTCCCACTCTTACTTTCACTATCTCTCTCTCTCCTACTGTTCCCACTCTTACTTTCACTATCTCTCTCTCTCCGACTGTTTCCAGTCTTACTTTCCCTATCTCTCTCTCTCCGACTGTTTCCACTCGTACTTTCCCTATCTCTCTCTCCCATTGGTCCTGCTCTTACTTTTCCTATCTCTCTCTCTCCGACTGTTTCCACTCTTACTTTCACTATCTCTCTCTCCTACTGTTCCCATTCTTACTTTCACTATCCCTCTCTCCTACTGTTTCCACTCTTACTTCCCCTATCTCTCTCTCCCATTGGTCCTGCTCTTACTTCCCTATCTCTCTCTCCCATTGGTCCTGCTCTTACTTCCCCTATCTCTCTCTTCCATTGGTCCTGCTCTTACTTTCCCTATCTCTCTCTCTCCGTCTGTTCCCACTCTTACTTTCACTATCTCTCTCTCCTACTGTTCCCACTCCTAATTTTACTATCTCTCTCTCCTACTGTTCCCCCCTTTACTTTCATTTCACTATCTCTCTTTCTCCTACTGTTCCCACTCTTACTTTCACCATTTTTCTCTCCTACTGTTCCCACTCTTACTTTCCCCATCTCTCTCTCTCCTACTGTTCCCGCTCTTACTTTCCCGATCTCTCTCTCTTACTGTTCCCACTCATACTTTCACTATCTCTCTATCTCCTACTGTCCCCACTCTTACTTTCACTATCTCTCTCTCCTACTGTTCCCACTCTTACTTTCACTATCTCTCTCTCTCCTACTGTCCCCACTCTTACTTTCACTATCTCTCTCTCCTACTGTCCCCACTCTTACTTTCACTATCTCTCTCTCCTACTGTTCCCACTCTTACTTTCACTATCTCTCTCTCTCCTACTGTCCCCACTCTTACTTTCACTATCTCTCTCTCCTACTGTTCCCACTCTTACTTTCACTATCTCTCTCTCTCCTACTGTTCCCACTCTTACTTTCACTATCTCTCTCTCTCCTACTGTTCCCACTCTTACTTTCACTATTTCTCTCTCTCCCACTGTTCCCACTCTTACTTTCACTATCTCTCTCTCTCCTACTGTTCCCACTCTTACTTTCCCGATCTCTCTCTCTTCCTGTTCCAACTCTTACTTTCACTATCTCTCTCTCTCCAACTGTTCCCACTCTTACTTTCCCGATCTCTCTCTCTTACTGTTCCCACTCTTACTTTCACTCTCTTTCTCTCTCCTACTGTTCCCACTCTTACTTTCACTATCTCTCTCTCCTACTGTTCTCACTCTTACTTTCACTATCTCTCTCTCTCCTACTGTTCCCACTCTTACTTTCACTATCTCTCTCTCCTACTGTTCCCATTCCTACTTTCACTATCTCTCTCTCTCCTACTGTTCCCACTCTTACTTTCACTATCTCTCTCTCTCCTACTGTTCCCACTCTTACTTTCCCGATCTCTCTCCCCTACTGTTACCACTCCTACTGTCAGTATCTCTCTCTCCTACTGTTCCCACTCTTACTTTCACTATCTCTCTCTCTCCTACTGTTCCCACTCTTACTTTCCCGATCTCTCTGTCCTACTGTTCGCAGTCCTACTTTCAGTATCTCTCTCTCCTTTTGTTCCCATTCCTACTTTCACTATCTCTCACCTACTATTTCCACTCTTACTTCCCCTATCTGTCTCTCCCATTGGTCCTGCTCTTACTTTCCCTATCTCTCTCTCTCATACTGTTCCCACTCTTACTTTCACTATCTCTCTCTCTCCTACTGTTCCCACTCTTACTTTTACTATTTCTCTCTCCTACTGTTCCCCCCTTTACTTTCACTATCTCTCTTTCTCCTACTGTTCCCACTCTTACTTTCACCATTTTTCTCTCCTACTGTCCCCACTCCTACTTTCCCCATCTCTCTCTCCTACTGTTCCCGCTCTTACTTTCACTATCTCTCCCTCTTTCCTTGTGTTCCCACTCTTACTTTCACTATCTCTCTCTCTCCTACTGTTCCCACTCTTACTTTCCCGATCTCTCTCCCCTACTGTTACCACTCCTACTGTCAGTATCTCTCTCTCCTACTGTTCCCACTCTTACTTTCACTATCTCTCTCTCTCCTACTGTTCCCACTCTTACTTTCCCGATCTCTCTGTCCTACTGTTCGCAGTCCTACTTTCAGTATCTCTCTCTCCTTTTGTTCCCATTCCTACTTTCACTATCTCTCACCTACTATTTCCACTCTTACTTCCCCTATCTGTCTCTCCCATTGGTCCTGCTCTTACTTTCCCTATCTCTCTCTCTCATACTGTTCCCACTCTTACTTTCACTATCTCTCTCTCTCCTACTGTTCCCACTCTTACTTTTACTATTTCTCTCTCCTACTGTTCCCCCCTTTACTTTCACTATCTCTCTTTCTCCTACTGTTCCCACTCTTACTTTCACCATTTTTCTCTCCTACTGTCCCCACTCCTACTTTCCCCATCTCTCTCTCCTACTGTTCCCACTCTTACTTTCACTATCTCTCTCTCCTACTGTTCCCACTCTTACTTTCACTATCTCTCTCTCTCTCCTACTGTTCCCACTCTTACTTTCACTATCTCTCTCTCTCCTACTGTTCCCACTCTTACTTTGACTGTCTCTCTCCTACTATTCCCACTCTTTTTTTCACTATCTCTCTCTCTCCTACTGTTTCCACTCTTACTTTGACTGTCTCTCTCCTACTATTCCCACTCTTACTTTCACTATCTCTCTCTCTCCTACTGTTCCCACTCTTACTTTGACTGTCTCTCTCCTACTGTTCCCACTCTTACTTTCACTATCTCTCTCTCTCCTACTGTTCCCACTCTTACTTTGACTATCTTTCTCCTACTATTCAAACTCTTACTTTCACTGTCTCTCTCCTACTATTCACACTCTTACTTTTACTGTCTCTCTCTCTCCTACTGTTCCCACTCTTACTTTCACTATCTCTCTCTCTCCTACTGTTCCCACTCTTACTTTCATTATCTCTCTCTCCTACTGTTCCTACCATTACTTTCACTATTTCTCTCTCTCCTACTGTTCCTACTATTACTTTCACTATTTCTCTCTCCTACTGTTCCTACTATTACTTTCACTATTTCTCTCTCCTACTGTTCCTACTATTACTTTCACTATTTCTCTCTCTCCTACTGTTCCTACTATTACTTTCACTATTTCTCTCTCCTACTGTTCCTACTGTTAATTTCACATTCTATTGATTTATTTCCTTTTCTATCTTTTACAATCTCCTTCCCTTTTTCCTTCTCTCACTTTTTTAATTGAGTTCAATGTCAGAGTCTCATTGCCCTAGCAACATAGCGTGTGGTTTAAAGGTGGGTTAAACTCCCAGTTAGCAGGTTCCCATCACTCTGGACTGAATGACCTTTGCTTTCACCGACTCCACCAGCTCGCTAAGACTAGACGTTACCTCACCAGACGACCTGCACCGTGATATTACACTGCCTAGATACCCGTTAAGCCAACGTACAGTCGTTGTCTGCTAGCAAGGTAGTTTCTTTAATGCTAGTCATACGTTTAGTCCTCAGTCTAGATTCTAGATTGATACGAACAAATTATACCCAGACCATATTTCAATTTTTTTTTCTTCTCTCTTTCTTTCTCTTTCTTTGTTATTTTCATTCTTTCTATTTTTCTTTATTGTTTTTTCTCTTTCTTTCTTTTAATTTATGTGTTTCTTTCTTTCTCTTTCTTTCTCCTTCTTTCTTATTTTGTTTTTTCTTTCTTTCTTTCCTTCTCTCTCTTTCTTTCTTTTGTTCTTACTTTCTTTCTCTTTCTTTCTTTGATTTATTCTTTTTTTCTTTCTCTCTATCTTTCTCTCTCACTTTACTGGCTGTCTCGTTCTATTTTAAATGCTAAATTATTAGACTTTAATTTTGTATTTTCTCTCGTCTCTTCCCTTCTATCGTCTCTTCTTTTCTCTCGTCTCTTCCCTTCTCTCGTCTCTTCCCTTCTCTCGTCTCTTCCCTTCTCTCGTCTCTTCCCTTCTCTCGTCTCTTCCCTTCTCTCGTCTCTTCCCTTCTCTCGTCTCTTCCCTTCTCTCGTATCTTCCCTTCTCTCGTCGCTTCCCTTCTCTCGTCTCTTCCCTTCTCTCGTCTCTTCCCTTCTCTCGTCTCTTTCCTTCTCTCGTCTCTTCCCTTCTCTCGTCTCTTCCCTTCTCTCGTCGCTTCCCTTCTCTCGTCTCTTCCCTTCTCTCGTCTCTTCCCTTCTCTCGTCTCTTCCCTTCTCTCGTCGCTTCCCTTCTCTCGTCTCTTCCCTTCTCTCGTCGCTTCCCTTCTCTCGTCTCTTCCCTTCTCTCGTCTCTTCCCTTCTCTCGTCTCTTCCCTTCTCTATTTATTCATCCCACTGCCTATCTGTCACCGTTTCAATTACTTTATTGACACAAACAAATTATTATTAGCTTCAAAAGTGAGCTCTATCCTATACCTTTCACTCATCTCTTTTTCTTTTCTCTCTCTATCTTTCTCTCTTTCTAATTTTACTTTTACGCTCTCTTTTATTTTTATTCTCTATGTAAGATATAAAGTTATAAAACTTTGTGTGTATTTCATAGTATTATGCTATTTACTATAAATGATTAAATCGATAGCACACACACACATCACACTGAACTCTTAAACACAAGGATACATTTAAATAAGAGCTATGTTCCTACACAATGTAGAATCATCATACTAAGACTATTCAAGTGTACGAAAAAAATCAAACTTCCTAATTTAAATAAACGAGAACAAAGTCAACCCTAATGCTCTCTGCCAATATCAATATTAAGATAACCTAAACCAAAGCCTCAGTCACATTATTTCTATATCAAGCTAATACTAACCCTCGCTCCATCCCTACTATGTCTATACAAAGCTAACCATAACCCCACTATGTTGATACCAAGCTAATCCTAACCCCACTATGTTGATACCAAGCTAACCATAACCCCACTATGTCTATACCAAGCTAACCATAATCCCACTATGTTGATACCAAGCTAACCATAACCCCACTATGTTGATACCAAGCTAACCATAACCCCACTATGTTGATACCAAGCTAACCATAACCCCACTATGTTGATACCAAGCTAACCATAACCCCACTATGTCTATACCAAGCTAACCATAGCCCCACTATGTTGATACCAAGCTAACCATAACCCCACTATGTTGATACCAAGCTTACCATAACCCCACTATGTTAATACCAAGCTAACCATAACCCCACTATGTCTATACCAAGCTAACCATAACCCCACTATGTTAATACCAAGCTAACCATAACCCCACTATGTTGATACCAAGCTAACCATAACCCCACTATGTTGATACCAAGCTAACCATAACCCCACTATGTTGATACCAAGCTAACCATAACCCCACTATGTTGATACCAAGATAACCATAACCCCACTATGTTGATACCAAGCTAACCATAACCCCACTATGTTGATACCAAGCTAACAATAACCCCATTATGTCTATACCAAGCTAGCCATAACCCCACTATGTCTATACCAAGCTAACCATAACCCCACTTAGTCTAAAACCAAGCTAACCATAACCCCACTATGTTGATACCAAGCTAACAATAACCCCATTATGTCTATACCAAGCTAACCATAACCCCACTATGTCTATACCAAGCTAACCATAACCCCACTATGTCTATATTAAGCTAACCATAACCCCACTATGTCTATACCAAGCTAACCATAACCCCACTATGTCTATACCAAGCTAACCATAACCCCACTATGTCTATACCAAGCTAACCATAACCCCACTATGTCTATACCAAGCTAACCATAACCCCACTATGTCTATACCAAGCTAACCATAACCCCACTATGTTGATTCCAAGCTAACCATAACCCCACTATGTCTATACCAAGCTCCCCATGACCCCACTATGTCTAAACCAAGCTAACCATAACCCCACTATGTTGATACCAAGCTAACCATAACCCCACTATGTCTATACCAAGCTAACCATAACCCCACTATGTCTATACCAAGCTAACCATAACCCCACTATGTTGATACCAAGCTAACTATAACCCCACTATGTCTATACCAAGCTAACCATAACCCCACTATGTCTATAACAAGCTAACCATAACCCCACTATGTTGATACCAAGCTAACCATAACCCCACTATGTCTATACCAAGCTAACCATAACCCCACTATGTCTATACCAAGCTAACCATAACCCCACTATGTTGATATCAAGCTAACCATAACCCCACTATGTTGATACCAAGCTAACCATAACCCCACTATGTCTATACCAAGCTAACCATAACCCCACTATGTCTATACCAAGCTAACCATAACCCTACTATGTTGATACCAAGCTAACCATAATCCCACTATGTTGATACCAAGCTAACCATAACCCCACTAAGTCTATACCAAGCTAACCTAAATCTTACTTTTTCTTTACCAATTTAACCCCACAATGTCTATACCAAATTAATCTTAACCCTACTATGCTTATACCAAGCAAAACTTAACCTAACTTTTTCTCTACCAATGTAACCCCACAATGTCTATACCCTAACCCTAACCAGAGCTTTCCATTTGGCGACTAGCTTCTATATTTACCAGTCTGTCCAGACTAAATAAATCACCTGGCCAGACAAAGTAGGCTGCCTTTACAAGACAGATGGAACAAGAAGGAATTGTTGAAGATTACTCTCTCCTTTAGCCCACTTTTACAAGTCATTTATTCTTTCTCCTGCCTTCCTAACTAGCTAGAGCTAGGTTAACGTTAAAAAATTGATCCTATTTTTTTCTTCTTTTTTCTTTTACAATGTTAATGTTTTACTTTTTTTTTTCATATTTATATATATCTACATTCGCACCAATCTCTCTCCTTTCTCTCTCTCTCTATTGCTCTCTCTGTCTTTCTCTCTATCTCTATCTAAACAATCATATAACAAGAAAACAAACACACCCAATTCCTAACATCTAGTATTACCAGACAAAAACAAGGGGAGTAACTCCATCTAAGCATTTATGTCAATGAATATCTAGATTATATCATCATACAGTCTTCCTAGTCATATCGTCTATTTAGTCGAGTAGCCTACATCATCATACAGTCTTCCTAGTCATATAGTCTATTTAGTCGAGTAGCCTACATCATCATACAGTTTTCCGACTCATATAGTCTATTTAGTCGAGTAGCCTACCTAGATATACATGCAGTCAGTGAAGGCATCGATTCAATATTATTATGAAAACTACTTTTTAAGTTTTTCTAGTTTGTAAAAAATCTACCTACCCCATCTTCTTATGTAATTAAAGTGGCTAGTCTATCTAGCTAGAGTATAGACTACCTAGTATATTTTCTTTTAATCTGTCTATTATGCAGCTTACATATGTTTAAAAAATGTTGCATACTGTGTAATTGGCAAAAAAGATTTGCTAGTCGTCTAGCTTAATGCTCTATGCTTACCAAAATGACATAGTTTATAGTATTTAATTACTACTTTTTATTACTCATTCAGGTACTATATCTTGTCAAGTAATCTAACTATTAAAATACTTTACTTTGTCAAGAAATCACTTAATAAGATAGTTAACTTAGTCGAGTAATGTACTTTTTTATGTGATTATGAAATCTTCCTTCAATTAAGGAATTTACTCACATTATTCTTATTTACTAGCTGTGTTTATTGTTCAAGTGTTCTACTAGACTTGTTTATACAGCTGAATGCTTTGGTTTTATATTCATGTTTTTATGTCAGTCTACTAAACTAGTGTATACAGCTGAATACTTTGTTTCATATAGTAGTAAAGTACTCTACGGACCAAACAGATTTTAAGGCTGGTGAAGCAGCGTTCACCAGTTTCTGTGTCCACGTTATACTAGGGGATGTGTGGACAGCACATTGCCCAGCCGCCTTTACTTTTTACCTTAACTAGTGTCAGGTACCCATCAGGGACACCCTCAAGTCCGGCAGAAGAAATCCTAGCCTGCACCAGAATTCGAACTTAGAAGCTTCGGATCGCCAGTCGAACGCACTGCCGCTCGGCCACCGTGCCCCCCTGTATATTTAATTATAAATATTATTAACCAAGGGAAGATAACTCAATAAAAGATGTATTGTGTAAGACAATAAAGTTATTATTATTTATAAATATTATTAACCAAGGGAAGATAACTCAATAAAAGATGTATTGTGTAAGACAATAAAGTTATTATTAACTATAAATATTATTAACCAAGGGAAGATAACTCAATAAAAGATGTATTGCGTAAGACAATGACGTTATTATTAACTATAAATATTATTAACCAAGGGAAGATAACTCAATAAAAGATGTATTGTGTAAGACAATGACGTTATTATTAACTATAAATATTATTAACCAAGGGAAGATAACTCAATAAAAGATGTATTGTGTAAGACAATGACGTTATTATTAACTATAAATATTATTAACCAAGGGAAGATAACTCAATAAAAGATGTATTGTGTAAGACAATGACGTTATTATTAACTATAAATATTATTAACCAAGGGAAGAAAACTCAATAAAAGATGTATTGTGTAAGACAATGACGTTATTATTAACTATAAATATAATTAACCAAGGGAAGATAACTCAATAAAAGCTGTATTGTGTAAGACAATGACGTTATTATTAACTATAAATATTATTAACCAAGGGAAGATAACTCAATAAAAGATGTATTGTGTAAGACAATAAAGTTATTATTAACTATAAATATTATAAACCAAGGGAAGATAACTCAATAAAAGATGTATTGTGTAAGACAATGACGTTATTATTAACTATAAATATTATTAGCCAAGGGAAGATAACTCAATAAAAGATGTATTGTGTAAGACAATGACGTTATTATTAACTATAAATATTATTAGACAAGGGAAGATAACTCAATAAAAGATGTATTGTGTAAGACAATGACGTTATTATTAACTATAAATATTATTAGCCAAGGTAAGATAACTCAATAAAAGATGTCTTGTGTAAGACAATGACGTTATTATTAACTATAAATATTATTAGCCAAGGTAAGATAACTCAATAAAAGATGTATTGTGTAAGACAATGACGTTATTATTAACTATAAATATTATTAGCCAAGGGAAGATAACTCAATAAAAGATGTATTGTGTAAGACAATGACGTTATTATTAACTATAAATATTATTAGCCAAGGGAAGATAACTCAATAAAAGATGTATTGTGTAAGACAATAAAGTTATTATTAACTATAAATATTATTAACCAAGGGAAGATAACTCAATAAAAGATGTATTGTGTAAGACAATGACGTTATTATAAACTATAAATATTATTAACCAAGGGGAGATAACTCAATAAAAGATGTATTGTGTAAGACAATGACGTTATTATTAACTATAAATATTATTAACCAAGGGAAGAAAACTCAATAAAATATGTATTGTGTAAGACAATGAAGTTTTATTATTAACTATAAATTAGTATAAATATTATTTACCAAGTGAAGATAACTAAATAAAAGATGTATTGTGTAAGACAATGAAGTTATTATTAACTATAAATATTATTTACCAAGTGAAGATAACTCAATAAAAGATGTATTGTGTAAGACAATGAAGTTATTATTAACTATAAATATTATTAACCAAAGGAAGATAACTCAATAAAAGATGTATTGTGTAAGACAATGACGTTATTATTAACTATAAATATTATTAGCTAAGGAAAGATAACTCAATAAAAGATGTATTGTGTAAGACAATGACGTTATTATTAACTATAAATATTATTAACCAAGGGGAGATAACTTAATTAAAGATGTATTGTGTAAGACAATGACGTTATTATTAACTATAAATATTATTAACCAAGGGAAGATAACTCAATAAATGATGTATTGTGTAAGACAATGACGTTATTATTAGCTATAAATATTATTAACCAAGGGAAGATAACTCAATAAAAGATGTATTGTGTTAGACAATGACGTTATTATTAACTATAAATATTATTAATCAAGGGGAGATAACTCAATAAAAGATGTATTGTGTAAGACAATGACGTTATTATTAACTATAAATATTATTAACCAAGGGGAACTAACTCAATAAAAGATGTATTGTGTAAGACAATGACGTTATTATTAACTATAAATATTTTTTACCAAGGGAAGATAACTCAAAAAAAGATGTATTGTGTAAGACAATGACGTTATTATTAACTATAAATATTTTTTACCAAAGGAAGATAGCTCAATAAAAGATGTATTGTGTAAGACAATGACGTTATTATTAACTATAAATATTATTAGCCAAGAGAAGATAACTCAATAAAAGATGTATTGTGTAAGACAATGACGTTATTATTAACTATAAATATTTTTAGCCAAGAGAAGATAACTCAATAAAAGATGTATTGTGTAAGACAATGACGTTATTATTAACTATAAATATTATTAGCTAAGGGAAGATAACTCAATAAAAGATGTATTGTGTAAGACAATGACGTTATTATTAACTATAAATATTATTAGCCAAGGGAAGATAACTCAATAAAAGATGTATTGTGTAAGACAATGACGTTATTATTAACTATAAATATTATTAGCCAAGGGAAGATAACTCAATAAAAGATGTATTGTGTAAGACAATGACGTTATTATTAACTATAAATATTATTAACCAAGGGAAGATAACTCAATAAAAGATGTATTGTGTAAGACAATGACGTTATTATTAACTATAAATATTATTAACCAAGGGAAGTTAACTCAATAAAAGATGTATTGTGTAAGACAATGACGTTATTATTAACTATAAATATTATTAACCAAGGGAAGATAACTCAATAAAAGATGTATTGTGTAAGACAATGACGTTATTATTAACTATAAATATTATTAACCAAGGGAAGATAACTCAATAAAAGATGTATTGTGTAAGACAATGAAGTTATTATTAACTATAAATATTATTTACCAAGGGAAGATAACTTAATAAAAGATGTATTGTGTAAGACAATGAAGTTATTATTAACTATAAATATTATTAACCAAATGGAGATAACTCAATAAAAGATGTTTTGTGTAAGACAATGAAGTTATTATTAACTATAAATATTATTAACCAAATGGAGATAACTCAATAAAAGATGTATTGTGTAAGACAATGAAGTTATTATTAACTATAAATATTATTAACCAAATGGAGATAACTCAATAAAAGGTGTATTGTGTAAGACAATGAAGCTATTATTAACTATAAATATTATTAACCAAATGGAGATAACTCAATAAAAGATGTTTTGTGTAAGACAATAAAGTTATGGTTCATTTCTTAAAATGATGTGTTTATTTGCTGTTCATTGACCTATATTTAAGTTCTTTCTATGTTTGGGTTCTATCAATGTTTGGATTCTAGCAGTTGACAATAATATAGCCCTTTAAATTGTTCGCATTTGTATCCTTGTATATAGAATCATCAAAACGTTTAAAACACATTACAATTCTTAACTAACATGGTGTTATCGTAATGTTTTTATTATTATTACTGAATACTAAATAACATAGACTTGAGCACACATTAGATCTGGTTCTTATACAAAACATCAGTGGACGAAGCACAATAACATAATTGTCTTACAAAATCTTCAATAATAGATTTCTTCAATAATATCTTTTTACATTACTTCTCACTCGAGCACTGTATCTAGCTCTTTAAAATATACTTTATTTATTCAAAACTATTCAAAGTCACACTTTGGACTTGAATGAACTTGAGTTTTAACACAATTAGTTCAACAGAACTTATTTAAAGAATCAACCTTTTATCTCAAGGATTCAACATGTACTGATGTTTGACCTTGATATTCTCTCCCTTGTCCACTCTTGATCACTCATACAACTCATGCTTTTCTTACATACTTCTTTTGCACACTTCACTACTGTTTATTTATTTAGGGAAAAACTTCACTCAATCATACAACTATTTAAAATCATGTTGCAGTGAATAAAACTGAACTGTAACACATGGGGTATAACAAAACACAATAATTTGTAATGTTTATTTTAATAAAGTAATTACTCTTTTTAGTTTTAGTTTTATAACTTCGTTTGATTACTCTCATTGACAATATAGAAAAAATATAACAATTTATTTGAATAAAAACAAAATACATAAAAAACAGTAGTATTTCCAAATTATGTCAAACTTTTTCCGAGACCATCGTTTATTCACTAGTGAAACATGTGCCTTTTTAAAGTGAACAATTTATGTCGAAGAGTTGTATTAAAATATTTCTAAACACTATCATTTAAAGCCTAAAAATTACAATACTAAATTCTTTACTTTTAAAAACAGCGTTATCTTGAAAAAATTATTTCACTAAGTGGTTAAACTATATCCTTATTTTAATACTGAATGCCCCTTAACCTTCTTACTTAATAACAAGTCTGGACTTTTAATACATGAACATTCATTCCCAGGTTTGACTTAAACTTTTAACTCTGGGAATTCTCTTTTTCACCTTAGCATATTTAATGAAAGGTTAAAGATTTTATATTCTATATATTATTAAAATAGAAATCCTTTTAACTTCATATATTCCATAGCTTTCATTTCTATTTTAGTTTTCTTCGAGCTAGTCACTTTTTTCTTGGGCCTCACATGTAGAGATTCAATTTGATCCACAATCGTTTCGACATCATCACTAGACGGATTCAAAACTGGACTAAGTACATGTTCTAAACAAGCATACCTTGGATCAGTTACCGAACTTTGAATTCGAGCGCCATATTTAGAGTTTTGTTTAATCCCTCGTCGTAACCACGTGGGCATGGTCTCAAGTTGAGTGTTTGTAGTAAAATTTCTCTGTGTTGTTTCTCTTATTCCACTGTTTGTAGTAGAATATCTCTGTGTTGTTTCTCTTATTCCACTGTTTGTAGTAGAATATCTCTGTGTTGTTTCTCTTATTCCACTGTTTTCTGGCAAGGAATGTTTGTTCCAAGATGAATTGAAACTATTCACGGACAAAGAAGTAATGCCCGAAGTGATACTTTGTGGTACATTGCTAGAGGCATTAACCGACGTTTTCAACTGGGCAATACCAAATTTTTTAGATGAAAATATGGGATGCTTAATGACTGGTGCGTCCTGAATTCTTTCTAAATAATTATTGTTTTGCTTTGCTGATTGTGAAGGAACTAACTCAACAGCACATGCTTCATTGTCAGTATTTTCCTGAACAAGTTTTTGTAATGACTCAATGTGTACAGCACTGGATGAAAGCGTTTGCTTCTCATGATCAATTTTATACCAACTCACTCTTGTGTAACTTCTTGGAATCAGTTTAGACTTTTCACTATTATCATTGAGTACTGCGCGAGCATTGTCTTGAATACTTGTCAATGCTCTTCTTGAAGTTTTCGAATTTATTCTGCTTGACTCTAGGAACAGATGTCTCAGTGCTGGCTTCTTCTGTTGGCGATCACTAAAAACTTTCTTCTCATAAGCAACTTTGACTAAAAACTTATACCTTTCCTTAGACAATTCCATAAGCTTAGATTTTAACATTCTTTCTTCTGTCACATTGTCTGCCAACTGTCCAGAATTACGGGTCACTTCAGGATTGGTTAAATATTTATTGTTGCCGTTTACCCAAGCTTGAATTTCATTCATGACACTGGCTTTCTTCTTGATTAGTGTTGGGACACTCTGACATCTCACTGACTTCTCGTCCATTGCCGAAGTGATGAAGCACGGAACTTCAATAAGGTCGGTTTTGTTGGTGTTGGAGTTATTTGTAGAGATCCTTGATTTTATTATTAGAAGAACTTGGAAGTGTATTCTTCTTTAGTTCATCAGTCAATACCTGATTAAAAAATATAACGTTTTAAAAAGTAACGTCCAAAAGATAAATGATGTAAAGTGATAATAAACAAAACAAAACAAATTGAAAAATAAACGTGTGTTTCAGGACGATTCACTTATAGTTTAAAATTCTACAGAACTAATTGTTGCAGTCAGTCAATTTGAATGTCCACAGCATTCATTGCAGTGTCTGACTGATGGTCGTCGCTATAAACCTGGAAATTGCCTTTGAACGTAGGGTTGTCCAGGATTTGAATAAGAGACCTACACAATGGCAAACCCAAACGTAACATCTAGTGTTGGCGTAGCATGAGGTCAGGTGGGCATGTACAGTTCTCTAAACCTTGTTACTGAGACTTTATTTTGAACCAATGAAGTTATTCTTTTTTTTTTTTTTTTTTTTTTTGGGGGGGGGGGGAATGTTGTGTCTACCCGGACTTTAAAGAAAGTTATTTAGAGCTTACATATTATAATTATTTTTTCTTTCAATTTGCATAGTTATAGGTTTGTTCTAAAAATATATTTTCGATTACATCACCTATTTAGTTATTGTACTATTGAGTTCTTTTTCATGCGGTTCCAAAATATGATAACTTTGGCGTTCCATGGAAATATTTTTGAAAATGCTTTGGTTCAAATGGCCGTCTACCTAATCAGTGCTGACAACTAGATAGCCCCTTTTCTCAAGACACATATCAGTTATATATGTATCACTTTAGTAGACACCAATCACACAAGATTATTCACAATCATACAACTATGTATTACATACTGATTACGTTTTACAAACGTACTAAACTGTGACTATACTGTTCAGTAATGTAGTGGGCTTAAAATGTTTACACCATAACTTGAACGTTTTTATGGATTGTACAGAAAAAGTTTTGGATTTAAAATGTACTAACAAGGATATACTATACCACAATTATTTTCACAGTTATCCAATCAATGGCATTCTTGCGTCTCGCGAGACGATGGTGCATCACCGTTTTATTTATGTAAATACTTACGTGTATCAACTTTAATATATTGAATAGATTAGGTATAGTACAATTGTCAAAAAACTATTTATTGTAAACAAAATATTTTGTCAACGGTATTATCTTAACTTAATTTCCGAAGCATTTACATAAAACTTCTAGTAGGCAGCTTATTGTGGTCTATTTTAGTTAAATCTGAATACTGACCTAAGAATGTCAAGAAAATCGATCTCTTTAACCTAAAAATGCATCAATTAGAAAAATCAATAGTGAATTCATCACATTGAAAAATCTCAGATATCAAATCGATTGAACAGGGAATGAACGTATTGTTCACTTGAAATAATGAACAATAGTTCTATGTGGCTAGAGAGAAATCTAAGATGAAATTCTCTTGGGAGTTTTGACATTTCTGATATATCTCAGTATTAGTTGGATTTAATACCATTTTATTTGTCTGTCTCTATCAATCTATATCTCTATATGCATATATATATATAAACACACACATACACACATATATATATATATATATATATATATATATATATATATATATATATATAAACAAACTTACACACACACACACACACATATATATATATATATATATATATATATATATATATATATATATATATATATATATATATATATATATGAGCCTAAGTCAAAAGGTGCTCTTTCAAGGAAAACAAAAATCATATTCACAGAGAGGTGTAAAAATGCACTTAAGTATTGTCAGAACCTTCCTACACATGATTTGAATAGTGGGAAGATAAATTATACACTGGAAAAGACACAGTGACGAAAAACGCGAAACAAAAGAAATGGCTGCCATAGACATTTTGGTATCACTTAAGACAAATGACAACAAAAAATTTACTTCAGAAAATAACATACTAATTCTTGATGGATTTCTTCAAGAATTTAACACACATATCTCCATAGCCTATATTTATGATATTCAAGAGTATTACAAGCATAGGAGTTGCAAAAGAGGGGGTTTAGGAGCATAAACTCCACTCACTTGAAATGACAACAACACAACAACTGTCCTAAGCAACACTATTTATTTTTAAACCATTGTAAAAAATGATCCCTGCATCAATTTGAGCAAACTTTGTGGCAAATAGTCATTTAAGGGCTTCTTGCATTCACCAAATGAGTTTAAGATACATATAAAGCGCCTAGGTTATTGAAATAAAGTCTGGAAAAATTGCATGTAATGAATCACTAGCAAAAAAAAGCAACATTCTCATCAAAAAAATCGTTTTGAGGCATATTTTAATCAACCTAGGCCAAAATGCTATCTCGTGTTATCTCGTTGTCCATGTTTGGTGTGAACTAAGTCCAAGTTTTAACTATTTCATTGCATTTTGACCCTTTAATTGCAATTTTAAAAACATCAGTTTTGAGGTACGACCTTTTGACTTGGGCTCATATATAAACACACTTACACACACACACATATATATATCTATATCTATATATATATATATATAGATATAGATAGATATATATAGATATATATATATAAACACACTTACACACACACACACATATATATATATTGTTATGTGTTTAGATTATATTTTGTTTCCCTCCTATGTAACTAACTGCACCACTGCCAGGGCCTTAGTCCTGACCTCTAGTTGAACTCTGCTACTGTTGCGTCAAGAATTGTTGTTTACTAGAGTGTACCTAGATCATTCTTTCACCGTCTGGAACATGTTAGAAAGAGATGTTGACAATTTTTGTGAGTTATTCTTAGCCTACTTTTATTCCAGAAATCTCTAACATGTATAGTATAAATATAGGAGATTCGCGTGATAGAGGAAAGTTTTTACATCGATGTAGTATTCTTGAGTGTTGGTTTAAGCATATTGTAAGCGCATCAGTGGCAGAGCTGTATTGTATCTTTTATGTACCCTACGCATTATTACATTGTTGTTTTATTCTGTTGTAAGGATATTGGTGAGTTGATTTTTCTTTTCTATTTTTCTTTTCTATTTTTCTTTTGATATTAATTTGACTTAGTAAAAAAATTGTTTTAAAATTGGTATCGTCTGAAGTGTTGTGTTATTAAATAAATTATTTTAATTTTTATTAATTAAGTTAGCTACAAATAATTAATATTGTTTGTTATTTATTACAACCTCTTTAACGAGACTACTTAATTTAAATTTAATACTACAGGAGGTCTGTAATAATATATATATATATAAACACACTTACCCATATATATATTGTTACGAAAGTAGTTTTATTTCCATAATTATATTGGTTCTATTATTATTAATTAAAATTAAAAAGAAATAATATTAAACCCGAAATGTTTCCGTGTTAGGAATAAAACATGTATATGTCTAGACACTACGTCATAGCATTAAAATGCGTCATACGCACGAGGGTTGGAGATCGTTAGAGTTCTAGCTTGGGCGCTATTGTGTGAGGACTGTTCTTGACCACTTTCTTAAAAGATACGTTAAAACGGCTTAATACTATATAAAAGAATCTCAACTGATTTACGTTTCATCCTATACTATTGGTACCTGTATTCTGTGTTGCTGTTATATTCATGATTTCAACTTGTTGGAATAAAATTGTGTTTAACATATTCAAACAGGATTGTGGATTTCCTCTATATTAAGGTATAGTTACCTAATTCATTTAATTCTTTCAATCCCAGGGCTTTTTCCATGGTTTTACCAAGCATTTTTTACAGATACAAGAAAAAAATAGGACCTTTTTTTTAAATGTAAATCTTGGGACAAATATAAGAGATAGACCTTAGTGTTATACATCAAAAGAAAGCAAAATAAATGTAGTTTATGATCAAAGTACTTTAAAATATGTTTATTGAACGATATACATTTTTTTATAGTGGTCAACCACTAAGAAAAAATTATTTATACACACACATTTTTTTTTTTTCCTATAAAAGTTTTTTTTATTTATAAAACGTGTCAACCATTTGATGCAATAACTTAAACCCCGATAGCAAATCTAATAAATAATAACACTTTCAAATTTGAACAAAAATGATCAATAAATAACAAAGTTACACAATATTTAGCCAAAGATATACCTTCACAAAAAAAAAATGTAGTAAAGTTGAAATAAACAAACATCTACTCATAACTTATAAACTGGTCTAATATTAAAAATATACATGAAGTGTAATACATCAATTGAAAGGAAATTGAATGTAGCATATGATAAATGTATTTAAAAATATATTTATTATATTTGAAAAATAAATTTTAGTCCAAATTTGTAACCTTTCCAAGTGGACCACGCCCCTTTTTGGACGCTTTCATTACATCATTTATTTTGCTTTATTCTAAACTATAATCGATCTCTTGTTCTGTGAACTTTTCATTGTTAGAAGTTAATAAAATAGGTCACCGTATTTTGTAATGAATAAATCAGTTATAGAGCTTTATTAGCGGTAATAATCTAAGTCGGAGATGCCCCTGGACCGCTTGGCCCCATAACAGAAATAATTGAACCCAAATATCGATCAAAATGTAAAAAATTAACGCAACAAATGTAAACAAATTGCATTAATAACAAAGAAAATGGCGTAACGAAAATTGCGACGTAAAATTACATCTTTACACCGTATAGGCTTTTCGCAAAATTATTAATTAATCATGAGCCGGTAGAATCGGCTCGTGGGACGGAAACGAAAAATAAAAAAGCCGATTGTACCGGCTCATGGGACGGAAAGAGTTAATAAGAATTTTAAAGCACATCCTACGAGCCAAATAAATATCAAATCTACTACAATAACACCAATATTAATTCTTGTACAACCTTGTGAGATCCAAGAGGGATGTGAATCAAAAGAATGTATAAATATTACAGTTCTAAATATATTATTATACGTCAGTAGCTGATTTCGCACGTGACAATATATATATATATATATATATATAAACACACTTACACACACATATATATATATATATATATATGTATATAAAAAATATATATATATTCTTTAATATATACATATCCATTTATATGTTTGTTCGTTTGTATGTAAGTCTATTTATCAATAAATCCATCCATCTGCCCGCCTGTCCGTCTATCAATCAATCTATCAAACTATTTAATATATGATTTATAATATGTTTTTTTGGTTATCAATCTATCATCTATCTTTCAACCAATCAATCTATCATCTATCTTTCAACCAATCAATCTATCATCTATCTTTCAACCAATCAATCTATCATTTATCTTTCAACCAATCAATCTATCATCTATCTTTCAACCAATCAATCTATCATCTATCTTTCAACCAATCAATCTATCATCTATCTTTCAACCAATCAATCTATCCCTTTGTCTGTCCATCTATCTCTACGATCATCCTTTCTGATTCAAACAAAAGTCGTCTGGCATTAGTGTGGCCACTCTTTCAGCTTTATAGAAGATAATCAAAACTAAAGAAATTTAACGTAGTTGTTGCTCGATTTTGTAATAAAGTCAGTGAAGATAGTCAACTCGAGTATGTTGCAGTTAATTGCTACACAATATGAACTAGGCCAATGTTGTAGTTTTTAATTACCTGTGAATACTTTAAATTGTGTCTATTTCTATTGTTTAACCTGTAGACTGTATGTTCTTTTACTGAATGGGAGAACAACGCCATGACATGAAGTGTAGTTCTATTCAATCAATGAAAAATTTATTTATCGGCCTTTAGTTAATGAAACAAATCTCTTTTCTTGAAATTTAATAGCGGGTACCGTCGCTAATCTACCTGATAATCCTGATTATTCTATCAGATACCCATGACTGATCTACCAGTTCCATATGAATGATCTACCAGACATACACATGTATCGAGCCATTGACAAATCAATCGATTAGAATAATTGTGTTCTATAGATTCGGGTCAATACAAAAAGAAAAGCGATCAATATTTCTAATTAGCAATTTTAAAAAATGTCAAGCGGCCGTATCTCATGCATAACGTTTATACAAGGTAAACTAGAATGTTTAAAATGCTAGAACTTTGTATTTATATAACATGATCAAGCCATTTCTCACTTTAAATACTGTATAAATATTATATAGCAACGTATATATCAAGATAAAAGACATTTTAAAAAGAGTTCTATAATTCGTATTAATTTATTGAAATTTCTATTGGTCGAATGTCAGAGAAAATACATGTAGTCTACTCTATGTCTTCATTGTAATAGTCGGAATATAAAATAATAAATTAACATAATCGATTATTTGAAATCTTATTTCAATCCTGTGAATTTCGTCTTCATATTTGTATCGACACGTGCTTAAACATAACCTTACAATTTACTTTCATTCTAACAGTAAATATTTAAAAATTAAAAATGTTATACTTACAATTAGGCTTATATATCGAATCCGATTAATCTAGCTACAAGTTGTGCAGCATATTAAAACCAATTCAGGACCTGTTCCATTCTAACAAGCACTTGTCTATATCCTGTTTTAAGTCGATCAAATTATTCAACAGCCAGTTACTGTGCCTTGAGAATAACTAGCTGGTCGTCTGGTACAACACAGGGGGGAGTAATTCAAGTCTTTGTTTCTGCGGTTTATTAATTTCCAGATGACACTTGTCAAGGTTTTATTTTGCGTTATAGATGTAAAGATATCACAGAACACACAAACACACACACATATATACAACACACACACGCACAAACACACAAACACACGCACACGCACATAAACGCTCTCTCTCACATAAAATTAGACACACAAACACACTGAAGCACGCACACACACGCTCTCTCTCACATAGACTTAGACACAAGGTCCTCGAGAGAAAAAAAAGATGCCGGTACGAGATGTTTTCTGGGCCCCTCCTCCCTCTCTCCTCCCGCCCAACTTGTTCTAACACTAGTCATATCTAGATGATTTATTTGTGTTACGTACGTTTGAAAAGTCAGGAATCTTTTTAGAAGGTCTGTGGATCATTCTGTGAAACTATCATAAGTGTTACCATTTACCATTAGAGTGTAATCATTTCAATCACAGCATTACAGGTCTATAACAAAAATACTTTAATCAAGTAGCCTACATAGTTCTTAGTTTAAATTATTGTAATTGTTCCTCCGCTTCAGTATTGATCTTGCAAAGGTTAGATCTGCTGTGGCAATACAGTTGACACATATTTATTTTTTTACAGACTCTTCCCAAAATACATTTTGTTAAATGACAAAAAAAAAATGTGTTTTACATTTAAAATACATTTGTCTAAAATTATGATACCTTCAATTTCCGCTCTTGGCTACCAAATAGGAAAACACTAAAGTGTAAAAGGATCGACTAACTAGCTTTGACTGCCATACTAGAATACTAGTATACAGCGACATAGATAGAGTATTTAGGCCTATGCTACTAAGCTAACAGGGAGAATTGCAAGCCTGTAAGGCTCATATGTCTATATTTGTAAGTGTCTCTGGAGAAAAATAATAAAATAGAGATCCTATATGCTATAAACAAATAATTAGGTCCTATATTACAACTAGAGGCTTCTTTGCATATTTAACAAAATGTTCAAGTACACATACAAATAATACCAAAATGAAGGGCTCCCAGAGCCAGTAGAGATGGTAGGACGTTTTGGGGCATCTTCTCTTAGCTTTATAGCAACAATTAAATAAATAGTTGCGCAATTGCCGATTTAATTTTAAATTTTAATATTCATGGGCCCCCAAATTTCTTATGGGCCCCGGTACGGCGTACCGGCTATACCCCCTCTCGTGGGGCCTGCTTAGACACACAAACACACTGAAGCACACACACACACTCAAAAACATACTCTCATTTTCTCTCTCACACACACACATTATACTTTTAAGACTCATTTTATAATAAGATACAATAGATTGAAATACAATAAAAGGAAACTATTTCAAATCTTATGTTGTATGTTACCGATGCGCCTTCTATACATAAAGTTATTTGATCCTAACATTATAAATGGTCTTAGTCTAGCATTTAATTAGCAACTTCCCATTTCCTATTCAACTTAGGTTAACAAGCTCTACTGTTTAAAAGATAACTTCAATATTTACCTTAGATAACATGCTAAAGATTACTACTGTCTTACTTATATGTATATATAATATGTTAGGTCGGTTTATTTCATTTATACAATTTGTAAAATGTTTGTAAAGTTTTAAATCATCAATTAGCTTTATTCTTAGCCTAGTATTATATCCGTGTTCTTAGTGGTATGATAAATGCGCTCTGAACTTACATCATGTTTGTTTGCTATACAAATAATATTATAATTATTTCAAATCATTTAAAAATTTTGGTAATTTTAAGTTTTTCTCATTACATGCATCCCAAACTATGGTTTAGGTAAAATATGTTATATATAATATGTTATATATAATATGTTATATATAATATGTTATATATAATATGTTATATATAATATGTTAAAAGCTTTGTTAAACTTTTTTTCATTTTTACCTATAATATATCTTGGTTGGGTTTGTGTAAAAGATATTTTTTAAATGTGTTCAATGAAAATATTTTATAGTCACCTATCATATCCATGGCTAAAACTGAAAATTTTACGAAGCTATGAGACAATATTAAGAAAGAAGCATATTATGACTAATCTATGTGAAATAAAGCAACATATTAGTTCATTGGTTTGTCTGTATCTTAGTTTACTGGTTTGTCTGTAAATTAGTTTACTGGTTTGTCTGAAAGTTAGTTTACTGGTTTGTCTGTAAATTAGTTTACTGGTTTGTCTGTAAATTAGTTTACTGGTTTGTCTGTAAGTTAATTTATTGGTTTGTCTGTAAGTTGGTTTACTGGTTTGTCTGTAAGTTAGTTTACTGGTTTGTCTGTAAGTTAGTTTACTGGTTTGTCTGTAAATTAGTTTACTGGTTAGTCTGTAAGTTAGTATACTTGTTTGTCTGTAAGTTGGTTTACTGGTTAGTCTGTAAGTTAGTATACTTGTTTGTCTATAAGTTGGTTTACTGGTGTGTCAGTAGATTAGGTTACATGTTGTTTTTTTGTTTATTGTATACATCCTTTTACTACTGTACATTTTAAAAATTCGAAACATGAAACGTGAAAAAATCACAATTATTGTTAAATTTTATGAAATATTTTTATTCTACTATATTATATATTTTTTCTTGAATAATGTATTAAGTTAGTCTAGTAGATAGATAGTTTTACAGGTAAACCATTAAGTAGGCTAAATCACTGTACCGTGATTGAAGCAGTAAAGATTTTAACGCAGGCAAATGAATATTACAGTGGCTTGGCGAGACGTTACTTGACACAGTTCTATATAAACAACAATCACATAATGTTTGAATGAACAGTATTAGGTTATTGAATTTGTTCATTTTATATTTTAGTGGTTTGGCTGTTCTGAACGTTTCAGGTAATTGATATTGCTATTGAACATTTTTTATATTATTTTATAATTGTGTATATACCTAAGTAGTGTTTTTGTACAAGTTTTGATTTAACTTACAATGGTATATTAAACAGTGCGTTGAATATATTTACTTTTAAACATAGACTATAGATGAACAGGTTTTTATTATTCTAGAGTAGGCTAAGCACATCTAAATACTAATACTTCTATTGTTTAGAGAATCATCACAACTAAAATATTTAATTAATAATTTCATTCTAGAACGGCTACTAAAGAAATCCCTTCTATTGTTTACCTATGTCAAAGATCTGGTCTATTGAACAACTAAAGAGAGTCATGTAGTCTCACTATTACATTCAGATATAACGCACTCAAGCTAATCATACACTCAAGTCATCTAGTCCATGGTTTGTGATATCCAATTCAAGCGCAAGTCATCCTTGTCAATCCACTTATTAGTCTTATTAGCCATCTCCGAATTCATCGAAAACGATGGACACACATCATCAGTGGCATCATTTAAACAAGACATTCATGAAAACAACTCTCTCCAATTAACAAACCTGACACTAACACAACACAATCAAATGACTAAGTTCATACACTTGCCCTAACAATACAATTATACAGTTAACTGTTGGTCAATTGTCATCCCACACGTTCATACAGTTAATTGTTGGTTAATTGTCATCCCACACGTTCATACAGTGAACTGTTGGTCAATTATCATCCCACACGCTCATACAGTTAACTGTTGGTCAATTGTCATCCCACACGTTCATACAGTTAATTGTTGGTCAATTGTCATCCCACACGTTCATACAATTAACTGTTGGTCAATTGTCCTCCCACAAGTTCATACAGCTAACTAATGGTCAATTCTCATCCCACAAGTTCATACAGTTAACTGTTGGTCAATTGTCATCCCACACGTTATGTTGGTGTTAACATGTTTAACTTATATATCTGTTAGATGTACATAAAAATAGATCATAGAGAATAGACTAGAGCATACTGCCTTTATATATATTATATTAACAAGAGATAGGTATAAATGAAACAACAGTTAAAAAGTCAAATAAGTTATTTTAAAAAAATGAATTCTGTTAATCTGTTCGGTTAATAAAACTTCAATTTAACATTTTGGCAAGGGGGAGAACTGTGTAAGTTTTAGTCACGATGTGTTTATTAACAGTTACCTCCCTGGTATTAAAATAAAAGCTAACAATATTTTGTTATTGTTGCTTGTTTAGGTCTTTGTTTGAGTTAGAATTTTTGACATATGTAAGTGCAGTACACGTTTTCTCTTGTTTGAATAGAAAAAAAAAGAATTTGGAGACATCTGATTCTCACGCATGGAAATATTTTCATTCATAATCTGATGGGAAGAATTTTTCGCAATGACAATTTGACATATTTCAAAACTATGTTATAGTTTCAGCTTTAAAAACAAACAAACAGACAATGTAATTAAAACACAAAACTCAGTTTTGATTAACTTTCTTGGTTGCTGACTAGTCACGTGACAAATACAAGAAAAACTTTTCTTGTTTTTAAAGTCAACATTTTAATTCTGTTTTAACAATTATGACCTTGTGATGTCACTGTATAGAAGGAGCGTCTGTAAGATATACAATTTGAAACAACTGCCTTGTGTTGTTTATACATATTTGAATAAAAATTTAATAAAGTATCAATTAACAAGCTCAGATTTGAAACTACAGTTGAAAGTAAAATAAAACTATTTATAGCATATTGAAGAATTCAATGGAAGTGTTAAGACATTTGTTTACATTTGTTTAACATTGAATGGACACTTATCATCAAAGTAACCTATATACATTGCTAAAAACTTTGTGTGGAACTATACATAAATTGTATGTCTTTGTTTTAGATTTAATTTAAATGGAATAAGTCAATGCCAGTGTCAATAATATAAAAATTAGATATTTTGATTGTTTTTATTTAAAAACTGCTTATACGTTCTATGCGTACGACCCTTTAAAACTGTGTTCCACACAAAAAACATCTCTTCCATAAGTTGTATACGTTTATTTATAGTCAAAGATGGCGGAAAGACCTGGCAGTTCCGGTCGAGACTCTTCTAAAGGAAGTAGTATATCACTTCCGGTTATTACAGCTGGCAATAAGCGGAATGGCCCTCCCTTAGAATGGACACTTCCGCTTGAGTGGACGATAGAGAATCGTGAATCTTTTGATGTAAGTCTAGTTAGTTGAAGTAATAATAATACTGATGTATTCATCTACACATCCACCATTTAGTAATTCACCCAATGGTTTATTTTTTACAGGGATGGAAATCTGATGTTCAAGGACAGATCCAACATTTAACCAACAATTTAGTAAGTCAATAAATTGGAAATTTAAATCACGTTCTTTAAATAGATCACGTGTTAAAATCATACGTCATCCGTCCATGAGTAGTTGTAGTTTCTTGAATCACTGAATATTGCCCTTGAATCACTAACTATTGCCCTTGAATCACTAACTATTGCCATTGAATCACTGACTATTGCCATTGAATCACTAACTATTGCCCTTGAATCGATAACTATTGCCATTGAATCACTGACTATTGCCCTTGAATCACTAACTATTGCCCTTAAATCACTAACTATTCCCCTTGAATCACTGCTTATTGCCCTTGAATCACTACATATTGTCCTTGAATTACTGTCTATTGACATAAACTCCTGCCTATTGCCCTTAAATCACTGCCTATTGCCCTTGAATCACTGCTTATTGCCCTTGAATCACTGCCTATTGCCCTTGAATTACTGTCTACTGCCCTTAAACCACTGCCTATTGCCCTTGAATCACTGACTATTGCCCTTGAATCACTGCCTATTGCCCTTAAATTACTGTCTACTGCCCTTAAACCACTGCCTATTGCCCTTGAATCACTGACTATTGCCCTTGAATCACTGCCTATTGTCCTTGAATTACTGCCTATTGCACTTAAATCACTTTCTATTGCCCTTGAATCAATCACTTTTGCCATTGAATAACTTCTATTTGCCCTTGAATAACTGACTATTGCCCTTGTATCACTGCATAGTGCCCTTGAATTACTGTCTATTGCCTGTATCATTTGTTATTACCTAAAATATTGACAATGACAGAGTGATTGATTTTAGTTTGTTTCATCAAAACCTACTTTAGACTAAGTTAGCATTGTTTAGCGTAGTGTCTATAGTAGTTTATAGGGTACTGTCTTACTGACAGTTTTCATTACTTTCAATTAATTTGTTTTTAAAACAAGTCTAGTCAATATTCCCTATAACTTTGATTGATATTGTTGTTGTTTTTTTGCTACAGGACATTTCATTACATACATATCCGCATCCTGATGTAAGTATATCCATGTTATCCAGGAGTATTAGAACAGATAGAGAAACAGCAGGGAGTGGACCTAGGAATGTCTTGTGAGAAACTGGAACACACGCCACGCGCCTCACTGACTACTTGTTGAAACTGAAATCAAATACAAAGGACTATCAAGAAACGACTCTTATATAAATTGATAGCTTTATTTGCTATAACATTTCTTTTAGAAATTCATAGACGCTCACTGATACAAAATAGATAAGTTAATACAAAAAGTTCAATTTTGATTATCATATTCGATTTACTGTGAAATTAAAAAAGATTGTATGTCAGTTCTAGTAATCGACAAAATATAGTAAATTAAAATGTAATTAATGGCACATAGCATGTATATGATACAAATATAAAGCAGATATAATAAGTGTTCGTTTTCTTCCAGTGTTGTACAGTGTATTTTACAGGCACTAAAGATTAAACTTTAGACACTCCTTCTATACATGTTTTACAAGCAAGCACACAGTGTAACAGTCAAACAATTAAACAAGCAAACAGTTATATAGCAGACAGTTAATGAAACGAACAGTTACAAAATTAAACAAGCAAACAGTTAAATAAAAAATAATTAACGAAGCAAACAGCTAACCAATGAAACAGCTAGCCAATGAATTATCTAACCAATGAAACGGCTAACAAATTAAACAGCTAACAAATTAAACAGATAACCAATGAAACAGCTAGAAATGACAAATGAAACAGCTAGAAAATGAAACAGCTAGAAAATGAAACAGCTAACCAATGAATTAGCTAACCAATGAAACGGCTAGCAAATTAAATAGCCAACCAATGAAACAGCTAATCAACGAAACAGCTAACTAATGTAACAGCTAGCCAATGAAACAGCTAACTAACGAATTAGCTAACCAATGAAAGTTAACTAATGAAACAGTTAACCAATCAAAAAGCCTCGATACAGACAACATACAAATAGTAGTGTTTTTAAATTATTTTACAGAGTAGATGAAAAGAATGTATGTGAAAAGATTGAAATGCCAATAGTAACAGAAACAGTATTAGAAATTTAGTAATAACCATATAGAGAGGTGCCTGTTGAATCATGGTGTGTGGCATTGCATCTTTCTTGCGTTAAGGGCAAGAAGGGATAACTTACTGATTTTAAGCATTTAGTCAATATACAATATGGGCGATTATAATATCAATGTACCCACAAGATGAGGTCACTATATAATATGACCATTCAAAAGATCAATGTAACTACAAAATTATATCACTAAAAAACCTTACTGTCATGACTAACGCAAGAAGACATTTAAAACGGTAAATATAGCATTTGAGGAGAGCATGTAAAAATAAATAAATAACCGTAGCATTAAAGTAACTTTACTATTAGGTAACATTAATGATAAGATAGACATATGAAATGGAAAACAGTAGAAGAACTATTATATTTTATAAGATACAAATTCTTTATTGATCAAAATGTGTTTTATGTTAAATGTTTTATATTTCAGTATATATTAAACAATAAAAAATATCTATTTGTACTCAAGCACAGAAATATATTTATCAAATTAGACATACACGCACATTATAACACAATCTCTCATACAATAAAATAATTATTAGTACTCATCGATTATCTTCTGGCTGACTGAAGTCATGAAGATATATTTCGTGTAACGTATATATGTGTGAATTCTCATGACGCACAATAATTCTATGTCTGGTGGTGTGTATATCCTTCTTTTTTCCTGTAATGATGTTGAAAGTTGACATTGCAATATTGTTTGTCATTAGAAAAACTATGACATTAAGGGAACTATTACATAAAGTTTACTATATTTTTAAGAAAACTATGACATTAAGGGAACTATTACATAAAGTTTACTATATTATTAAGAAAACTATGACATTAAGGGAACTATTACATAATTTTTTTTATATTATTAAGAAAACTATGACATTAAGAAAACTATTACATAAAGTTTACTATATTATTAAGAAAACTATGACATTAAGGGAACTATTACATAAAGTTTACTATATTATTAAGAAAACTATGACATTAAGGGAACTATTACATAAAGTTTACTATATTATTAAGAAAACTGTGACCTTAAGGGAACTATAACATAGGCACTGTCCATAAAGTACGTCACACTATTTTTGACCAGTTTTAACCCCCTTCCCCCTTCCTGTCACAAACTGTCACAAATCTCAAACAAACTTAATATTAAACAGTATCAAAATATAAACTTTTCACTTAAAAATTAAAATGACTTTAATAGTAAAATAGTTAATTGTCAACAGTTGTCACAGTTATTGATTGTAGCAGTTACTCAATCTATATTGAATGTGAAAACAATAATTGCAAAAATTAGACTAGACAATTATATAACACACATCTTTTATCTGCTGTTTTTTCATTTAGGCCTAGAATAGGTGAGGTCAAGTTTTAGATAATCTTCCGATTATGCAACCTTTTTTTTTTTTACACAGGATAAGAAGTAGATTAGCGAAAATCACCCAGTGATTAAATAATAAAAAGGAAACACGAAAATTGACTAAAACAAGATTGGATTGACAAATTATGTGACAAACTCTTGTGCTATATTGAATCTGTCTATTATGGGTCTGTGAATTATGTTTAATTCAAAAATATCACTGGACATCATCCATCCATCCATGTTGAAGTGTTTATCCATAGTTACGACTGGCTTCAATCTTTCACCATCATCGTTTCCTGGGAGGATAATTGCAAACAGATCAATTTCATCCTCATCTAGCCACTCAACATCCTCTGAATATGCTTTTTCTCTTCTGGCAATAACTGCCATGAGTTCTCTTTGCGTTTTATCTGAGTTGATTCTGGAACAGTTTGGGTTGACACATTCTCCCGAGCCAGAGCTCTGTGTGTTTCTTCAACATTGTTTGTGAGGCAAAGTAAAAGTGACATACTTTGCAAATTTGATCAAGTAAGCTGGTCTGCAAAGATGGAAATATATATATAATATGGTTGTACTTTGAAAACTCCTGTTGATCTCGGCATAATGTCATCAAATTTGAGAGTTTGTCCCACAAAAAATCAAAGACATGTATGATTTATGAGAATCTGCATCTGCTCTTCTCTGACGCTTTGAGTCCATCAGTTGTTTGGTTGATTGGGATAGGAGGAGGAAAGAATCTCGAAGGAAAATTATTTTTAAAGCTATAAAATTCTACTTAAAAAAATATTAAGAAATTAGAAATAAAATAAATAATAAATAAATGTGTAGTTTCACACATGGCCTGACCCCCTCCCCCCCCCCGGTCACAAACTGGAGCGTGACGTATTTTATGGACGGCCTCATCATGGTTACTAGATCAATAGGGTAACTATGACTATAAGGGAACTATTACATAATGGTCACTAGATGATTAGAAACGTTTTAACATCAGGGGAACTATTACAAAAATATGGTTACTAAATCGTTTGGAACACTCTGACTTTGGGAAACTAACATTACCAAAATATAACATTATGAAAACTATAAAATAATGTGTACTTAAACAATATGGAAATAAGAACAATAGGAATCTATAACATAGGGATTCTAAAACAATAGGAATCTAAAGCATAGGGAGTCTAAAACAATAGGAATCAATAGCATAGGGATTCTAAAACAATAGGAATCTATAGCATAGGGATTCCAAAAAAAAAAGAATATATAGCATAGGGATTCTAAAACAATAGGAATCTAATAGCATAGGGATTCTAAGACAATATTAATCTATAGCAATGGGGTTCTAAAACAATAGGAATCTATAGCATAGGGATTCTAAAACAATAGGAATCTATAGCATAGGAACTCTAAAACAATAGGAATCTATAGCATAGTATTATGGCCCTCTATATGATGACTATTAGTACGACTCGTTAAATCGGATTCAATGAATATAGTTGTATTTTTATTAGAAGTCTCTAGATTCTGCTAATCTGTAGCCCAAGCTAGGGGTTCCTTGACTGACAGGTCTATGCAGCAATGTAGTTATATTCGTGATAATTATCTTCAACACCTTTCTCAACAATGATAGATCAAACAACTCCAGTTGTTGAATAAACAATTTTATTTAAATTGTAGACTCAATATAAACGATCAATAAACTTCATCAACTGATGGCAACATAAGTTTCAATACAATGGCATACAATATACAAATGAATATAGCGACTTCACTCTACAAACGTTTAAACTGAACTACTTTAAGGAGGTCGGGACTTAACAAAGAAAACTATCATCGAAGATTCTACAGGGTCTTAATACGCATTTTAACCTCTTTCTCTATAATTACTACGATCCAGAATTATCCTCCAATTTCCACGGGATTTGAACGAATTATTTTATTTAAACTGCCCTCAGGGCATAAAGGTCAAATCTTGGTCGCTTTGGACTCTGATACGCACTTGTTAAGAGGTCAATGCCTTACTACGTTATTCCTCTATGACCGATATTCGTAACATCCCCCTCCTTCTAAAGTTTTATAATTATTTCATTTACATTGTTAATTGTTAATACAATGTTAATTTTAAGGAATAATTATAAAAGAAAATATTCCGGGGAAAACAATACAGTTCAATTGGCTATCCCAATAATTCAATCGAACTGATAATAATAACCTATAATATATGCAATATAAATTCATCTTATCAAATGGCTGAACTACAGTCATTCAATCATTCAATTTTTAATTCAAAACAATGGACAATTAAATTGTTTATCTAAATCTTGTATACAAGAAAAATACATAATCATTCTTAATAGATATAATATAATACAAGTTAATAATTTCTATTACATTGAACATTCCACTGTAATAAAAACTCTCTCGTCCATTTAATTATAAACTAATATCTTTTACAATTTGTAATTAAACAACAAAAGATAAAATCACTTAATGTCTATTCAGACACGACTTATTTTTTTCATAAGGAGAAAAAAAAACCAAACGCTCTTGATGAAAAAAATACTACTAGGCTTGACCTAATTACACAACAACACGATCATTTTCTCGACAGTATTTTTTTCCATGTTTGTAGGCTGGCTAACACATTAAACTTTAAACAATACTGTCTGTGTCAAAACCCAAAATTTCTAGGTCAGTATTCTTTTTTCTTTCTCTCCCTCTTCCTTGCGATCACTCTCTCATTCCCTATTGATTCTAACAATATTGACATCGCTATGCAAATTTTTACCTCATCACAGCCTAGGTAAAAAGATCTCTACGCGACCAAAACGTTATCTTGACTAAATGAGCATTATTTAACAACCATTATCTCAAAATTAAATTCATTCATGTTAGTTTAAGGAAATTAAACATAGTCTGTTCCAGAATTAAAATAGTTTAAAGACAATTTCATTAAAAGTATTTCAATCTTTCATTTTACCATGACCTTTCGACGTCATTATTTTCTTTTTAAAAGAGTTCACATTGAAACATTCTATCTTTCATGCAGACATGGATTTACTTGAAACAAATTTGGTTAATTTACTTAATTAACTATCAATCAAAGCAGATTATTTTATCTTCATACAATCTTAGTACTACACAGTAAGTACTTATTTTCTTTAGATTACATCAAAGACATTTTAAATACAATATTATTGAAGTACAAAAGATAAAAGATTTTAAAAGAGCATAGACTATTCATTTTTTTTTTCAGACAGAAATCAATTTAACAATTTATGTACAAAACAAACTGCTGGTTTTGACTGGTGTGGTGAAACATTCCATTTCCAATCTTTTCAGTGGTGTACATTGCTCTTTTCCATTTTCCATAAAGGTTTTATTCATAGGTTCTAGGTTCTCCTGTTACTTTCTCAGTGTTCAGGTCTACCCAGTCTTTTGCTTGTCAGTACAATTCATTCAATCTATTTTAACTAATACAGAAAAAAAAATAGATTAGTTTTACAATCGGGAAAGATAGTCAGCAATTACGTTTTTTTTCCATTCAGATGGCGTATCTCAATGCGATATGCCTGTAAAAAGAGGGACCATCTCAATATTCGCTGATTTACAGTGATTTTGGATAAAAAAAACTAAGGGATTGTGATCACAATAGATAACCACAGGATGTGGTGATCCACTGATGTAAAAATCAAACTGTTTAAGGGATTTTATAATTCCTAAAAGTTCTTTTTCAATCGTACTATAATTGACTTGATGTTTATTAAACTTTTGGGAATAATAACAAATAGGATGGTCAATTTCATTCTTGTCCTTTTGATAAAGAACAGAACCCATCCCAACATTTGAAGCATCCACCATCATAAAAAAGGGATCTTCAAATGAAGGTGAAGTTAATACTGGTGCATGTGATAGAATCAATTTGATCTGTTCAATTGCTTCATCACACTCAGGGGTCCATTTAAAATTTACATTCTTTTTCAAAAGATCTGTCAATGGACTTGCAATCACTGAAAAATTGGGACAAAACTTTCTATAATACCCGGCCATTCCGAGAAAAGCCCTAATTTGTTTCCGGTTGGTTGGGGCGGATACCTTTTTTATTGCCTCTATTTTTGCATCAACAGGTTTTACTTTACCGTTTCCTACTACATGTCCTAAATATTCCACAGTGGCATGGGCAAAATGACTTTTAGCCAGATTAATGGTAAGGTTTGCCATCCTAAGCTTCTCAAAAAGTGCTCTGATTTGTAGAACATGGTTTTCAAAAGTGTCACTATATACCACTATGTCATCAAGATAGGCCTGACAGTTGGGAATTCCCCTAATGATATGATTTATTAACTTCTGAAAACATGCTGGGGCATTTTTCATGCCAAAGGGCATCACTTTGTACTTATAAAGGCCATCAGGAGTAACAAAGGTGGATACTTCCTGTGCCCTGGGACTAAGAGGAACCTGCCAATAGCCAGTGAGAAGATCTATTTTTGTCATATATTTGGCATTCCCTATCCTATCAATTAGATCATCCACCCTTGGGATTGGATAAGAATCAGTTTTAGTGACTGCGTTTACCTTCCTAAAGTCAGTACAGAACCTGACAGTGTTATCTGACTTTGGAACTAAAACTATAGGGGAACACCAGTCACTATTACTAGGGACTATCATTCCATTTTCTAACATATATGATATCTCTTTTCTCACCAATTCCAGATGAATTGGATTGATTCGATAAGGATGTTGCCTTATGGGCTTAGTATCTTCTAATATCACATCATGTTCTATCAGGTTTGTCTGACCAGGAATATCCCGAAACAATAAGGGATAATCTCTAATGACCTCTTTGATCACTGCCTTTTCTGGTTTAGGTAAGTGACTCAAGTTGTTATCCAAATTGCTTAGAACAGTAGAGTTTTGGAGTTTACTACCAGTAAACTTATCTTGTAGCTCATCCTGAACTTCAGGCTTAATTTGGACAATTGGGGTCATTATTCTAACATCCTCAATTTTTTTTTCTTTAGGTTTCTGAAAGTAAGGTTTCATCATGTTTACATGACATAGTCTTTTTGTCTTTCTCCTCTCAGGGGTTTTCACTAAATAGTTTACATCATTGATTTTTTTTTCTACCTCACAAGGACCAAAATATTTGGCACTTAAAGGCTGACCTGGAGAAGGCAAAAACACTAATACCTTATCTCCTGGGTCAAAAATTCTTTTTTTAGCTTTTTTGTCATACCACAATTTCATCTGCCTTTGGGCAGTGGACAAATTTTTTCTAACAAAATCAAAGGTGTTAAATAAACGATTTTTGTACTTATCTATGTATTTTATCAGTCCAGGGGGATCCGATTCGGTCATCCACGCTTCTTGAAGTAATTTGAGTGGTCCTCGAACAGTATGTCCAAAGATTAGCTCGAATGGGCTAAATCCAAGGGACTCCTGTACAGCTTCCCTGGCAGCAAACAGTACCAAAGGCAGCCCTTTGTCCCAGTCCTTCTGGTACTCAAGACAATAGGTTTTCAACATCGTCTTCATTGTCTGATGGAATCTCTCCAAGGCTCCTTGACTCTCTGGGTGGTAGGCAGTGGAAGTTCTATGCTCCACGCATAGGGTCTTAAGGGCTTGACTGAATAATTTCGAGGTAAAGTTAGTACCCCGGTCTGTCTGTACGGATTTAGGCAACCCATATCTAGTGAAGAATTCAGTCAGACTCTCAGCAATCTTCTCCGCAGTGATGCTCCTCAAGGGAATGGCCTCTGGATAACGTGTAGACGAGCACATTATAGTAAGAATGTACTGGTGCCCTGACTTTGTCTTCGGTAAAGGTCCAACACAATCAACAATGATGTGGCTGAAGGGCTCATCAAACGCAGGTATTGGCTGCAACGGGGCCACTGGAATTACCTGGTTTGGTTTTCCCACCATTTGACACGTATGACAGTTCTTACAGTGACTGACTACGTCTCTCTTCAGGCCTGGCCAATAAAAATAGGGTAAGATCCTATGGTAGGTCTTTTTTATCCCTAGATGACCTGAAAAAGGAGTGTCATGTGCCACGTATAGGATGTCACTTCGGTACTTAGGGGGTACCACAATTTGATCCTTGCTCCTCCAATCTTCATCTGTACCAGCGTCCACAGGTTTCCATCTTCGCATTAGCATGTCATGGTCTATATAGTAATAGACATCATCAGTAGGAGTTTCTTTCTCGTCCACAGCTTTTTCACGCAACTGTAGCAACTCTGGGTCTACTTTCTGCTCAGCAATCAACTGATTTCGTGACGATCTATTCGATTGTGGATTTTCTTGATGACCATCGACAATACTGGAGAAGAACGTAGTACTAAGTTCTACTTCTTTTTTATCTATCTTTTCTTCTGGTAGATTTTTTTCTTCCTTTCTCTGTGTTGTCATACCTCTGGTGACAGCACAAACAGGATAAAGTTCTTTTTCTTCCTCTGTATCTACAGTAGGGTCTGGATTCGCCGTCACAATAGGTTCAGGTTTCACCTTTCCTTTCGCCAAATCATTCCCTAGGATTATAGATATGTCATCAACAGGGAGTTTTGATACTACTCCAACTGTCACATATCCTGTCACCAATTCAGATGAGAGGTATATCCTATGTAGAGGTACTTCATCTTTCCATTCAAAACCTCTCACTAGGACAGTCTGTCCTGTCAATGTATTATCATTCAATGGTAATACATCTTTAAGCAGCAGGGTTAATGATGCCCCTGTGTCTCGTAATATTTTTACGGACTTCAGTGGTCCTTCCTTTTGTAAGGCCACACAACCTTCACTAATGAACGGTTGAAAACTGCACAGGGTCTCTGTGTCAGTTTCATTCTTCCCTTGACCATGACTTTCGGGTGGTTCTTCATCTTTCGATGACTTCAGACTCTTTTTCGAGTCAAAAATACTTTGGTCTACTTTTTCATCTCTGTGGATATATGGGACCTTTACAAGGAACCCAATCGTAGCCGTTCTGTATTTAAAAGCGGGATCTTCATCCTCACTTTCTTCAGTTGTAGATTTCTCTACCTTCTGACTTTTGCTCTCAGGCAATTCCACCCTCAGTGTTTCTGGTTTAGAAGAATCTTTCTTCGAATTCAGTTCGTTTGTATTTTCGCTTCCTTGTACCTTTTGTTTTGGTTTATGACTAGTGCACATTACCACTTTATTAGGTCTTTTATCTTTCCTTATGCTCCAACAGTCTTCGATGCTATGTCCTGTTCTTTTACAAAAAGTACATTGGACGTTTTTGTTGACAGGTCTTTTATTAACATCATTTTGTTTCACAAAATGCTCTTTTTCACGATGTTGTTTTTGTGTGTTTTCTCCTTGCCGTTGTGATCTATTAAAATTCTTTCCATCAGCTGTTCTATGACACAGTGTATACTGTTCAGCTAAATCAGCAGCCTTATGTGGGTCAGTGATGTCACGCTCGGATAAATACATTCTTATATCCGGCCTCACTTTGTTAATAAAATCCTCTAAAAGAATGATATCTTTCAATTCTTTTAATGTGGAGATATTTCTGGATTTTATCCACTGATCCATTAACTTTTCTTCTGCTCTAAGGAAGTCTAAGTGTGTTTGATAAGGGGACATTGTGTACTGACGGAACCTTTTCCGATAACTTTCCGGTATTTGGTTATAGGCTTTAAGTACAGAATCTTTGATGATTTCATAATCATTTAAATGCTCCTCTTTTAACAATAGAATACAATCTCTTGCCCTTCCCTGAGTAAAAGCTGTTCTTACTAATATTCCCCATTTATCTTCTGGGAACTTAAAATCTCTGCAAGAAATTTCAAAGGTCTGGAAGAAATTAGCTATTTCACTTTCTTTATCAATGTAGGTAGGGACTAGCTTTTTCCATCTGGCCATCTCTACATCACTATGAGATTCTTTTTTTGTAGCTCCTATCTTTGCTAGCTCTATTCTTTCCTGACTTTCTCTTTGACTTTTCTTATCTCTTTCCTGACTTTCTATTTCTCTTTGACTTTTCTTATCTCTTTCCTGACTTTCTATTTCTAGACGTCTTTCTTCTATCTCAAGACGTTTCATTTCTAGTTGAAATCGGAACTGTTCAGACATCTGACCTTCAACTTTATATCCCTCCGCGCTTGATTCTACTTTCAACTTGCCAGTCGCAATCAACACATCTTTTATCTGCTGTGTCAACACAGTCCTCGATGGTGTAGTTTCAGTAACTTCTATCTTTAAGATCTCAGCGATCTCTTTTAACTTCTTTATTGATAAAGTTTTCAGAACTTCTTCTTCTGGATTTTCAATAAATTCCATTCTTTAGTTAAGAGATTTATAAAGTGGTAAATTTTTCCAACTTACGTTTTTCCAATCGGAAGAATGAATTCAGCGTTATTAGGCTTGCTCAGTAGGTCACGGCTTTACACACAACACAACACAACTTGAATATATGCTTCACTATACAACTATATCGGACGCAGCCCTCAAATTATTATGGCCCTCTATATGATGACTATTAGTACGACTCGTTAAATCGGATTCAATGAATATAGTTGTATTTTTATTAGAAGTCTCTAGATTCTGCTAATCTGTAGCCCAAGCTAGGGGTTCCTTGACTGACAGGTCTATGCAGCAATGTAGTTATATTCGTGATAATTATCTTCAACACCTTTCTCAACAATGATAGATCAAACAACTCCAGTTGTTGAATAAACAATTTTATTTAAATTGTAGACTCAATATAAACGATCAATAAACTTCATCAACTGATGGCAACATAAGTTTCAATACAATGGCATACAATATACAAATGAATATAGCGACTTCACTCTACAAACGTTTAAGCTGAACTACTTTAAGGAGGTCGGGACTTAACAAAGAAAACTATCATCGAAGATTCTACAGGGTCTTAATACGCATTTTAACCTCTTTCTCTATAATTACTACGATCCAGAATTATCCTCCAATTTCCACGGGATTTGAACGAATTATTTTATTTAAACTGCCCTCAGGGCATAAAGGTCAAACCTTGGTCGCTTTGGACTCTGATACGCACTTGTTAAGAGGTCAATGCCTTACTACGTCATTCCTCTATGACCGATATTCGTAACAATAGGGATTCTAAAACAATAGGAATCTATAGCATAGGGATTCTAAAACAATAGGAATCTATAGCATAGGGATTATAAAACAATAGGAATCTATAGCATAGGGATTATAAAACAATAGGAATCTATAGCATAGGGATTCTAAAACAATAGGAATCTAAAGCATAGGGATTATAAAACAATAGGAATATATAGCATAGGGATTCTAAAAGAATAGGAATCTATAGCATAGGGATTCTAAAACAATAGGAATCTAATAGCATAGGGATTCTAAAACAATATTAATCTATAGCAATGGGGTTCTAAAACAATAGGAATCTATAGCATAGGAACTCTAAAACAATAGGAATCTATAGCATAGGGATTCTAAAACAATAAGAATCTAATAGCATAGGGATTCTAAAACAATATTAATCTATAGCAATGGGGTTCTAAAACAATAGGAATCTATAGCATAGGGATTCTAAAATAATAGGAATCTATAGCATAGGGATTCTAAAACAATAGGAATCTATAGCATAGGGATTCTAAAACAATAGGAATCTAAAGCATAGGGATTATAAAACAATAGGAATCTATAGCATAGGAACTCTAAAACAATAGGAATCTATAGCATAGGGATTCTAAAACAATAGGAATCTAATAGCATAGGGATTCTAAAACAATATTAATCTATAGCAATGGGGTTCTAAAACAATAGGAATCTATAGCATAGGGATTCTAAAATAATAGGAATCTATAGCATAGGGATTCTAAAACAATAGGAATCTATAGCATAGGGATTCTAAAACAATAGGAATCTAAAGCATAGGGATTATAAAACAATAGGAATCTATAGCATAGGAACTCTAAAACAATAGGAATCTATAGCATAGGGATTCTAAAACAATAGGAATCTATAGCATAGGGATTCTAAAACAATAGGAATCTATAGCATAGGAACTCTAAAACAATAGGAATCTATAGCATAGGGATTCTAAAACAATAGGAATCTATAGCATAGGGATTCCAAAACAATAGGAATCTATAGCATAGGGATTCCAAAACAATAGGAATCTATAGCATAGGGATTCTAAAACAATAGGAATCTATAGCATAGGGATTCCAAATCAATAGGAATCTATAGCATAGGGATTCTAAAACAATAGGAATCTAAAGAATAGGGATTCTAAGACAATAGGAATCTTTAGCGTAGATATTCTAAAACAATAGGAATCTATAGTATAGGGATTCTAAGACAATAGGAATCTATAGCATAGGGATTCTAAAACAATAGGAATCTATAGCATAGGGATTCTAAAACAATAGGAATCTATAGCATAGGGATTCCAAATCAATAGGAATCTATAGCATAGGGATTCTAAAACAATAGGAATTCTAAAACATTAGGAATCTATAGCATAGGGATTCTAAGACAATAGGAATTCTAAAACAATAGGAATCTATAGCATAGGGATTCTAAAACAATAGGAATTCTAAAACAATAGGAATCTATAGCATAGGGATTCTAAGACAATAGGAATCTTTAGCGTAGGGATTCTAAAACAATAGGAATCTATAGCATAGGAACTCTAAAACAATAGGAATCTATAGCATAGGGATTCTAAAACAATAGGAATTCTTAAACAATAGGAATCTATAGCATAGGGATTCTAAGACAATAGGAATCTTTAGCGTAGGGATTCTAAAACAATAGGAATCTATAGCATAGGAACTCTAAGACAATAGGAATCTTTAGCATAGGAATTCTAAAACAATAGGAATCTATAGCATAGGGATTCTAAAACAATAGGAATCTATAGCATAGGGATTCCAAAACAATAGGAATCTATAGCATAAGGATTCTAAAACAATAGGAATCTATAGCATAGGGATTCTAAGACAATAGAAATCTTTAGCGTAGGGATTCCAAAACAATAGGAATCTATAGCATAGGGATTCTAAAACAATAGGAATCTAAAGCATAGGGATTCTAAGACAATAGAAATCTTTAGCGTAGGGATTCTAAAACAATAAGAATCTATAGCATAGGAACCCTAAAACAATAGGAATCTATAGCATAGGGATTCCAAAACAATAGGAATCTATAGCATAGGAACTCTAAAACAATAGGAATCTATAGCATAGGGATTCTAAGAAAATAGGAATCTTTAGCGTAGGGATTCTAAAACAATAGGAATCTATAGTATAGGAATTCTAAAACAATATGAATCTATAGCATAGGGATTCAAAAACAATAGGAATTCTAAAACAATAAGAATCTATAGCATGGGGATTCTAAGACAATAGGAATCTTTAAGCGTAGGGATTCTAAAACAATAGGAATCTATAGCATAGGGATTCTAAGACAATAGGAATCTTTAGCATAAGAACTCTAAATCAATAGGAATCTATAGCATAGGAATTCTAAAACAATAGGAATCTATAGCATAGGGATTCTATAAAAATAGGAATCTATAGCATAGGGATTCTAAAACAATAGGAATCTATAGCATAGGGATTCTATAACAATAGGAATCTATAGCATAGGGATTCTAAAATAATAGGAATCTATAGCATAGGGATTCTAAAACAATAGGAATCTAAAGCATAGGGATTATAAAACAATAGGAATCTATAGCATAGGGATTCTAAAACAATAGGAATCTATAGCATAGGGATTCTATAACAATAGGAATCTATAGCATAGGGATTCTAAAATAATAGGAATCTATAGCATAGGGATTCTAAAACAATAGGAATCTATAGCATAGGGATTCTAAAACAATAGGAATCTATAGCATAGGGATTCTATAACAATAGGAATCTATAGCATAGGGATTCTAAAATAATAGGAATCTATAGCATAGGGATTCTATAACAATAGGAATCTATAGCATAGGAATTCTAAAACAATAGGAATATATAGCATAGGGATTCTAAAACAATAGGAATCTATAGCATAGGGATTCTATAACAATAGGAATCTATAGCATAGGGATTCTAAAATAATAGGAATCTATAGCATAGGGATTCTAAAACAATAGGAATCTAAAGCATAGGGATTATAAAACAATAGGAATCTATAGCATAGGGATTCCAAAACAATAGGAATATATAGCATAGGGATTCTAAAACAATAGGAATCTATAGCATAGGGATTCTAAAACAATAGGAATCTATAGCATAGGGATTCTAAGACAATAGGAATCTTTAGCGTAGGGATTCTAAAACAATAGGAATCTATAGCATAGGGATTCTAAGACAATATGAATCTATAGCGTAGGGATTCTAAGACAATTGGAATCTATAGCATAGGGATTCTAAAACAATAGGAATCTATAGCATAGGGATTCTAAGACAATAGGAATCTTTAGCGTAGGGATTCTAAAACAATAGGAATCTATAGCATAGGGATTCTAAAACAATAGGAATCTATAGCATAGGGGTTCCAAAACAATAGGAATCTATAGCATAGGGATTCTAAAACAATAGGAATCTATAGCATAGGGATTCGAAAACAATAGGAATCTATAGCAATGGGGTTCTAAAACAATAGGAATCTATAGCATAGGGATTCTAAAACAATAGGAATCTTTAGCATAGGGATTCTAAAACAATAGGAATCTATAGCATAGGGATTCTAAAACAATAGGAATATATAGCATAGGGATTCTAAAGCAATAGGAATCTATAGCATAGGGATTCTAAAACAATAGGAATCTATAGCATAGGGATTCTAAAACAATAAGAATCTTTAGCATAGGAACTCTTAAACAATATGAATCTATAGCATAGGGATTCTAAAACAATAGGAATCTATAGCATAGGAACTCTAAAACAATAGGAATCAATAGCATAGGGATTCTAAAACAATAGGAATTTTAAAACAATAGGAATCTATAGCATAGGGATTCTAAGACAATAGGAATCTTTAGCGTAGGGATTCTAAAACAATAGGAATCTATAGCATAGGGATTCTAAAACAATAGGAATCTATAGCATAGGGATTCTAAAACAATAAGAATCTATAGCATAGGGATTCTAAGACAATAGAAATCTTTAGCGTAGGGATTCTAAAACAATAGGAATCTATAGCATAGGAACTCTAAAACAATAGAAATTAATAGCATAGGGATTCTAAAACAATAGGAATTCTAAAACAATAGGAATCTATAGCATAGGGATTCTAAGACAATAGGAATCTATAGCGTAGGGATTCTAAAACAATAGGAATCTATAGCATAGGAACTCTAAAACAATAGGAATCAATAGCATAGGGATTTTAAAACAATAGGAATTCTAAAACAATAGGAATCTATAGCATAGGGATTCTAAGACAATAGGAATCTTTAGCGTAGGGATTCTAAAACAATAGGAATCTATAGCATAGGGATTCTAAAACAATAGGAATCTATAGCATAGGAACTCTAAAACAATAGGAATCTATAGCATAGGGATTCTAAAACAATAGGAATCTATAGCATAGGGATTCTAAAACAATAGGAATCTATAGCATAGGGATTCTAAAACAATAGGAATCTATAGCATAGGGATTCTAAAACAATAGGAATCTATAGCAAAGGGATTCTAAGACAATAGGAATCTATAGCATAGGAACTCTAAAACAATAGGAATCAATAGCATAGGGATTCTAAAACAATAGGAATTCTAAAACAATAGGAATCTTTAGCGTAGGGATTCTAAAACAATAGGAATCTATAGCATAGGGATTCCAAAACAATAGGAATCTATAGCATAGGGATTCTAAAACAATAGGAATGTATAGCATAGGGATTCCTAAACAATAGGAATCTATAGCATAGGAACTCTAAAACAATAGGAATCTATAGCATAGGGATTCTAAGACAATATGAATCTTTAGCGTAGGGATTCTAAAACAATAGGAATCTATAGCATAGGGATTCTAAAACAATAGGAATCTATAGCATAGGGATTCCAAAACAATAGGAATCTATAGCATAGGGATTCTAAAACAATAGGAATCTATAGCATAGGGATTCGAAAACAATAGGAATCTATAGCAATGGGGTTCTAAAACAATAGGAATCTATAGCATTGGGATTCTAAAACAATAGGAATCTTTAGCGTAGGGATTCTAAAACAATAGGAATCTATAGCATAGGGATTCTAAGACAATAGGAATCTTTAGCATAGGAACTCTAAAACAATAGGACTCTTTAGCATAGGAATTCTAAAACAATAGGAATCAATAGCATAGGGATTCTAAAACAATAGGAATCTATAGCATAGGGATTCTAAGACAATAGGAATCTTTAGCGTAGGGATTCTAAAACAATAGGAATCTATAGCATAGGGATTCTAAAACAATAGGAATCTATAGCATAGGGATTCCAAAACAATAGGAATCTATCGCATAGGGATTCTAAAACAATAGGAATCTATAGCATAGGGATTCGAAAACAATAGGAATCTATAGCAATGGGGTTCTAAAACAATAGGAATCTATAGCATTGGGATTCTAAAACAATAGGAATCTTTAGCATAGGGATTCTAAAACAATAGGAATCTATAGCATAGGGATTTTAAATTAATAGGTATATATAGCATAGGGATTCTAAAACAATAGGAATCTATAGCAAAGGGATTCTAAAACAATAGGAATCTATAGCATAGGGATTCTAAAACAATAAGAATCTTTAGCATAGGAACTCTTAAACAATATGAATCTATAGCATAGGGATTCTAAAACAATAGGAATCTATAGCATAGGAACTCTAAAACAATAGGAATCAATAGCATAGGGATTCTTAAACAATAGGAATTCTAAAACAATAAGAATCTATAGCATAGGGATTATAAGACAATAGGAATCTTTAGCGTAGGGATTCTAAAACAATAGGAATCTATAGCATAGGGATTCTAAAACAATAGGAATCTATAGCATAGGGATTCTAAAACAATAGGAATCTATAGCATAGGGATTCTAAGACAATAGAAATCTTTAGCGTAGGGATTCTAAAACAATAGGAATCTATAGCATAGGAACTCTAAAACAATAGGAATTAATAGCATAGGGATTCTAAAACAATAGGAATTCTAAAACAATAGGAATCTATAGCATAGGGATTCTAAGACAATAGGAATCTATAGCGTAGGGATTCTAAAACAATAGGAATCTATAGCATAGGAACTCTAAAACAATAGGAATCAATAGCATAGGGATTCTAAAACAATAGGAATTCTAAAACAATAGGAATCTATAGCATAGGGATTCTAAGACAATAGGAATCTTTAGCGTAGGGATTCTAAAACAATAGGAATCTATAGCATAGGGATTCTAAGACAATAGGAATCTTTAGCGTAGGGATTCTAAAACAATAGGAATCTATAGCATAGGGATTCTAAGACAATAGGAATCTTTAGCGTAGGGATTCTAAAACAATAGGAATCTATAGCATAGGGATTCTAAAACAATAAGAATCTATAGCATAGCAACTCTAAAACAATAGGAATCTATAGCATAGGGATTCTAAAACAATAGGAATTCTAAAACAATAGGAATCTATAGCATAGGGATTCTAAGACAATAGGAATCTTTAGCGTAGGGATTCTAAAACAATAGGAATCTATAGCATAGGGATTCTAAAACAATAGGAATCTATAGCATAGGAACTCTAAAACAATAGGAATCTATAGCATAGGGATTCTAAAACAATAGGAATCTATAGCATAGGGATTCTAAAACAATAGGAATCTATAGCATAGGGATTCTAAAACAATAGGAATCAATAGCATAGGGATTCTAAAACAATAGGAATTCTAAAACAATAGGAATCTTTAGCGTAGGGATTCTAAAACAATAGGAATCTATAGCATAGGGATTCCAAAACAATAGGAATCTATAGCATAGGGATTCTAAAACAATAGGAATGTATAGCATAGGGAATCCAAAACAATAGGAATCTATAGCATAGGAACTCTAAAACAATAGGAATCTATAGCATAGGGATTCTAAGACAATAGGAATGTATAGCATAGGGATTCCAAAACAATAGGAATCTATAGCATAGGAACTCTAAAACAATAGGAATCTATAGCATAGGGATTCTAAAACAATAGGAATCTATAGCATAGGGATTCTAAGACAATAGGAATCTTTAGCGTAGGGATTCTAAAACAATAGGAATCTATAGCATAGGGATTCTAAGACAATAGGAATCTTTAGCATAGGAACTCTAAAACAATAGGACTCTTTAGCATAGGAATTCTAAAACAATAGGAATCTATAGCATAGGGATTCTAAAACATGGGTTGGCAATCTACGGCAAGCGTGCCAGTCTTGGCATAAAAGCTATTCTCATTTTCACGAGAAAGATCTCCTTATAAGGCATCTCAAGTCTCATCTTTAAATATATTGATTGGTGGCGCAGATTGACTGATGGCACGCTGATAGAATCAGACATCCTACTTTGGCACACTATTATCAAAACATTGCCTACCCCTGGCACACACTAGGGCTACACATCTACATATTAAAAAATAACAACAACAAACTTCTAGCTCGTGCAACTGGTTTCACTAAAGTGTTCTGAGTGTAAAGCTTTAACTGTACTTGGAATTGATAATTAGACATAATTTGATATATATAGAAGTTATAGTTATTCATGTAAACAAAATATCTTTAAAACTAAACAAGTCCCACTCCATTCATTTTTTACCAGGGGAAAAAAAAGAAATATCAACATCTTTTGCAAAAAAAACAGTAAAAAAAAACTGTGAATAAAATATGAATCGATGTGCTCTTGGAGATGACAGAGCCTGAGCAAAGGGCACGCAACTCCAAGTGATTAGTCTAGACGCTGTTTCTCTCCCCCTGACTATCGATTGTCAAAGGGAGGATGTTGTTCAAATTAACACCATTAAACATTTATAATTGCATTGGATATAACTTCACAGTGTTACTAATGAGGAGAAAAACAATCTTGATTTCACGTGCTTGCTCTGTCTGTACTATATATAGCCACTAGCATCAACTCTTGTCTCTTTGTTTGGATTACATTGTAGTCTTCATTATTATGTTGTTGTTATTTTACTTTCAGATTGGTTCTACTTGACCCGCGGACACACTGTAGCCCGACACACATTTTATTTATTATATAAAATAATAGCAGCATCGACACAAAAAATAAAAACACAACAAGAACACATTGAACAATATGCATCTATATTATATAAACAATGTAAAAGAATGTACAGCACTACACAAAGATTTAATAATGAACAAAGAAACTTATGTATACATATAATAATATAGTTATATATAGTGTTACGGCTTGCTAGTGTTTAGTGTCAATGGACAAGTCTTAACGTGTATGCATGTATAAAAAGTCACGTGCAAAAACATTTCCGTTCTTATTCGATCATTTTTTTCGAAACAATGTATGTGTGCTACTTTACTGGTTGTACTCAAATTTGTTGGGGATTAAAATTTATGTCATTTCCAATAGATGTCTACAAAACAAAACAATGTATTGTGAAAGTCAGAAGTGAAAAATCACCTTTTTAAAATATCAAACTTATTGCTTAATGCAAAATAAATTTTGTTATTCGTTTTTATGAATTTACGCATTTTGTTTTTCAAAAACCAAGAAAACGCAACTCTTGACTCATTTATTTTGTAAACAAATAAAACATTTACCTCACGCGACAAACACTTGAGTATTAATTATCGCCTGTTCACTTTTGATGTTAAAAACGGATTCCTCTTAACTCTTAACTAATATTGTATCCTTTGTATAATTCTAAAAGACTAGAACTGGCCGTCGAGGTTGAAATCAATTGTCAAACACCAGCAAAAGCTTGCTTTTTTTGTTTATTAGTTTAAAAATAGAACAGGAAGTTCACGAACATTCGGGTTCAAAAGTTCACGCCTCATTAAGACTTGTCAATAGCGTATACAAAATGTATGCCTTTTTAAGTATAATAAGTGAGGCATTTTAAAAATAATAAATGTTCATTTCTTGCTGCTGAACGGTCAAGTTAGACTAGAAAACTACTTAGCCTATATAAATAACAAAAAGCAATTTCAAGTGCGGCTTAGTGTTATTACTTACATTAAAAACAATGATTATAAATGATACACATGCAACTAAGAGATCGACTTTACAAGTAAACAGATAGCCTGTTGTTGCACAGCTAACGATGTCGCATTTCACCGCATTACACCGAAGACTAACATAAACAGTTTTACACAGTTTTTAAATCACTTAAATTGTAGGTTATGCCGAAAAAAGGAACAAAAAGAAACCAAAAAAGTCTATTATTGTAAGTAGAGAAATGGTTACATCAGCAATATGCATTATGTTGCTGGGATGTGTGAAGCAGTGTGAACTCTCTTCAAGACTGAATGTCACAAACGCCGGGGACATTGGACATAGCTCGTCGTAATGATAATGTAAGAAAATGAGCACACGCTTAGTTGTTCAAGCTTAGGTTCAATAGCATAATCTAAGAAAGTTAAATGCGCGTGTGTTAGTCATTTTCCACAAAATGTTATTAGTATTGTCATTGTAAGGTATATTGTGTACTCATTCCAATATACCTTACTCAATGTTCCTTTCGTCTACGCCAGTGTCAATGATATATGTACCGCATGGGCGCACTCAGAAAATTTTCTAAAGGGGGGGGGGGGCAAAATATTTATAGTAATTTTTTACCCATTTTCTGCTAGCGTCCCACTTATGGGACACTTCGTAAAAACAAAATCCTTTAAAATACGTGAATGCCTTATAAATACAAAAATTTGTTTTTTGCTTTGCACGATAAATAGACTTTAATTCTAACTTAGATTTTCGAACAAAATTTTACTTTTAATAAGATTTACATGATCTTGACCTTTCAACTTGTAAAATTTGATGAAAAAAATAAACATTCTCAAAAGTAAGTACACATTTATCAAAAATGATTTAATTTTTATATACAAATAAAACCACATGAAATATGTAATTTCATTATTTATCTATTAATTATAACAATAGAAATAATAAAATACCCACATTGACTTCGTTTTATCAAGTGTTAAACAAACGTGCCACAAGTAAGACAGTAGCAACGAATGTCCCCGTGTAAAACGTCCCATTTATGGGACAGTAGCTAGTAGCATGCTCAGTTTTTTTTTTATAAAGTCTTTTTTTTTTTTTTAAATGTATTTTTTGTTTAACTTTGATGTTTAGAGTGTTAAATATTGAAGCTACGCTTAAATGTAAGAACTAGATCATAGTTTTTGGATAAGATTTTTAATAAAAATGTTTTTTTTTAAAATAATTCTATTCGCTTTATAGATAACTTATCTTAAATGTCCATGTAGTTTTTTTTTACTGGATTCAAATGGTCTGTTCATCATCACCCATTCCTTATCCCGTGGGTTGGTCTCTGAGAGGACCATTGTTGACTCCTGTGTCATCACTCGCCACTGGTCACGATTTTGTGCTGCTGTTTGGGCGCCATTCAAGGACAGTCTGGTCCATTCTTTTATATTTTACTCCCACCTTTTCTTCTGTCGGCCGCGCACTACTGTACCCATGGGCCTCAACGTGGCGTAGTGTGTAAACCGCCGATACGTTCCCATTAAGAATGCACCGGCGGGCGAACGCATGGAGACGGCCCCCGCAGGGGGTCCGATATCCATTGCACTGCCAAGAGGCAACGAGTCTCGGTGGGGAGAAAGCAATGGACGCTGCAACCCGTCTCGAGAACCACCCGGTGCCTGGATGCCTGTACCTATAGTATCTAAAGAAAAGTTTCTGGCTCGCTGGGCAGAACACTTCCACTGTGTCCTCAACATGCATTCTACCATCAGCGATGAGGCGATCAATCGACTGACACAGGTAGCAATCAATGAGGGAATGGCTGACCCTCCATCGGAGCTGGAAACAAAAAAGGCCAATTATCTCCTGTCTAGCTGCAAGGCTCCTGGAGCTGACTCGTGTCCTTCCGAAATATATAAATCAGGTGGACACAAACTGGTTGAAAAACTCACGGCTATGTTCTGTGAGATGTGGAAGCAAAAAAATGTCCCACGGGAATTCAAAGATGCAATCATCATCCACCTCTACAAGCGCAATGGCAATCGGCAAGCATGCGACAACCAGAGAGGGATATCGCTTCTGTGCATCGCTGGCAAAATCCTTGCAAGGATACTCTTAAACAGACTTACAGCTCACTTCGACCAGGGTGTATTGCCTGGGAGCCAATGCGGTTTCAGGAAGGAGAGAGGAACCATTGACATGATCTTCGCTGCCCGCCAAATGCAAGAGAAATGCCAGGAACAACATGTACCTCTCTACGCCACTTTTGTAGACCTGACTAAGGCATTTGACACAGTCAGCCGCGAGGGACTCTGTAGAATCATGACCAAATTTGGATGCCCTGACCCGTTCATCGAAATGGTCAGGCAACTCCACGATGGCATGCTCGCCAGAGTCCAAGACCAGGGCAGCTTTTCAGAACCCTTCCAGGTTACAATCGGCGTAAAGCAGAATTGTGTCTTGAAACTTACACTCTTTAGTCGCATGTTTTCAGCCATGCTTTTGGATACCTTCAAAGACAGTGATGTAGGGATCAAACTCCGGTACCGCTTTGATGGTAAGCTGTTCAATCTGAGGAGACTGCAGGCCAAATCTTTGACCCGCATTGAGGAAATAAGGGATGTTTTGTTTGCAAATGACTGCTTTCTGATAGCCTCCACGTAGGCCGACATGCTGCGCAGTATGGACCTGTTCTCAGCGGCATACACTAACCTCGGCTTTATTATCTCAACCAAGAAAACCGAGGTTTTGCACCAGCCTGCTCCTGGATGCCAGCACACTGAACCTTCCATCTCTGTAAATGGACTAAAGCTAAATAATATTGACAGGTTCACATACCTCGACAGTACCCTCCCCCAGTCTGTACATATAGACGATGAAGTAGATCTCAGGATAGTCAGAGCCGGTTCCTCCTTTGGAAGACTGCGGTTTAATGTTTGGAATCAGAAACTCACATCTCCAGGGAGAAGCTAAAACACACATCTACAAGCGTAAGATAGGACGTGCTATCGGCAGTCCAAATAGCTAGTGCGGCACTGTCCAAAAAAGGCTAGGACGCACCTCTTCAGGCGAAAGCTAGGACTCGCTATCGACGGTCCGAATAGTTCACATTTAGTCTGAGTTAGCTATCTCCAGGTAGATGCTAGAGATAAGTATTGGTATGATTCATGCACGCATCATAGTGTTTAGAGAAACGTGAATGGAGTAAAAAGTAGAGCATCGGGGAGGGGGGATGATATGATATCAATATTACAATGGAAGGAGTCGCAGTTGTTACAATTAGTTATAAATGTTTTAATACAAATTTGTTTGTCTATTTTTGTCCAAAAAATGTTTTTATCAATCAATCCGGTAGGGGAGGTGGCAAGATCCAGGGAGGGACGGGGGAAGTGCCCCTCTTTGCCCCCTCCTGCGGGCGCCCATGATGTACCGTACTGAATGCCCCCTTCGTCTACGCAAGTGTCACTTATATATGAACCGTACTGAATGCCCCCTTCGTCTACGCCAGTGTCACTGATATGTGTTCCGTACTGAATGCCCCGTTTGTCTACGCCAGTGTCACTGATATATGTACCTTACTGAATTCCTCCTGCGTCTACGCCAGTGTCACTGATTTATATATCTTACTGAATGACCACATTTGTGTATGCCAGTGTCATTGATAGGTATACCTTACTGAATGCCCACCTTTGTCTACGTCTTTGCCTCTGGTATATTACTTTACTGAATGCCCACCTTTGTCTACGCCTTTGCCTCTGGTATATTACTTTACTGAATGCCCACCTTTGTCTACGCCTTTGCCTCTGGTATATTACTTTACTGAATGCCCACCTTTGTCTACGCCTTTGCCTCTGGTATATTATCTTACTGAATGCCCACCCTTGTCTACGCCTTTGCATCTGATATATAATTCTTTAGATATTACCTTACATCATCGTTCCCAAATATCTAAAGAATATATTTGTAGATCGATCCCACTATCACCCCCTTGCTCTATGTAAGACAAGTTCATATAAGGCATAAACAGTTGATCCAGTCCACAGATATGTTTCTTCCCTTTCTTGTGTTAGCCCACAATATCGCATCGCGTGCCAAAACTTGTCGATGAGATCAAAACAATATATTGTTTGTTTCTCGTTCAATTTGCAATATGAAGAAAAATAATATTGTTTCCTCGACTTGACTGGAGGATTGAAATTATTTCCAACGCCTGCAGTGTAGCCTGTCCGTCTTTTATACAGACTTGTTGTCTGTGTCGGAGTCTGTCTGACATTGAACGAGAGACAACTTTAAGACAAAAGGTAAGATATTCTGTAATTCAATTAGTTAAATTGATGAACTGTGGACTTTGTCAAATAAGTCATATAAAGTCATCCCTTACTATATTGCATTTAAAGTAACTGTCTTTGGTTTTCTTTAACTACATTCTTAAAGTTTCCATATTTTGAGCCATTTTTTGATGTATGTACGTATTTTTAATTAATACTGTTTTCATTAATGTTGCGATAACATATTCTAGTCTTAGAAAATAAATAAAATAAACAAAAAATTATTATTTTTTACTTAAAGCATAATATAAAAAGGAAATTTGGAAATTAGATGACAATGGTACTTCGCGGAATAGCGATAGACAGGAAATAACTGTTTAGTTGAGTTTGTGCAATATGCTGCAATACTGTATAGTTGAGTTTGCACATTATGTTGCAATACTGTATAGTTGTGAGTTAGTGCATTATGTTGCAATACTGTATAGTTGTGTTTTGTGCATTATGTTGCAATACTGTATAGTTAAGCTTGTACATTATGTTGCAATACTGTATAGTTGAGTTTGTACATTATGTTGCAATACTGTATAGTTGAGTTTGTACATTATGTTGCAATACTGCATAGTTGAGTTTGTACATTATGTTGCAATACTGTATAGTTGAGTTTGTACATTATGTTGCAATACTGTATAGTTGAGTTTGTACATTATGTTGCAATACTGTATAGTTGAGTTTGTACATTATGTTGCAATACTGTATAGTTGAGTTTGTACATTATGTTGCAATACTGTATAGTTGAGTTTGTACATTATGTTGCAATACGGTATATTTGAGTTAATGCATTTCGTTGCAATACTGTATAGTTGTGTTTGTGCATTACGTTGCAATACTGTATAGTTGAGTTTGTACATTATGTTGCAATACTGTATAGTTGAGTTTGTACATTATGTCGCTATACTGTATTGTTAAGTTTGTGCATTCTCTTGCAATACGGTATAGTTGAGTTAATGCATTACGTTGCAATACTGTATAATTGTGTTTGTGCATTATGTTGCATACTGTATAGTTATGTTTGTACATTATGTTGCTATACTGTATAGTTGAGTTTGTGCATTATGTCAGGTTGTGTCAGAGTTTTTATTCAACGTACACACAATCTCTTGATTTCATCTACTTAATTTATCTAGGAAAAAGTTCTATATTGTTTTCACAAGAATATGGGACTAATTATTTCTACAGGAACTGTTCTGAATATTGTGAGTTGAGAAATACACTCGAGGTGTGCATTGTAAAAACAATTATGAAACAGATCGATATTTAGTTATAAATACTGTAATTCAACTTTTAACAATTTATGTAATCTTTATTAGAGTCATGTGAATGGGCCTAACCAGAAATTGCCAGTAAGATTCCTCTCGGCCGTACAAATAGTTTTACGAAAATATTTGCCATGTCAAATAATACGCACACAAATTTGAATATATGTGACAAAAAATGTAAAAGAAACAATCTTTTTTTTCAATTAGATCAAATGTAAAACTATAGGCCTAATAGTATAATCCGGACTTAACAGTGTAGCCACAGTCCTAATTACTTTTATTGTTTACATATAGTGCGGGCTGTTGGAGGAGGAAGACTGGGGGGTAGAGAAAATATTACTAAGTACTATTACATTGTATATTATAACAATACTCAGAAGTTGCCACTAATTACACGGATCCAGCAAGGGCTGAAAGTAGTACGTCCAAATGGTCTGCTGGTATAGTAGTACGTCCAAATGATCTGCTGGTTTAGTAGTACTTCCAAAGGGTCTGCTGGTTTAGTAGTACGTCCAAATGAACTGCTGGTTTAGTAGTACGTCCAAATGGTCTGCTGGTTTGTTAGTACTTCCAAATGGTCTGCTGGTTTAGTAATACGTCCAAATGGTCTGCTGGTTTAGTAGTACTTCCAAATCGTCTGCAGGTTTATTAGTACTTTCAAATAGTCTGCTGGTTTATTAGTACTTCCAATTGGTGTGCGGGATTAGTAGAACGTCCAAATGGTCAGCTGGTTTAGTAGTAATTCCAAATGGTCTGCTGGTTTAGTAGTACTTCCAAATGGTCTGCTGGTTTAGTAGTACTTTCAAATAGTCTGCTGGATTAACCGTACGTCCAAATGGTCTGCGGGTTTAGTAGTACTTCCAAATGGTCTGCTGGTTTAGTAGTACTTTCAAATGGTCTGCTGGTTTAGTAGTACGTCTAATGTGTCTGCTGGTTTAGTAGTACTTCCAAATTGTCTGCTGTTTTAGTAGTACGTCAAAATTGTCTGCTGGTTTAGTAGTACGTCTAAATGTTCTGCTGGTTTATTAGTACTTCCAAATGGTCTGCTGGTTTAGTAGTACGTCCAAAAGATCTGCTAGTTTAGTAGTGCTTCCAAATGGTATGCTGGTTTAGTAGTACGTCCAAATGGTCTGCTGGTTTATTAGTACTTCCAAATGGTCTACTGGTTTAGTAGTACGTCCAAATGGTCTGCTGGTTTAGTAGTACTTCCAAATTGTCTGCTGGTTTAGTAGTACGTCCAAATGGTCTGCTGGCTTAGTAGTACGTCCAAATGGTCTGCTGGTTTAAAAGTACTTCCAAATTGTCTGCAGGTTTATTAGTACGTCCAAAGGTCTGCTGGTTTAATAGTACGTCCAAATGGTCTGCTGGTTTATTAGTTCTTCCAAATTGTCTTCTGGTTTAGTAGTACGTCCAAATGGTCTGCTGGTTTAGTAGTACTTCGAAATGGTCTGCTGGTTTAGTAGTATGTATAAATGGTCTGCTGGTTTATTAGTACTTCCAAATGGTCTGTTGGTTTATTAGTACTTCCACATGGTCTGATGGTTTAGTAGTATGTCCAAATGGTCTGATGGTTTATTAGTACTTCCAAATGGTCTATTTGGTTTATTAGTACTTCCAAGTGGTTGCTGGTTTAGTAGTATGTTTAAATGGTCTGCTGATTTATTAGTACTTCCAAATGGTCTGCTGGTTAAGTAGTATGTCCAAATGGTCTGCTTGTTTATTAGTACTTCCAAATGGTCTGATGGTTTAGTAGTATGTCCAAATGGTATGCTGTTTTATTAGTACTACCAAATGGTCTGCTGGTTTAGTAGTACTTCCAAATCGTCTGCTGGTTTAGTAGTACTTCAAAATGGTCTTCTGGTTTAGAAGTACTTCCAAATGGTCTGATGGTTTAGTAGTACTTCCAAATGGTCTGCTGGTTTAGTAGTACGTCCAAATGGTCTGCTGGTTGAGTAGTACGTCTAACTGTTCTGCTGGTTTATTATAACTTCTAAATGGTCTGCTAGTTTAGTAGTACGTCCAAAAGGTCGGCTGGTTTAGTAGTACTTTCAAATAGTCTGCTGCTTTAGTAGTACGGCCAAACGGTCTGCTGGTTTCTTAGTACGTCCAAATGGTCTGCTAGTTTAGGAGTACGTTCAAATGGTCTGCTGGTTTAGTAGTACTTCCAAATTGTCAGCTGGTTTAGTAGTACTTCCAAATGGTCTGCTGGTTTGGTAGAACGTCCGAATAGTATGCTGGTTTAGTAGTACTTCCAAATTGTCTGCTGGTTTAGTAGTACGTCTAAATGGTCTGCTGGTTTATTGGTACTTCCAAATGGTCTGCTGGTTTAGTAGTACGTTTAAAAAGTCTGCTGGTTTAGTAGTGCGTCCAAATGGTCTGCTGGTTTAGTAGTATGTCCAAATGGTCTGCTGGATTAGTTAGACGTCCAAATGATCTGCTTGTTTAGTATCACTTCCAAATGGTCTGCTGGTTTAGTAGTACTTTCAAATGGTCTGCTGGTTTAGTAGTACGTCTAATGTGTCTGCTTGTTTAGTAGTACTTCCAAATTGTCTGCTGGTTTAGTATTACGTCCAAATGGTCCGCTGGTTTAATAGTACGTCTAAATGGTCTGCTGGTTTTTTAGTACTTCCAAATAGTCTGATGGTTTAGTAGTACTTCCAAATGGTCTGCTGGTTTAGTAGTACGTCTAAATAGTCTGCTGGTTTAGTAGTACGTCCAAATGGTCTGCTGGTTGAGTAGTACGTCTAACTGTTCTGCTGGTTTATTATAACTTCTAAATGGTCTGCTAGTTTAGTAGTACGTCCAAAATGTCGGCTGGTTTAGTAGTACTTTCAAATAGTCTGCTGCTTTAGTAGTACGGCCAAACGGTCTGCTGGTTTCTTAGTACGTCCAAATGGTCTGCTGGTTTAGTAGTACGTTCAAATGGTCTGCTGGTTTAGTAGTACTTCCAAATTGTCAGCTGGTTTAGTAGTACTTCCAAATGGTCTGCTGGTTTGGTAGAACGTCCGAATAGTATGCTGGTTTAGTAGTACTTCCAAATGGTCTGCTGGTTTAGTTTTACTTTCACATGGTCTGCTGGTTTAGTAGTACGTTTAATGTGTCTGCTGGTTTAGTAGTACTTCCAAATTGTCTGCTGGTTTAGTAGTACGTCTAAATGGTCTGCTGGTTTATTGGTACTTCCAAATGGTCTGCTGGTTTAGTAGTACGTTTAAATAGTCTGCTGGTTTAGTAGTACGTCCAAATGGTCTGCTGGTTTAGTAGTACGTCTAAATGGTCTGCTGGTTTATTGGTACTTCCAAATGGTCTGCTGGTTTAGTAGTACGTTTAAAAAGTCTGCTGGTTTAGTAGTGCGTCCAAATGGTCTGCTGGTTTAGTAGTATGTCCAAATGGTCTGCTGGTTTAGTTAGACGTCCAAATGATCTGCTTGTTTAGTATCACTTCCAAATGGTCTGCTGGTTTAGTAGTACTTTCAAATGGTCTGCTGGTTTAGTAGTACGTCTAATGTGTCTGCTTGTTTAGTAGTACTTCCAAATGGTCTGCTCGTTTGGTAGTACGTCCGAATGGTCGGCTGGTTTAGTAGTACTTCCAAATGGTCTGCTGGTTTAGTTTAACTTTCAAATGGTCTGCTGGTTTAGTAGTACGTTTAATGTGTCTGCTGGTTTATTGGTACTTCCAAATGGTCTGCTGGTTTAGTAGTACGTTTAAAAAGTCTGCTGGTTTAGTAGTGCGTCCGAATGGTCTGCTGGTTTAGTAGTACTTCCAAATGGTCTGCTGGTTTAGTAGTATGTCCAAATGGTCTGCTGGTTTATTAGTACTTCCAAATGGTCTGTTGGTTTAGTAGTACGTCCAGATGGTCTGCTGGTTTATTAGTACTTCCAAAGGGTCTGCTGGTTTAGTAGTACTTCCAAATGGTCTGCTGGTTTAGTAGTAAGTCCAAATTGTCTGCTGGTTTATTAGTACTTCCAAATGGTCTGCTGGTTTAGTAATACGTCCAAATGGTCTGCTGGTTTATTAGTACTTCAAAATGGTCTGCTGGTTTAGTATTACGTCCAAATGGTCTGCTGGTTTATTAGTACTTCCAAATGGTCTGCTGGTTTAGCAGTATGTCTAATTGTTTCCACTGGTTTATTAGTACTTCCAAATGGTCTGCTAGCTTAGTAGTATGTCCAAATGGTCTGCTGGTTTATTAGTACTTCCAAACGGTCTGCTGGCTTAGTAGTATGTCCGAATGGCCTGCTTGTTTAGTTATAAAGCCAAATGGCCTGCTTGTTTAGTTATAAAGCCAAATGGTCTGCTGGTTTAGTTATAAAGCCAAATGGTCTGCTGGTTTAGGTTCCACAAGTGGCATCATTAACATAAGTCCCTATTGTAAGTAACTTATTCTTTTCAACTATGTTTTGTCATTTGTTTTGTCTTTTTAAACACTTTCTCTTCTCCCTCTGTCCTCTCGACCTTTCTTTTTCTCTCTAACTCTCACTCATTCTCTCTCTTTCTCTCATACATACACACACACACACACACAAACACACACACACACAGTCTCTTTAAACTTAATTGCAAATTTTATAAGGTTTTATTATTATATTTCAATGATTTTAATGAATTTAACACGCGATAATTCAATCATCATCTGTTCAACTCTAGCTCGCGTTACAGTTTTATAATAGTCATTTATTTAGAATAACTATATAGTCATTGCTTTGTACCTTTGTGCAAGTAGTATGTATTCTATTATATTCTACAGCTCCTTATATATCTTGATCAAAGTAACTTTTCTGCTCGTGTTGCTATAAATATAGCACAGACCTTCCCACAAGTTGATCAGCGTCCTAATGAAGGGTATATTTACACTAATAGAGCACTGGTAACCATGGACTCTAGGGGGAGAAAACTGTGATATACGTCAAGACCACACACTACGACTTTCTTGAGTTATGTCCCTTTGGGAATCGTCTATTAACGAAATGGACACGAGTCAAGACCAAGGTAGCAGGGGAGATAATGTTTGCATCGCTAGAAAAATAACAAGTTTGTGGGCCCTCGTTGTTTGTTTGGAGTTTGGACTAACCATACTGCATTCCCCTCTTAGACTCCTTAAACCGTTCGCCTTAGCAGACAAGAGATTGTTGATTCTATTAGTCAAGCGTATATCTTAAAATGTATGGATAATAACAGATCTGAGAGCACAAGTAAAGCTTAGAGATATTGGCTAGCTTGATGGTTGTTATTTATGTTTATACTGCAATATAGTGGCACATTAAAGAAAAGTAAGGTCGTATTTAAACACTGCCGGCCGGAAAAGTGGTATTGGCACTGTGGCACACATGAAAAAAGAAAAGTATTATTGGCACACAGAAAGAAAGAAATTGATTATTGGCACACAGGAAGTCAAAAAAGTGGTATTGGCACACAGGTAGAGAGAAAAGTATTATTGGCACAAAGGAAGAAAGAAATTGATTATTGGCACACATGAAGAAAGAAAAGTGGCATTGGCAACAGGAAGAAAGACAAGTATTATTAGTACACAGGAAGAAAGAAAAGTATTATTGGCACACAGGAAGAAAGAAAATAATTATAGGCACACAGGAAGAAAGAAAAGAATCATTGGCACACGGGAAGAAAGAAAAGTGGTATTGGCACACAGGAAGAAAAAAAAGTATTGGCATACAGGAAGAAAGAAAAGAATTATTTTCACACAGGAAGAAAGAAAAGAAATAATTATTGTCACTCAGGAAGCATAAAAATATTTTTTGGCACATAGAAAGAAAGAAAAGTGGTATTGGCACACAGGAAGAAAAAAAAGTATTGGCATACAGGAAGAAAGAAAAGAATTATTTTCACACAGGAAGAAAGAAAAGAAATAATTATTGTCACTCAGGAAGCATAAAAATATTTTTTGGCACATAGAAAGAAAGAAAAGTGGTATTGGCACACAGGAAGAAAAAAAAGTATTGGCATACAGGAAGAAAGAAAAGAATTATTTTCACACAGGAAGAAAGAAAAGAAATAATTATTGTCACTCAGGAAGCATAAAAATATTTTTTGGCACACAGGAAGAAAGAAAAGTATGATTGGCACACAGGAAGAAAGAAAAGTATTATTGCCACACAGGAAGAAAGAAAAGTATGATTGGCACACAGGAAGAAAGAAAAGTATTATTGCCACACAGGAAGAAAGAAAAGTATGATTGGCACACAGGAAGAAAGAAAAGTATGATTGGCACACAGGAAGAAAGAAAAGTATGATTGGCACACAGGAAGAAAGAAAAGTATTATTGCCACACAGGAAGAAAGAAAAGTATGATTGGCACACAGGAAGAAAGAAAAGTATTATTGCCACACAGGAAGAAAGAAAAGTATGATTGGCACACAGGGAGAAAGAAAAGTGGTATTGACACACGTTTGTTCAAATTTTAATATAAGTCTACGTTTATAAAATGTGAGGTTACGTTTGTTAAAATTTGAGGTTACGTTTGTTCAAATTTGAGGTTAAGTTTGTTCAAATTTGAGGTTACGTTTGTTCAAATATTTCAAACCTGTCAGCGGTTGCCCAATTTCTACCACAATATATTTAATTATTTCAAAAATGTTTACTAAATCGAATTTGAAAAAAAATGTAACTTCAGAACTTTTTCTTTCCTTTTTGTCAAAACCAAGCTTAGTAAAACACTAAGTGTATTAAAACTACATTTAATATAAAATAAGTTCTTACAATCCATAAATACAGATATTGTTAATTAAACAAGAATTAATGTGTGAAACCTGCCTAAGTCTAAACATAGAAACAGCTGATCTAATACATTAATAGCTGACGGGGAAACATCCAAACAAATACAATACATGGCGTCTATTGCGAGTGGTCCCTTTGGTAATCAAGCTAAATTGGCCAAATAGAGAGTATCTGATCTGAATGTGTCTACACGACCATGTCAAAATATTTGTCACAATCCTAGGTTGCATTTAGACAATGGAATTTGGAGTCTTGCTTTTGTACAGACACGAACATAGCTCTAGTTTTGTCTGTTTCCATAATTTGTTAAGTAGACTCCTATTAATTCTGTTAGTATACTACAGATCAGTGAAAAATGATATAACTTTCTGGGTAAACGATCAATAAACACAACGCTTATACGAACACACACTCATAAACAATAACATAACGTATAAATTAAAAACACAAATTCATTACGTACAGCTTAAACACACAAATACATGACATATAACTTATACACACAAATACATTACGTAAAACTTAAACACACAAATTCATTATGTACAACTTAAACACACAAATACATTACGTAAAAATTAAACACACAAATACATTATGTACAACTTAAACACACAAATGCATTATATAGAACTTAAAATCACAAATACATTATGTACAACTTAAACACACAAAAACATTACGTACAAATTTAACACACAAATTTATTACGTGAAACTTAAACACACAAATACAGTATGTACAACTTAAACACAAAAATACATTACGTACAAATTAAACACACAAATACATTACGTACAAATTAAACACACAAATACATTATGTACAACTTAAACACACAAATGCATTACATAGAACTTTAACACACACATACAGTATGTACAACTTAAACACACAAATACATTACATACAACGTAAACACAAATAAACAAATTTTCACATATACTACACACAAATTACACACACATATATCATATAATTTCATTTATTTAGTTTAGAATGCTTTATTTATTTGTTTGCTTTATTCATTTGCTTGCTTTATGAAACATCATATTATAGACCTACACACACACACACACAGACACACACACACATGCACACACACACACACAGGCACACACACAAGAAAACAATATAATAGAAATGATCCGTAAATTGAAGTGTCTCATAACTCCACATTTCATCATCAATTCTCAACAAGTCCTAGTGTCTATCATACATTGAAAAGCTAATCAATCATTCCAGACGTGGCAGGATGTGGCACAAATAGAAGAATTTTATCTTGTTCTTTTTGCTTTTATTCTTTTCTTTTTATAAATCCATTGAGTACAGTAAGAGTTTTTTTTAATTTGATTACATTTTAAAAGAATAAAAACAAATCTTTACAAAATACGAGAATATAAAGAAATAATTGAGATGTAATAAATCTTTGTAAATGAATGCACACTACATGAACAAAAGTGGGATAATCCAACAAATGTAATACACATAAAATGAAATATTAAACAGCACAATAATAAAATTGGCGTTGATATATATAACAGAAATTATATATATATATATATATATATATATATATATATATATATATATATATATATATATATATATATATATATGTATATATATATATATATATAACAATTTCAAATATTTGAAAAGCTTAGACAAATAATAATAATATATTTACAAAAATTATTATTTATGAACATTAAATATCAGTTTCAGAAATGCATATGATTCTCATTGTAATTTGTAATCCATATATCTAGATCTTATAAAATGAAAATAAAAATGATTTAAATATCAACATTTAATTCAATAAAATAGATTTATACAATACAAAAAATAAATAAAGATAATACATAGATCCATTAGGAAAATTCGATCAATTCAATAGCGAATTGAATTAAAAATAGAAAATAATTCAATAGCCAGATGAATTAAAGCGTAATTCGATTCAATATCTGATTGAATTCAATATCTAGCACTTTATATGGACAGCGTGTTGAAAGTTTCTTTTTGATCTGAACAATTAATAAGTGTACTGGAATACATTTTCTTTCTCAACTGTTTGAACAAAAACACAAAAATACGGCTTTTATAGAAATATAAAGTTATGGCTGTAATAAAAACACAAAAATATTGCCTGTAACAATATTATAGGCAGATTGTTTTAAAGCATCAGGAAATAGTTTAAAGTAGTGATTCATTTTCCATTGGCATCCCCGCCCTACTACTCTCTCCTCCCAGACTGATCTGCTACTGCATGCACGGTACTTGTGTGCAATTCGATATCATCGGCTTGGTTGATAAAGATAATATTTGAAGACGAGACAAGGTCCGGCCCGGCCTCAGGCCCCATGACATGATGAATGGAGGGTGGCCAGTGTTGCCACGGAGGGACAGGGAGACATTGTCTCTGTCACAAGGACCGGTCGAACAAACATGGAATGGGCAGAACATTATTGACAAACTCAGTATTAGCACGTGATAAAATTCTACAATTGCCACAAGATGCCTCAGTTGATGCGTTTGTTTATCTTTGGAATAAATAAAAACAAAATATATCCGTCTTTTAAAGCCGTTGCATTATTATTGCGGAGAGAAAGCTATCTTCATATATCTATGAAATAATTGTATTTATGGGCCACACAATCATGGAATTGAATCTAACAATATAGCCTTCACAAAGACAACTTTTATTTGAAAACATAATTTAATATCAAGGTCACGTAGGATCGCATCAAGAATACATTAGTCGAATTCCCGGGAAAATTCAGTTTTCCCTAATTAGAATGTGTAAACTTTATAACATAATGAGATATTGATATTTCAGAACATGTTTCCTCCATCTCCTTAGCGTATAACACCCATGTACCTCCATCTCCTTAGCGTATAACACCATAGCACCTCCATCTCCATAGCGTATAACACCATAGCAACTCCATCTCCTTAGCGTATAACACCAATGCACCTCCATATCCTTAGCGTATAACACCATAGCACCTCCATCTCCTTAGCGTATAACACCATAGCAACTCCATCTCCTTAGCGTATAACACCATAGCACCTCCATCTCCTTAGCGTATAACACCATAGCACCTCCATATCCTTAGCGTATAACACCATAGCAACTCCATCTCTTTAGCGTATAACACCATAGCACCTCCATCTCCTTAGCGTATAACACCATAGCACCTCCATATCCTTAGCGTATAACACCATAGCAACTCCATCTCCTTAGCGTATAACACCATAGCACCTCCATCTCCTTAGCGTATAACACCATAGCAACTCCATCTCCTTAGCGTATAACACCCATGCACCTCCATCTCCTTAGCGTATAACACCAATGCACCTCCATATCCTTAGCGTATAACACCCATGCACCTCCATCTCCTTAGCGTATAACACCCATGCACCTCCATCTCCTTAGCGTATAACACCCATGCACCTCCATCTCCTTAGCGTATAAAATCCATGCACCTCCATCTCCTTAGCGTATAACACCCATGCACCTCCATCTCCTTAGCGTATAACATTCATGCACCTCCACCTCCTTAGCGTATAACACCCATGCACCTCCATCTCCTTAGCGTATAACACCCATGCACCTTTAAAAGGAAATGTATCTCCAAGACATATGTTTACTTTAGCCCACGGTAATTCACAGAACTTGTACATAGAGAATAAGAAACGTTCGGCTAGCGGCAGCACGGAGGTTTCGTGTTCGAATCCTGATGATGGCTAGGATTTCTTCCCCGGTCGCAAACCTGCGTCTACCCAGCTCTGATTGATACCTGATATTAATTTGGGGAAGGGGGGATATATAGGCAACTGGTAATTGTGTTAGCCACATAATCTACTAGTATGCCGTGGCAAAAACGAATTCTGAACGCTGCTTCACAAGCCCTATAGATCAACTTGAACAGAACAGTGATATAGAAGTCACCTGCTTATTATTGTTAGCAGTACAGTTCTATTTGTACTGTTGCTAGCATTCGTTTCTTACATCATTGCCTCTTATATTCACTTGAATTATATTTACATGCAATTATAACTGGATTATTTCAAAATACATTATATTCTTAATCAGTGGTTTTATATCGTTCTAAAAAACAACAACAACCAAGTCATTGAGGAAATACAACCTCCCTTTTGGTGTAATACATTAAATATTGGTTTCTTTTTCTACACATTCAAGAAATGAAAGACACAAATAAAAGTCCTATTAATTTACTTCCTACTTTTAACCAATGACCAGTCTTCTCAGTTTGTGCAAATTTTCTATAGCATGGGAATTCTGACATGGTTTCAAAACATTTAATCATTTCCTGAAAATACAAACAATAACCCAAAGAATAGGTAAAGAACAGAATGCGCAATAGCATTTTCTTCTGTTTCCGGAAGGAAGTAATACCGACGCCATACTGTTTAAACGCAGCTCTATATTTATGCTTTTTTACAATATCTTTTTCTTCAAATCTACACACCGAACACCCTAAGTTAATGTTTCAGGCAAAAGGTACTAAAAATGTTTTATAATAAACTGCAACAATGATGCGAAAACGATTGATTATCGTACAAATAAGCATGTCTTTTCTGACTCCATAATCATTAGGGATAAACAACGGTATGTTCAAAAGTTGTAACAACCCTATATTAACTCAGATTATATAATATTAGTAGCCTTGCTTTAGTCCTAAGATTGCTAAGAGTAGATATCATTAATTAAAAAAGCCTTTTTATTTATGGTAGGCCTAGATATTCTTTCTCATTTTACTATAGATCTAGTAGCGTGTCTATTATAGCGACTCCTGCATTGCGTCAAAAAATGACGGAATCTTAGCTTCACTTTTAGTGACTGCGCATATAGGGATTGCGCATTCTGTTCTATACCTATTCTGTGCAATAGCCCAAGTTTTGTAATGCTCAATTCGAGGTTAATTTTATTAAAGAAAAAACGTTGAAATCCGTTTATCTATGAGGATTTATAGATTATATTCTATTCAAATTGTGTTTTTCAATTTTAAAAATGAAATCTATAAGAAATAAAAGAAAATATCTGCAGCCTAACAGTTGGGTCTAAAGTAAATTTCTTACTTTCTCAATAAGTTTGTAGCTTGTAACTTGTAACCAATGGCTCCAACTTTAAAAAAAAAAATTCTCTTTGAGCTCAACACTTTAAAGAGATAGAGAAAAAAAAACAAGGGAGATAAATGAGAGAAAAATTAGTTCATCCAAGTTCTCTTTGTGTCAATATTGTAAAGATTTTTTTATCACCCCCCTTTGTTCTCAAATTAATCTTCTAGAATGGAGGGGAAAAAGTTAATTAGGTTATTTCAGTTGAGGGCGAATTCATTTTAAACTTATTTTTGAAAAAAATTAACAAAGATTTGGTTACACATTTGTTTTTATCAATTGTAACTATAGCAACTATATGGAATTAGTTTAAATCATAGGTTCTCAACGGGGGCGATATCGCCCCCCCCCCCCGGGGGGCGGTGAGAAGCTTTAGGGGGGTGCTGACATTGCCGGGGGCGATTTGGGGGCGGTGAAGGGCAAGTGGGCGGTACAAACGTACCTGATATATTTTAACACCTCAGCTATTTGAATCGATTAGTTTTTGGATGAAATGTGATGTAAACGCAAGTGCTGCTAAATATCTGATATCCCCCAACAGTAGGCATACATATTATTAAACTAATAAGAAATAGGAATAGCAATGACTTTTCTATGAAGTAGGGTCAGTATCTGGCAAAAATGGTGTGCAGCCGGCTGGTCCCGTGGTTGGTTTGCCGGACTGCCAGCCCTGCTGACCGATCACTGTCGTCCTAACATCTGCTAATATTAATGATATTTTGATCTCAGTTTTGCCGAGATGTCCTTAATGTGTTTCACAAGATCTAATATGCTAAACATTATTGTTAAGCGGTATAGATAAGTAGTAATTATACAAACTGGGTAGTTATTGTGATGCTTAAAAATATACATATAAATTCTTTAGTCATATAATATTTATATAATTGTCTAATACTTTTAACAGTTTGATCATTTCAAAGTTATAAATTGTAAGCCATTTATATTTTATAAAAGAAAAAAAAAAAAGAAATATTAGCTCAAATAAAACGGCCTTATTATCTCCCTTTAACTAAAAAATGTTTCCACATTTAATTCAATAGTGGTGCCGAACAAGTTCTGTTTTGTAATATAACAAATATTACTGATTATTAGACCTAAGGCTTTTGGAACCAAAATTGAAACAAAAATAGACAAATTGCTAACAACACACCAGGCAAACGATTCGCATTAATATTGATTTATTGAAACCTTTTGTTAAGGCATTTTTTTTATCTATTAATGCTTACAATATGTTTTCAGTTGTTTTTTTTTAAAGATAATCACACAAAAAGTCTAGTTCCCCTAAAAAAATTGCGGAAACTATGGTCCAGATGGGCGGAAGGGGGGGGGAGTGGGCGCTAAAAGAAAGTTGGGGATGGGGGGGGGCGGTGAGCTGAAAAAAAATTTAAAAGGGGGCCGTGAGCCGAAAAAGGTTGAGAACCTATGGTTTAAATGGTTAGATTTCGTACTTCAGATTTCATCGAACGTTGTTTTAGCGCCTGTGACGTGAGTAATGGCATAACCTTGGGCTAATTATATCGTGCTGTACATTTTGAGTGGCTGAGCAGCAGATACACTCAAGACATACAGTCACACAAAAGTTGACAAATTCTTGAACCCAGGCTACACACATACAAGTAATGTGAACCCAGGCTACACACATACAAGTAATATGAAATCAGGCTACACACGTACATGGGATGTGAACCCAGACCACACACATTCAAGAGATGTGAACCCAGACTACACACATACAAGTAATGTGAACCCAGGCTACACACATACAAGGGATGTGAACCCAGGCTACACACATACAAGTAATATGAACCCAGGCTACACACATAAAAGAGATATGAACCCAGGCTACACACATACAAGGGACGTGAACCCAGGCAATACACACACAAGGAATGTGAACCCAGACTACACACATACAAGTAATGTGAACCCAGGCTACACACATACAAGGGATGTGAACCCAGGCTACACACATACAAGTAATATGAACCCAGACTAGACACATAAAAGAGATATGAACCCAGGCTACACACATACAAGGGACGTGAACCCAGGCAATACACACACAAGGAATGTGAACCCAGACTACACACATACAAGTAATGTGAACCCAGGCTACACATATACAAGGGATGTGAACCCAGGCTACACACATACAAGTAATGTGAACCCAGGCTACACACATACAAGGGATGTGAACCCAGACCACACAGATTCAAGTAATGTGTACACAGATTACACACATACAAGGGATGTGAACCCAGGTTACACACATACAATGGATGTGTTACTGGCTTTGTAAACCAGGTCTCACCCTATGGCATGAAATCAATAAGAGGAAAAATCAAAAATATTTTATGATGAATTAGGAGAGCACAATCAGACAAGTGTTAGCTTTTTGATTTTAGAACAAAGATTTATATTAACATAATATAGTCTTGTAATTCTGTATATTGGGGGTTGAATGCATCTACGATTGTTTGTTTTTTTGTATGTATGTATGTATGTATGTGTGTGTGTATCTGTGTATGTGCGTATGTGTGTATGTGTGTACGTGTGTATGTGTGTATGTGTATATGTGTGTATGTGTGTATGTGTGTATGTGTGTATGTGTGTATGTGTGTATGTGTGTATGTGTGTATGTGTGTATGAGTGTATGTGTGTATGTGTGTATTTGTGTATGTGTGTATGTGTGTATGTGTGTAAGTGTGTATGTGTGTATGTGTGTATGTCTGTATGTGTGTATGTGTGTATGTGTGTATGTGTGTGTATGTGTGTATGTGTGTATGTGTGTGTGTGTATGTGTGTATGTGTGTATATGTGTATGTGTGTATGTATGTATGTGTGTATGTGTGTATTTGTGTATGTGTGTATGTGTGTATGTGTGTGTATTGGTGTATGTGTGTATGTGTGTATGTGTGTGTGTGTATGTGTGTATGTGTGTATGAGTGTATGTGTGTATGTGTGTATTTGTGTATGTGTGTATGTGTGTATGTGTGTATGTGTGTATGTGTGTAAGTGTGTATGTGTGTATGTGTGTATGTATGTGTGTGTGTATGTGTGTATGTGTGTATGTGTGTATGTGTGTATGTGTGTATTTGTGTATGTGTGTATGTGTGTATGTGTGTATGTGTGTATGTGTGTATGTATGTATGTATGTATGCATGTATGTATGTATGTATGTGTGTATGTATGTATGTATGTATGTATGTATGTATGTATGCATGTATGTTTATATGTATGTGTGTGTGTCTGTCTGTCTGTCTGTATGTATGTATGCATGTATGTTTGTATGTTGTTTGCATATATGCATGTTATATCTATCTGTAAGTATGGTTGAATGTAATAATATAAAAATAACAAATACATACAGTTAATATTAAACTCTTAATATAATCTATCTTACTTTGGTTTTAATACACCGCCATATTACGTTCGTACTTTTAAAAATTTTAATCATTTCGAAACTCGCTCATTAGGTATTTATTTAATATCTGAGCTTTATACCAAACACTAACTACTATTTATTTATTTAATATCTGAGCTTTATACCAAACACTAACTAGTATATTTTTTTTTTTTTGCAAAAGCTATTTCTATACTTGATTTAAACAATACCTTATCCACGTGGGTTAAATCTCACTTCCACCCACAAAATACCTTATCCACGTGGGTTAAATCTCACTTCCACCCACAAAATACCTTATCCACGTGGGTTAAATCTCACTTCCACCCACAAAAACACAAAACCAAGTCGCAATTTTAAAGTTCTCATTGTTAGGCTAATATTTTATGGATTTCACACTTTAAATTCAACTTTAAAAAAAAATTATTTTATAAATGTAATTTCTGTTCAGGATTTAGCTAATTATTTCCCTTGCTATTCAATTATTACCCTTGTTTCAAATTACAGTTTTATTATTGATTGTTCAATTTTTGTTTCTGACACAGTAAAAATGAAAATTGAATTTAGAAGAACAATGTATTTAACAGACAACTTAATTTTGTTAAGGAAAATTACCCAGTCCGCTAGTTGGCCTAATCTTATATTCATTACTTTACTAGCGCCATGAGTAAATTTGGCACCTAGATTTAAGCTAGATTCATTGGCTTATTTGGCATCAAATGTTGACAGTATTGGTAAAGTAAGTTGGACTATTAAATCAGGCTTTAGAAAAAGCTGGCATAAAAAGTTGCCAAAAATGGAAAGTTGGCATCATGAAGTGAATTGGATTTAATTGGTAAATGAGCACCTTTGAGCTCTCTTTTAGCTGATAAATGACTTGGTGATAACTTCGTTGAATTAATTATATCGAAAAAAATAAAACAATGAAATCATGAATCACTGTAAATATTATTATAATACAACAAAGTACTATAGCTTCCTTTATAGCAAACCACACATATAGTATATTGCAATCCATCAATGTAGAATATATGGGAAACCATCCATGTAGATTATATTTCTATCCACCCATTTAGAATATATTGCAACTCATTCATATAAATATATATTGTAGCCCATCTATATTGACCTATACTGCAACCCATTCATATGGAATATTCTGCAACTCATTCATGTAGACTGTAGATCTTTATTGCAGCCCATCAATATATAATATAATGCAACCATCCATACAGCATATATTGTATTATATTGTGTATTCACCACAATAGAGTTCTTGATATTATTACATTATTCTATGATTAAAATATAAAAATGTTTATTTAAATCTTTCCCTAAATACAACATAATAAATGACATAATATAACAGTATACTATGAGAATTCAGATTATCCTTGATGTAAGTAAAACTGTAAACATGTCTCTCTAATTCTTTTTATAAGGAGACGAATTCAATCCTTGATGTAAGTTAAACTGTAAACATGTTTCTCTAATTCTTTCTATAAAGAGACGAATTCAGATTATCCTTGATGTAAGTTAAACTGTAAACATGTTTCTCTAATTCTTTCTATAAAGAGACGAATTCGTATTATCCTTGATGTAAGTTAGACTGCAAACATGTTTCTCTAATTCTTTCTATAAAGAGACGAATTTAGATTATCCTTGATGTAAGTAACACTGTAAACATGTTTCTCTAATTCTTTCCATAAAAAGTCGAATTCAGATTATTATTGATGTAAGTTAAACTGTAAACATGTCTCTCTAATTCTTTCTATAAAGAGACGAATTCAGATTATCCTTGATGTAAGTTAAACTGTATACATGTTTCTCTAATTCTTTCTCTAAAGAGACGAATTCAGATTATCCTTGATGTAAGTTAAACTGTAAACATGTTTCTCTAATTCTTTCTATAAAGAGACGAATTCAGATTATCCTTGATGTAAGTAAAACTGTAAACATGTTTCTCTAATTCTTTCTATAAAAAGACGAATTCAGATTATTATTTATGTAAGTTAAACTGTAAACATGTCTCTCTAATTCTTTCTATAAAGAGACGAATTCAGATGATCCTTGATGTAAGTTAAACTGTAAACATGTTTCTCTAATTCTTTCTATAAAGAGACGAATTCAGATTATCCTTGATGTAAGTTAAACTGTAAACATGTTTCTCTAATTCTTTCTATAAAGAGACGAATTCGTATTATCCTTGATGTAAGTTAGACTGCAAACATGTTTCTCTAATTCTTTCTATAAAGAGACGAATTTAGATTATCCTTGATGTAAGTAAAACTGTAAACATGTTTCTCTAATTCTTTCCATAAAAAGACGAATTCAGATTATTATTGATGTAAGTTAAACTGTAAACATGTCTCTCTAATTCTTTCTATAAAGAGACGAATTCAGATTATCCTTGATGTAAGTTAAACTGTATACATGTTTCTCTAATTCTTTCTCTAAAGAGACGAATTCAGATTATCCTTGATGTAAGTTAAACTGTAAACATGTTTCTCTAATTCTTTCTATAAAGAGACGAATTCAGATTATCCTTGATGTAAGTAAAACTGTAAACATGTTTCTCTAATTCTTTCTATAAAAAGACGAATTCAGATTATTATTTATGTAAGTTAAACTGTAAACATGTCTCTCTAATTCTTTCTATAAAGAGACGAATTCAGATGATCCTTGATGTAAGTTAAACTGTAAACATGTTTCTCTAATTCTTTCTATAAAGAGACGAATTCAGATTATCCTTGATGTAAGTTAAACTGTAAACATGTTTCTCTAATTCTTTCTCTAAAGAGACGAAGACTTAAGATATTCTTTCTATAACTCATTTACTTAAAGCTTTTTCTGGACTTAATTGATCCATGAAGACAGGGGAGCTCACCAAACTGAGAGAATAAATCTCCGAATTCCCAGTTCTTTAGTTTTTCTTTCTGAAGTTACGGCCCCTGAACAGTCCTCATTGTTACCCTGCCACCACTCGTGCCCCTCCCTTCAACCCCCCTCTGACCGTGTCTAAAAAGAAAGTCCTCCAAGCTACTTTATGGGTCTGGCCAGTGGTTATTTGTACTTGTTACCAGTATTGATCAAAGATGAGCAATCTTCTCCTGGCTAGGGATACTTTTGGTTCAAAGACCCTGGACAGTGTCTTCTGCCAGACACGCTGCTTGCAGGGAGACATGAAACGCATTTCATGGAACATTACACTTTTAATGGGATTACACTTGGGTTTGTTTGTTTGTTTTAAAGTAGACATTAACGTCAACTAAATAAATGGTATAACATAATATTTGTTGACATACAACATTGCAGGGCACATCACATGAGATGGAACATGATTAAACATAACTTTTGATGAAACATAACATTTGATGGCACACAAAAATTGATGAACATACAGTTTGATGACACATAAGTTTGATGGCACATAAAGTTTGATGGCACATAAAGTTTGATGGCACATAAAGTTTGATGGCACATAAAGTTTGATGGCACATTAAATTTGTTGCTACATACAGTTTGATGGCAAATAAAGTTTGATGGCACAAAAAGTTTGTTGGCACATACAGTTTGACTGAACATTAAGTTTTTATTGAACATAAAGTTCGATGGCACATAATAATTAGTTAACTTAGTTGTTTTATTATACTTGAACAAAATATATAGAAAACATCAACACCAAACACTGAATAAAATAGATTTACTTAAACCAAAATGATAGAATTACTCGGCACCGTAGATTTACTTATACCAAAAGGATAGAATTACCCGGCACCGGTACATTTACTTCAACCAAAATGATAGAATTACCCGGCACCGGTAGATTTACTTAAACTAAAATGATAGAATTACCCGGCACCGATAGATTTACTTAAACTAAAATGATAGAATTACCCGGCACCGGTAGATTTACTTAAACTAAAATGATAGAATTACCCGGCACCGGTAGATTTACTTAAACTGAAATGATAGAATTACCCGGCACCGATAGATTTACTTAAACTAAAATGATAGAATTACCCAACACCGGTAGATTTACTTAAACTAAAATGATAGAATTACCCGGCACTGGTAGGTTTACTTAAACTAAAATGACAGAATTAGGCGGCACCGGTAGATTTACTTAAACTAAAATGATAGAATTACCCGGCACCGGTAGATTTACTTAAACTAAAATGATAGAATTAGGCGGCACCGGTAGATTTACTTAAACTAAAATGATAGAATTACCCGGCACCGGTAGATTTACTTAAACTAAAATGATAGAATTACCCGGCACCGGGTCACATATTTAAACTAACAGGGTGGCAAAAAAAAAATTCAATTCAATATCTTGGACATGAGTAAATTGTGTAGTTTCAACATTCAGTAAGAAATAATTAGAGGTCAGAGGTGACGGAACTATTGTATTGATTGAAATCTCCTCATGACTTACTTCTAAGCTAGTTGATACAATGTAAGGTACAATGTAAGGAACTATTGTATTGATTGAAATCTCCTCATGACTTACTTCTAAGCTAGTTGATACAATAGAAATGTAAGGTACAAAGAAGAAGTAACATATTTTTATATAATACATACACACGTGACTATTTATAACGATTGATTGGTAGATGGATTTATTGATTTTTTATAACTAAATACATCCTTCCCCCCATAAACACACCAGTGCCAACACACACACACAAGCACACACAGCTAACTTATTGATAAGCCATAATCGTGAAGTACTATTTAACGTCTTCCTTTAATGACCTTCATAGAGTCATATAGCCGTTATCTCCCTTGCTAGTCTCCTTTCCCGGCTGTACGCATGTCATTATCTCCCCTACCCCTGCCTTTTGACGAACCTTACTTTGTCGGCGGCACCGAGAACAAATCAAGAAGGGAAGCAACACACAAATCTGAGAGATAAAACCTTTATTCTATTCAGCCCCTTGAAATCCCCAAACGAGCGTGACGTCACGAGAACTTTGTTTAGCTAAGGACCGGACGCCGCTGCAAATGGCTTAAGTTGTCATAAAGTCCAAGAACTGGCTTTAGAGTCCAGACTTCTACACATTAGTCTTACTGGTAGTGTGTGTCTTTGCCTGCTTGTGTGTATGTGTGTGTTTAGTAAATGGCTGTGTTTGTTGATAGGAAAATATTGGGGCGAGGAGGTGGGGAGGGGAGAACGGCTTAGAACAAAAAACACTCAAATTGTAAAATGTGACCGTAGCGCATGATCAAATGTACAAACTAGTTAATAAGTATGCATTTTACAATGGCAGTACTATAACTGGTTATCTAGTTTAAACTATTATAAATATATAACTAATTAAAAAATGGTATGTAAGATTTGTTACACGACAAAAAGCAGAAAATTTCTAAATGTTTAATCTTAATAGTGAATGTAATTCCATTGGGGGATAAAGTTAAATAGTAAACGTATCCCCTTATGTAGGGCTACTATAGTGGCTATTTTAACATCATGAGATGCTATCTATACCTAGGACCAGGGCCTATCTGTAGTGTCCACTATATAATTAAGAGTCCATTATTACATAGTCTATATTTCATGTAGTATACACTAATAGAGTGAGATGTTGTCTGATCAATTATCGCAATAAGACGTCATTATTTAGCCAGCTGACTTGGTTTTAAATCAAGCTAGCCATCAAACTATTGGTTGGCAACCTTTTGGTCTGGAACACAGCCAATCATATTGAGTCACGTCAAACCAACTTTCTATGAATTTCCGGTTTGAACTAAAACCACATTTCTCTAGTCATTGAAACGTGAATAAAATTGATTGCTATGACAAAAAGTTATTGGAAAATGTCGCTTAAGAGTTCACGGTTGATTTAATAAGTTGCATTAATAATAGAACTCAAGTGCCACTTTAAATGTCATTTGTCATTGATAAATTTATTAAGTGGTAAATTAGTTTCTTAAATGACACATGTTGTCATTTGGTCACATAGAGGAGATAATTTGTATATCACGATCCACTCCCTTCTATTGTTAAATGTTATTTTATTTAGTTTCTAGCTTGTCTGCCTTTCTTCTTTAAATTCTTAGGTAAAGTCCCTAAGTGTTGACAAACAATGACATATAGTTTAGGCATGGCATTATTATTCAAAGATTTTCTGTAAATGCTTGATCCTCTTTTCTGTAAAGTTTCCGGATCTGTTCGACGCTTTCCTTGTGGGACATTTGTAATTGATTATTATTTCTACTAGATCTAGTTGCTGCAACTTCTAGCATCAATTCTGTATGTCATGTATAGGCTTTATTGGAGTCTTCAAAATATAAATGTATACCCTGATTATATTGACTTTTCTTAATGTGCTTTCATTATTCTAATAGACAATGACACATTGTGAAAGAGCGCATTTAGCATACAATACTGTCAGCTACTTATAGCTGTATGGCTAGCACTGGATAATCACAAATCCAATAGATAACGTGATGAAATATTCATACATAAACACAAAAATATTTACAGACATAAATACGTACATTCTTATATATATTTTTTTTTTTTTATTTATTATATATATAAAATAGGCTATATATATTCTATATATATATTAAAAATTTATATTATACATAGTCCTACATGTATTCAAACACGCATACATATTTGAATACATAAATGCGTACATTGTATTACATCCTATTAAACTGGTATGTTTTCTCACCCCTACGACCCCTTCCCTCCCAAACAAACATATCGGAACCTATCAGATTGATCTGTTTCTTGACACACACATACACACAAAAACACACAGATACGCAGACCCCCAAACTGTCATATTGATTGCTAACAAGTAAACAGATTTTCTATTCAATTTGTGAAGCAAATAGCACAGATAGCCCTGGGGGAGCGCATGTTGCCACGCACTGCTCACTCCCATTTTCTGCCTGGAGACAATTAGATCTGAAGACAGGGGAAGACAACTGTGGGACGATGGAGGAAGAAGCTGCCGAGTATGTAAAAGGAATGATTACCTCCACTTGGCAGCGTCTGGACCAATCAGCTGACTCCCTCAGGCAATAGATTTTCTCAGACGTCCAAAAGTGGAGCCCTATTTACATACTCAAATATTCCAGATCAAATACAATAAATGGACAAAAATTCCTTTTTTTTTCTAAATTTTTTTATTTTTTTGCCAAGTTTATAAAAAAAATTGTTTATGCAGATTTAGAAATGTAAATTTATACCTCTATGAAATTACCGGGGTTTTTTAAATATAGTCTAATGTTCAAACTTTATTAGAGTAAAAATATAGTTTCTACATGCGCCTCTCACATTTAGACACAATAAAATACCAACACATAGATCTACACTTTTTTTCATCACAGGTATCCTGAATCAATGATTAGGTTAGTCTACCTCTCAAGCCTCTTCTATAGTCTACCTCTCAAGCCTCTTCTATAGTCTACCTCTCAATCCTCTTCTATAGTCTACCTCTCAATCCTCTTCTATAGTCTACCTCTCAATCCTCTTCTATAGTCTACCTCTCAAGCCTCTTCTATATTCTACCTCTCAATCCTCTTCTATAGTCTACCTCTCAATCCTCTTCTATAGTCTACCTCTCAATCCTCTTCTATAGTCTACCTCTCAATCCTCTTCTATAGTATACCTCTCAAGCCTCTTCTATAGTCTACCTCTCAATCCTCTTCTATAGTCTACCTCTCAATCCTCTTCTATAGTCTACCTCTCAATCCTCTTCTATAGTATACCTCTCAATCCTCTTCTATAGTCTACCTCTCAATCCCCTTCTATAGTCTACCCCTTAAGCCTCTTCTATAGAAAACGTAATTATTTATTAGGTAAATCATTCTGTAAGAAATATATTAGTTCTGTTATACATATACCTACCTTTTGTGCAACTATTCTTTATTTGAATTGTTTTATCTATATATAAATAGATTAAATTACTGATTACATAAAACAGTTCACAATGTAACTTAGAAGTACAACAAATACACCCAGAGAAATGTAATAACGTAAAGTACGGTACAGATTCTATAAATAAAGTTATCAAAAGAATTATTTTCCTTCTGGATTCATACTGTTAGAAAATAACAACCGCTAAACATAATAACCTCGTGTGGAGTTTCTGAACTCCCATCGGGCGCCTCCCCAGGTGGCGGATAGGGGAATGCCCATCAGATATGGTAGGTACCGGGGAAATCAAATACCCGCGGCGGACCAAAATGGGAACCTGCTGCCTTGCAGGAAGTGGAGGGATCCACAAAGGCTAGGGAACCTAACTCGAAAAAATAGGCAGCGACCCAGAGAGCCAGAGAGCTGAGAGGGAAATCCTCCCCATATGGTTGTGCGCAGAGCTAACAACCCAGCCATATAAAAAGAAACTTGTTACAAAAACGCAAACAAAGAACTCAAAAGAAAGCCCGGACCTTGGAAAAGATTTGTCTCCTAACAGAGATTTTATGGCCAAAGCCAACTGAAAACCAACCGACGGACAACCATCCTCTCCACCAGGACCACCACTAATCTAGGAACATGGAACGTAAGAACCATGTTTGAAACTGGGAAAACTGCCCAAGTTGCTGCTGAAATGCAAAAATACCAACTAGGCATCTTGGGAATAAGCGAGTCTAGATGGACAGGCTCAGGTCAGACTAAGCTCAGCACAGGGGAACTGCTGTTGTATTCAGGTCATGAAGATGAAAATGCAGCTCACAGCCAAGGAGTGGCACTTATGCTTTCCAGAAATGCTCAGAACGCACTTTTGGGATGGGAAGCCCACGGTCCACGTATAATCACCGCAAGATTTAAGACACAAAAACAGAAATTCAATATGGACATTCTGCAGGTATATGCTCCAACTAACGATAGTAAAAAAGAAGACAAAGAGGACTTCTACAAAAAAATGCGATCCATTGTCCAGAAGTGTCCTAGGAGTAACATGACTATACTAATGGGCAACCTAAATGTTAAAATAGGCAGCAACAATAATGGCTATGAAGAATGCATGGGAACAGAAGGTTTGGGAGAGATGAATGAAAATGGTGAACGATTGGCTGATCTATGTGCCTTAGATGGACTGGTCATCGTAGGTAGCCTCTTAAAGCACAAAAATATCCACAAGGCGACATGGATTTCACCAGATATGTCAACGGCCAACCAAATCGACCATGTTTGTATATGCAAAAAGTTTCCAAGATCTCTCTAAGATGTTAGGGTTAAAAGAGGTGCAGATGTAGCATCAGACCATCATCTACTTATTGCCAAATTAAACTTAAACTGAAAAAGAACTGGACAAATGGGGGGAATAAGCGCAAACGTTTCGACACCAACCTCTTGAAAAATGAGTCCAAACTAAAAGAGTTCCAAATTACTATCTCTAACAAGTTCCAGATATTGCAAGACCTAGATGAAGAGGAAACAATAAACCAAAATTGAAAGACATCAAAGAGATCTTCACAACCACATGCGAAGAAGTGATGGGCCCCCGCCAACAAGTGCATAAAGAATGGATTTCTGCTGAAACTAGGGAGAAAATCCAATATAGGAAAAAGAAGAAGGAATTTTTAAACAACAGCCGCACTAGAACTGAAAAGACCAAAGCATCAGCAGAATACACATAAGCAAATAAAAAAGTGAAACGTGGTATAAAATCAGATAAAAAGAACAACATAGAAGGATTTTCAAGTGAAGCAGAAGAAGCAGCTCACCATGGAAACACAAGAGAATTTTACAGTGCAATCAAAAATTCAACAAACCAGAGAGACCAGTCAAAAATAAAGATGGAAAACCGATACCAGATAAAGAGGGTCAGAAAAAGAGATGGATAGAGCATTTTCAAGGCCAGCCCCACAACACACTCTTAACATATAGCCAGCGGAACAAGATCTAGAGATAGACTGCAGCACACCCACAAGACAAGAAATATCCATAGCAATTAAACAATTAAAGAAAGGCAAGGCGGCAGGTCCAGATAGAATACCAGCAGAAGCCTTGACAGCAAACATTACAACCAGCACTGAGATGCTACACACTCTATTCAGATAGAATACCAACAGAAGCCTTGACAGCAAACATAACAACCAGCACTGAGATTCTACACACTCTATTCAGATAGAATACCAGCAGAAGCCTTGACAGCAAACATAACAACCAGCACTGAGATGCTACACACTCTATTCAGATAGAATACCAGCAGAAGCCTTGACAGCAAACATAACAACCAGCACTGAGATGCTACACACTCTATTCAGATAGAATACCAGCAGAAGCCTTGACAGCAAACATTACAACCAGCACTGAGATGCTACACACTCTATTCAGATAGAATACCAGCAGAAGCCTTGACAGCAAACATTACAACCAGCACTGAGATGCTACACACTCTATTCAGATAGAATACCAGCAGAAGCCTTGACAGAAAACATAACAACCAGCACTGAGATGCTACACACTCTATTCAGATAGAATACCAGCAGAAGCCTTGACAGCAAACATTACAACCAGCACTGAGATGCTACAAACTCTATTCAGATAGAATACCAGCAGAAGCCTTGACAGCAAACATTACAACCAGCACTGAGATGCTACAAACTCTATTCAGATAGAATACCAGCAGAAGCCTTGACAGCAAACATTACAACAAGCACTGAGATGCTACACACTCTATTCAAGTTATGGGAGGAAGAACAGATCCCGATAGAATGGAAAGAAGGCCATCTCATTAAAGTTCCAAAGAAAGGTGATCTTAGTCATTGCTCAAATTATAGAGGAATAACTCTGCTGTCCATACCAAGTAAAGTATTTAGCCGAGTACTGCTAAATAGAGTGAGGGAGGCATGAGACACCCACCTTAGGGACCAACAAGCAGGTTTCAGAAAAGACATATCTTGCACAGACCAGATTGCCACACTGCGACTCATAGTGGAACAATCCCTGGAGTGGAACTCGCCACTATATATTAACTTCATCGACTATGAGAAGGCTTTCGATAGTGTTGACAGATGTACTCTGTGGAAACTGCTGAGACACTACGGGGTACCACAAAAATAAACAAACATAATTAAGGCTTCCTATGAAGGACTATCATGCAGAATCTTTCATAACCACCAAACAACCGAGGCTTTTGGTGTACAGACTGGTGTCAGACAGGGATGTCTGCTCTTGGTGTACAGACTGGTGTCAGACAGGGATGTCTGCTCTTGGTGTACAGACTGGTGTCAGACAGGGATGTCTGCTCTCACCTTTCTTATTCCTGCTGTCCATTGACTGGATAATGAAAATGTCTACAGAGCAGAAGAGAAATGGCATCCAGTGGACACTATGGAAGCAACTTGATGACCTGGATTTTGCAGACGATCTGGCCCTAATATCACACACACGGCAACAAATGCAAGAGAAAACTAACGACGTAGCACACTACTCTCCATGCATCGGCCTGAACATACATAGAAGAAAAAGCAAAGTCCTTAAGATTAACACATCAAAAAGCACACCTATAGCACTGGAAGGAACAATCCTGGAGGAAGTGGAAAGCTTCACATATCTCGGAAGCATCATCGATATACAAGGAGGGACTGATGCTGACATAAATCGGCAAGGCGAGAGCTGCATTCAACCAATTGAAAAAGGTCTGGACCAGTGGCAACTTTACCCTCAGGACTAAAGTTAGGATATTTAACACCACTTTGAAGCCTGTCTTGTTGTATGGAGCAGAAACATGGCAAACAACAGCAGCTGGTTCTAGAAAGATACAGTCATTTATTAAATCTTGTCTCCGAAAGATCCTGAGAATATTCTGGCCCATCGTCATCACCAACGAAGAGCTCTGGCGACGCACTCAGCAAAAACCGGTGGAAGAACTAATCCGACAGCGCATATGGAAATGGATTGGACACACTCTTAGGAAGCCAGCAACCAGCACCACGAAAAAAAACCTTACTTGGAACCCACAGGGCAAAAGAAAGAGAGGTCGACCCAGAATGACCTGGAGAAGGGAGCTGGAGGCAGACACCAAAAAGAGTGGTCGCAACTGGGGGCAGCTGGAGAGACCGAGATGCCTGGAGAGCCTTTGTTTGTGGCCTATGTCCCAGACGAGACGAAAGGCGATGATGATGATGATGATGAAACATAATAACATCCTTTATCAAAATGCAAGACTCAACACCTTCTATAAAATGTAAATATGGTCAACCTTGAAGCGTCATGTTCAAATACAAAAACATACATATTTTAATATCGTTTCCTAAAATATATATCTTTCAAAAGAAAATGTTTTTGCATTATGAAAGTTTTTGTTGAATTTAACCACCGCCTAAAAAACATTTTTCGTACAGACCTTTGATGTCTATTTTTCTTAAGCATTTTAATGAGCCTTCCAAATATTTTCCCCTTACGCCACACACGGAGAAATTCGGTAAGAAAAGCGTAGTTAATCTAAATATAATACAACTTTATGTACTCTAAGCTTGCCATCAACGTTTTATGGTGCGATTTAAAAAAAACAACACATTTTCCTTTCTTTTATCGTCCTCTTTTAGTACAGGTAAAGTTTCAACATACAAGTTTTTTTTTCCAGGTTTGGGTGGGGGTGGGCGGAAATCGCTGCAAAATTAAAAGGTGTTGTCATCAGCATGAATTCTATTTGACAAGCCTTATCTTCATTGGATGACGGTAAATAGGTCAATTAATTTTAAAAAATGCCAGAAACATAAAAACGAAGTTAATATGAATAAAAAAAATTAACTTTAATCTTTTAAAAATAAAGTAAAACTTTCCCGCCTTTTTTTTGGTTTGTATAACTGAAAAAAAATTTCGTCATTTAAACTATTATGTAAAATCTCAATTATAAAGTTGCTACTGAATGACGTAGGCTATATATGTACTGTACGTAGTATTTATTGTATTTAAATCTAAAGTTAAAAGTAAACCATCACATATTATATTCAACATGGAGTTCTATTTCACGTCCCTTTGTTTAGCTACACGTCATTTCTAAAAAGCGTCTCCCGTCTTGTTGTTTTACAAAACTAACCAATGAAAGGGCCGATAGAAATCAAGGGCTCGATGTTCTTTTTTTTTCTTTTTACAGTAGTGTTTCATGGCGTCCAGGCACTTCCGGTAACACTGGAAGGCAAGCGGAAAAAGATGGCGCCGTCTTTTCCCTGGTGTGGAAATGAAATAAAAACATCTAGGTTGTAAGAAATAATCGATACAAGATAAGACACAATCAATAGATGTCTTAACATTACAACCTTGCAGGATAGACAGATGAACAAAATAACTAGTTTGTTCTTGCTGTTGTAGGTGCGTTGTATAAAACAGACACTAACACACACACAAACACACTGACACACTCACTAACACACACAATAAATAAAAAAAAACAATATTTTTGAGTGTTGAGTAAAATGCAAAAAATAAGACAATTTTCTTTTGGAAATGTTCACTGCGTAAGGATAAAGTTAGAATCAATGAGAAATGTTCCATACAATGTGAACTTTACAACTGTGTCTTCAAACGGATGTTTTATTTACCCAGAAACAAGATTTACTGAACTTGGATTGCACCATACACCACTATTGAATTATTTTTCACATTTAAGGCTAACATAGATTATAAAGTAAATACAATTTAGGGATTTCACAAACATGCATTGCAACATACTCTTTTTAAAAGCAAAAGCAAACCAAACCCTCATAGTTTTGAAGGAAAACTTAAAAAAAAAATGTTGGAACTATTAATCGTGAAATAAGTAGTTACAAGTATATGTCCTTACTCTGCGTCTCAGCGTTCTAATCAATAATCCACATCTAGCATTATGATTAGTCGTACATAAATGACTTCCGAAAAAAAGGATTATCAATTTCTTTTTTCTGTTTTTATATTTGTCTTTCTGGAACTCTTTTAATAATATTTTAATTACCGGAAATTGACGATGCGCCATTCGAGAGTTTTCTATCCTTTTTTTCCCTCCCCCAGATCCACCCCTCACCCTCCCCTCCTTCCCCCCTCCCCCTGTCCTAAGAGTGCCCGCTGTGATTATTCAACGAGTTTGTCTCGGTTGTGACGAGCCAGTGGTCGATACACGGGGGAGTGTTGTTTGTCTTGATGTTCTGCCTGGAAGAGGGAGGAATCATTTGTGCAAGTGGATAGTGAAACTGGTGCTCGGTAAATATGGCAACGGTAAATTGGTCAACGGTAAATTCGGCAAAACTAGCAAAGAGGTAAAATTGGTAAACTTTTAATATCTACTGTTTTGATTGAAACTGGCGATATGATTACACTCCTGTCTACTTAATGAAGTTCATGGCTTGAAACAAGGTTGTCTCCGTGGAAGATTAAGTTAATATGGGGTCCCTTAAGTAAAGTATTAAGGTCACTTGGAAAGAGCCGTATATTATTGATAAACTGTAGGGCTCACGCCTCTAATAATCTTTTTAAGTCTTTGGAAACTAACTTTATATTGTATCCTTCTCTACACTTGCTTACTCCGTTCTGACACGACTACATTAAGTGCTAATGTAATGAACTCTGGCTTGTTTATATCATATAGGAAACATCGCAAACGTACAAATACATAACTTACATTACAACCCTCCTACCCTATACATTTAGCAAAAATGAACTCAGCCCCCACTCCCCTCTACCGCGAATTTTCTTGACCGGTTACGTGAAGAGGGGGGATTAAAGAGTTACCTTTTCCTAAGGCCCAGCAACTAGCCACTGGTCATAGGCAAAAGTGTGAAACTGTTTTATGGTGGGGGGTTGCTGTTAGGTACTTAGCTAGACTAGATGGGCCATGGATGTAAGAAACCATACAATATATAGTTGTTTTAATTAAAAGCACTGATAGGATTAGTTAGGTCAACAGTCTCCAGTCTTGTATACTATATAGTTAATGTCAATAAAAGGAATAGTCTCATTGGGTGATCAAGTATACAATGGGTTCAGGCGTACATTCTTTACTTTTAGAAAGAGTCTTTTTCTCAATTAAAACTAATAGGTATTCCCGTCTAACACATACACAAACACACTGACACACTCACTAACACACACAATCACACTGACACAAACATTTTTAAATGGAAAAATAAGATTAAAATGGACAGTTGTTTACAGTGGAAGTCTTTAAGTAAATTTAGCAATCATAAAAGACAAAATTTAGCAATCATAAAAGACAAAATTTAGCAATCATAAAAGACAAAATTTAGCAATCATAAAAGACAAAATTTAGCAATCATAAAAGACAAAATTTAGCAATAATAAAAGACAAAATTTAGCAATCATAAAAGACAAAATGCGCACGGAAAAAAACAAGTGTTAAGCTCGAAAAATAGATCAAGCGGTCCAGCTCATTATTATAGTCTTTGATGTGCACCGGAAAACTTGAGAACTTATTGAAAGCTGCAGATGCAAACTAACATTTCAGCTCTCAAAAAATAACCCATAAAAACACAGTTTTTATTATACTCTATTTGTAAACTAAGTTTATATTTAATTTATTTTTTGATAGATTAAAATTAATATAGATGTAAGTGATATCACATCTTATGAATTTCCGCACTAAAATTTTGCGCATCCTTTTTTTTCTAGCTTTGGGCCGTAAAAAACATAAAAAGATAACTCGCTTTGTTTCGGCTACATTGTGTCGTTTTCATTCTATTTATTTAGTAAAAATTAACATATCCAAAAAGTTTATTTATTCCCGTTTCTTCCGGTAGAGGAGCCATGTTTTTTTTTCTTCGATTCGCAAATTTTTCGAAGGTATTAGTAACTATTCCAAAGACTATGATGCTGAAAATTTGACAGAATGTATTGTTAGTCGGGACAAGTTTCAGCTCGATTGGACGACGGGAAGTGGTCGAAAAATCGATGCAAAGTTTTACTAACAACCAAGCAAGCAGACAGACAGAAAATACAAGTTAATAGAAAGGGAGTACAAATATAGCAAACTGTCCATCTTATTATAGTCTTTGATTACTCCAAGAAATCATTATTGTTTGAAATAATTAGTTTTTAGTCAATTCCAAATTCTATTAGCTGCAGTGTTATTTAATTGAAAAAAAAAGTGTTGTTGAAGAATTGGTGCAGAAATTATCTTTTTTAAACGGTCAAAACTATTCTTATGTTCACAGACTTTTTCAATGAAACAAATGTTTTGAAATGTGGATATTAGTGGTTGATACAAATAAAGTACCCTAACCCAGAAAACTGATGAGCTTGAAGTGATCTGATCCCTGGACAGTTGATATACAGGCGTCATTTAGTACTTACTATAAGTTTGATTACTTATCCTCCTTACCTTGAACTATTTGCCCCAACCCACTTTATACTATTTGAATCTCCCGCTCCCCACCCCCAGAATTGTACTAATGACCCTTACCTCAAAATTATGAACGGGCAACATTACGTCACATTACTCATCCTTAGTTTCAATTATGCACAAATAAATCTACAACCAGTGTCATGCGTGCAACATTACGTCACATTACTAAGCCTTAGTTTCAATCATGCACAAATAAATCTACAACTAGTGTCATGCGGGCAACATTACGTCACATTACTAAGCCTTAGTTTCAATCATGCACAAATAAATCTACAATTAGTGTCATGCGGGCAACATTACGTCACATTACTAAGCCTTAGTTTCAATCATGCACAAATAAATCTACAATTAGTGTCATGCGGGCAACATTACGTCACATTACTAAGCCTTAGTTTCAATCATGCACAAATAAATCTACAATTAGTGTCATGCGGGCAACATTACGTCACATTACTAAGCCTTAGTTTCAATCATGCACAAATAAATCTACAACTAGTGTCATGTTTTTCTTTCTTTCTTTCTGAGAGTAAGTTTACTTACTCTCTTTAATGAGCTATGCGTGATACGAGGGGATCAAAAAAGCTTTCGGACCCTCTGTCAGTAAGGCTGCACCCTTAAAAGCATTAGACGGCTCCATCATAAAAGACAGAGACATGCAGATGATACGGTAGGCCGAACACTACCAGAGCCTTTATGCAACAGAAAACACTGTCACTGCAACTGCTCTCGCTAATATACCAGCCATGGAGGTAATGGAGGACTTGGATACACTCCCGACAGAGTTAGAGCTCAGTGAAGCCATCGATAAGATTGCTCCCAGGAAAGCCCCTGGCGGGGATGGCATCCCAGCAGAAGCGATACAATATGGGAAACCAGCCCTACTAAAAAACCTGCATGAGCTGCTCTGCTAGTGCTGGGAGGAAAGAAAAGTTCCCCAAGATATGCGAGATGCGAATATTATCACGCTGTATAAAAATAAAGGAGATTGCACAGACTGCAACAACTACAGAGGCATTTTCCTCCTCAGCATCATTGGCAAGGCTTTCGCCAGCTTGATCCTGAAGAGATTACAGCTACTAGATGAACGCATATAAACAGAATCCCATTGCGGTTTTAGGGCTGAGAGATCTACAATAGACATGTTCTTCTCTCTCAAGCAACTGCAAGAAAAGAGCAGATAGCAGAGGCAGCCATTATACATTGCCTTTATTGACCTCACAAAAGCTTTCGATTTGGTTAGCATAAGTGGCCTTTTTGCTATCCTAGAGAAGATTGGTTGCCCCCCAAAACTGCTCAAACTTATCACCTCCTTCCACGACAATATGCAAGAAACGGTGCAATATGACGGCTCTGCGTCCCAACCATTTCTCATTAAAAGTGGTGTAAAGCAGGGCTGCGTACTTGCTCCAACATTATTTGGAATATTTGTCTCCCTTGTGCTGTCCAGCGCCTTCGAGATCTCTGAGGACAGTGTATTTATACGCACAAGATCTGACGGCAAACTATTTAACCTGGCACGTCTCAGGGCCAAAACCAAAGTACGCCATCTTCTAATACAAGAACTTCTCTTTGCTGATGACGCTGCTCTCATATCCCACACACAATCAGGTATATAGAATTTGGTTAGCTCTCTGGCTCGTGCTTTTCAAGAGTTTGGACTTACCATTAGCCTTAACAAGACAGAAGTAATGGGTCAAGATGCAACGGATGCCCCCACCATCAACATTGGAAGCCACACCCTGCAAGTGGTAAAAGAGTTCACCTACCTTGGATCCACTATATCCAGCACCATGTCCCTTGAAAATGAGCTAAGCAAACGGATAGGGAAAGCTTCTGCCGCCATGTCAAAGCTATCAAAGAGAGTGTGAAAAAATGGCAAGTGGTCACTGGCTACTAAATTATCCATATTCACACCAGGCGCATGAATGATGGCCGAATACCAAAGGATATTCTTTATGGAGAAATGGCCGCAGGATCTCGGGCCACAGGTCGGCATCTTCTTAGATACAAAGATGTGTGCAGGCGGGACTTCAGGGAAATGGACATAGTTGAGGACTCATGGGAGGAGGTTGCTGACCGAGGAGCCTTGCGACAGGCCGTCTACAATGGGATGGCCTCCCTGGAAGTAAACAAGGCCAGGGCTGACATTGACAGTAGGCAGAAAAGGAAGGCAAAAGCATCCTCCATACAGCCGCCCTTAATGTTCAAATGCGAGGGATGCTTAAGGGACTGCCACTCGAGGATATGGCTGTTCAGCCACAGCAAGCGCTGCCCCTCATTGAAATCCCCAAACCCCTAGGGCGCATCCACTGTCTTGCGAGACAGATAGGAGCCATATATACTACCGAGGAGATGACATAACAGTCTTTCTGGAGTGTGATAATTTCTTTGTAGTTTTTGTTATCTCACACTGTGCATTTCACAATAATTGTTCACAGACAATTGAATCTAATAAAATTATTGTCCGTGGGAAGAGAGGGTCGGGGGATGGGTACAGGGGATTTGGGGGTGGGTAGAGAGGGTTGGGAGAGGGTTGGAGATGCTAGGGGTTGGAAGTTGGGGTGGGAGGGTTGGGAGGGGCCAGGGGTTGGAAGGGGGTTGGGAGGGGCCAGGGGAACTTATTTCACTCATCAGATGTTTCAGCGACCCTTTGCTTTTTAAATGACTACATAATGAAACAAAAGGGTAGTAGCATACAACAATATACAACCATAACTTAACCCTTTTTTCTGAACTTGAGCAAAGCACATGGCAACCATAAAACTTTTTATCACATTTCAATGAAGTCGCCTATCTGCCGTAAATTAGTATCTTTGCCGTTTTAAACCGTGTAACGTCCATGATGTAACGATATTAGTATACATTACATAGACGTACACAACAATACACAATCGTTCTGGTGTGACGTGCTGGTCTAAGTTGATGCGTGACATAGCCTTTAATTAGCATAGGCTATCAGTGCAGACTAAGTGGATAACTCAGCAGGTACACAGGTGATGGAGAGGGGTGAAAATGGCAGGTTATCTAGGTGGTAAGTGGTGCCAAAATGCTGATGATCTCTATATGGTGCAAAGACAAATATTTATAAACAGGTTTCAGTCTCGTTAATACGTAGGTTGAGTAAAATTGTCGACTAATTGACCATTTTCACTGAACGTCACACAAACTGGTATTCTATCAATCGATAAGCAAGGCGTATTGCAACAACGAATATTTTATTCACAAGAAAGTCCATATTCAATCATTGATGACGTGAGCAAATAAATCATACAATCCAAATACAAGTGATGAATAGTGATATCATATATAGTGTAAATCTAGCGGTAGGCTTAGCCTATAAGTAAACCTGAGTAGGGCCGAAGGAGGGGGATGCTGGGAGGGGGACGCCGGCGGTAGGTAAACTTAGAAGGCCCTGTGTTGTCATCATCTGGCTACGCTATTGCCAACATGTCCAGAATCAGGCTCTTTCAAAAAATACTTTACTCTGCAGTAATAGCGCAACTTCATTTTGCACAGTATGCTACTTTGTTTCGTGCCAGCTTTAGTATTTACCAGGGGTCGGCAAAACTTAGATAATAGTTTGCCAAAGTAACATTTCTAAATCCTTAGCGCGCCAACAGCCTTAATGACACCCTACTCCTTTCATGCAGAAGATACTTAAACTTCCTTTTTGGTGGTCTTTCAAGTGCCATTTAAAACCTCTCGCGTGCCAAGTCTGGCACGCATACTTTTGGGTTGCCGATCCCTGGACTAGAATGTAGTCCGACCAATAAAAATAGTGGATATTTTATGATTGCAAATTTCACCGTTTCCAATTTTAACGAATTTACCTTTGCCAAAGTTATCTTGGCTCAACTACGTTTGACTTATTTACCGTTGCCGAATTTACCTTTGCCAAAGTTATCTTGGCTCAACTACGTTTGACTTATTTACCGTTGCCAAATTTACCTTTGCCAAAGTTATCTTGGCTCAACTACGTTTGACTAATCTACCGTTGCCGAATTTACAGTGATTCAGTTAAACTACGTGCTAGTGGACAAGTAAATTAGTGAAATAAAAAAAGCATTTGTCTAGCTATCTTTGCTATATAATTTCTCTATCTTGACTCACCATCTATCGTTTCTATATGTGTCTATCTATCAATGTATTTATCAGTCTCTATTCATCTATTTATCTGTAAATCTGCCTGTCTATCTATCAATCCATTCCATCTATCAATCTGTCAGTTTATTTGTGCCATCTATCAATCTTTATGTCTATCTTCCAATCAGTCCATCAATTGCTTAATTGTGCTCACTTTATAATCATTACATCAAGTTTGACTAATTAGCTAACAACCCCATTACCTCTCAATATACTTATCTATCTTTTCCCTACTCCCCATCTCTCTCTCTCTCTCTCTCTTATGTCAATTTCACTGTCTGTATCAGTCTATTTATCTATTGTCTCTACTTTCCTCCCTCTGACCAACCCTCACTGAACAGTTAGCCAATAATATTGTTGTTCAATGAGTAACTTTGATGTTCTGTTATTACTGATGTCTAGAACAAAACCACAAGAGAATCCTACAATATATAGAATATATAGAATATATAGAATATATAGAATATATAGAATATAAAGAATATATAGAATATATAGAATATATATATAGAACTTTCAAAAAAACACCAGAACCTTTCTATTTATGTTTTTTTTTAAATATTATATTATAATTTAATATTTCTTAAAGTATCTGTCGGACCAAATTGATCCAGAGGTCCGATGAAGCACGGTTCGATGTGGCCACGGCATACTAGGGGATTGTGTGGCCAGCACTATGCACAGCCGCCCTTACTTTACCCCAACTAAGGTCAGGTACCCATCAGAGCTGGGTAGACTCAGGGACACCCTCCAGATCCGGGAAAAAATCCTAGCCTGCACCAGGATTCGAACCCGAAACCTTCGGCTCGCCAGTCGAACGCGCTGCCGCTCGACTACTGTGCCCCCAAAATGTTTCTTAGCTATTGACAATATCTGTCTTAGCTTAATCTCTCTCTCTCCCTCTCTCTCTCACTCACTCTCTCACTCTCTATTATGTTGCCTAGTATTAGACCAATGGACTCATTCCAGAGGTCTGAGAGTAATATAGTTTTAGGAATTAAAAAAGAATAGTCTGCGTATTGTCTTGATTGTCTTGATTAACTATCACTTAGTTTATAAATATATATCCATCATCTACTCAAGTTTTTCAATGGCTACATAAGGTAATTTTGTTTCACTTATAGCCGGTATATAATCGTACATATTATATTCCAGTATAGATTTTAAAATTTAATTTGATAACATAATACATATTGTGACAAACAATAACAACATTAGCGTGTTTCTAATTGTTATTACTTGTGTCTACTTCTTACTACGTGTTTCTAATTGGTAATACTTGTGTCTACTTCTTACTACGTGTTTCTAATTGTTAATACTTATTACTACATGTTTCTAATTGTTAATACTTGTGTCTACTTGTTTTACGTGTTTCTAACTGTTGTTACTTGTGTCTACTTCTTACTACGTGTTTCTAATTGTTAATACTTGTGTCTACTTCTTACTACGTGTTTCTAATTGTTAATACTTGTGTCTACTTGTTACTACGTGTTTCTAACTGTTGTTACTTGTGTCTACTTCTTACTACGAGTTTTTACTTGTTGTTACTTGTGTCTACTTGTTACTATGTGTTTTTACTTGTTGTTACTTGTGTCTACTTGTTACTACGTGTTTTTACTTGTTTCTATTTATTTCTACGTCTGTCTTATGTCAATAAACTCACGCACTACAAGCGTTTAGTAGTTGAATGCAATCTTAACATGTCCTTTACTTCACAATTTTCATGTCCCTCACTGACCCACGTAAGTGTTAGTAAAGTGTTCCGTCACACCTTATCCACGCGCTCAATGCCACCCAATGCTCGGAGAGCTGGCTGTGCACATGCGCGATGTCAGATCGATATTGGACCGGTTTGATTGGGGGAAAGAGGCATAGATAGACGTTGAAAGATGGGGGTTTTCTCCCAGAACGTAGGCGGTGCCTACCTATTCCTATCAACCAATCCTGTAACAAGTTGCAAGAGGAACCAAGAGACATTACAGTGCGGGTTGGTGACGGTGTTCAAAATCTGGCCAAACATGGCTGAAACTTCCAACTCGTAGTCCAACTTGCCGCTGTGATCCCCACACAAGTGAACACTTGCATAGTAAACACAATTTTTACTTTTTGATTTAAGTTTTGATTTTTATTGAATTCCATTGACTCGCTGATTGAGTCAATCACTGAGACTGAGTCAATCACTGAGATTGAGTCAATCACTGAGACTTTCTCTTTAAGGTAAGAAAAGAAATCATTTATGTTTCATTCATTAAACTATTCACGAATAGAGTCTTTGTCTTTATTCTTTATCTCATCAAATAGAAACAAAATATTTGACACAAATTCATTAATTTTCAGATTCATACTGAGCTAGAATCCTTCACCAAGCAACTTTAGAATTGACTATCTTCATACTGAGCTAGAATCCTTCACCAAGCAACTTTAGAATTGACTATCTTCATACTGAGCTAGAATCATTCACCAAGCAACTTTAGAATTGACTATCTTCACTTGCAGAATAGACTCAACTTATTCTCACACTTGCTTCAGTTCAACAGCCGAGAAACCAAGTTATTTATATCGTAATAAATCGATCCACTAAAACAGAATAGATGAAATATATGACATTAATATCAAGGAATTATCTGAAGTTTTATTGAACATCATATCGCTATTTTGAGCTATATTAAAGTGATAAAATCATCTAACAGCCTTCTAGACAAGTTTCTCTTAACATAATCAATTGAAACAGTTTTCTAATAACGTCGGGAAAAGCTGTAAAATATTAGCAGTCACGAAAATATTTCTTTTTGGTATTTTTTTTTCTGTTCAAGTTTGCAACTTCCGGCTTGTAATGGCCTTCAATTAGGCTGACAACGTGGCAGTCGAAGTGCATAGAACACAAGATTCCCATTACTACACCATTACCTCATTGCAGACATTTGTCAGGAACATCCAGTTGAACTTGTCAATAGGCCTTCAGAAATTGTTCCATGAACCTTTTTTTAATACACCTTCGATATTTTCCCGCTGCTTGCTAGAGGTCAAAGGTTGCAATAATTTCCTGTTGATGACAAGCGATTGACAACTATAGCCAACAGGCATGCCAGAATCTATACTAAATTCACAATTGAAACCACTGATGGCATATTGAACGCATCTTGATTTTAAAACATCTCCAGAATTTTATTGATCGCCGAAGTCTACAGAAAGATCCAGAAATTAAAGACATGTCTGTGAAAATAAGATCAACTTGTACTGATTATATGTCTGTGAAATGGCAGAGATTTCAAGACAAAATAAGAGACCCTAAGTCTCAGAGACGTTTAGTGCTAGTTATTGTCTGCATAGCTCTACTGCTGGACAATATGTTATACATGGTGATTGTACCAATTATTCCAAACTTTCTCACCAAAGACAAAAAACAGGATGAGCCAACGTATTTGTATAGATATTACAACGTGACCCAGTCTTCCAACCCTCCTGTCGGAGTTACGCACAGTTATGTCATGGCACACAAGCTGGACACAAATGGTCACTTTGAAGAAGGTGCCTACGTCAACGTTCCAGAACAAGCGGTTCTTGCCGACAACACGTCCATACATTCCGAGAAACATGACAACAGAATTTTTTTACTGCGTATACCTGTCCCACCACCTCCAATATCTTACGGTGATGAAGGAATGGCTATAGGTATACTATTTGCATCTAAGGCTATAGTTCAACTTTTTGTGAACCCTTTTACCGGTGGTTTGATAGATAAAATAGGTTACGATATACCAATGATGATTGGTTTAACTATCATGTTTTTTTCAACCTCTGTATTTGCTTTTGGAGAAAGTTACGCAGTTCTGTTTCTTGCTAGAAGTCTTCAGGGACTCGGATCTGCGTTTGCAGATACTTCCGGTTTAGCCATGATTGCTGATCGATTTACAGAAGAAGATGAAAGGACAAAATCATTAGGTATCGCTCTAGCATTTATCTCCTTTGGTTGCCTCTTCGCGCCACCTTTTGGTGGCATTCTCTACGAGTTTACGGGCAAGACGGCACCGTTTTTGATCCTGGCTTTAGTCTGCTTGATTGATGGAATACTAATGATTCTTGTGATGAAACCAGTCAGGTTGGAACGATCAATGTTGACCAGAGAGGAGAGGCCTAAAGGCACGCCAATCTACAAACTACTTATGGATCCTTACATCGCAATTGCTGCCGGAGCTCTCGCAATGTCCAATGTATCTCTGGCATTTCTAGAACCAACCATTTCCCTTTGGATGAAGGTAACTATGGGAGCAGACGAGTGGCAAATAGGTTTTTGCTGGCTCCCGTCTTTCGTAACACACGTGCTAGGCGTGTACCTTACAGTTAAACTAGCTAAAAAGTTCCCTCAGTATCAGTGGCTAATGGCGCTCATTGGCCTGTCAATAGAAGGAATATTCTGCTTTTTCGTACCTTTCTCTACTGCTTATTTTGCTGTAATTTTTCCCATAATGGGAATATGTTTCGGTATCGCATTAGTGGACACGGCGCTGTTGCCGACACTTGGCTACCTTGTAGACGTCAGATACGTTAGCGTGTACGGCAGTGTCTATGCTATAGCGGATATATCGTATTCTCTCGCATACGCTATAGGACCCATTGTCGCTGGGAGTATCGTCACCAGCATCGGCTTTACGTGGCTAAACATTCTCATTTTCCTGAGTAACATTCTGTACGCCCCTCTCCTCATCTTCCTTCGCAACATCTACATGTACAAACCATTCGACAACGACGACGAGGTTTTGATCGACGACCCTCCACCCAAAGGCTACAACACCTACGTCCAGAATGGAGGTTTGACCGGCAAACTGCATCCACTAGACAACGGTGACAACTTCGCCAACCATCTGAAGATCAGCAACCGTAAGAGCAACGAGATTGACTGCTACCCTCCACCGACAGAACCAGAGTATGTCTACAATAAAGAAACGCCTTACAACTTTTACAACAGTCATTGATTCCGCGCGGTCAGTAAGTAGAAACGGACATTGTTTACTGCTGTCCAATACAGACATTGATCCCGAGTGGTCAGTAAGTAGAAACGGACATTGTTTACTGCTGTCCAATACAGACATTGATCCCGAGTGGTCAGTAAGTAGAAACGGACGTTATTTACTGCTGTCCAATACATATTGCCCAATAAAGCCGATATGCGAGTGTTGTTTTAAAACTTTACACATAATTAAATATAGACATTGTCAGTAGTTTGGATTAGTTCAGAACTTTACAAATATTTATACCGATGAAATGAAACTTTTTCAACCTTTTTTTCTAGTTTCTTCTTAACGACATTTATTATTTCTCTATATCACCAATATCATCATGTCCTCCATGTTTCAGTTTTCATAACGATTTCATTTTAACACTTTTACATTTCATGTATTGTGATACAAAGACTTTGTGATAGATCTATAGAATATATTATTTCCAATTGGTATTTCATTCAACATTTCGTCTCATGTCCAATATATCTACACAACATGTCTCCATTTGTTATTTCATTCAACATTTCGTCTCATGTCCAATAGATCTATACAACATGTCTCCATGTGTTCTTTCATTCAATATTTCGTCTCATGTCCAATAGATCTATACAACATGTCTCCATGTGTTCTTTCATTCAATATTTCGTCTCATGTCCAATATATCTATACAACATGTCTTCATGTGTTATTTCATTCAACATTTCGTCTCATGTCCAATATATCTATACAACATGTCTCCATGTGTTCTTTCATTCAACATTTCGTCTCATGTCCAATAGATCTATACAACATGTCTCCATGTGTTATTTCATTCAACATTTCGTCTCATGTCCAATAGATCTATACAACATGTCTTCATGTGTTCTTTCATTCAATATTTCGTCTCATGTCCAATAGATCTATAGAATATTTCTCCATTTGTTATTTCATTCAACATTTCGTCTAATTTCATAAACTTTCATGATGGTTTCTGGCTATTTAATTCAAATTGTTCTTATTTGCAGTTGAAGTTGTATTAAAATTTCTATCGAAATAATTGAACATGTTTTTTATTATTTGTATATATTTAACATAAAACAATAACATACAGAAAAATAATAATAAACATTAGGGCATAAAGACCACAGGCCCAACAAACAAAAATTGAAATATACACAATGTAATAATTACTTTTTATATCTTTACTTTTATGTCTCGGTATAAAACGTGTACGACTGCTATATTTAAATATAGTTTATGAAAACAAAATTTTAAAAAAGAAAAACAAGAACAGAGAAAAAAATCATTAGCAAATAATTACAAAAAAATATTTTCCAATGTCTAACTAATTTCAGAATTTACTTAAGTGGTCATGACAACGAATGTGACTTTGTTTTTATGATGTCATAAAAGAGGTTATTAATTGGAGACCAATGTTGTCATTAAAGTAAGAAGAATGTAGAGTCAGGTAAAAGGCCGCAGGCCAAATGTTTCAATCACATTGTGATCTAAACACAACAATAACTTTTTGCTCATTGTGAGCTAAAAACAAACAATAACACTTTGTTCAGAGCTTTACAGATTTAACAATTCTAGTTTATTGAATACTGACTGTGGAGGCTGTTTTTAACATTGTTCATTTTATGACCTAGTAATGGCAGCAGCTGTGTAAATATAACATTTAGTTAAAGCATGATTTAGTCAAATTATTAGATATGTACATAGAAAATAAAAGTATAGTGTATTCAATAGTATATTATTATGTTTTTACTACTTGATAGTGGCCACAAGTCAATGCAGCCTTCATGTGGAAGTAATGTACAATTTATTCATTAGTCAATATAAAATACATACGTCAATAATGGTTCAATCATCAGTCAATATAAAATACATAAGTCAATAATAATTCAATCATCGGTCAATTTAAAAGGCATAAGTCAATAATGATTCAATCGGCAGTCAATATAAAAGACATAAGTCAATAATAATTCAATCATCGGTCAATATAAAATACACACGTCTATAAATGTTCAATCATCAGTCAATATAAAAGACATAAGTCAATATTGATTCAATCATAAGTCAATATAAAGCCCAAGTCAATGTTTATTCAATCATCAACATAAAATACATAAGTCCAGAACGCTTCAATCATCAGTCAATATAAAAGTCATAAATCAGCAATGATTCAATCATCTGTTAATATAAAAGACATAATTCAATATTGATTCAATCAGCAGTCAATATAAAAGACACAAGTCAATATTGATTCAATCATCAATATAAAAGACATCAGTCCAGAACGATTCAATCATCAGTCAATATAAAAGTTATAAGTCAGTAATGATTTAATCATCCGTCAATATTAAAGACACAAGTCTAGAATTATTCAATTATCAGTCAATATAAAAGTAATAAGTTAGTAATGATTTAATCATCAGTCAATATAAAAGTAATAAGTTAGTAATGATTCAATCATCAGTCAATATAAAATGCATACGTCAATAATGATTCAATCATCAGTATTATTAAAATTATAAGTCAATAATGATTCAATCATTAGTCAATCTAAAAGTCATAAGTCAATAATGAATCAATCATCAGTCAATTTAAAAGACAAAAGTCAGTAATGAGATAATCAGTAATGAATAGTCAGTTTAGTAAGAAAAAGGCATGAACAATTCATTATGTAATAATTAAGAAGTCATAAGCTAGTTGAGTGTCATGAGTGCCCATAGCTGTCACAACCTCTAGATATTAGTATCGAGTCATTATACTTACTATTAACTAATTCTACATTGTTATCAAACACTATACTAGACATAAACTTCTAAAAGTGAACAAATGTTATCAAACACTATAATAGACATAAATTTATAAAAGTGAACAAATGTTATCAAACACTAAAATAAACATAAACTTCTAAAAGGGAACAAATTTTATCAAACACTATAATAAACATAAACTTCTAAAAGTAAACAAATGTTACACTAGGATCCATATATATTTCTTCTAATGAAATGTATAATATTGTACCTCAAACGCTTATGCACTATACAAAATGTAAGCACTTTATAAAATATAAGATGTATGTATTTTCAAGACATGGCTTTGCAAGCCTTAAAGTTCTCATTAAAATACCCAAAATGACTGACACCTTAAATCAAAACATCCTGTCCTTGAGATTTCCTGAACTAATTTTTAAACTCCACTTATAGCATTGTGAATGACTGGAAGGAAAAAATTAAACAATAAAAATGCAAGTAGGTCATGAACAAATAACATTTTGCATAAGTCTGGTTAAGTTTGTGCGAATATGATCTTCTTTGACATATTTCTGGTAAAGTTTGTACAATATGTCCTACTTTGATATATTTCTGGTAAAGTTTGTGCAAAATTTCCTTATTTGACATATTTCTGGTAAAATTTGTGCAATATTTCCTTTTTTCGACATATTTCTGGTAAAGTTTGTGCAATATTTCCTTTTTTGACATATTTCTGGTAAAGTTTGTGCAATATTTCCTTCTTTGACATATTTTGTCTACTTTGAATTATTTCTGATAAAGTGTGTGCAATATTTCCTACTTTGACATATTTCTGTTAAAGTTTGTGCAATATGTCCTTCTTTGACATATTTCTGGTAAAGTTTGTGCAATATGTCCTACTTTGAATTATTTCTGTTAAAGTGTTTTCAATCTGTCCTACTTTGACATATTTCTGTTAAAGTTTGCGCAATTTTTCCTACTTTGACATATTTCTGGTAAAGTTTGTGCAATATGTCCTTCTTTGACATATTTCTGGTAAAGTTTGTGCAATATGTCCTACTTTGACATATTTCTGGTAAAGTTTGTGCAATATGTCCTTCTTTGACATATTTCTGGTAAAGTTTGTGCAATATGTCCTTCTTTGACATATTTCTGGTAAAGTTTGTGCAATATGTCCTTCTTTGACATATTTCTGGTAAAGTTTGTGCAATATGTCCTACTTTGACATATTTCTGGTAAAGTTTGTGCAATATGTCCTTCTTTGACATATTTCTGGTAAAGTTTGTGCAATATGTCCTTCTTTGACATATTTCTGGTAAAGTTTGTGCAATATGTCCTACTTTGACATATTTCTGGTAAAGTTTGTGCAATATTTCCTACTTTGACATATTTATGTTAAAGTTTGTGCAATATTTCCTACTTTGACATATTGTAAAGTTTATGCAATATTTCCTACTTTTACATATTTCTGTTAAAGTTTGTGCAATATTTCCATCTTTGACATATTTCTGTTCAAGTTTGTGCAATATGTCCTACTTTGACATTACCTGAAATTAATTTAAAGCCTTATTAGCATATTAACCACCCTAACCACCAAACGTACATCAACGAGGCCTTACGCTGGACTGTCACGTGACTGAAGTCATATTGCATATCTGAGATCTTTTTTTACTTTTTTTTTAAAGTCAAATTGTGTACATTTTTGTTGCTGAAGGTTTCAAAGATAATTGATCCAATTTAATATTTTAGAAGGTCACAGTGATCTAAAACAAACAAAAAATCAATGAGATATCACCTAAAATTTATTATTTTTCAAGTCACAAGACTTTGGTGTGCCAGATATACGATCAGTTTACAGTCAAGAATAATATTACCAGTTTGTCTTCATTAATCTATGTTATACAATAAATGTTAAATAGTTGTTTCCAATGAGGTTAACTATAATTGTGCATTTGTATTTAAAAGTAAAAAAATATATAAGAAAAGAAAAATAAAAGTTAATTGAATAAATACCATTTTTCTTTATTTGTATTTTCTTAGTATTGCATTTAGACACTATAGAGTTATTATCTTTACACTATACGTGTTTTAGACCAACTGGATTATAGTGTACGTCTAAAGCTCTCTTTTTATTCGCCACAAGCTGTGCGTTTAGTAAACCTTTTTACAGCCTACCCTTTAAACTCATTTCCAGACAAGAGTCCCTGGATGTTCCATTGATTTAGTGACCAAAATCTCAGCCTCCTGAGAATAACTCACGAACCTTCTAAGGAACCATTTTGACCGTTAGACCATGATTATAAGTTCTGAATCACAAACAGTTTCCGATTCCAGGATTGAGGAAAAAAAACTTGATAAGAAATTTTAGAGCTGTGATCTATTTAAGAAGATTATTTAGAATTCGTGTCAAAAGAAATCTCAGATCTTGTCACTAAATCATTAAAAACAAATCGTGATTATTTCCAAGCCTTTTGAACATAGACAGTGAAAAAAACTATTTCAATAAACTGAACGTTATGTTCTCTTACACTTACACATTCGACATTTGTCCATGTAGGCACATTACTACTGTATTACACATTTTAAATATACATGAGTTCAACTTGTGTTTACAAATATAGGTGGTAAAATTCAAAATATATATCTTCCTCTATAATCCTTTTATGACGAAAATGACGAAACTATCTATCAGAGATAAAAACTTGTTTAACTTTTAAATAACAAAGTGCAATTTATAGAGAGCTATGGTTTCCATCCAGCACTGCTAGATCTACGTGCTAAATATCAACTTACAAGAACTTTGTGGACATATCACGTTTCACTTTAAGATTCCGGGTTGGAATCCATTTTTCATCCCCGCATCGGGAGGGTGTCTCTGAATATACCCAGTTTGGGAAAGTAACTGATCACTCTAGAGGCGACACAATCCCAGTGTATAGCGTGGCTAAAGAAACTTGTGAACACATGGATTAATTAATATAGTAAAAAAAATTTTTTTACTTTATCGATTAGAACAAAAATTTGAGAAAATATGATATCAAGTAGGTATTGAATGATTTCAGAAATAGTCATATAATGTTCCTTATACTTTAATATAGTGTTTGTTCGCTTAATACGGCAATGTTCCCTAAATACACAGTTTATGTTCCCGAAGACGGTTCATACAGAAATGAATATTGTCATTATTTACCAACAGTTACTGCCATTTAAGTGCTAAATGCCTGTCATGTTAAATTGTCGCTTAGCCGAGGGTCATCCAATCTTGGTCTCCAGGGAGACAAAAGCTTTATCTCTTTTGTCAAGTCCACTTAGCTCAAACGTAAATCTGGTTTCTAAACAACTACTGAACGGTGGACACACAGAATTGACCACTTCTTTTAGATTTCTCCTTTTTTCTTTTTATCTCTATCTATCCATCTATCATCTATATATCTATCTATCTATATATCCCTTTATTAACCAAAATATCTCTCTCTCACTCTCTCTCTCTGTGTATATATATATGTATATCATATATTAATTATGGTAAACGTACTGGTAAACGTGCATTCTCCTAGGCGGGACCGTCCACTTAGAATCACCTCCCACTACAGCCATATCCCTTGCTTTGACACCTTCAGTAGCCGGCTAAGACTCACCTATTCCAGTAGCAGTATTCGCGTGTACATACATACATTTTCTTTTGTTGTTCGTTGTCTGAATTCTGTAATTGTCTACAGCGACTTAAACTGTCATTAACGGGTTATGCCCTATACAAGAAATATTATGCGCTATTTTGGCGAGAATTTGTAGCTTTGAGCTTTCGTCTGCGAAGTGGTCAGTATATGACATGGTAACCAGTACCGTAATTGCAGATAAATTGAACTTTAACCTTTGAGCTCTACAATTAGTAAACAGAAATAGGTGTAGGAAAACATTTGTCTTGATTTACAGTTTTATTATCTAATATGTTCAAAGAAGATACCGCAACTGTGACTATAGTTTATAGTTTACAGGCCTTTTAACATGACCTATAATTTTTTAAGTTTCAAGAATTCATGATAATATTTGATGGTATAAAGTGTATCGTATAGTCTAGGTATTATTTCAAAAATTGTATTTTTGAAAAAGAACAATATGGTTAATATATCTGTCTCCAAATTGCATTTATCAGTTTTATTTAATGAACTATCAGATCAGACTTATCATTCGCAAGGTTGTGTGTAATTGTCTTAGCGCAAGACATAATATTTTTTGTTATTCAAAGTAATGTGACTATGTCTGTGCTATTATATCTGTAGATCTATGTTTATAGTTAGTATAAGTATGCGTGTCCAAAAAAGTTATACCTGTAATAATTATTCATGTTTAAAAATTCTAATATTATTACTAAATGCAATATTTCAGTCTTTCCATAAATTCAGACTATAGGGCCTATAATTAAGGAAATTTAAATGTAAAATTGTATTTTATGTATTATCAGCACACAAAAAAGGCGAAATAACTTGGAATTAATTTCTTTTTACCACGAAAGCCATTATGGCTTTCAATAGCCTCGCTCTGGGATCAGGAAGTACCAACAATAAAACATTCAGTTGCCTTAGCAACATGAACATTCTTACTTTGCCGAACTCCCGTTGAAAACATATAAAGTATTCTTTAGGGTTATTGTAGAGTTAGTTTGATATTGTTGTATACATCTACAGGCATTGAAAGGTTGTTGTATAAATCTATGGGTCTGAAAACTATTTTGTAAAGTTGAATAAATCTATTGTTCAGAAAACTATTTTTTTAAAGTTGTATAAATCTATGGGTCTGACAACTATTTTTTAAAGTTGTATAAATCTATGGGTCTGAAAACTATTTTTTAAAGTTGTATAAATCTATGGGTCTGAAGACTATTTTGTAAAGTTGAATAAATCTATGGGTCTGAAAACTATTTTGTAAAGTTGAATAAATCTATGGGTCTGAAAACTATTTTGTAAAGTTGAATAAATCTATGGGTCTGAAAACTATTTTGTAAGAATTGTGTATCCTTGTCATAGCACTATATCTAGCGTTGTGTACCTTGTCATAGCACTATCTCTAGCGTTGTGTACCTTGTCATAGCACTATCTCTAGAGTTCTGTACCTTGTCGTAGCACTATCTCTAGCGTTGTGTTTTTTGTCATAGCACTATCTCTAGATCTGTGTACCTTGTCATAGCATTATCTCTAGCGTTGTGTACCATGTCATAGCATTATCTCTAGCGTTGTGTTCTTTGTCATAGCACTATCTGTAGCGTTGGGCACCTTGCCACAGCACTATTTCTAGCGTTGTGTACCTTGTCATAGCACTATCTATAGCGTTGTGTACCTTGTCATAATATTATCTGTAGTGTTGTGTTCTTTGTCATAGCACTATCTGTAGCGTTGTGCACCTTGTCGTAGCACTATTTCTAGCGTTGTGGACCTTGTCATAGCACTATCTCTAGCGTTGTGTATTTTGTAATAGCAATATCTCTAGAGCTGTGTACCTTTTCATAACATTATCTCTAGCGTTGTGTTTTTTGTCATAGCACTATCTGTAGCGTTGTGCACCTTGTCATAGCACTATTTCTAGCGTTGTGTACCTTGTCATAGCACTATCTCTAGCGTTGTGTACCTTGTCGTAGCACTATCTCTAGAGCTGTGTACTTTATCATAGCACTATTTCTACAGTGTATATCTTGTTGTGAGACTATCTCTAGAGTGTATATCTTGTTGTAGTGCTATCTCTAGAGTGTATATCTTGTTGTGGTACTATCTCTAGAGTGTATATCTTGTTGTGGTACTATCTCTACAGTGTATATCTTGTTGTGGCACTATCTCTAGAGTGTATATCTTGTTGTTGTGCTATCTCTAGAGTGTATATCTTGTTGTGGTACTATCTCTAGAGTGTATATCTTGTTGTGGGACTATCTCTAGAGTGTATATCTTGTTGTGGGACTATCTCTAGAGTGTATATCTTGTTGTGGCACTATCTCTAGAGTGTATATCTTGTTGTGGTACTATCTCTAGAGTGTATATCTTGTTGTGGGACTATCTCTAGAGTGTATATCTTGTTGTGGGACTATCTCTACAGTGTATATCTTGTTGTGGCACTATCTCTAGAGTGTATTCTTGTTGTGGGACTATCTCTACAGTGTATATCTTGTTGTGGGACTATCTCTACAGTGTATATCTTGTTGTGGGACTATCTCTAGAGTGTATATCTTGTTGTGGGACTATCTCTACAGTGTATATCTTGTTGTGGCACTATCTCTAGAGTGTATATCTTGTTGTAGTACTATCTCTAGAGTGTATATCTTGTTATGGTACTATTTCTAGAATGTATATCTTGTTGTGGTACTATCTCTAGAGTGTATATCTTGTTGTGGTACTAACTCTAGGGTGTATATTTTGTTGTTGTACTATTTCTAGTCATACACCAAACACAAACAAGTTATGTTACTTATATCTGACGTAATACATAATATATATACACTGGGCTGCATGATTTGATTAGTTTACAAAGTCGTGATTTGAGTCATACGTATTAGCAAGTATTTCACTAACATGCATTTCTTCAACGACTTTTAGATACGCTGTGCTTTAATAACCGTTATTATCAATTTATTTCTATACTCGAGTCTATGAAAAGATGTAATTATTTGTTTGAACTAGTTTGAAGTTAAAGCCTCAAAATCGTGACTGTTGAGCTAAATGTGTGCCTACATTAAGACCACGCCAGTTCAATAGAAAGAACAACACTAAACACTACTGTGGAAAGGTTTGCGACGAGAACATCCTGACATTTATCTCCATCCTACAGAGTGCCATCTGGTGGTGAGGGAGATCGATGGGAATGCAGTCTTTATTTTCTCGCTCTCAGTGTTTGTAATTGCTCCCATCAATGGAACAATTATTTCCCTTGTCTTCATATAGGCAGGGGGAGACAATCGACCTTTCTCTCAAAATGTGCTTCAAATACTGTTATTCAGAGTTACGCCCTAAGCGATTTAAGTATACCGTTGTGTTTTTTTTTTTTTATTTTTTTTTGCTTACCAGTTTATAGAAAGAAATGATCGTCTATAGTGTTTACTATGTTTATCTATGTTTACATCTACAATATTTACTGTTAGATGAGCTAAGAACTATTTATCTATATTTTATATAGTCGATTATTATATATCATTGTGTACTAGCCTACAGTTTTCAGATACTTGGAATAGAAAGATATAATAGAAATGCTATTCTATAAATAGACCCTCTGGAATAGAAAGATATAATAGAAATACAATTCTATAAATAGACCCCCTGGAATAGAAAGATATAATAGAAATACTATTCTATAAATAGATCCCCTGGAATAGAAAGATATAATAGAAATAATATTCTATAAATAGACCCCCTGGAATAGAAAGATATAATAGAAATACTATTCTATAAATAGACCCCCTGGAATAGAAAGATATAAGAGAAATACTATTCTATAAATAGACCCCCTGGAATAGAAAGATATAATAGAAATACTATTCTATAAATAGACCCCCTGGAATAGAAAGATATAATAGAAATACTATTCTATAAATAGACCCCCTGGAATAGAAAGATATAATAGAAATACTATTCTATAAATAGACCCCCTGGAATAGAAAGATATAATAGAAATACTATTCTATAAATAGACCCCCTGGAATAGAAAGATATAATAGAAATACTATTCTATAAATAGACCCCCTGGAATAGAAAGATATAAGAGAAATACTATTCTATAAATAGACCCCAACCCTGTTTCTCTAAAGTGTATTTCTTCAACATCTTTAAGTTTTCTTGTAACGATTTGCATTTTCTTACAATATGTTCACTACATGTGAATAATCACTTTTGGTTGACATTTAACACTAAGTGAGGCAAACAAATGCTCAGTCTACCGAACACCACCACGTTATAATTCCCCTCTACTCAAGTTAATATAAACCTTACTATTCAATCATTTATTTTATCTTTTATCTTATACAGTTGTTACCGGAGGCTACTAATTCTTACTCTTATCGTATCCCATAACCTGAGTCTGAAATTTAGCTCTTAACCTTTATCTTAGTTCTTAACCATAACCCTAACACTGTCGTATGATAGTTCAGTTTCACTAAGGAACTGCAAAGCGTTCAAAATATCGGCCCAGCAGTTTACCGCTGTTGAAGAAACGATCTCAACACTTGCAGTCTATTTGGCTTAGATTTATTTTTACTAATTGGCATATGGGTCGATTCCAAGTGTTATCACATTCTTGTGGAAATATTTGTGACAACAGTACTTTGAATGAGTCATTGAAAATGGAAACTATTTCCTCTTCCGTTTTACTTTTGACAAACATCACTGAAGTAAAAAATACTGACCCAAATACTAAACTAAAAAGTCACACGTGACGCCTGAGCAACAGTTTGCCGACCCTTAAAATATTCGAACAAAGAGCCACCGTCTTAAAAATAAATAAATAAGAACACGATTTTATGAAATCTATTTCTAAGGTGTAAAAGAATATTCTAAAACAATACGTATGTATAAATATATAATTATAAGAAGAATCGATAGTATTATTTGGCTTTACAGTACATCATTGACTAGCTCAATTTCAATGTCTACTAAAACTCCAGACAGAAATTTCAACTAGACACGTGTGAGTCTCCTCACCCCCCCCCCTCTCATTACCAATTGAAAAAGTAACAGGCGTGAAGAAATGTCAACGTCTTCATTCATTTGGCGCCAGAATATTGACACGATGACAATGGCTCATTGAGGTACCGTGTTAAATGCCTCTTTCCAAGAGAGGCTAAGGTTTGCTGAGGAGGTGTTATAATCACATAAAACAATGAGGGACAACATTAAAATACAAACAGACGGTATAATTATTTATAAAGTTCTACAAATACACACAGACGGTACAATGATTTATAAAGTTCTACAAATACACACAGACGGTATAATGATTTATAAAGTTCTACAAATACACACAGACGGTATAATGATTTATAAAGTTCTACAAATACACACAGACGGTATAATGATTTATAAAGTTCTACAAATACACACAGACGGTATAATGATTTATAAAGTTCTACAAATACACACAGACGGTATAATGATTTATAAAGTTCTACAAATACACACAGACGGTATAATGATTTATAAAGTTCTACAAATACACACAGACGGTATAATGATTTATAAAGTTCTACAAATACACACAGACGGTATAATGATTTATAAAGTTCTACAAATACACACAGACGGTATAATGATTTATAAAGTTCTACAAATACACACAGACGGTATAATGATTTATAAAGTTCAACAAATACACACAGACGGTGTAATGATTTATAAAGTTCTACAAATACACACAGACGGTATAATGATTTATAAAGTTCTACAAATACACACAGACGGTATAATGATTTATAAAGTTCTACAAATACACACAGACGGTATAATGATTTATAAAGTTCTACAAATACACACAGACGGTGTAAAGATTTATAAAGTTCTACAAATACACACAGACGGTATAATGATTTGTAAAGTTCTACAAATACACACAGACGGTATAATGATTTATAAAGTTCTACAAATACACACAGACGGTATAATGATTTATAAAGTTCTACAAATACACACAGACGGTACAATGATTTATAAAGTTCTACAAATACACACAGACGGTATAATGATTTATAAAGTTCTACAAATACACACAGACGGTACAATGATTTATAAAGTTCTACAAATACACACAGACGGTATAATGATTTATAAAGTTCTACAAATACACACTGACGGTACAATGATTTATAAAGTTCTACAAATACACACAGACGGTATAATGATTTATAAAGTTCTACAAATACACACAGACGGTACAATGATTTATAAAGTTCTACAAATACACACAGACGGTATAATGATTTATAAAGTTCTACAAATACACACAGACGGTATAATGATGTATAAAGTTCTACAAATACACACAGACGGTACAATGATTTATAAAGTTCTACAAATACACACAGACGGTACAATGATTTATAAAGTTCTACAAATACACACAGACGGTATAATGATGTATAAAGTTCTACAAATACACACAGACGGTATAATGATTTATAAAGTTCTACAAATACACACAGACGGTATAATGATGTATAAAGTTCTACAAATACACACAGACGGTACAATGATTTATAAAGTTCTACAAATACACACAGACGGTATAATGATGTATAAAGTTCTACAAATACACACAGACGGTATAATGATTTATAAAGTTCTACAAATACACACAGACGGTATAATGATGTATAAAGTTCTACAAATACACACAGACGGTATAATGATTTATAAAGTTCTACAAATACACACAGACGGTATAATGATTTATAAAGTTCTACAAATACACACAGACGGTATAATGATTTATAAAGTTCTACAAATGCACACAGACGGTATAATGATTTATAAAGTTCTACAAATGCACACAGACGGTATAATGATTTATAAAGTTCTACAAATGCACACAGACGGTATAATGATTGATAAGTTCTACAAATACACACAGACGGTACAATGATTTATAAAGTTCTACAAATACACACAGACGGTACAATGATTTATAAAGTTCTACAAATACACACAGACGGTATAATGATGTATAAAGTTCTACAAATACACACAGACGGTATAATGATTTATAAAGTTCTACAAATACACACAGACGGTATAATGATGTATAAAGTTCTACAAATACACACAGACTGTACAATGATTTATAAAGTTCTACAAATTCACACAGACGGTATAATGATGTATAAAGTTCTACAAATACACACAGACGGTATAATGATTTATAAAGTTCTACAAATACACACAGACGGTATAATGATGTATAAAGTTCTACAAATACACACAGACGGTATAATGATTTATAAAGTTCTACAAATACACACAGACGGTATAATGATTTATAAAGTTCTACAAATACACACAGACGGTATAATGATTTATAAAGTTCTACAAATGCACACAGACGGTATAATGATTTATAAAGTTCTACAAATGCACACAGACGGTATAATGATTTATAAAGTTCTACAAATGCACACAGACGGTATAATGATTGATAAGTTCTACAAATACACACAGACGGTATAATGATTTATAAAGTTCTACAAATACACACAGACGGTATAATGATTTATAAAGTTCTACAAATACACACAGACGGTATAATGATTTATAAAGTTCTACAAATACACACAGACGGTATAATGATTTATAAAGTTCTACAAATACACACAGACGGTATAATGATTTATAAAGTTCTACGAATACACACAGACGGTATAATGATTTATAAAGTTCTACGAATACACACAGACGGTATAATGATTTATAAAGTTCTACGAATACACACAGACGGTATAATGATTTATAAAGTTCTACGAATACACACAGACGGTATAATGATTTATAAAGTTCTACGAATACACACAGACGGTATAATGATTTATAAAGTTCTACAAATACACACAGACGGTATAATGATTTATAAAGTTCTACAAATACACACAGACGGTATAATGATTTATAAAGTTCTACGAATACACACAGACGGTATAATGATTTATAAAGTTCTACGAATACACACAGACGGTATAATGATTTATAAAGTTCTACAAATACACACAGAAGGTATAATGATTTATAAAGTTCTACAAATACACACAGACGGTATAATGATTTATAAAGTTCTACAAATACACACAGACGGTATAATGATTTATAAAGTTCTACAAATACACACAGACGGTATAATGATTTATAAAGTTCTACAAATACACACAGACGGTATAATTATTTATAAAGTTCTACAAATACACACAGACGGTATAATGATTTATAAAGTTCTACAAATACACACAGACGGTATAATGATTTATAAAGTTCTACAAATACACACAGACGGTATAATGATTTATAAAGTTCTACGAATACACACAGACGGTATAATGATTTATAAAGTTCTACGAATACACACAGACGGTATAATGATTTATAAAGTTCTACGAATACACACAGACGGTATAATGATTTATAAAGTTCTACGAATACACACAGACGGTATAATGATTTATAAAGTTCTACGAATACACACAGACGATATAATGATTTATAAAGTTCTACGAATACACACAGACGGTATAATGATTTATAAAGTTCTACAAATACACACGGACGGTATAATGATTTATAAAGTTCTACAAATACACACAGACGGTATAATGATTTATAAAGTTCTACAAATACAGAGTCAGAACCAAGTATCTAGAATGCGAGTCTAAGTAATGAGAAAAAAAATCTTTTATTACTTTAGCCATAACTGACATTACAGGATAATAGGATAATGTAGAAGAAATAAGTTATCATAAAAACTATCGATGTTAACGTAACTTGTATTACAGCATATGTCTTCTATCATTATAGCCAATCAATGGAAAAAGGTTTATTCCTATTGGAAAATTAAACCACCTTGTCTAAGTCAAGTGTAATTAGGGGGATTAGGACTGAAAAATGTAATTCAGTTATTACTGGACCAAAATGATTTATAATCGCATATACATATATATCTTGAGTGGCCTTGATAAAAACATAAGTAATTTTGATGACAGAAATATGGTTGCCATGGTTGCTGCCACCATTTTGAAAATAGACAAACATTACAAAAAATATAAATTTTTAAAAAGCATTTTAGATATTTTGGTTTTAAAAGTGTTTTATGTAGTACATTAACCCTTTTAGGTACTAGACACAATTTTAATTGAATATTGTTACAAGTATTTTTTAATGAATTTTTTAACTTTAGTATTGAAATTGTGAATAAAATTCATTTTTTTTTTTCTTTTAATACATTTTACGGAAAAACGAATTATAATTTCACCTTGAAAATCTGTCGAGTACCTCTAAATATAATATATAAAGCTACATACCCAATTTCAATATGTTATCTTTAATGCTTCTCATTATTTTACAATTATTATAGCACAAACACAACAAAAAAAACACATATTGAGAAAAACGCATTTAAAGGTAAAGAATCAACAAAGAAATTGAGTCGACACATATCTTTCAAACTCAAAATTTCAGTTCAAAACCATCATTTTTTCAATTTTAGTTGATGCATTTTTGTTACAATTAGGTTTAACAAGCTATTTTTAACAAAAACTAAACAACTCTATTTTTGAAAAAATATGATAAATATGCCCCCCCCCCTACTCAGTCCTGTTCCCCCTTAAATATTTATCTTTGAAATACAATAATCTAATGGAATACTAAGAAAGGCATTTTGTAACTGATTCTTACAGATTCATTTTTGTTCTGAGTGGCATTCAAGAATGGAATGGGTTATCTGAACTTGTCATAAAAACAACAACAATAAAACCTGGCGACATCATTTAAAGTCGGTATCAAATATTAAACAAAGATAACACCTCGGATAAGTACATAATTACCTTCTGTATTTAAAACACTGTGTGTATCATGGTAGTTGAGTAACCAATAAATTAACTAATAACTTAAATGTTATCATATATTAAGCCATATATAATTTCATATACATGTAGTAATGGAATGGAAGAATAACCTGAGAATAATAAAATCACGTGATGATCATGAAAATCTTCACACAATCATTTAATCGGGTTTGTTTTTTCACCTCTTGGCTTTTCTTCATGTTTTGAACGTCAATTAATTCAAAGTGTTTCTAAGGACGCAACACAAAAACATTTACAACAAAAACGAAAACAAGAACATAAAAAGCCACACAATTAATCAACTGATTTTTTTGTCAGTTTTTTTTTCATATTTGCACGTTTTTGTTAATATTGTTCTTTTTTTAGAAAATGTCTCTAAATTGTCGCACGCAATGAATTCATGTGAACTCAATATTTGAAATGAGTTAATAATTGCAAGAAAATCTTCTAGGTTTTTAACTAAAATCTTTTCTGTTCATAAATAAAATGTGTTAGTCTAAATATATGTTCATAAGTAATATAAGCTATTGTTATGAATATGTTGACAATAGTATATTCTATAAAACAGGTACATTTAGATCTATACTTTTTATATTTTGATCTTCTCAGTCCATTGGGATTTGAAACTAATGTAGATATTGCCTTTCCCAAAATAATAATTATAATAATAAGTTAATTGATTAAACAATTATATTAAGACATTTGCATTTTATTACATTAATTATTTAGTATCCCGTATTAAAGTTGTATAGATCAGTGCACCCAATGTACTTTAGGAAATCTTCAATAATAAAATATTAAGTTTTTGTTAGACTGTGAGGGTCCACTTCTGCTATAAGCCCCAAGTCATATGGGTTCTGATTTAATATCTCCATTGTAAAATTGTTTAATTAAAGTATATCATATGTGCCTACAGTTCCTACATTCTATATCATCAAAGAATATATATATATCTGTGTTTATATTGTTCAATAAAGTTTTTTTGAAGTAAGTAAAAACTACAATTGCCTCTTTTCTCAAGTCTACGTGTAAAGTGCTGAATAGAATAAATGTCAGTTGGCTGAGTTGGATCGGAATAAAATGTTAAGTTGCTTATACGAATTACAAAGCTACCAATAATACAAATATTATAAGCACTAACAACTAGTTTTGTCATTACAAAAAATTATAATTACATTACACTCGTGTTTCGGTAAATTTTATAGTAAACATTATAATTGAGTAAAATTGAAGTAATTATTGAATTTAAAGAAATTAGAAACAAAAACAAACTTCATGAATGAAAACAAAATGTAGAAAAAGAAACTAAGAAAAGTTGAGCACTAATTGATGATAAAATAAGCCTGTCATTATCATTGTGAATTATTAAACTACTGAATACAGTTAAATGCTTTAGTTCTGTGAATAATTAAATTGTTCTATTCAAATTAGAACCAATTATAAAGAAAACAATATGCTTATAATGTACTTTAAATTTGTAAACAAACTAATCATATGTCTTCTCATAGGAGCACTGTTGTCAAACATAATGTAGCTAGTATAAATTCTAACTATTTACACTATATATGTGTCATGTTCAGTATAGGATACATTAAATAGAACACACTAAAAGTATAAATTCAAACTATTTACACTATATATGTGTCATGTTCAGTATAGGATACATTAAATAGAACACACTAAAAGTATAAATTCAAACTATTTACACTATATATGTGTCATGTTCAGTATAGGATACATTAAATAGAACACACTAAAAGTATAAATTCAAACTATTTACACTATATATGTGTCATGTTCAGTATAGGATACATTAAATAGAACACACTAAAAGTATAAATTCAAACTATTTACACTATATATGTGTCATGTTCAGTATAGGATACATTAAATAAAACACACTAAAGGAAAGTTTACTTCCTAGAGTCTTTATAAAATCGAAAAGTGCATCAATTTAATACCATTACGGTTCTAAAGCATAGTGAAGCAAGCTAACAACTGTTTTGTCAATAGCTCAGAGGGAATGTGTATCCCAAATTATTTCAAAAGACTTACCATAAAAAACGAAGACCCAACAGAGATACTTATATATTCTCCAATCTCAGCAAAACCTTTTTTTAATTATATTCAATGTAACTTCATAGCTGTTGAATGTCTGACTAGAGTTCCTATTGTTATCAATGTAACTTCACAGCTGCTGAATATCTGAATACAGTTCCTATTGTTATCAATGTAACTTAACAGCTGTTGAATATCTTACTACAGTTCTTATTGTTATCAATGTAACATAACAGCTGTTGAATAACTTACTACAGTTCTTATTGTTATCAATGTAACTTCACAGCTGTTGAATGTCTGAATACAGTTCTATTTGTATTCTATTTATCTTCACATCTGTTGAATGTATAAATACAACTATTTAAATTAACAGTTATAATGTTGCCAATGCATGTTTTATTACATCTCTATAATATCAGATTTCATTATTCACTATCGATGTAATAGACTCACTATCTATATAATAAACTTACTATTGTGTATTAGACTCAATATCTGTGTAATAGACTCACTATCTATGTAATAGATTCACTTTATGTGTAATAAACTTTCAATCTACCTAATAGACTCTCTATCTATATAAAAGACAATCTTTATATGTAATAGAATATATATCTGTGTATTAGACTATCCATCTATGTAATAGACTCTCTATCTATGTAATTGACTCACTATTTATGTAATAAACTCACTATCTATGTAATAGACTCACTATCTATGTAAAGACTCACTATCTATATAATAGACTCACTATCTGTGTAATAGACTTACTATCTGTGTAATAGACTCAATATATGTGTAATAGGCTCTCTATCTATGCAATATACTCTCTATCTACGTAATTGACTCTCATATCTATGTAATAGACTCTCTTTCTATGTAATAGACTCTCTATCTATGTAATAAACTCTCTATCTATGTGTTAGACTCTCTATCTATGCAATAGACTCTCTATCTATGCAATAGACTCTCTATCTATATAATAAACTCTCTATCTATGTAATAAACTTTCTATTTAATAGACTCTCTATCAACGTAACAGACTATTTATCTATGTAATAGACTCTCCATCTACGTAATAGACTCTATATATGTGTAATAGACTCACTATCTATGTAATATATACACTTTATATGTTATTGACTTACTATCTATGTAATAGACTTACTATCTATGTAATAAACTTTCTATTTAATAGACTCTCTATCAACGTAACGTACTATTTATCTATGTAATAGACTCTCCATCTACGTAATAGACTCACTATCTATGTAATAGACTTACTATCTGTGTAATAGACTCAATATCTATGTAAAAGACTCAATATCTGTGTAATAGACTCACTATCTATGTAATATATACACTTTATATGTTATAGACTTACTATCTATGTAATAGACTCACTATCTATGTAATAGACTTACTATCTACATTTAAACACAGAACCAACCAAGAGAGTCTTGTTGAATTGAACAGATTGAGATAATAATCCATGTGCCAAAATTAATGACGAGCTCGTTTATCTTGAACCGTTGATTTTTTAAATCTGTCTTTTACCCACAGTGTAGATGCAAGTCTTAATTTGAATTCTTGTCTACATGCAGCTGTTTTATTATAATAATTGTTTTTTTAATGAACTTTAATATTAATAAAAAAAATAATGTCTCATTATGTTGCATTGAACAATATTTCTTGAAGATTTCTCTATAGAACTATTTTGTTCATCAAATGTCACGTGATAAAAACAGGAGGAAAAAAGAAGTCAATTTAATTTACAGATTTCAATTTGTGCTTGTAAAAATGCTGTCTGTTGTATGAGAAGAAATCGGTAAAGAAAACTTTTCATTGCCTCCATGTCGTGATGTCATGCAGTCAAGTTTTGACAATCTTCTCAATGGGAAACAATCAAGAAATCACAGCAATTTAAAACTTAGGAGGTTTAAAACAGATGATAAAGATTGTGCTCAGGATGTTGTGACGTAATAGCAGATATTTAAACTAAGCTATTGGGTTTCTTTTTTCTTGGATTTGTTTGTCACAGAATTAACAAAATCATAGAATTATATAAACAAAATGAATGGAATATTTTCATAAGTCCTGTATTGTAATATTATTAAAAAGATTAAAGGATCACTTGTGTGCAGCAACTCTTATTTATTTCACTTGACATTCTTTATCACCAGCAGTAAACATGACTTGACGCATACAGCCAATAGTCAGAAATTATAAGCCTACATTTATTAGAGCCACTGACCGAGTCTAGTCAGTACAACATGACAACAACATAGGACTATCAGGTCACTCTTTCAATACATAACAACATGGGTTCCCAGCCTAGAGTGTGGGTACCTCTGGTACTGGAGGAAAGTCGGGCAGCAAAGATAGAGCCAAAGAAGATCAAAGTTAATGCAGGATTACTACTACTCTATTACATCTTATATATCAGAACATGCAGGATTACAGCTGCTCTATTACATGTTATATAGCAGAACATGCAGGTTTATAGCTGCTCTATTACATCTTATATATCAGAACATGCTGGTTTATAGCTGCTCCATTACATCTTATATATCAGAACATGCAGGTAATAGCTCTATTACATCTTATATATCAGAACATGCAGGTTTAGAGCTGCTCTATTACATCTTATATATCAGAACATGCTGGTTTATAGCTGCTCCATTACATCTTATATAACAGAACATGCAGGTTTAATAGCTGCTCTATTACATCTTATATAGCAGAACATGCAGGTTTATAGCTGCTCTATTACATCTTATATAGCAGAACATGCAGGATTACAGCAGCTCTATTACATCTTATATAGCAGAACATGCAGGATTACAGCTACTCTATTACATCTTATACATCAGAACATGCAGGTTTATAGCTGCTCTATTACATCTTATATATCAGAACATGCAGGTTTATAACTGCTCTATTACATCGTATATATCAGAACATGCAGGATTATAGCTGCTCTATTACATCTTATATATCAGAACATGCAGGATTATAGCTGCTCTATTACATCTTATATATCAGAACATGCAGGTTTATATCTGCTCTATTACATCTTATATATCAGAACATGCAGGTTTATAGCTGCTCTATTACATCTTATATATCAGAACAACAGAAAGCAATTTAGCAATAGTCACCAATTTTTACTTTTGTATTTGTTTATAGGCTATATCCATGTAGCAATAAACAGGACTCTTACCAAATACAACACTCTAGTCACTTCATGATAGTTACATAATATCTAGTCGAAGTGGTCGGCTTCTTTCAATAAGAGCAAGAACAGAGAGATTTAGGAACTCTTTTGTTCCACTATCATTGAGACTCTTTCAAAAGAACCATCTTTCAGCCAGGAAATACAATGGCTCAATAGCTGACTCCTAAATGATAGGCCTACTTTTTTCTTGTATGATAAATGGTATGATAGTTTGCTCGAATGTCTTTTGTGTTTAAGTACAAATGGTTCTTTAATATTGTTTTAAGTATGCTGAAAGACGGAATTTTTGTAATCAAATCAAATTTCCATTTTTTGGATCAATAAAGCAATCTTATCTTATCTTATCTTATCTTATAAACACTCAATTAGCCACACACTGCAGCTAGCAATACACTTTAGTAATGTGCACCAATGCATACAGAAACATACACACAAACACACACACAGACCATATTAACAGCTAACAGAAAATGTTGACCAAAACCAGATAGACTCCCATGTAATCAAAATAATTACCACTGTATTCAACAATATTCCAGCCAGAAAAAGCTACGGTAGCCATGAAATGTAACAATAAATACCATGAAGCTTTAAACACCATATGTAGCAACTCAAAGTGTTATTTTGTTTAGCTATGCTGTGAAGAACAAAAATCCCGCAGTATTCATTTTGCATAACTCTGTTGTGACGCCCCTAATGCTAAAACGTTTGTTATGATTTCATTATCTCCCCTAATTGTGTCAAAATAATTGTTGAACTCGTGTAAACTCATCATGTTAGAAGTGGAGTTATCCTTATGACGTCAGTGGAGCATTAAATCAACTATTGCTTTCTTTCTTTCAAGTGAACACTTCTCAGTGTACGTGCAGTGGATCACACTGTAACCTTGACCTTCTACTGCTTGACCTGTGGGTTTGACAGAGTCAGGAGTCTAAGCCAACGTTTATAATAATTTATATTTACAAAAATACTTTACAAAGGTTTGTCAGCAATAGTACACATTTTTAAAAGCTATTTATTGTATACAAATGCTAGTACAAATAATTTTATAAAAGACATAATGAAGTACATTATCAACATAGCATCGTACTGTATGAATTACATAATAAACATAGCATTGTACTGTATGAAGTACATTAAAAACATAGCATTGTACTGTATGAATTACATAATAAACTTAGCATTGTACTGTATGAAGTACATGATAAACATATCATTGTACTGTTTAAAGTACATTATAAACATAGCCTTGTACTGTATGAAGTACATGATAAACATATCATTGTACTGTTTAAAGTACATTATAAACATAGCCTTGTACTGTATGAAGTACATTATAAACAAAGCCTTGTACTGTATGAAGTTCATTATAAACATAGCCTTATATTGTATGAAATACATTATAAACATAGTCTTGTACTGTATGAAATACATAATAAACATAGCATTGTACTGTATGAAATACATAATAAACATAGCATTGTACTGTATGAAGTACATTAAAAACATAGCATCGTACTGTATGAATTACATGATGCTCGGTAAATTTGGCAACGGTATTTTCGTCAACGGTATTTTCGGCAAGGTAATTTTGCCAAAGGTAATTTCGGAATAGGTAAATTCGGCAAAACACGCAAAGCGGTAAAATTGGCAACGGTAAAATTGGCAATCATATAATATCCACTGTGTTTATTCAAAGTATTGCTTAGACTACACTCTAGTCCATGGCTAGGCAACCTATGCAATGCGTGCCATAATTGGCACGCAGATCGTTTTTAAATGGCACATGAAAGACCACCAAAATGGTGAAAAGAGCATGATAACATTAAGGAGCACTTTGGCACGTTATTTAACGTGATTTAATGATCAAAGACAAACATTTTAAATAGGCACCAAATGTAGCCCTTCCGCAGCCCCGGCGTTTCTCCCCCCCCCCCCCTTAATTTACGCCTTGGCAAAGGTAAAGGTAGGCCTATGTGTGTAAGGTATCTAATCTGACTTTGCGCATCAAATCATGCGTTTGTCTCCCCTACGATATTACGTAACTCTGACTACCTGACCTCCACCCCTACATAGTATGATACTTGTTGTGTAAACAAGAGCCAACGTAGAATGCCCCCCCTCCCCTCCCGCCCCCGACCAAGACCATCGAAAGTACTTACCCGACTCCCCTTACGAAGTTCTGCCGTTTCAGCGGGAAAAAAAGGTGTGTGGGTGGGGGCGGGGTTATGGGGTCAAGGAGATTTTGTTTTTGTTGCTAGTTGTTGTATTTTGTTGTTGCTAGTTAAAAGTTATTCTTAATGTCAATACATTTATATTTGATTTTATTATAAAAATATTCACATAATATTTTATAAAATTTGTCTTTTATATTTACATTATTTTGCTTAGGATACTTGTATTTAAATAATATAAACGTATATGCCTAGTAGTATCTTCTTATCATTTTTATTCGTATATAATCAACATGTTTCATATCAATTTGATGAACAAGACATTGATATAGTTTCAAGTCAGAGATGTGGAAACAGTATGGCGGGAGAGTAGACTTACTCCCAGAAAGAGAAAAAAGTAAACTAAACAGAAATGTTATGCATTGGTGAATTTTAGGGCTTACGCCTCTAACCCGCTTTTTAAGTCTTTTGGTTATACTACACTCTAGTCCTTGGATAGGCAACCTATGCAATGCGTACCATACTGGGCACGCAGAGCGTTTTTAAATGGCACATGAAAGACCACCAAAATGGTGAAAAGAGCATGATAAGCTAACATTAAGGAGCCCTTTGGCACGTTATTTAATTTAACGTCATCTAATGATCAAAGACAAACATTTTAAATAGGCGCCAAATGTACCCCTTCCCCAGCCTCGGCGTTTCCCTTCCCCCTCCCCCATCCACTTAAGTTACGCCTCGGCAAAGGTCAAGGTAGGCAAAAACGAACCCAGTGGTACGCGAATGTTCTTGACAGATTACGTCAAGGAGACTTAAAGAATTACTTTGCTGACCTATAGGCCTACCTATCTCTTGGTAGACTGTGACCGGCAACATAATCCCGGTGTAAGCCGTATCAATGGAAACTAGTTAATGCTTTCTTAATAAATTTTAAAACATCATGGTCTAATAAAGAGACTGTACGTTAAAAACGGAATAATAACATTTTTAAAGGAACGAAACACATAATCCACAAAACAATTGGGCCAAATTATAACCTTAAAAAAAAAAAAAAAAAAAAAAAAAAAAAAAAAAAAAAAAAAAAAAAAAAAAAAAAAAAAAGGAAATCTGGCAAAACCGTCAAACCCAATCGATTCCTCGTGAACTATTTGGCACTTCATGCTGGGCAATTGATTCAACCATTTCTACATAATATTTAGTCGTTTGTTCTGAATTTGTTTTTAAACAAGGTTAAACCCATTCGTAGACCTGGCATATTTTAAACCAGGGATTAATACTAATTTATTAAGTAAACAAAAACATTTCTTATAATGTATTCATTTTCTTTTTAGATAGAAATTCTACGTCCCTCTCTTATTTTTATATGCATATTGATAAAGAGTTTACAATAATGTTAACATATTACCGGTTTTACTAATTAGTTCAGGTAACCTATTTTAAGTCAGAATGCCTCTTGGGAAGGCAGACACCTTTGTAAGAATTAATCCATGCATTGGGACATAGAATGGCATTTTTATTTCAAAGGTTTTTCTCAGTATACTAACTATAATACTATAATATACTTTACAAAATGTATAATTAAATTTATATATCTTATACATTCCAGACTCCTCTAGATTTTTGCGTCCTACGCATGTGGTGGTTTGAGTCTAGTCCTGCATTTCTATTAGTGTTTTAAATGATGTTAAATTACTGGTTTTCCTGGTTTGTTCAGGTAACCAATTAAGCCCGGATGCCACTAGGGCAGCAAAAGTAGGCTACTGATTTGCATTTGTACAGGAAAATGTTTTGTGTTCTTATGTTTATCTGAGCATTGTGACCGATTGTATTTGTGTTGTACTTCTAAATTAGAATTTAATTTAATTTGCATTAAACGGCGTACATATAATGTATAAAAGACTACAAAAAAGCTACTACATTGGAGAATATTTCATAACTATGAAAACAACAGCACATCAATGATATCTTATAGATAACAATGGCATACTACTATAGAAAACATGAAGCAACTTCGTGATACTTTTGTTTACAGAGGTCCTATAATACACGTAATGGGGTTTTCCAGTTCTTTGTTCGAATTTACGAGATTTCAAATTTCAAAACACATATCTTTATATTCTGGAAATTAGCACGTGGTTACTTGTATTTGAATCTAAGCAGATTACCATACCGCTATTACATTCAGGTGTAATTCTCAACAGCTCAGAAACAGCAACATGCCTGGATTAAAGTATTCCAACTATATGGATTACTTGTCAATATTTTTTATTGAATAAAATATTTTTTATGAAAGATCCATCACTGAGGCAGAGAAAAATAAACAATAAAAGTATTGTTCTTGTTTGAACGTTCTAGCAAGCACACTTAGCGATTCACAAGGATAACTTGAAGGTTCAATGAAATGAAGTAGAATAAGGAAATGTGAACATAGCATTAAATACTATAATAGTCTTTGATAGTTTCCACTATATAAGAGTTGTTCTAGAAAACAATGAAAATATAGATCCTGTTGTAGCTCACCTTCATTTTGTCTATAGGCTACATTGCATAGACTTTAGACAGATATATGAGCCTATTAGAACCTAGACTATAATGATATAGAACTATTTATTCAAAAAGACATATTTGACTCAAGAATTTAAAAATGAAATACCTCAAAACTGAAAAGCACTTGTTCTAGACACATACTTATCCTACAAAAGATAAAATTATAGCTAAGTAGAAGAAACTGTTAGGGGGAAGAAATCTTTATTGACAGTAATACTTATCGATAAACTAACTTGACGGGGCTAATTGCCTTTAGTGCTCTGAAATGTAACCTGTCTTAACCTTTAACCCCTGGGGTAGGCCAATAAACACAGTAAAGCACTAGTTTGGACTTTGTTATAGACTTTAGTTAGAATAATATGGATTAGGACTGAGCTCTCTTTGGTTGGTCTTTATGGGATAAATGTTGAGTATCGAAACACAAAGTAGTCAGTCTTGGATATATGTGGAGAATCGAAACACAAAGTAGTCAGTCTGGGATAAATGTGGAGAATCGAAACACAAGTTAGCGAGTCTGGGATAAATGTGGAGTAACGAAACGAAAAGTAGGCGGTCTGGGATAAATGTGGAGTAAAGAAACACAAAGTAGTCAGTCTGGGATAAATGTGGAATATCAAAACACAAGGTGTCGAGTCTGGGATACATGGTGAATATCAAAACACAGAGTAGTCAGTCTGGGATAAATGTAGAGAATCGAAAAACAATGTAGTCAGTCTGGAATAAATGATGATTATCGAAACACAAAGTAGTCAGTATGGAATAAATGTGAAGTATCGAAACACAAAATAGTCAGTCTGGAATACATGTGGAGTATCGAAATACAAAGTAGTCAGTCTAGGATAAATGTGGAGTATCAAAACACAAATTATCGAGTCAGGGTTAAATGTGGAGTAACGATTAACACAAAGTAGTCAGTCTGGGAAGAATGTGGAAAATCGAAACACAAATTAGCGAGTTTGGGATAAATGTGGAGTATCGAAACACAAAGTAGCGAGTCTGGGATAAATGGAGTATCGAAACACAAAGTAGCGAGTCTGCGATAAATGTGGAGTATCGAAACACAAAGTAGGCAGTCTGGGATAAATGTGGAGTAAAGAAACACAAAGTAGTCAGTCTGGAATAAATGTGGAGTATCGAAACACAAGGTAGCGAGTAAGGGATAAATGTGGAGTATCTAAACACAAGGTAGTATGTCTGGGATAAATGTTGAGTATCGAAACACAAGGTAGCGAGTCTTGAATAAATGTGGAGTATCGAAACACAAAGTAGGCAGCCTGGAATAAATGTGGAGTATCGAAACACAAAGTAGTCAGTCTGGGATAAATGTGGATTATCGAAACACAAGGTATCGAGTCTGGGATAAATGTTGAATATCAAAACAAAGAGTAGTCAGTCTGGGATAAATTTGGAGTATCGAAAAGCAATGTAGTCAGTCTGGAATAAATGTTGATTATCGAAACACAAAGTAGTCAGTCAGGAATAAATGTGGAGTATCGAAACACAAAGTAGTCAGTCGGGACTAAATGTGGAGTATCGAAACACAAAGTAGTCAGTCTGGAATAAATGTCGAGCATCGAAACACAAAGTTGTCAGTCTGGAATAAATGTGGAGTATCGAAACACAAAGTAGTCAGTCTGGAATAAATGTGGAGTAACGAATTACAGAGTAGTCAGTCTGGGATAAATGTGGAGTATCGAAAAACAAAGTAGTCAGTCTGGCATAAATGTGGAGTATCGAAACACAAAGTAGTCAGTCTAGGATAAATGTGGAGTATCGAAACACAAAGAAGTCTGTCTGGGATAAATGTGGAGTATCAAAACACAAAGTAGTCAGTCTGGAATAAATGTGGAGTATCGAAACACAAAGTAGTCAGTCTAGGATAAATGTGGAGTATCGAAACACTAAGAAGTCTGTCTGGCATAAATGTGGAGTATCGAAACACAAAGTAGTCAGTCTAGGATAAATGTGGAGTATCGAAACACGAAGTAGTCAGTCTAGGATATATGTGGAGTATCGAAACACAAAGAAGTCTGTGTGGCATAAATGTGGAGTATCGAAACACAAAGTAGTCAGTCTAGGATTAATGTGGAGTATCGAAACACAAAGAAGTCTGTCTGGGATAAATGTGGATTATCAAAACGCAAAGTAGTCTGTCTGGCATAAATGTGGAGTAACGAAACACAAAGTAGTCAGTCTGGGATAAATGTTGAGTATCGAAACACAAAGTAGTCAGTCTGGGATAAATGTGGAGTATCGAAACACAAGTTAGCGAGTCTGGGATAAATGTTGAGTAAAGAAAAACAAAGTTGTCAGTCTGGGATAAATGTGGAGTATCGAAACACAATGTAGTGAGTCTGGGATAAATGTGGAGTATCGAAATACAAAGTTGGCAGTCTGGAATAAATGTGCAGTATCGAAACACAAAGTAGTCAGACTGGAATAAATGTGGAGTATCGAAACACAGAGTAGGCAGTCAGGGATAAATGTGAAGTAGCGAAAAACAAATTAGTCAGTCTGGAATAAATATTGATTATCAAAACACAAAGTTAGTAGTCAGTCTGGAATAAATGTGGAGTATCGATACATAAAGTAGTCAGTCTGGAATAAATGTGGAGTATCTAAACACAAAGTAAGTCTTGGATAAATGTGGACTAATTACACACTAGGTGGTGAAACTAGGATATATACTGTGTAATTAGACTGGGATAAATTAATACTAACTAGGTCAAGGTTTTCATACTGTAATTAGTGTGGAGTAACAAAGCTGGGTTGTCAGACTAGGCTTTAATTGGTTTTCTTTTTTCAAGTTAAAGATATCTTTATGTTTGTTGAAGCTCAGCTTATTAAGCCATTGATAACAAAGCTGAATGGATCAAAGGACTGTGAGAAAAATGCTCAAAAAAATAGCATTTGTCTTAAGCATAAATACGAGCACGAAATTATAATAAAAATGTATTACAATTGACAAGTCTTAACGTGTAAGCAAGCATAAAAGTTTACAAGAAAAAACATTTCCGGTCGAATTCGATCACATTATAAAAAAAACATGTCTGCCATATGTGCTATGTTACTGGTTGCAGGCTACGAAAATATGTAGAGAATTAAAAAGATGGCGCCAAAAGAAAACGATGGTTTGTGAATGTCAGATTTGAAGAATCACCTATTTATAATCCCAAACTAATTGCTTAATGCAAACTAATTTTCGTGTTGCTGTATTTTATGAATTTCCGCATTTTTAATTACCAAGGACGCAACTCTTGACTAACATATTTTATAAACAAAAGCTAAATTTAACTAAACGCGACTAACATTATGAGTACTAATTATCACCTACTCACTTTTGATGTTAAAAATGGATTCCTCATAACTAATCTTGTAACCGTTGTATATTTCTAAAAGACCAGAACTGGCTGTCGATGTTGAAATCAATTGTCAAACAGCACCAAAAGCATGGTTTTTATTTATGAAAATGGCGGTAAATTTTACCGGAAGCTCACGCTCAACCCAGGTCAAAAGGTCACACCTAATTAAGACCTGTCAATATGTCTAACAAATTTGATCCCATCAGCCATTTCTAACAAATAACCAACATAAATATATATTGTTTCTTCTTTTCCCTTAGGAAATATATATTAATCCCTAGGACTAATAACACTCGAGTTAAAAATATAAGGTGGTCAATTAATGGCATCACTTTTAGTATGAGGGAGAGCAATACTTTCCCACACAGTTAGTTCTAGTGAGCTCTTGTAGCTGTGAGTGCTTATGTTAGTTAGGCTATTGGCTGCTAGTTATTACATTGGTCAGTGTTAACATTTTTTATGACATTTGAAATGCTGTCGAGTTGTGAAGCCTTGTCACCTTGACCTCATCATCACAAGGTGATTGTCAGTCTGACCGCTCTATCTAAAAGGTGTTTGATTGCTGAGTTATGTGAAAGTGCTGTAATGGAATGGGATTGAGAACTGGCCAAAAAACTTTGACGCGTTACAATATAAAACATAGTGGTAGAGATTTCATGTCAGTGTTATCGTTAGTGTTAATGTCATGTCAGTGTTAATATCATGTCATTGTTAGTGACATTTCAGTGTTAGTGTCATGTCAGTGTTAGTGTCATACAATCGTTAGTGTCATTTCAGTATTAGTGTCATGTCAGTGTTAATGGCATGTCAGTGTTGGTGTCATATCAGTGTTTATGTCATGTCAGTGTTAGTGTCATGTTAGTGTTAGTGTCATGTACGTGCTAGTGTCATGTCAGTGTTAGTGTCATGTCAGTGCTAGTGTCATGTCAGTGTTAGTGTTATGTCAGTGTTAGTGTCATGTTAGCGTTAGTGTCATGTACGTGTTAGTGTCATGTCAGTGTTAGTGTCATGTACGTGTTAGTGTCATGTCAGTGTTAGTGTCATGTCAGTTTTAATGGCATGTCAAAGTTGGTGTCATATCAGTGTAAATGGCATGTCAGTGTTAGTGTCATGTTAGTGTTAGTGTCATGTTAGTGTTAGTGCCATGTCAGTGTTAGTGTCATGTACGTGTTAGTGTCATGTCAGTGTTAGTGTCATGTACGTGTTAGTGTCATGTCAGTGTTAGTGCCATGTACGTGTTAGTGTCATGTCAGTGTTAGTGCCATGTACGTGTTAGTGTCATGTCAGTGTTAGTACCATGTCAGTGTTAGTGTCATATACGTGTTAGTGTCATGTCAGTGTTAGTGTCATGTTAGATTTAGTGTCATGTCAGTGTTAGTGTCATGTACGTGTTAGTGTCATGTCAGTGTTAGTGTCATGTACGTGTTAGTGTCATGTCAGTGTTAGTGCCATGTCAATGTTCGTGTCATGTCAGAGTTAATGTCATGTCAGTTTTAGTGTCATGTCAGTGTTAATGTTTTATATATAGGCTTACATCTATTATTCCTCATTGAATAACTGTTTTGTTTTATATTTATATTAAGTGAGAACATCAAAAGGCAATATATAATTACTTATAACAGCTTACTTCCATATAAGGAACGGTAGAGAATAAAGGGACACTACTGCAGTGTAAACTTTAGAGAGGACAACATCTTGGTTCAATATTTACGACATACATTTTGAATAAACCAATCAAATGATTGATTTATCGTTTTTAGTTATACCATAAAGTAAAGTAAACTGCACTCTTAGCCTTGGTTTCCTTTCTGTGACAATATATTTGTAATTGAATAGTGAAACATTTCCATCGAGTTTTATAGCAAAATATGCAAATATAGAATTTCTTTGTGAAACCTGCGTGTGCCGGTAGAGACCCATGGAATAACACCTGTGTTAATTCAGGTAATTAAAACAATATCAGCTTTCCCATAGTTGCCTAACCCACACAACGTCTGTTCATCAAATTTATCGCTTGCATTGTTTGAACTGGGAATTAAGCAAATATCTGGACCTAAGCATACACTACCTCTAGCCTTGTATTTCCAAACCCCTAGTACTATAACGTTGATGGTTAATTTATAACCTACTCCTACTGCTTGATTTATGTCCCCTGTCCGTTGTGTCAGGGTTGGGTTTTTCTCCCTTCATTTAATGATTAAATTGTTAGGCCACCATCCCATTGCCAGCTACGGTAATTCCGCTAAGTCTTAGTTTTATTTCTTGCATTTGTGTGTGTGTGTGTGTGGCATTCTAGAAATTATGATAATTGCCTCAATTACCAAGCGAGCTTTATGTCACATTTCACTTAGAAAAACAAAACACAAAATAAATAGAACATTATGTGAACAACAAACCGACTGTACGGTGTGCAGTGTATAAAAAAAAATTAAAGTTCATTTAGAACATTATTTTCAGACTGTGTTCATTGGCGATTGATGATGATTAAACAATTGGACCATAAATTACTTAAAGCCGTTATGACAAAATTAAAAGCAACGATAAAGACGGAGAGACAAACAGCGTTAAACTATGTTGATCCTGTTTTTGTTGTGTTTTTGTGTGTGTGGTGATAATTGGCCAAATTATTCTACCATTGTTATAAGGCGAATCAGTTTACACTCAACAAATTGATGTACTGTCATAATCAAGATTTCTCTAATGCAACGAATGTGTTTAGCTACTCTTGCTCCCGCCCCTCGCTCCTCTCCCCCTCCAACCCTTAAACGATACCCTCCTAGTTCAAGATGAGGTTTCTTCCCTTGCCAATGAGGCTTGTGTAGACTGCTTCTAAGTACTTCAAGGTATCGTCCATACATTGATTTCAAAAAGAAACATTGTATCCATAGAGTTAACTTTCTTTAGAAATCCATCAACAACATTTTCATATTGATAAAATTACAAACCCCTCTTATGTGGTTTCTTTTTAAATGTGTATTCACAATTCAACATATTATGTGTTAAATAAAGTAATTCACAAAATACAACACATCATGTGTAAAATAATGTAATTCACAATACAACGCATCATGTGTTATATAAAGTTATTCAAAATAAAATACATCATGTGGTAAATAAAGTCATTCACAATACAACACATCATGTGTTAAATAAAGTCATTCGCAATAAAAAAATACATCATGTATTAAATAAAGTCATTCAAATATACACAATCATATAACGATAAACCAATTTATTGTAACGGGCTGAGTAATTTCCGATGTAGGCCAATTAATATAAAAGCTATATTAAAAGTTTAAAATATAAGACAATGTACATTATATATGGTAATGCATTGTTCTATTTAATAAGATGTACGTCTTTTAATAGTTGCCGTTTCATCACTTACAGCATGTCTCCAGAGAAGAATTAGAGCCCTGGAAATGAGATGCCGCCGTACAAATTGTGAACATCTCCTACAAAGATTGAGCTACAAAGGAGGCTGTCCCTGAGCGATTCACCAACGTCATCGGCCCTCACGAGGATCTACTCAGCGCCATTAAATGCAAAAAACTCAGATGGTACGGGCGTGTAGCAAGATCCGAAATCCTGGCGAAAAACACCATGCAGGGCAGAGTGCAGTGTGGAAGACAAAGAGGCAGACAGAATAGACGATGGGAGTATGACATCAAGGAGTGGACCGGATTGTCTCTTGTGGATTCCAAGGGGGCGGCGCAGGACCGAGACGAATGGCACACAATTGTCCAACTGTAAAAAAAATGGTGCCCCAACGACCCTCACTCGGGTTATGAGATAGGTAAAGGTGAAGGTTTAATCCATAGGTTCTCAACCTTTTTCGGCTCACCACCCCGTCTTACAATTTTTTCCGCTCACCGCCCCCCCCCCCCCAAACTTTCTTTTAGCGTCCACTCACCCTCCCCCCATCCTACCTCTCTGGACTATAGTTTTCTTATTAGTATAATAATATGTAGGCCTACTGTTGAGGGATATCAGATATTTAGCAGCACTTGCGTTTACATCACATTTCATCCAAAAACTAATCGATTCAAATAGCTGCGGTGTTCAAATTATATCAGTTACGTTTGTACCGCCCACTTGCCCTTCACCGCCCCCCAATCGCCCCCAGGAATGTCAGCGTCCCCCTTAAGCTTCTCACCCCCCCCCCCCGGGGGCGATATCGCCCCCGTTGAAAACCTATGGTTTAATCTCTAAAGGACTCCAGTTTCTTTTAGAAAGCAATGTTCTGTTCTATAAGATGTACTTCTTTTAATCTTTACGTTTTCACCTCTAAAGTCTAAAGTACTACAGTTTCTTTACAAAGAGTTTATTTAGAATCAGACTCGCCTTTATCTTGTTCTGCTCCAAGATTTTATGTGTAACTCTCACGTCATGCCTTATAGAAACCATTCAGCCAGTCGGGAAGAACGTCTGCGTAAAAGAGCCATTTTGAAATAATTATCTGGCTTAATGAACATTAACAAATCCAGGAGATGTTTCCTCACAGCTCCCATCTTTTTCTTAATTGGATTTTATTTGTTGGCGAAATTTGAACATTTGGATTTCTTTACCACTGGCACCAAACTTTCCGACTGAATCTATTTACAGAATTATTTTATATGCACAATCTGATGGCTTGTCCATACATAGCTGTGTTATACAATAACACAATTAAACTATATAATTTTGACGCCTTTAATGTATAAGCTTATACAAAGAAAGGTTTATAATGAATAAAGCAATTATATAAGAACTTGTGTAAAAAACTATCAGTAAGACTAAATAGTCATATACTTACTTAAAAATACTAAGAAAATGTTTTGAAAAATAATAAAAAAATATGTGGATATAAAAAAAAGGTTCTATAACATTTAAACACACGACATGTAAACACGCGACACTTTATCCCACGACACTAACATACGGACAGTTAATCCTATCGACATATAAACACACTTTTTAATATTACATTACCTGCTAGCTGCCATACCTGTCCTAATGATAGGGAGATGAAAGGGTGGGAGGGAAAGGGACAGTTATATTTATGTCTATGAATGTGTAAGATATAATCTTCAAAACTATTGACGGATATAATAAAGATATAGAGAGAAGAAGATGTAATAATATAAGAATAAAAGGGAAACAGAGTGAGACCTTAAAGTTTGTATCTGTATACTGTATACCTCCAACTAAAGGAACACGGAAATACAACAAGAGATAAAATTGTAATGCTGCACTTTATAACATAAAAAGAAACAATGAATGAGAGCGTAAGAATTTGTATACGTATGTGATTATATGAAATGTGAAGGGCACGTATACGTATGTGATTATATGAAATGTGAAGGGCACGTATACGTATGTGATTATATGAAATGTGAAGGGCACGTATACGTATGTGATTATATGAAATGTGAAAGGCACGTATACGTATGTGATTATATGAAATGTGAAGGGCACGTATACGTATGTGATTATATGAAATGTGAAGGGCACGTATACGTATGTGATTATATGAAATGCGAAGGGCACGGGAAAATGAGACTGCGCCAACGTCCCTTGAGGATGGAAGGATGTCATATCTATATATATAAATCTATGAATATATATTATGGATGTCATATCTATATATATAAATCTATGAATATATATTATTGATGTCATATCTATATATATATAAATCTATGAATACATATTATGGATGTCATATCTATATATATAAATCTATGAATATATATTATGGATGTCATATCTATATATATAAATCTATGAATATATATTATGGATGTCTTATCTATATATATAAATCTATGAATATATATTATGGATGTCATATCTATATATATAAATCTTTGAATATATATTATGGATGTCATATCTATATATATAAATCTATGAATATATATTATAGATGTCATATCTATATATATATAAATCTATGAATATATATTATGGATGTCATATCTATATATATAAATCTGTGAATATATATTATGGATGTCATATCTATATATATAAACCTATAAATATATATTATGAATGTTATATCTATATACATAAATCTATAAATATATATTATGGATGTCATATCTATATATATAAATCTATGAATATATATTATGGATGTCATATCTATATATATATAAATCTATGAATATATTTTATGGATGTCATATCTATATATATCAATCTATAAATAGATAATATGTATGTTAAAGCTATATATATAAATCTATAAATAGATATTATGGATGTCATATCTATATATATAAATCTATAAATAGATATTATAGATGTTATATCTATATATATAAATCTATGAATATATATTATGGATGTCATATCTATATATAAAAATCTATGAATATATATTATGGATGTCATATCTATATATATATATAAATCTATGAATATATATTATGGATGTCATATCTATATATATAAATCTGTGAATATATATTATGGATGTCATATCTATATATATAAATCTATGAATATATATTATGGATGTCATATCTATATATATAAATCTGTGAATATATATTATGGATGTCATATCTATATATATAAATCTATAAATATATATTATGGATGTTATATCTATATACATAAATCTATAAATATATATTATGGATGTCATATCTATATATATAAATCTATGAATATATATTATGGATGTCATATCTATATATATAAATCTATGAATATATATTATGGATGTCATATCTATATATATATCAATCTATAAATAGATATTATGTATGTTATAGCTATATATATAAATCTATAAATAGATATTATGGATGGCATATCTATATATATAAATCTATAAATAGATATTATAGATGTTATATCTATATATATAAATCTATAAATATATATTATGGATGTTATATCTATATATATATAAATCTATAAATAGATATTATTATGTCCACTCAAAAATGACAAGAAAGAGAGTGGGTGAGATAATATTTTAGTCCATATATTATTATGTCTATCAAAACTTAGAGAAAAATGTGAAAAATAGAGACAGAGAGAGAGAGAAAGAAAGAGAACAAACAGGGAGAATGGGAGAAAGAGAACAAACAGGGAGAATGGGAGAAAGAGAACCCCAAGTCATCAGTAGGCCGACTAGCACACTTGTACACTACCCATTACAAAGTTAATAAAAAATATAAAATTTTGGCATTGATTAGAACATTCTTCATTTTGTACTGATATGTGTTAGTTTATATATGTGTTTGTGAGTGTGAGTGTGTGTGTGAGTGTTTGTGTGCATGTTTGCGTGTAGTGAGGGTGAGGGGCGGTTTCGTGTGGCGGCACCGTTCATCTTAGTTGATGTCTGGTCCGTCTCGGACTTCAAGGGGTAAAAACTTCACGCTTGGCTGATATCGAACGGAGGGTGTCGGGGCTTACGTAAGCCACTTATCACTAATCAGTAATGTCTTCACTAGCCATATTCCTACTTCGTGTTTTAACTGAATTCGTTTACAAGGTGGGTCAAATTGACCCATATAGCTTTTAATAGCATTAGACTTTATTTAGCTGCTAACTTAATGCATGCCATTGTAAGAATAAAGCATTTTTGTACATAGTTAAATGAGAGTCTGTTTCATTCCTTTATCTATCAAGCCGTTTGTTTAGACTTGTAACTGGGAGTCAACAAGTCAACAGTGGAACTGCTATATGCCAGGTTGTCTCTTGCAATATAGTTGCGACATAGGTAAATTAGAGAGTATGTGTGTAAGGGGGCGGTGAGGTGGGGAAAGAAAAAAAATATACGCTATACTAAAGGTTTTTAAAACCGTTGGCGTACAAAACATAAAATATTACGAAAGCGGACATTTTAAGGGTTTTTAGCTTTGCCTGCCGGACGGAAGACACGGGGCTAATAAGAAGGACGTCTAGCAGCCCTAAGCGGCATTCAACGCTTTTTTTTTTTAAATCAATGTTTTGTGTTTGTATTATAGATTTAAAAAAAAATTAATTAAAAACACAAAAAACTTAAAGAATTTTTTAATAAATTCATAAAAAAATAGGAATGAATTTGGAATGAAGTAAATCAAGGATGGGCGTAGAACTTAGGTGTCCCCCAGTAGTTCTGTTGATGACATGAGGTATTTTCCTCCACTTATCAATTCTTATTTTTATTGTGGTAACAAAATTATAGACTAGTCTATATTATTTCCTATGTAATAATTTTTAAAATGTCGCTGTGATTAACTATCCGTATGTTTAAGTGTCGTTTGATTAAGTGTTTAAATGTCGGCACACCAAATAGATCTATTTAGGATACATCTATCCTACGAAAGGACTCATTTATATAAGGTATCCTTCTTTACGAGTTGCATTCATTATTACACGGATATTCGCAAGACGCAATAATCTTATCTCTAATCATGACGTATGTACAGTTAAAATATTATGAGCAGAGGTCAACTGTTTCCTATAACATCACTGACGAGGGAGACTCAGACCAACACAATGCATGAACTTTTCTTTAACTTTCACTGTCTACTTTAACTAACGGAAACCGGACACTCATAATATTTAGTACATACATCTCTAGGAATTCTGGTTTGATCAAATTTGATGTGGAGCTGCTAATTTAATGTTCTACTGCTAGTTATCATTGATAATTAAACGTTCATTGAGATATCTTAACACCTGTATTTAGTCATTTGTTTAGTTAATAATTATGTAAATGTACCAAGTAAATGTACCAAGTCCTTCGTTCATTCATGTAAAAAAAAAGTGCATATTTGTCCATAAAAAAAACACTTAAAACGTGTTTTATTACAAATATTGTAAATAATACATTGACAACATAGTCTACAAGTTGTTTTTTACTGAAAATTTTGTTGAAATTATGAAGAATGTGTTTATTCAGCAAATGTATACCATCATCATCATCATCATCATCATCATCATCAACATATATAATTACCGTGAGTTTGTTTATATGTTTGTTTATTATATATATATATATATATTTATATATATGTTTGTTCGCTATAGGCTCCTAAGCCGTTTGACTATTCGGGCCAAAAATTAAATGTATAAATTGGAAACGTCCTCCAAAAGATAATTTTATTTTATCACTTATAATCATAAATGTGTTGATTTAAAAAATCCAAAATGTCATATCCATCTATGCAAATAAATATAACGGTACATAGAAAATGGCCATTTCCGTTCATTTACTATATTGAACGCGACATTCACTATGTTGAACGCGAGGGTCTTTCCGGGTTTTCCCAATTCTACTGTTGTTTTTTTAATGTGGCGAGACCTTTTTTAAAAGCTACGCACTGCAATTTGGCTTAGAGAGTTTCAATGGTTTACTTTAAACAAAATACTAGCGTATGACGTAATGTCTATGAAATTATTTTTTCATTATTGATGTTTGCATTATCCTTTTAAGTAAAAGTAACCAAATGTTTTAATTATTTAATGGATTTACGTTGTTATTGGAGAATATCCTTTAAAAGGCGACTTTATACACCCTATAAATTAAATGATACGAATTATAAAAAAACAAGTTAGGCTTATAAATGATTACTTTCAAATACCGGGTACCATAAGATTGACAGCAACAATTATAAAATAAAAACTAAATACCGAAAGAAACATTATCAATACTGTTTTATTGATACAATAAGCAAGAACAAAAATTAAATACCGAAAAAATCTTTCTCACTTTAGTTTTTATTTCATTGAAATATTATTTTCTATTTTTTTTAAATATTTTTTACCTTTTTTATTGTTTTGTATTTATGTTTTTTTTCTTTCAGATTGTATATTATTTTTAATTTAATATAATTAATAACAAGTCAAGTCAACACAACTGTTCGCTACATTTTAATATCGAATTCAAAAGTCTCTTTAAAAAACCCGGACTAGCCTTTCGGCTCTTGTGTCAAGGGCGTAACGCTTAGGATTGAGCAATCTCTGTCCAGGCCCCAGCCACCCAACGACACGCCCAAGGCGTGGCGTGCCGTGTAACGGGGAAGGTTTCCGCAGCCCAGCGATCGTTCACTGCGGTTCCCCTAAGGATCATTATCGTAGTGGCTCGCCCGTATACCTGCACTGTCACCCGGTAGCACAGATCCTATACTATAGGTACATGCATCCAGGCACCGGGTGGTTCTCGAGACGGGATTGCAGCGTCCATTGCTTCCTCCCCCTGTGCCCCATGCGTTCGCCCGCCAGTGTATTCTTAATGGGAATGTATCGGCGGTTTACACACTACGCCAGTCCTTGAGGCCACAATTCTTATGCATATGTCAGGTTCAGGTCGACCAGAAACAAAAAAAAAATAACAAAAACTAAATACCGAAAGAAACATTCTCAACACTGTTTTATTAATAGAATAAGCAAGAACAAAAATTAAATACCGAAAAAATCGTTATGACTTTAGTTTGTATTGTATTGAAATATTATTTTCTACGCTTTTTTTATTATTTACCTTTTATTGTTTGGTATTGTGATTTTTTTTTCCTTTAGATAGTATATTATTGTTAATTTAATAGGCTATTTTTAATAACAAGTCAAGTCAACACAACTGTTTGCTACGTTATAATATCAGACGCTTGACAGTAACAATTATTATGCATATGCCAGGGTCAGAAACAATTAAAAAGAACAAAAACTAAATGCCGAAAAGAAACGTTCATTTTAATAGTCTCTTTTCTTTCTCTCTTAACATTAATATTAATTTAACTTAACTAATATTGTAATATTGTAGTCGTTCGTTTCTCCGTCATTTTGACGGGCATAACCACTAGTTACTTAACATAAAATATGAATGTAAATGAATAATCTTGTACTAAAGAAAAATTTCATAGCGTACAAGAAATAATCTAAACAACATTTTTCTTTAATAAAATAAGACATTTTTTTTTATTCAAGAAGTAATAAACACGTTTTTAAAATGAACGTAATTATGTTTGAACAGTTTTATGTTCAGATTTCTCAGTTCGATCGCTGCCAATTGATCTCTTCTTCATTACACCTGTCCATTTCTCAGGTGTTGTTTGGCATTCCCTCCTCTTACCCTCCCTACTCTCATATTTCCCATTGAACAAAACAGTTTTCCTGGGGTGGCTAAAACTGCCACCAGGAGTGGACTACTTTGGTTAGAACTAAAGTGTTATTTTAACATTTTTACATTATTTTATACAAGGACAATGTTTATAATGGTGAAAATCGATATATTAACAGATTAGTTTAAAAAACTGTAATGATTAAAACGTGAAAAATTGTAAACGTTGTTTCATAAATAAAACAAATGATGTAACCTGGGGAAGAGCAATGAGATCTAACATAGAGTATGATATTAGAGAAATCAAACTTGGTAGAGACCACATCATCCCCTAGTACTTTTTGGTCATGGAGAAATGGCAAACGCTGTTTAAAAACATCAATATTACATGTTGAATCACAATGACTCAGTGAGATTAAACATTCCAAAGCTTCTATATCATTATTGAATGAATATATATGTCACAGTAAAATAGAGAATCACACCTAATCTATGTCGATTTTTATATAGCTGTGTAAGGCTGAGTAGTATAGGGATAGAGTGGTTTAGTATAGGGATAGAGTGGAGTAGTATAGGGATAGAGTGGAGTAGTATAGGAATAGAGTGGAGTAGTATAGGGATAGAGTGGAGTAGTATAGGGATAGAGTGGAGTAGTATAGGGATAGAGTGGAGTAGTATAGGGAAAGAGTGGAGTAGTATAGGGATAGAGTGGAGTAGTATAGGGAAAGAGTGGAGTAGTATAGGGATAGAGTGGAGTAGTATAGGGAAAGAGTGGAGTAGTATAGGGATAGAGTGGAGTAGTATAGGGAAAGAGTGGAGTAGTATAGGGATAGAGTGGAGTAGTATAGGGATAGAGTGGAGTAGTATAGGGATAGAGTGGTTTAGTATAGGGATAGAGTGGAGTAGTATAGGAATAGAGTGGAGTAGTATAGGGATAGAGTGGAGTAGTATAGGGATAGAGTGGAGTAGTATAGGAATAGAGTGGAGTAGTATAGGGATAGAGTTGAGTAGTATAGGGATAGAGTGGAAAAGTATAGGGATAGAGTTGAGTAGTATAGGGATAGAGTGGAATAGTATAGGGATAGAGTTGAGTAGTATAGGAATAGAGTGGAGTAGTATAGGAATAGAGTGGAGTAGTATAGGGATAGAGTGGAGTAGTATAGGGATAGAGTTGAGTAGTATAGGGATAGAGTGGAAAAGTATAGGGATAGAGTGGAGTAGTATAGGGATAGAGTGGTTTAGTATAGGGATAGAGTGGAGTAGTATAGGGATAGAGTGGTTTAATATAGGGATAGAGTGGAGTAGTAAATGGATACAGTGGAGTAGTATAGGGATAATGTGGAGTAGTATTGGGATACAGTGGAGTAGTATAGGGATAGAGTGGAGTAGTGTAGGGATAGAGTGGAGTATTATAGGGATAGAGTGGAGTAGTGTAGGGATAGAGTGGAGTAGTTTAGGGATAGAGTGGAGTAGTATAGGGATAGAGTGGAGTAGTATAGGGTTAGAGTGGAGTAGTATAGAGATAGAGTGGAGTAGTATAGGGATAGAGTGGAGTAGTATAGGGATAGAGTGGAGTAGTATAGGGTTAGAGTGGAGTAGTATAGGAATAGAGTGGAGTAGTATAGGGATAGAGTGGAGTAGTGTAGGGATAGTGGAGTAGTATAGGAAAACAGTGGATTAGTATAGGGAAAGAGAGTTGAATCCCTAATTGAACGGTTCATGATATTAAAGACTCTTAGAATATCTAGATATCTAATGTTGACATTATTGTCTTTTCTTTATTTAAAATTAATTGAATGAAAAGCTTACAATAGACAGAGACCACCGTTTACTTTACTTCATCATCTTATTCTTAAAGCCTTTCTCATGCTTGAAATAAATATATTCCTTAATCAATTCTACCTTTTCTTAACTGTTTTTACTGTAAAATGTTAATTTTTTTGTGTAAAGTGTGCATAGTCTTGTGTTTAAGGCATTGTATGAAGGCTAGGCGGAGCAAGGCAATATAGTCTTTGAGTTTTCTCCTGATGGCCATCTGCTCAAATACTGGTGACAACGGTGAGATCTGTATCGGTTCTGGAGGTCGTGCAAAAGTCAACCAAAATGATGGCGGTAAAAAACGGATGAGAAATGTGATATGTACAGACAAATCTGACAAAAAAAAGTCCTTTTTTTTTATTAAACGCAATTTACATAAGTTTACAGCAACGATTACTGTAGGCTTGTTATATAAAAGAATAATTACGTCGTTTGAATAGAAACATTCATACATTTTTAAAAGGAAAAATTTAATTTAAAAAAAAACTTTTATTAATCAAAACACCAAAATAGCGTGTTTCAATATGTGAGAATGTAAAGCAAAGAACAAGACGTCAATTCAACGAAGAAAGGTCAGATGTACACGTGTAATGTGTCAATAAAGTTGTATGCATGCCAGAATGAATGTTCACTACAGTCCATGGATTGAAGTAATAATTTGCCTAACAAATGATGAGCCGCCCCATTGATTAGTGAATGTTCTACAAGGATTATTGCTGGATTGATTTAATCATTGATTGCAAGAGTTCTTTCTACAGAACACTTTTCTTTTAATGTCGCTCTTGCTTCTATTCATGCTGTTGATGACGTTGTTATTGTCATTTTTTTTGCTTCCCAAACTTCATTGATCAGAACCTTGTCGAAATTGAACAAGAAATAAAATCACGTGACCAGCAGGAAATGAAGGCTTTGAGTGGTCATGGATCTATTCACATTTCAAGGTCAATGATCTACTGTTCTTTTTATTCTACTTGTTCTCTTTGATCTTTTCGTTATTAATGTTCTACTTGTTCTTTTCTTTCTTTTTGTTCTACTTGTTCTTTTCTTTCTTTTTGTTCTACTTGTTTTTTTCTTTTTCTTTGTTCTACTTGTTTTTTTTTCGTTATTTTTTTTCTAATTGTTCATTTCTTTCTTTTTGTTCTACTTGTTCTTTTTGTAATGTTTGTTCTACTTGTTCTTTTCTTTCTTTTTGTTCTACTTGTATTTTTTCTTTCTGTTTGTTCTACTTGTTCTTTTCTTTATTTTTTTTTTACTTGTTCTTTTCGTTATGTCTGTTCTACTTGTTTTTTTTTTCTTTTTGTTCTACTTGTTTTTTTTTCGTTATGTTTGTTCTACTTGTTCTTTTCTTTCTTTTTGTTCTGCTTGTTCTTTTCGTTATGTTTGTTCTACTTTTTTTATTTATTTTTTTTGTTCGACTTGTTTTTTTTTTGTTATGTTTGTTCTACTTGTTCTTTTCTTTCTTTTTGTTCTGCTTGTTCTTTTCGTTATGTTTGTTCTACTTTTTTTATTTATTTTTTTTGTTCGACTTGTTTTTTTTTGTTATGTATGTTATACTTGTTCTTTTTTTTCTTTTTTCTACTTTTTTTTGTTATGTTTATACTACTTTTTCTTTTCTTTTTTTTTGTTCTACTTGTTCTTTTCGTTATGTTTGTTCTACTTGTTCTTTTCTTTCTCTTTTCTTATTGTTTTTTTTTCGTTATGTTTGTTCTACTTGTTCATTTCTTTCTTTTTGTTCTACTTGTATTTTTCTTTCCGTTTGTTCTACTTGTTCTTTTCTTTCTTTTTGTTCTACTTGTTCTTTCTTTCTTTTTTTTCTACTTGTTTTTTTTTTCGTTATGTTTGTTCTACTTGTTCTTTTCTTTCTTTTTGTTTTACTTGTTCTTTTCTTTTTGTTTGTTCTACATATATATTTTTCTTTATCTTTTTTCTACTTGTTCTTTTCGTTCTCTTTGTTCTACTTTTTTTGATTGATCACTTCCATATTTTTGTTCTACTTGTTCTTTTTTTACATTTTCTTCCTTTTTGTTATACTTGTTCTTTTCGATATTTTTTTCTACCTGTTCTTTTCGTTCTTTGTGTTCTACATGTTCTTTTCGTTCTTTTTGTTTCACTCGTTCTACTAACTCTACTGGATCTCTGTGTTCTACTTGTTTTTTTTTTGTTCTTATAACTCTACTTGTTCTTTGTGTTCTAATTGTTTTACTTGTTCAACTAACTCTACTTGTTTTTTTTTTGTTGTACTTGTTTTACTTGTTTTACTATTCTACTTACTCTACTTTATCGTTGTGTTCTACTTGTTTTACTTGTTCTACTAACTCTACTTGATCTTTGTGTTCTACTTGTTTGACTTGTTCTACTAATTCTACTTTTTCTTTGTGTTCTACTTGTTTGACTTGTTCTACTAATTCTACTTTTTCTTTGTGTTCTACTTGTTTTACTTGTTCTACTAACTGTACTTGATCTTTGTGTTCTACTTGTTTGACTTGTTCTACTAATTCTACTTTTTCTTTGTGTTCTACTTGTTTTACTTGTTCTACTAATTCTACTTTTTCTTTGTGTTCTACTTGTTTTACTTGTTCTACTAACTGTACTTGATCTTTGTGTTCTACTTGTTTGACTTGTTCTACTAATTCTACTTTTTCTTTGTGTTCTACTTGTTTTACTTGTTCTACTAACTGTACTTGATCTTTGTGTTCTACTTGTTTGACTTGTTCTACTAATTCTACTTTTTCTTTGTGTTCTACTTGTTTTACTTGTTCTACTAACTCTACTTGTTCTTTGTGTTTCTTATGTTCCTTTTGTTCTTTTTTTTTTGTTGTTTTGTCAATGCTTCTGTTGTGGGTGAAAAAAAAAAGAAGAACAAAAAAGTTTTGAATTTGTTTTTGGATGAAAAATTGATTTTTTTCATCGCTCTTTCTTTGAAGTTGTGTAAGTGGAAATAATTACGTTATGTTATGTTTAAAATGAAACAACCAATGGCTATAGAATAACACGTACGTTCAACGCCCACAGAGTTTCGATCAAATTAATGTCTCAAATTTAATGCCTAATGTTAGGAGGTAGCGGTGAAAAATGTTTTGATTAATGTGACAATTTTAATTAAACAGAAATAAAGGGGACAGTAATGAATTACTATTAGATACAGTAGCCATACTTTCTATTTAAACTAAAAAGATACAGTAGCCATAATTATATACTTTCTATTTAAACTAATATTTGATACAGTAGCCATAATTATATACACTGTTTTTAATATCTAATTATTTAAAGTAATTGATAACTTAGGTATCTAATGTAGACACATTGATAATAACAAATATGATAATCTTAAATATGATATTTAATTTTGTATCATGTACAAATATGAAATACTCAACAAGACTTATTAAACCAAGATAAGTCCTGAATATCGAGTACGAAATCTCAAATTGTACTTAATGCTGAGATTAACAATCCCATTGGAGCCAAGACCATTAACTCTGATGTTACGCACAGTGCAATTAATTCCCTGAAGACATCAACGTAAAGTAGGTTTCGCGATTCTTCCAGTCTAAAACTGACAATTCTGGTGCAAATATGTATTAGAGGTTGTTATCTCCCTCCTGCCTCGACACTGACAAAATCTGAAAATACAAAAGTGGATTAAAAAAAAAGGTTGAGGGAAGAACTAATGCGTTGTATAGGACAAGACGGACAGTATGTGATACAACAATAATGGAAGTGAGGTGTAGTGTAGGCATGACTATGTGTGATACAACAATAGTGGAAGTGAGGTGTAGTGTAGGCATGACTATGTGTGATACAACAATAGTGGAAGTGATATGAAGTGTAGGCATGACTATGTGTGATACAGCAATAGTGGAATTGAGGTGTAGTGTAGGCATGACTATGTGTGATACAACCTTAGTGGAAGTGAGGTGAAGTGTAGGTATGACTATGTGTGATACAACAATAGTTAAAATGAGGTGTAGTGTAGGCATGCCTATGTGTGATAAAACAATAGTGGAAGTGAGATGTAATGTAGGCATGACTATGTGTTATACAAATATAGTGGAAGTGAGATGTAATGTAGACATGACTATGTGTGATACAACAATAGTGGAAGTGAGGTGTAGTGTAGGCACGACTATGTGTTATACAGCAATAGTGGAAGTGAGATGTCGTGTAGACATGACTATGTGTGATAAAACAATAGTGGAAGTGAGATGTAATGTAGACATGACTATGTGTGATACAACAATAGTGGAAGTGAGATGTAGTGTAGGCATGACTATGTAATATACAGCAATAGTGGAAGTGAGATGTAGTGTAGGCATGACTATGTGTGATACAACAATAGTGGAAGTGAGATATAATGTAGGCATGACTATGTGTGATACAACAATAGTGGCCGTGAGATATAATGTAGGCATGACTATGTGTAACACAACAAAAGTGGAATTGAGATGTAATGTAGGCATGACTATGTGTTATACATTAATAGTAATAAATGAGATGTATTGTAAGCATGACTATGTGTGATACAACAATAGTGGAAGTGAGATGTAGTGTAGACATGACTATTTGTGATACAACAATAGTGGAAGTGAGATGTAGTGTAGACATGACTATTTGTGATACAACAATAGTGGAAGTGAGATGTAGTGTAGGCATGACTATTTTTGATACAACAATAGTGGAAGTGAGATGTAGTGTAGACATGACTATTTGTGATACAACAATAGTGGAAGTGAGATGTAGTGTAGGCATGACTATTTGTGATACAACAATAGTGGAAGTGAGATGTAGTGTAGGCATGACTATTTGTGATACAACAATAGTGGAAGTGAGATGTAGTGTAGACATGACTATGTGTGATACAACAATAGTGGAAGTGAGATGTAATGTAGGCATGACATTGTGTTATACAGCAATAGTGGAAGTGAGATGTAGTGTAGGCATGACTATGTGTGATACAACAATAGTGGCCGTGAGATATAATGTAGGCATGACTATGTGTAACACGACAAAAGTGGAATTAAGATGTAATGTAGGCATGACTATGTGTTATACATTAATAGTGGAAATGAGATGTATTGTAAGCATGACTATGTGTGATACAACAATAGTGGAAGTGAGATGTAGTGTAGGCATGACTATGTGTTATACATTAATAGTGGAAATGAAATGTATTGTAAGCATGACTATGTGTGATACAACAATAGTGGAAGTGAGATGTAGTGTAGGCATGACTATTTGTGATACAACAATAGTGGAAGTGAGATGTAGTGTAGACATGACTATGTGTGATAAAACAATAGTGGAAGTGAGATGTAATGTAGGCATGACTATGTGTAACACAACAAAAGTGGAATTGAGATGTAATGTAGGCATGACTATGTGTTATACATTAATAGTGGAAATGAGATGTATTGTAAGCATGACTATGTGTGATACAACAATAGTGGAAGTGAGATGTAGTGTAGGCATGACTATTTGTAACACAACAATAGTGGAAGTGAGGTGTAGTGTAGGCATGACTATGTGTGATACAACAATAGTAGAAGTGAGATGTAGTGTAGGCATGACTATGTGTTATACAGCTATAGTGGAAGTGAGATGTAGTGTAGGCATGACTATGTGTGATATAAATATAGTGGAAGTGAGATGTAGTGTAGGCATGACTATGTGTGATACAACAATAGTGGAAGTGAGATGTAGTGTAGGCAATACTATGTGTGATACAACAATAGTGGCCGTGAGATATAATGTAGGCATGACTATGTGTAACACAACAAAAGTGGAATTGAGATGTAATGTAGGCATGACTATGTGTTATACATTAATAAGGGAAATGAAATGTATTGTAAGCATGACTATGTGTGATACAACAATAGTGGAAGTGAGATGTAGTGTAGGCATGACTATTTGTGATACAACAATAGTAGAAGTGAGATGTAGTGTAGGCATGACTATGTGTTATACAGCAATAGTGGAAGTGAGATGTAGTGTAGGCATGACTATGTGTGATACAACAATAGTGGCCGTGAGATATAATGTAGGCATGACTATGTATGATACAACAATAGTGGAAGTGAGATATAATGTAGGCATGACTATGTGTAACACAACAATAGTGGAAGTGAGATGTAATGTAGGCATGACTATGTGTTATACATTAATAGTGGAAATGAGATGTATTGTAAGCATGACTAAGTGTGATACAACAATAGTGGAAGTGAGATATAGTGTAGGCATGACTATGTGTGATACGACAATAGTGGAAGTGAGATGTAATGTAGGCATGACTATTTGTGATACAACAATAGTGGAAGTGAGATGTGATGTAGGCATGACTATGTGTGATACAACAATAGTGAAAGTGAGTTGTAGTGTAGGCATGACTATGTGTAATAAAACAATAGGGGAAGTAAGATGTAGTGTAGCCATGACTATGTGTGATACAACAATAGTGGAAGTAATATGTAATGTAGGCATGACTATGTGTGATACAACAATAGGGGAAGTGAGATGTAGTGTAGGCATGACTATGTGTGATACAACAATAGTGGAAGTGAGATACATTGTAGGCATGACTATGTGTGATACAACAATAGTGGACTTGAGATGTAATGTAGGCATGACTATGTGTGATACAACAATAGTGGAAATAAGATGTAATGTAGGCATGACTATGTTTGATATAACAATAGTGGAAGTGAGATGTAGTGTAGGCATGACTATGTGTGATACAACAATAGTGGAAGTGAGATACATTGTACGCATGACTATGTGGGATACAACAATAGTGGAAGTGAGATGTAATGTAGGCATGACTATGTGTGATACAACAATAGTGGAAATAAGATGTAATGTAGGCATGACTATGTTTGATATAACAATAGTGGAAGTGAGATGTAGTGTAGGCATGACTATGTGTGATACAACAATAGTGGAAGTGAGATACATTGTACGCATGACTATGTGGGATACAACAATAGTGGAAGTGAGATGTAATGTAGGCATGACTATGTGTGATACAACAATAGTGGAAGTAAGATGTAATGTAGGCATGACTATGTGTGATACAACAATAGTGGAAGTGAGGTGTAGTGTAGGCATTCCTATGTGTGATACAATAATAGTGGAATTGAAGTGTAGTGTAGGCATGACTATGTGTGATACAACAATAGTGGAAGAGAGATGTAATGTAGGCATGACTATTTGTGATATAACAATAGTGGAAGTGAGATGTAATGTAGGCATGACTATGTGTAATACAACAATAGTGGAAGTGAGATGTAATGTAGGCATGACTATGTGTAATACAACAATAGTGGAAGTGAGATGTAATGTAGGCATGACTATGTGTAATACAACAATAGTGGAAGTGAGATGTAATGTAGGCATGACTATGTGTAATACAACAATAGTGGAAGTGAGATGTAATGTAGGCATGACTATGTGTAATACAACAATAGTGGAAGTGAGATGTAATGTGGGCATGACTATGTGTAATACAACAATAGTGGCAAGGTGTGAAATAGACATAAGCTTGTATAATATCTATGGAGCCCTAGCAATGTGGAAGACTTTACTCTACTACACGTTTAGAACTATCCGGGTGTCTCAAAATCAGGTTCTGATTGTTTACGGGTAATTAACTAAATACATAGCACTTTGTCAGAGTGTGTGTAATAGTCATAATACTGTAATTATCTTTAAAAATCACTGAATAATTAATTACTGTTACACTATTATTAGATTTTTTACGATAAAATTTTTATTGCACCACTATTTCAACTTGTTAAACAACTTATTTTTACAGCACTAAAACAACAAAATAACATAAATATGAAGTATATATATTGTTATTGGAAACGAACGCTTCTATCTAAAATCAATAGCAGCATGTTTTTTTTTATATACGATTGAGCACTATTACAGGATCATGTGTTCAAAAACTGCCAAATAAATGTACTCCTGCTATGAAATGATGAATGTCTTTTATATGAAATAATCATAGTTCTTGTTAGAAAAATGTGAATTTCTCTCAATGTAGAATTGCAGATTGTTTGAATGACCCTACTTGGTCTATAAAATACTTCAGCCTTGTATGAAATGTTATTTCCTTCTCGATCAGAGACAAACTCCAATATCATATAAAAATCTACCAGAGTCACACTATGTATAGAGTTTTTATATTTCTGTAAGTGTATATTAAATATCCCTCCCTTCTCCTACCCCCTCCGTCCCTCCGTCCCTCCTGCCCCCACTCCCACCCCGACACACAGACACCATAATCACTTAGACACCGACTCTACATGCTCGTACAGGAATATCAATGAATATGGAGCAAGACTTGTGAAACTTAAAGACATTTTGTTATGGAGGTGAGCAATTATCTTCATCACGCAAGTGCTGAACACACTGAGAGAAACAAAGAGAAGAGAATTTCAATTACTCAATCAATACGTTCTCACATCATTAGAGGCATGAAAGTAGCAAATGATCAATTACTTTGTACTGCAATGGGGGAGTGTTATATCTGTGAGTAAGGTTTCTGTGCTATTTGTTCGGGTAGAAAGAAAGTATATTATGGTACTTTGGTTTCTTTTTCTTACGATATAGTGTACAGTTAAGGCACTTTTACTTTATATGCTTACTATAGCGTACCCTAGAATTTCAAGTTTATTTGAGAGATTTCGAGGTCAGAAAGAAATCTAAAAACAAAGACACATTTTATTGGTTCAAATATCTATTGTAATAAAATGTAGTATATAGTTCAAATATCTATTGTAATAATATTTAGTATACAGTTCAAATATATATTGTAATAATATTTAGTATACCGTTCAAATATCTATTGTAATAATATTTAGTATACAGTTCAAATATCTATTGTAATACAATGTAGTATACAGTTCAAATATCTATTGTAATAATATTTAGTATACCGTTCAAATATCTATTGTAATAATATTTAGTATACAGTTCAAATATCTATTGTAATAATATTTAGTATACAGTTCAAATATCTATTGTAATACAATATTGTATACAGTTCAATTATCTATTGTAATAATATTTAGTATACAGTTCAAATATCTATTGTAATAATATTTAGTATACAGTTCAAATATCTATTGTAATACTATGTAGTATACAGTTCAAATATCTATTGTAATACTATTTAGTATACAGTTCAAATATCTATTGTAATACTATGTAGTATACAGTTCAAATATCTATTGCAATACTATGTAGTATACAATTCAAATATCTATTGTAATACTATTTAGTATACAGTTCAAATATCTATTGTAATACTATTTAGTATACAGTTCAAATATCTATTGTAATACTATTTAGTATACAGTTCAAATATCTATTGTAATACTATTTAGTATACAGTTCAAATATATATTGTAATACTATGTAGTATTTAGTTCAAATATCTATTGTAATAATATTTAGTATACAGTTCAAATATCTATTGTAATACTACTTAGAATACAGTGGAATTTGGAAACAAAAGTGAAAACAACAAAAAAAGTCTGAACTATATATTTAACTTGAATTGTTGGTTTTTTTCAAATGCTCTATTCTCAGCTGTCATTATTATTATAAATGACTATGCCTGTAAATTAAATGTTTACTATTAAAAAAATTCTATAAAAACAAATCATTAATGAATTTCTTTAATGCACTTAATATAAAATGTTTCATTAATGCACTCAAAATTTAAATGCTTAATTAAACTTATTGCACTATTTTATAATCTTAAAGAAATAAAATGACTCGAGGCTCAAACATTTCTAGTTTATCAGATTATAAAAAATAAAAACAGATTCTATGACCTACAGCTGTACTTATGACTGATGACGTATGGGGGACACAGAATGAAGACGTTTTCTAATTAAGCTCCTCTCCCCACCCATAAGTCACCCATATCTCCCAACCGCAATGTCTCCGCCCACACTGGACGAGAAACAAGTTCTTCGCACCCGCCTTAATGTTGTCAGAGAAAATGTTGGACTAGAAAAACGGAAATTAAACGAAATAGAGTCGAACAAACAATTTCTTGTTAATCTAATTTTACAAGGCTTGTCCTGCAAAAATTTACATTTGAAAAATATCTAGAATATAAATCTAAAAAATGTGTCTAAAATAAAGTCTGAAAAAAGTATTTAAAAAAAATTAAATAAAGTCTTTTTAGTCGATATATCATACAAGAACAACATTTAAAAACAGTATAAAATAAATTCTAAAAGTCTTTGGAAAGTGTAAAACTAAACCATTGAAAATATGAAATTGACGTCTAAGAAAAGTTTTTAAATAAAAGTCAAAACAATCTTGTTTTCAACTGCAACAGTTTTACAGATATGCGCAACTCCCTAAATTATACAACTTTGATTTCTACGTAAATGATTTATTTCTCTACACGTCTCCTTCAAGTCTTCAGTTAACTTTATTTTGTTTTTATCTCTAACTAAACTAAATCTAGATAGTCTATTCAATAAACTAAATCTAGATAGTCTATTCAATAAACTAAATCTAGATAGGCTATTCAATAAACTAAATCTAGATAGTCTATTTACTAAACTAAATCTAGATAGTCTATTTGCTAAACTAAATCTAGATAGTCTATTCAATAAACTAAATCTAGATAGTCTATTACCTAAACTAAATCTAGATAGTCTATTCACTAAACTAAATCTAGATAGTCTATTCACTAAACTAAATCTAGACAGTCTATTCACGTTCAACTTCTGGAGTACAACAAACAAACATAAAACTACAATTGAAATGTCAAAGTGACTGTAACGAATTCTTGTGTTATTCTTGCATGGTGTGAAATAGCGAGGGACACCTCTAAGACACGATCTCTCTATTGACACACGTTTATGTCGTCAACCTGTTTAAGTCAAAGGTCAAAAAGCACAAAGTGGTGCGTGAGATCGAATAAGACCTGGCAAAAGGTGTGAAATGTCAGAGTGTTACTGTATACGTCATATTTACTAAATACTGGAAATAAAACTTACTACAGATCAATTGCTTACAAAATTAGCCAATGGTGTGGTTGGGAGAGGGTGGGAGAGGGTGGGAGAGGGTGGGAGAGGGTGGGAGAGGTAAATATAATAATATCCTTTATATAGAACTCATGAAAGTATTTTATTTTAAAAAGACAGTTGAGATATATTGATATACTATCTATAATTATGTAAAAAAAGAACGTATGTCTTCATATCTCTGTAGAATTGTATACACATATGCCGATTTATTATGTGTCTTTCTCTACATATATATATAATGTATATCTTTATAAGTACTGATCTGCGTCCTTTACCTTGTCTGGTATAGATTTATCTCTCCATAAAACCAACATGAACTGGAAGCAGACATAAGAGATATCATCAATATGGAACAAAACTGTAGCTAGAGAAACTAGCCCAGGGTCTGGATCTATGGAGATCTTATGTATACGCCCCAGGCAGGAAAAACAGTCGCAAATGTTGATGAAAACAAAAAAATTAGAAAATGTATACACCCTCTATTCGTCCTTAGTATCATACATTTATTATATTTTGGTTAAACATAGAGGAGTATAATTTTTTGTTTTTCCAAAGACTTTAATAAGATGGACTGCTTGCTCTATTTTTAAAGCTAACTAGTTCGTTTTGCGCATGTGCGACCTTCAGTACGTCCTCGATACTTCCCGTGTGCTTAAATCTGAAGGCTTGTAATCTTTATCGTAAGGTACTGTCTATCTTAACGGACGCTACTCTTTGAAACAATAAATTCTTTGATGCTCAGTATGTTGTACTCGACAAAGGAGCTTGCATTTTTAATTAGACCCTTGAAAAGGAAGAATGAAACCAAAGACTATAATTAGATAGACCGCTTTGCTCTATTTTTTAGCTTAACACTTGTTTTGGCTGTTAAGTAAATTATATAGACAGTAATTAAAGAAAAAACAAAGACTATAATAAGATGGACAGCTTGCTTTAATATTTCTGCTATTTGATAATTTGAAACACTTAGTTTTGGAATGTCCGATCGCACTACGTCCTCTAGACTTCCTATTTAGTAATTTGCTATGATTTTCTCAATGGAAAATTAAGATTAAAATCGAATTTTATATACAGCGGAAGTCTTTAGAGAAGTTTAGGTAGATAAATCAAAAAAATTAATTAAAATTAAATACTTTTTTTATAATATTATTATGATTTAATTTAAAATACTAATTATATCTCTTAATGATAGGTCAACTATTTTTGCATTACACAATTAAAAATGTATGGATGCTAAGCATGAATGTCTAATAAAAGAATGAATGAATTTAAATTAGTTAGAAAACCCCTTGTTCGTAAAATATTTATTTGTCTTCTATCCAATTAAATGTGTATAAACTGATCTTCTATCCCCTTTTCTTCACGTAAAATTATATAAATGAGATTGTACATGTTAAAATATTGAATAAACATTTTTGAAAATAAAAAAAGGATAAGATTGTCTTCTTTCTTTTCACGTAATGAGTTTAGGTTCTAAAATGTTAGTATCCAATAAAAGACCAATAAGAAACCAATATAAGACCAATAAAACTATAGATTTGTTTCCTTCATGTGCAGCAACGTCTAGAAATACAATTTTATCTTTTTTATCATTGCGCAAGTTTTTATGTTCCCAAAGGGAGTAGATCAGTGAGAGAAACAAGTTTGTAGAATGAACATGTATTTATAGTAATTCCAAGTCTGTTATTCCCTTGGCTTTGATCCAAGGCACCGTGCGGTATAGTTGTATACAATGAACCTAACTGTTGGATCAATGCACGAGGTTCAAGCCCAATCATTATAATTATATTGTTTCTATTTGAAAACGTTGTTATTAAGAAGACTACTATGATTATATGAATGATGTTGTTATTCAGAAGACTACTATGATTATATGAATCATGTTGTTATTCAGAAGACTACTATGATTTTATGAATGATGTTCTTATTCAGAAGACTACTATAATTTATGAATGATGTTGTTTTTCAGAAGACTACTATGATTATATGAATGATGTTGTTATTCAGAAGACTACTATGATTTATGAATGATGTTGTTATTCAGAAGACTACTATGATTTATGAATGATGTTGTTATTCAGAAGACTACTATGATTTATGAATGATGTTGTTATTCAGAAGAATATTATGATTTATGAATGATGATGTTATTTAGAAGACTCCTATGATTATATGAATGATGTTGTTATTCAGAAGACTACTTTGATTTATGAATGATGTTGTTATTCAGAAGACTACTATGATTATATGAATGATGTTGTTATTCAGAAGACTACTATGATTTATGAATGATGTTGTTATTCAGAAGACTACTATGATTATATGAATGATGTTGTTATTCAGAAGACTACCATGATTATATGAATGATGTTGTTATTCAGAAGACTACTATGATTATATGAATGATTTTGTTATTCAGAAGACTACTATGATTATATGAATGATGTTGTTATTCAGAAGACTACCATGATTTATGAATGAGGATGTTATTTAGAAGACTACCATGATTATATGAATGATGTTGTTATTCAGAAGACTACTATGATTTATGAATGATGTTGTTATTCAGAAGACTACCATGATTTATGAATGAGGATGTTCTTTAGAAGACTACCACGATTCTATGAATGATGAGCACAGTTCTTCTGCTCGATACATCTTCCTAAACATCAAGGCTCATGTTTGGAGGAACCAACACTTGTCTGAATCATACATCGTCCCGTGGCCACAGTGACGCAAATATTGACTCACGAACAATAAACATTATGCTCGATATAGAAACAGGATTTATATTTTAGTTTACATAATAAAGAGACCAAATTTGTCCAATACAAAATACGAGTATTATCAGTGATGTAGTTTATACTCGAATACTTAAAATCATTCATCCAATGTTACAATACATAGAAAACTTTAAAGTTTTTAATAATGTGTACAATGGACTTATTCATGTTGTTTGTAATATTTTAATTCGATCATTTTTAAACTTAAAGATAGGCCCTGTGAATAAAGATGAAGGATCGAAAGACCAACAAAGAGAGAGAGCGAGAGAGAGAGAAGAGATTGTGTAACAGAGGGAAGAAGAGAGAGAAAGAAAATTAAAGAGAAACTGAAGTTGATGGAAATGGAGAGAGTAAGAGTGAGAAAGACAGAAAAGAGAAAAAGAATGAGAGAGAGAGAGATAGAAAGAAAAAGTAGTGATTTTGAAATAGAAATTACAAATATGATAGACTAGTGTTAAACACAAAGACAACATTTTAAAAAATAATATCCAGCTTAGAAAACAAACTAAACATCAACAACAACAAAAAAAAGAAAAATGTTTTTACAAATATTTCAGAAAACGGAATCATCTATAGATCTAAATCTTATTATTTTGCTTTTTTTTTATTCATTCAATAAAAATCGACACCAATAAATCCCTCTAGGAAAGATCAGATTTTTTTTATCAACGCCTATGTATTTTTGTTCACTAGTCGAAATTGTGAAGTTTTAATCTTTTGACAGGCACGTGTTGGTCTTTGTTGTTTTTTCATGTATCGTCTTGCATTTCTTTACAAATAGATTTACTAGTCCATAACACATTTTAACTCTTTTACAAATTCTTTTATCCAAATAAACGTCATGTTTGAACAGTCGTATTTACATCCCATAATAATTTCGCCATAATTCAGACAAATTTCATTCTACGTATGCCATTCCAATGACAGCCTTTTAATTTCCTCAAGAATTTGTTCACAATAACATTTTCTCATTAATCTTATCTTCATATTTCTATCGTTCATTTCTCTCCAGCGGAGCAAAAGCCTTCCTATTCTCTTTCACTACGCATGCGCTGTAATGTCCCGGAAGTGAATGACACAAAAGCTGTGGTCTGCAGACGACTTGCTGCAGGGGTTCAAGCAGAAAACTCGGAAGTAAATCTAGCTCGACAGCATTCAGGCCTAGTCAGATGAAACATTTACAATCACAACTTCGTTTTCTTTCGGTTCTTTCCTTTTGACGAAAATAATTTTAGTTTTTCTAAAAATTATCGTTCTGTAGTTTTTATGCAACTTCTTTCTGAAAGCATACAAACAGAAAAGTTTGGTTACAGGACTATGATATATATGTATATATATATATATACAGTGTTTTTTTTATTTAAAAAAAGGGTACCGGAACTCATAAAGAAATAACACTGAAATTAGTAGTCTATGGAAAAAAGGTGCCGGAACGCCGTTCCAGTGCATTGCATTAGAAAAAAATCACTGTATATATATATATATATATGAGAATCCGATCTTCTTCAAGTTTTTGGACTTTGATTTTTATGACCTATAAGTTATTGAAATGATACATTTTACGCCTGTAAGTTTTATTCCGCAATCAAAATTGAAAGATAGCAAAAATTAATGTATAAACTATTAAACTTATAAATGAAGTTAGAATATTCATCTGTTACATTTCAAAAGAGAAATATGTAATACATTTCTTAAAACAATGGAATTATACAACTACTTTATGCTTCCATTAATCAATAATCCTTACAGATGGACAAAAACTTTAGAGATTAAACTATTTTTTCAGTAAATTAGTAAAATTAGTTTACAAACAATATTGATTCAAATATAATTTTGATATCACTTGACATATCATTGCAATGGAATATTTCATATGATACTTACAATTATCCACGTGTAAAAATATTGACGGTGTTTGTTTTTAAAATAGTGTTATCAGGGGGATTTGCGTTAATTACAGAACATTGTTTCATTAATTTAAGATACAACTTGTAAATCTAAGTACATGTATCGACTCTCTTATATTTTGTTTATATTTTAGATAATGTAATTGTATGTAAACTTATGTTCTTGAATAACATAGCTAAACTATTTTTTTTAATCAAACTTATACTTGCTTTCAGATTATGAGTAAAATTCCATTTCTAAAAATAATTACAGTGTGTTTTGTTTTAAAACTGTCTTATTAAAATATTAACATAATGACATCTAGTAAAAGCTCTAGCAATTTTCTTTAAAAGATGTCGATATATTGAGTAGAGATCGCGGGGTATTCTACGTTTGTCTTTCTATTGTGGAGCATCCAAGATACATAAAGTACAGACAACAGGGGGCTCTTAGTTCGTCCTGGTACTCTGGGCCATCACAGAAACATGACGTACACACACAGTCTCAGGTTTCCATGACCAGGCATTAAACAACAGGCCATTAGGCGCCCGTGGATAAAATATTGGCACATTTCCTTGTTCGTGTGAGCGTTTTGATCTGTGTTGGACACAGTTTGTGTACGTGTTTGATCTGTGTTGGACACAGTTTGTGTAAGTGTTTTGATCTGTATTGGACACAGTTTGTGTAATTGTTTTGATCTGTATTGAACACAATTTGTGTGTTTTGATCTGTATTGGACACAGTTTGTGTAAGTGTTTTGATTTTCGTTGGACACAGTTTGAGTAAGTGTTTTGATCTGTGTTGGACACAGTTTGTGTAAGTGTTTTGATCTGTGTTGGACACAGTTTGTGTATGTGTTTTGATCTGTGTTGGACACAGTTTGTGTAAGTGTTTTGATCTGTATTGGACACAGTTCGTGTAAGTGTTTTGATCTGTATTGGACACAGTTTGTGTAAGTTTTTTTATCTGTATTGGACACAGCTTGTGTAAGTGTTTTTATGTGTGTTAGATACAGTTTGTGTAAGTGTTTGAATCAATAATGGACACATTAGGTATTAAAGAATGGATAACTATGTGCTTATGGGTTACAACCACAAGACACCATTATGAAATTGTCCAATATACGTTAGTTAATAAAACCTATTTAGATTAACAGTCGTGTGAATGGTTTTTTCTGTTCAGTAAATAGAAGTTTAAAGAATGATGTTGATTTATTAACATGTATATACAATTTAAAGTAGTAGTTAGGAAAGTAAGAACACGATTTCACTGAACAAATCAAATAGCCATTTAAGATATATAGTTTCCAACTAAAAATTACCTCTTTTGTTTCCAAAATATCAAAAACTAATTTTAATACTATTGAAAGTTAACAGTTTTCATTTTCTAGAAAAACCTCTTCAGTTGGCTTTTAAGTTAACAGACTCTTATTGTCATTGACACTAGCCCAAGCCATGTTACATTCAATATCTATTATTATTTTAGTAAGTTATAGTCAGAATGAACGTATTTAAGATTGTCTTGTATTATAAATAAAGCGGTGTAGAAATCTTTCACAGAATGGGGTACTCGTAAAGAAACACAAATGTTGTTCAACTATAAACAACGCTACCCACTGAGTAATATAAAGAAAACATTCTGTAATTGAATTTAAGATTTCACTGTGGTTGTTTTTTTTATTCCCCAAAAATCTAGATCTATATCAATATAATACAAGTTCACTCTATATGTAAAAAAAAATAAAACTATTTGCTCTACACGCTCTGTATGTCACTTTAACCTTCAGCATGCACCAAGAGAAAATTGAAAATGAAAAAAAAGTTTCAGAATGTAGAAATTACTTCAGACATGATCATTTCTTCCGTCTGGATGCAGCTTGCAAGAGTACCCAGAATTCTTTTCTTGGGGGACGCCCAGGGAAACCGTCTCGCTCCCATCGGAACAAATTGAAACCCATCGATTTGATGTTTATCACTAGACACCGGTCTGACAGACAGGTCAAAGGTCACCAATCTCAGCGTGACGTCCAGGGAACGCGTTTATTATAATGGTTGGCCATTTCTTCAGCTCGGTCAGAACAGTTGGTTCAATACTTGGTCTACAGACGTTAGGGTTAGCTGATTTACAGTACTAGTCTACAGACGTTAGGGTTAGTTGACTTGCGGTACTGATCTACAGACGTTAGGGTTAGCTGACTTACAGTACTGGTCTACAGACGTTAGGGTTAGTTGACTTACAGTATTTGTCTACAGACGTTAAGGTTAGCTGATTTACAGTACTGTACTGATCTAAAGTCTAAGTAAGTAATTGCTGACTTATCTATAGTTTAAACGAGAGACTTGCAGAATTACAATGTGATTACCTGCGGCAGGGCCGATGTACTTCCATGGGTTCATTTTAACTAACTTCTGAAACAGAATAAGTTCTTGGTCAAAATTAAATGTACATGCTTTAATGCATTCTTGTTCTCAAAGTTATAAGAATCAACTGTGGCTATGTTTCATCTAAGAGCAAAAACTGATTGAAGTTACTATTGGATGGAGGGGAATATCAACAATCTGAATATCCTAGTCTACAATGTTCACTAAGAAGTGTAAACAGTTATCCCTATATAGATTGTTGACTGGTGATTTGTTAAAACATATGTAAACTTATTTTTCAAGATAAAGACAACTCTTTCTTGAATGTGTAAGTATAATAGTCAACTTTATATTACCTATTAATGGAGTGATCTCTAGCTTGAAGCCCCTAACATGCTTTAAAGTCACTTCAGAATTTGACAACGTGCTGAAGCAGTGCTTTAATAGCTTTCAATTAAAATACTTCATTGATAACAGGGGAACTCAGAAGTTAAGATCAACTTAAAGCATTGGTAGAAACAACAATGGTAAGAAAATAAAAACACATTGATAATTTGATCAAATCTCTAGTAATAACGATTATTGACATTGTATAAATGAACTAAACACACTGTAAAGAAATGAATACAAGTCTTATAATTAGGATACTTCACTGTCCCGTTGAACAGTTGATACACTATGTACAGTTAACACATGATGTGTAGACTACATAGGTCTAGTGTAAGCAATATTTTAAGAGAATCAACTCGTTTTTAGTATACACTAGAATAGAGTTCAGTAGAGAATGGAGATATTTGAGAAAAGAACAAAAATAACTTGAAACTTTCTTCAATGATTTTCCTCAGTCATGTAGGCAGCCAAAGTATACATTGAATAAGTATATAATATCTTCTTACACAATCAAAACTCATTCAACGCATAGTGATTACAATAAAAATGTGTGTCTTTGCTAGATGTCTTGACACCCTACTGGAAGCTGTTCACTGTTGTAATTTAGTTCACTTGTTGTAACACACACACACAAATACACATACATCTGGTATTTTCAGGCCACCATCTAAGCAGAAAAAGTCAACAACCATTGCCAAGTTAATGACCAAGGTCAGCAGGCAACAAAGTAAATCAGTTTTCATACAGTTGAACAAGTCACGAGCAAATTAATACAGTTTCAACTTTGTCATCAAGTTGAAATACTGGGTGGACATTCTGTTTTTATTTTAATTAATGCTCAAAACTAACGATAGATGGTATTTGTGGAATAATTGTGGATTCTATTTGTGGACAGTTTTTGTTGATGGTATTTGTGGTATGTTGTAGATAGTATTTGTAATTTGTACATTAAGCTATTTAATTAATACTTAAATAAATATGTTTTTTGAGATGAATTTGTCTATATACACACAGTGAATTGGCATATAATATGCAGACAGTAGATTCGTCTCTAAACACTTTATGACTTTGTCTCTATGCAGATATCGGAATGATCACTATGCAGGCAATGAGTTTTTTCTACATCCACCTATGAGGTTTTAATGAGCATCATTAGTAAAGTGAATGTTATCTATAATTCTAAAAATAGAACATCTACGTGTGTGTTCTTGTGTTCACTAAGTTCTTAATGAACTGAAACTTTCTTCCCCCTTTAATGATCAGATTATTGATTGCAATTAGAGAAATCTGGTTTCATTTTTTTTTGTTTGACGTATATAGATCAACTTGAACTAGACAGCAAAGATAATGTTGGATAAAAAGAAACACGCTTATTTAAAAAAAAAATCTTTATGTATGCCCGTACAACAACACTACCCAGTAAGTTATATTCGTGAAAACCTTCCTATGTGGTGGGGGGGGGGGTAGATTATATTCGTTTTAAGTAGGTAAATATTTGAGCATTTAACACTTGGGTAATCCACATTTTCGTTTCTCCCTTGTTAAATTGTATAATGTTTGTATTGTATATCAGAATTTGACGTAGGACATATTTATTTATTGTTGTTTTTTCCTTTTATTAAGGCTAATGATTTCTTACATATTTTGAAATGCTCCTTAATTTGGATGAAGTTTTTAACGGTCTTATAAGAGGTCAGAAGGTTTTGGTGTTTTTTTTTAATCTGAATTTTCGAAAAGATGGATATGCGTATATAACTATTATTGTACCAGTCTAGTTGTGGTCAGTTGTGTGCAACATTTTGCTATTGTTACAATATGTAAGTAGATCTAATCAATCATTTTTAAACTTTCATTTAGATATACTTTTTTTGCTTTGTATGTTTATCAATTATTAATGCACTTATTATAAAGCTTTTTTCAGGACATTGATGTATAATTTTAATAATATAATTTATGTATGTTTTATGTTTTCGATCAATGCACAAATGCTTGAAGGATTCCTATAGCTAATACGCAATTATTCACACAAAGTTGTATGTAAATTAATCTTTCAAATGCTAACATTCTTTTAATGAACTTATTGAAAACGCTGCTTAAATTTCATATTGATTTTCTGGACTTGTTTTCTTTGTCTTTAGTTTGGTCGTAAAACTGTTTTGTCAAAGTGTGTATAGGCCTCTAATGTTTCTTTATTTTTATGTTCATTTAATCTAGTGATGGATTGTAGTTAAATCCTTAGATTTCTAGTTCCAGGTATTAAAGCTGCACAGACCAAGAACCACAACCTTTTTCCTAAACTGTCCATCCCTTAACACGTGTAGATTCACAAACTGGGGGATGATGAATTATCTGATTCTGCCCACCAAATAACTGAGATTTTTTTCATGACTTCTGAAACTGCAGAGTTTTGTCCCTTGGTTTAGCTCTGGGTTCATCCATCATCTACGTCCACGTGATTGGATGTGTACACGTTCTCCAGTTAGATCAAAATGAATGGCGGCAATATCGAACAGAAAGGGGATTCACCACTCCCATATAATAACACAGGGAGAAAAATATCTTCATCGATAGACCAGACCTGGCGCTTTGCCAGGATTCTTGGCAGGATTGAAACTTTGATAACTGAAATCTATACAGTATACAGTCTGTTGATGGCAGAGATAACAAAATGAAAATATAGACATAGGCAGATCTTTTCTTTCTCTCTAACTTTCTCTCATTCCCTCAAGCTATTACTTTCTTTATCTATCCATCCATTCAGCTAACTATATTTATATATGTACAATATATTATATATATATACAATTTATCTATATTATAATATATATATATAGTCCTACTGATTAGTTTGTATAATCCATGTATCAATAATCAATGGCCCACCCACTATGGAGCCATAAGCTTGTAAAATATTCCTAAAGGAAGATGTTTCTTATGAAAACCAATTTCCTAACAGCATTCTTGTAGACATTTTGAAGTGACACCTCGCCCCATGCCCCCATCATTCTGCCTGTCCATGCGCCATCCTTCATTCCTGCTCTCTACATCGCCATGTGATATTGGAATGACTCAAGACTCAATAATTTATTCCATAAGTATTGATATAAAACAGAAGCATGTATTCTAGCGAATGGGTAAACATCTCACTAATCAGGGAAGGGAAAAAAAATATTTCAAAGACACAAAACAAACATACAAATTATAACCACACATCTACAGACTTATTATGCAAATGAAGTTGATTCTATGTGTAAATATTTCAAAATGAACATTTCCTGGTGTTCACAAATTAGATAAAGTCAAACTTGAAATGTGAACAATGAAATTCTCAGTCCTAGTACATGTTTTCTAAATCTCTCTGGTAGTCAATGTCTCAACTTGAGCGGACACAAGAGGAGCAACTCTTTATAATGGAGCTCGGTATGGCAAACAAGGGGAATAACTCCATGCCTGGTCGCTTTGTTACTGGCACGAAATTTCATGAGTCTCGCTATGGACAACGTTCTTTGCCGGCCCTTCTCGTGTGGACGAGGCAAGGGCAAGTAATTACAAGCCCCAGGCTGGCAGGAGAAGACAACTACAAGAACACACAGTCTCAAGTCAGTTTGAAAAGCTAGCTAGCCAATAAATCGAATTAAGGTTATGCGTTGCTTTTAGGAAAATTGGATCCGCTTTTTGACTTGGAACAGGATCACAAGTCAGAATTAAGCTACCTGTAGTCATAAACTAGCTGGATAGAGAAGTAGCATGCACTGTTCCTAGAAGTTGATTGCACCAATAGGTCATTGTTTGAATTACTTCAATTCTAAAACTCAAGATAAGAAGGGAAAATAAATACTCTCTTTCTCTCTTTCTCTCTCTCTCTCTCTCTTTCTCTCCGTCTCTCTATTTATTACATCCTGTATGGTGGTGAATTTGTGGATTTGTTCTTCGGACCTTTCGAGATTTCCCGTTCTACAAATAGTTCAATCCGATTTGTTATAGTATAGGTTCTAAAAGAACACAATTTTATTTTCATTTACTTCTAGATCAGGGGTCTCCAAACTACGGCCCGCGGGCCGCATGCGCCCCGCGAGGCCCTTTCATGCGGCCCGTGGAGTTCTTTTTATCTACGGAAAAAATTACAGAATTTTACCTGTATCCTGCCAAGTTCAGCCGCAGCTTACGTGGACGTAGTGTTTTTACCAAATTAAAACTGAGCATTAGTATTATGTTTTCCAACCGATCATTACAATGCAAAACCTTACACGCTGCTTACTATTTCTACTTTTCAACTGGAAAGGGTTGAGACAAAAACAATGCAATTTCAAGAAGAATAGAGTTTGAAATACTTTCATCAGATCCGACGAGAAAGCATTGTGTGTGATTTGCAACGAAACTGTGGCTGTGATGAAATAATACAACCTGCGCCGTCATCATCAAAGCAAACATTAAGAGAAATATGCACATTTTTATTAGGAAGTCCGTGCAGAAAAATTTGCTAAATTACAAAATCAAATCACATATCAGAGGACATTGTTCAGTAAATCATCAAATGAAAACACTTTAACTAAGGCCAGTTATAAAGTTGCCTACGTCCTGGCTAAAAGTGGCAAACCTTTTACAGATGATAAAGTAATGAAGGCAAGTTTGTTAGAGGTGGCTGAGGGACTTTGCCCAGAAAAGTCAAAACAATTTAAACATGTATTTTTGGGTGCAACATCCATTGCCCGCCGTGTTGCAGATATGGGTGAAAACATTGTGAATCAAATAACGAAGAATGCAAGCAAGTTTTGCCATTTTTCAATTCAAATGGATGAATCGCTGGACAGCTGTTCCACCTCTCAAATTTGTGTGTTCATTAGAGGTTTGGATGAAGACATGAACATAACACAAGAGCTGGCTTCCCTACATAGCATGTATGACACTGTTACCGGAGAGGATAGATTCAATGAGTTGAAAAAAAAACATTTACTGATTATAACTTGGACTGGACTAGCCTCAGTTGCCTGACTGTTGATGGAGGAAAGAACATGAGTGGCATAAAGAAAGGCTTGGCTGGACAAGTGAAGCTGATGTTCCTGCATTGTATTATTCACCAGCAAGCTTTGTGTGCTAAATATATGGACATTAGCAGTGTACCGAATCCTGTGGTGAAGATAGTCAATTTAATAAGGTCACATGGGCGCAGTCAGAGACAGTTCAAATACATGTTGAAAGATACAGACACAGAATCGAAAGATTTACCATTTTACACAGCAGTAAGATGGCTAAGTTGTGAGAAAGTTCTGAGCAGAGTATTTAAGCTAAGAAAGGAAATAGGTGAGTTCCTGGAAAGTAAAGGCAAGCCACAGACATTATTGTCTGATGAAGAGTAGGTATGGAAATTGGCCTTTGCAACAGACATAACTAGTCATTTAATTTTTTTCTGAACTTAAAACTACAAGGAGAGAACAATCTTGTTTCTGATCTATCCACCCACGTAAAAGCCTTCAGATCCAAAATTGTCTTGTTTTTGGAACAAGTACAGGCCAACAACTTGACGCACTTTCAGCAGTGCAAGATATTCATGGGTGAAGCAACATTTGCATGTGAGATAACCAAAGACCTCCAGCTGCAGTTTCAGGAGCGGTTTTCAAAGACAGAAGAATTGAGACTGTTTCAAAACCCATTTGAAGCAGACGTGACCAGTTGCCCAGATGAACTGCAGCTGGAGGTCATTGAGTTGCAAGCAAATGACCTCCCTAGGGATAAGTTCAAAGAAGGACTGATGTGTTTTTACCAGTCTTTGGCCAAGGAAGACTTTCCTAATATCAAACGTTTGCATCAAGGTACTTTTTAATTTTTGGAACAAGATACCTGTGTGAACAAACATTTTCAAAAATTAAATACGTAAAGAACAATTTGAGAACAAAATTTTCCGATGATAATCTCAGGTCAATGTTGATGTTAGGGACATCAAATCTAAAGCCAAAAATGTCTACTATTTTGGCATCCAAGAAACAATTTCACCAATTCCACTAATACAGGTGTTCAAGTGTTATTAAATGTGTTATTAAATAATAACTGAATACAATCATATCAAATAAGCTTAATTAAAAACAACATCCATGTTTTGATTATTTTTATTTTTTTTCACCTCGAGTGTGTAGTTGGCCCCCGAGCTGCTATTTGATAGTTAATGCGGCCCTCGGGCTGAAAAGTTTGGAGACCCCTGTTCTAGATGATAGCATTATTTTAAATCAATTAATAAAATTTAGATCATTATAAATAGATAGTTGTCTTTTATCACCAGCACGATACAGGTTGACCGGACGTAAACTAGGGTATTCAAAGGAATGTATTAGTGATATAAATACATCTAGAGAGACATAAACTAAACTTATAAAAAGCCCACAGACTACATAATATTATGCTTATCGTAAAAATTCTTTCAATGTATTTTTTGTTTTAGGCTTTTGAAGATTGTGACCTTTGCCAACCACAAAGAAAGAAACTGAGTTAATACATTTTGCTTAGTGTTAAAATGGGGACATTGAGTCAGTCACGTGCGTTCCATAGGAATTTACAATTGCACACTATTTAGTGTAAAGAAAATAAACACAGTTAAAAACTGATTTTGGGATTTTAGAGTGGGAGTATGTGGTTAAAAATTTGATAATATCTGTTGCACAGGGCTTAGACGTCTATGTGCCAAGTTTCAGCGCAAAAGAATGACGGGTGACCGAAAACGGTTAATTATCCTTCTACAGATAGATCGCTCAACAGCATACATAAATACATTCATACATACATATATACATACATACTTACAAAATGCAAATTAATATAAAGGAATTAAAAAATAAAAAATAAAACCAACTTCTTGAAATCAAAACAAATTATCATTCCTTATTGCCGTCAGTTTGACGGGCATAAAAACTAGTTGTATATATAATTGATCTCGAGACAAAATCTTTACTTGACTTGTTTATGTAAAACAATATTTATTTATTTATATTTTGCTATTTAACATGAGAGAGAGAGAGAGAGAGTAAGAAAAAGCGAGTGTCTGTGTGTGTGAGATATATATATATATATATAGAGAGAGAGAGAGAGATATATAAATTGATATCGATATTTTTTACTGAGGGTGCAATCTTGTGAGTGAGAGTGTATCATGGTAGTTTAAACATTTAGGGAGAAATCACTGACATATAGAAGAACAATGTTGTATAAAAAGTTGTATAGATAGTATCTCTATATAGTGGCTGTATCTATAAAGAGGCTGTATCTATCTAGACACTGTATAATACAGGAGGCTGTATCTATAGAAAGACTGCGTCTATAGGGAGGCTGTATCAATAGAAAGACTGCGTCTATAGGGAGATTGTATCTATAGAAAGACTGCGTCTATAGGGAGATTGTATCTATAGAAACACAGCGTCTATAGGGAGATTGTATCTATAGAAAGACTGCGTCTATAGGGAGAGTGTATCTATAGAACGACTGCGTCTGTAGGGAGATTGTATCTATAGAAAGACTGCGTCTATAGGGAGATTGTATCTATAGACAGTGTCTATAGGGAGATTGTATCTATAGAAAGACTGCGTCTATAGGGAGGCTGTATCTATAGAAATACAGCGTCTAAACGGAAACTGTATTTATAGAAACACTGCGTCTATAGGGAGGCTGTATCTATAGAAAGACTGCGTCTATAGGGAGATTGTATCTATAGAAAGACTGCGTCTATAGGGAGACTGTATCTATATAAAGATTGCGTCTATAGGGAGATTGTATCTATAGAAAGACTGCGTCTATAGGGAGATTGTATCTATAGAAAGACTGCGTCTATAGGGAGAGTGTATCTATAGAACGACTGCGTCTGTAGGGAGATTGTATCTATAGAAAGACTGCGTCTATAGGGAGATTGTATCTATAGACAGTGTCTATAGGGAGATTGTATCTATAGAAAGACTGCGTCTATAGGAAGATTGTATCTATAGAAAGACTGCGTCTGTAGGGAGATTGTATCTATAGAAAGACTGCGTCTATACGGAGGCTGTATCTATAGAAATACAGCGTCTAAACGGAAACTGTATTTATAGAAACACTGCGTCTATAGGGAGGCTGTATCTATAGAAAGACTGCGTCTATAGGGAGATTGTATCTATAGAAAGACTGCGTCTATAGGGAGACTGTATCTATATAAAGATTGCGTCTATAGGGAGATTGTATCTATAGAAAGACTGCGTCTATAGGGAGATTGTATCTATAGAAAGACTGCGTCTATAGGGAGATTGTATCAATAGAAAGACTGCGTCTAAAGGGAGATTGTATCTATAAAAAGACTTCGTCTATAGGGAGATTGTATCTATAGAAAGACTGCGTCTATAGGGAGATTGTATCAATAGAAAGACTGCGTCTATAGGGAGATTGTATCTATAAAAAGACTGCGTCTATAGGGAGATTGTATCTATAGAAAGACTGCGTCTATAGGGAGATTGTATCTTTAAAAAGACTGCGTCTATAGGGAGATTGTATCTATAGAAAGACTGCGTCTATAGGGAGATTGTATCTATAGAAAGACTGCGTCTATAGATAGGCTGTATCTATAAAATAACAGCGTCTAAACGGAGACTGTATTTATAGAAACACTGCGTGTATAGGGAGGCTGTATCTATAGAAAGACTGCGTCTATAGAGAGATTGTATCTATTGAAAGACTGCGTCTATAGAGATGATGTATCTATAGAAAAACTGCGTCTATAGAGAGGCTGTATCTATAGAAAGATTGCGTCTATAGAGAAGCTGTATCTATAGAAAGACTGCGTCTATAGAGAGGATGTATCTACAGAAAGGCTGCGTCTATAGGGAGGATATATTTGTAGAAAGGCTGGGGCCATAGGTAGGCTATATCTATAGAAAGGCTGCGTCTATAGAGAGGCTGTATCTATAGAAAGGCTGCGTCTATAGAGAGGCTGTATCTATAGAAAGGCTGCGTCTATAGAGAGGCAGTATCTATAGAAAGGCTGCGTCTATAGAGCGGCTGTATCTATAAAAAGGCTGCGTCTATAGAGAGGCTGTATCTATAGAAAGGCTGCGTCTATAGAGAGGCTGTATCTATAGAAAGGCTGCGTCTATAGAGAGGATGTATCTATAGAAAGGCTGCGTCTATAGAGAGGATGTATCTATAGAAAGGCTGCGTCTATAGAGAGGCTGTATCTATAGAAAGGCTGCGTCTATAGAGAGGCTGTATCTATAAAAAGACTGCGTTTATAGGGAGGCTGTATCTATAGAAAGGCTGCGTCTATAGAGAGGCTGTATCTATAGAAAAACTGCGTCTATAGAGAGGCTGTATCTATAGAAAGGCTGCGTCTATAGAGAGACTGTATCTATAGAAAGACTGCGTCTATAGATAGGCTGTATCTATAGAAAGACTGCGTCTATAGAGAGGCTGTATCTATAGAAATTGCGTCTATAGATAGGCTGTATCCACAGAAAGACTGCGTCTTAGAGAGGCTGTATCTATAGAAAGTGCGTCTATAGAGAGGATGTATCTATAGAAAGACTGCGTCTATAGAGAGGATGTATTTATAGAAACACTGCGTCTTTAGAGAGGCTTTATCTATAGAAAGACTGCGTCTATAGGGAGGCTGTATCTATAGAAAGACTGCATCTAAAGAGAGGCTGTATCTATAGAAATGCTGCGTCTATAGGGAGGATATATTTATAGAAAGGTCGGGGCCATAGGGAGGCTACATCTATAGAAAGGCTGCGTCTATAGAGAGGCAGTATCTGTAGAAACACTGCGTCTATAGAGAGACTGTATCTATAGAAAGACTGCGTCTATAGAGAGGCTGTATCTATAAACAGACTGCGTCTATAGGGAGGCTGTATTTATAGAAAGACTGCGTCTATAGAGAGGCTGTATCTAAAGAAAGGCTGCGTCTATAGAGAGACTGTATCTATAGAAAGACTGCGTCTATAGAGAGGCTGTATCTATAGAATAACTGCGTCTATAGGGAGTCTGTATCTATAGAAAGACTGCGTCTATAGAGAGGCTTTATCTATAGAATAACTGCGTCTATAGAGAGGCTGTATCTTTAGAAAGACTGCGTCTATAGAGAGGCTTTATCAATAGAATAACTGCGTCTATAGAGAGGCTGTATCTATAGAAAATGCGTCTATAGAAAGGCTGTATATATAGAAAGGCTGCGTCTATAGGGAGGCTATATCTAAAGTCTGCGTCTATAGGGAGGCTATATCTATAGAAAAGCTGCGTCTATAGGGAGGTTATATCCTCTCTATAGACGCATAATTTCTATAGATATAGCCTCTCTATAGACGCAGTCTTTCTAAAGATACAGCCTCCCTATAAACTGCGTCTATAAAGAGGCTTTATCTATAAAAAGACTGCGTCTATAGAGAGGCTGTATCTATAGAAAGACAGCGTCTATAGAGAGGCTGTATCTATAGAAATGCTGTGTTTATAGAGAGACTGTATCTATAGAACGACTGCGTCTATAGAGAGGCTGTATCTATAAAAAGACTGCGTTTATAGGGAGGCTGTATCTATAGAAAGACTGCGTCTATAGAGAGGCTGTATCTGTAGAAAGACTGCGTCTATAGAGAGGCTGTATCTATAGAAAGTCTGCGTCTATAGAGAGGATATATCTATAGAAAGACTGCGTCTATAAAGAGGATGTATCTATAGAAAGGCTGCGTCTATAGAGAGGCTGTATCTATAAAAACACTGCGCCTATAGAGAGGCTGTATCTATAAAAAGACTGCGTCTATAGAGAGGCTGTATCTATAGAAAGACTGCGTCTATAGAGAGGCTGTATCTATAAAAACACTGCGCCTATAGAGAGGCTGTATCTATAAAAAGACTGCGTCTATAGAGAGGCTGTATCTATAGAAAGACTGCGTCTATAGGGAGGCTGTATCTTTAGAAAGGCTGCGTCTATATGGAAGCTATATCTATAGAAAGGCTGCGTCTATAGGGAGGCTATATCTATAGAAAGGCTGCGTCTATAGGGAAGCTATATCTATAGAAAGGCTGCGTCTATAGGGAGGCTATATCTATAGAAAGGCTGCGTCTATAGGGAAGCTATATATATAGAAAGACTGCGTCTATAGAGAGGCTGTATGTATAGAGAGTTTGTATATATGGAGACGCTGTATGAATGAGGACGCTGTATATCTAGAGAGACTGTATCTATTGAGAGCTTGTATCTGTTTAGAGTATTAATCTCTAGTTATGAAATATCTATAGCTATCTATAAATATCTATAGCTGGATACCTTAACTATCTATAGGTATCTGTAGCTGGATACCTTAACTATCGTGTAAAGAAACTATTTAATAATGTATTTATAGCTACTTTTTTTAAAGCATGCTTGACATTCTTTCAACGTCGAAATAATCATCACAAAAATCAATTAACTTCTACTCATTCGCAATCAATTGTTGTTTTCTAAAACTTGTTGTTACAAGTACATGTGCTCTAAGACTAACAATGTCTACACAGAGGCGACAAACAGTTGCAATGGACATTCAGTTGTTGTTGTTGTTATTCGTATTACATAGAACACATTTTAGTGACGACAACAGTTGGTTCATGTATTGCAAAATAATACATATGGTTTTTAAAGAAGGGGGAATGACTCTTCTGACTAAATGACGTGTCGAGATGTTTCTGTAAGTGAAATATTTATTTAATAATATAATGCTAGATTTATAACTTTAAAAAGTTAAGATTAAGTTAAAAGATTGCATTTTATACGAAAATAAAATCGTATTGACTAACTATGAAATCTGGATGTCTAATCATGAAATTTGGCTCTCTGACCCACCATTTTTTCTGTCTGACCGTGAAATCGTAATGTCTTAACGTAAGTTAAATTCTGACCATGAAATCTTAAAGTCTGACCATGAAATCTTGAAAGCCTGACCATGAAATCTTAAATCCTGACCATGATATCTTTAAGCTTGACCATGAAATCTTAAAGCATGACCATGAAATCTTGAAGCTTGACCATGAAATCTTGAAGCGTGACCATGAAATCTTAAAGTCTGACCATAAAATCTTGAAGCTTGACCATGAAATCTTGACATCTAACCGTGAAATATTGATGTCTGAGCATGTCTGGCCATGACATCGTAATGTCTGACCGTGAAATCTTGATGTTTGACCGTGAAATCTTTATGTTTAACCATGAAATCTTGTTGTATAACCGTGTAATCTAGATATATAACCATAAAATCTTGATTTTCACCATGAAATTTATTATCTGATAATGAAATATTTATGTTTGTCCGTGAAATTTGTATAAAATCTTGAAGTCTCATCATGAAATATTGATGTCTGACCAGACATATCGCTTAAAAATTTATTTAAATTAAGAATTGCATTCGGGACAAGCACACTCAAACCCTATATCTAACCCTAATCCTAGTGTATATTACATGTTATATTTGAATTTGCTAGACACTTACAAAACGTAATATTTTATTTGACCTCTTATCTCATCTTATATATTACAGACGCTCCTTCTATAAAGAAGATTATTGCGCGCTACTGTCATCCATGGTCCGACTCTAGTCGTTGATTTTGATTAATGTTTTAAATGATGTTAAGTTACTGGTTTTCCTGTTTTTTTCGGAGAACCCATTCCATGCCCGGATGCCACTCGAAAATAAAGAGTACTTATATGCGTGTGTTCTCGCATAAAGGATAAGGAAAGTGTTTTTGTCTTTATGCTTATCTGAGCAATGCAACAGGTTGTTATTGTGCTGTATTTCTAAATTAAAGTTGAATGCCTTATATTTTTTTACTACTTTACTCTTTGCCCTTCTATCCTTATAGAGTTTCTAGGTTTAGTGATTTGACTATTGGTGATAACTCTTGTCAGGTGTGAATATTCACTAGTTATGAACCTTGCAACTCTTTTCTGAATGTGTTCTAATTTTTTTTGTTTTCTTGAGTTTATGGGTCCCATACAGTACATATGATGCATATTCAAGTATAACATTTAAAACAGTAATAAACATGCAAGCCTAGACTCGGACCACTTTATAGAAGGAGCGTCTGTAATGTATGAGATAAGATTTAGTCACTGGTTATATTTATTTAATGAGAAGAAAAAATATATCAATTTATAATCAATAACTAGGCTGCTAATGGCAATCAATAATCTTGTTGGCGCCAGGAAAACCATGAGTATAAATCTATCACAAGATGACAATGATGCAGTTGATGTTGCAGTTCAAACACAAGAACAACTAGAATTTCATGTTAGATCTAGGAACATACAATTAATTTCACGTTAGATCTAAGAACATACAATTAATTTCAAGTTAGATCTAGGAACATACAATTAATTTCACGTTAGATCTAAGAACATACAATTAATTTCACGTTAGATCTAGGAACATACAATTAATTTCATGTTAGATCTAGGGACATACAATTAATTTCACGTTAGATCTAGAAACATACAATTAATTTCACGTTAGATCTAGGAAGATACAATTAATTTCACGTTAGATCTAGGAACATACAATTAATTTCACGTTAGATCTAGGAACATACAAGTAATTTCATGTTAGATCTAGGAACATACAATTAATTTCATGTTAGATCTAGGAACATACAATTAAGTTCATGTTAGATCTAGGAACATACAATTAATTTCATGTTAAATCAAGGAACATACAATTAATTTCATGTTAGATCTAGGAACATACAATTAATTTCATGTTAGATCTAGGAACATACAATTAATTTCATGTTAAATCAAGGAACATACAATTAATTTCATGTTAAATCAAGGAACATACAATTAATTTCATGTTAGATCTAGGAACATACAATTAAGTTCATGTTAGATCTAGGAACATACAATTAATTTCATGTTAAATCAAGGAACATACAATTAATTTCATGTTAGATCTAGGAACATACAATTAATTTCATGTTAGATCTAGGAACATACAATTAATTTCATGGTAGATCTAGGAATATACAATTAATTTCATGTTAGATCTAGGAACATACAATTAATTTCATGTTAGATCTAGGAACATACAATTAATTTCATGGTAGATCTAGGATTATACAATTAATTTCATGTTAGATCTAGGAACATACAATTAATTTCATGTTAGATCTAGGAACATACAATTAATTTCATGTTAGATCTAAGAACATACAATTAATTTCATGTTAGATCTAGGAACATACTATTAATTTCATGTTAGATCTAGGAACATACAATTAATTTCATGGTAGATCTAGGAACATACAATTAATTTCATGTTAGATCTAGGAACATACAATTAATTTCATGGTAGATCTAGGAACATACAATTAATTTCATGTTAGATCTAGGAACATACAATTAATTTCATGTTAGATCTAGGAACATACAATTTTTTTCGTGTTAGATCTAGGAACATACAATTAATTTCATGTTAGATCTAGGAACATACAATTTATTTCATGTTAGATCTAGGAACATACAATTAATTTCATGTTAGATCTAGGAACATACAATTAATTTTATGTTAGATCTAGGAACATACAATTAATTTCATGTTAGATCTAGGAACATACAATTAATTTCATGTTAGATCAAGGAACATACAATTAATTTCATGTTAGATCTAGGAACATACAATTAAGTTCATGTTAGATCTAGGAACATACAATTAATTTCATGTTAGATCTAGGAACATACAATTAATTTCATGTTAGATCTAAAAACATACAATTAATTTCATGTTAGATCTAGGAACATACAATTAATTTCATGTTAGATCTAGGAACATACTATTAATTTCATGTTAGATCTAGGAACATACAATTAATTTCATGTTAGATCTAGGAACATACTATTAATTTCATGTTAGATCTAGGAACATACAATTAATTTCATGTTAGATCTAGGAACATACAATTAATTTCATGTTAGATCTAGGAACATACAATTAATTTCATGTTAGATCTAGGAACATACAATTAATTTCATGTTAGATCTAGGAACATACAATTTATTTCATGTTAGATCTAGGAACATACAATTTATTTCATGTTAGATCTAGGAACATACAATTTATTTCATGTTAGATCTAGGAACATACAATTTATTTCATGTTAGATCTAGGAACATACAATTTATTTCATGTTAGATCTAGGAACATACAATTTATTTCATGTTAGATCTAGGAACATACAATTAATTTCATGTTAGATCTAGGAACATACAATTAATTTTATGTTAGATCTAGGAACATACAATTAATTTCATGTTAGATCTAGGAACATACAATTAATTTCATGTTAGATCTAGGAACATACAATTCATTTCAGTAAATTATATCAAATAGCTTTTCAAACATAGGCCTACAATTAATTTCTGTAGGCCTATATTATGTCGGAAAGCTTTTAAAACAAACAATTAATTTCAGTATATTACGTCTGATAGCTTTTAAAATAAACAATTGATTTCAGTATATTACGTCTGATAGCTTTTAAAACAAACAATTGATTTAAGTATATTACGTCTGATGGCTTTTAAAACAAACATTTGATTTTAAGTATATTATATCTGATAGCTTTAAAAAAGATACTCTTAATTTAAATAGATAATATCTTTTAGCTTTTAAAATATACAAAAAATTTCAGTATATCATTTCTGATAGCTTTTAAAACTCTCGAATATTCTTGTTTTTAAAGGCTTTTAAAATCCATCGGCTGCAGTATATAGTGTTAAACTTGAAGTGGATAAGTTCGGTGAGGTAGCAAGTACTACTACAGCATCAACTATATCCTTTTGTAGATGAGGTAGATGGTGCTACTGAACATCAACTCTATATTTTTGTAGATGAGGTAGCTAGTGCTACTGAACATCAACTCTAAGCTGTTTGTAGATGAGGTAGCTAGTGCTACTAAACATTGACTCTTACCTGTTTGTAGATGAGGTAGATAGTGCTACTAAACATCGACTCTAACCTGTTTGTAAATGAGGTAGCTAGTGCTACTGAACATCAACTCTAAGCTGTTTGTAGATGAGATGGCTAGTGCTACTGAACATCAACTCTAAGCTGTTTGTAGATGAGGTAGCTAGCTAGTGCTACTGAACATCAACTCTAAGCTGTTTGTAGATGAGGTAGCTAGTGCTACTGAACATCAACTCTAAGCTGTTTGTAGATGAGGTAGCTAGTGCTACTAAACATTGACTCTAACCTGTTTGTAGATGAGGTAGCTAGTGCTACTGAATATCAACTCAAAGCTGTTTGTAGATGAGTTAGCTAGTGCTACTAAACATCAACTCTAACCTGTTTGTAGATGAGGTAGCTAGTGCTACTAAACATCGACTCTAACCTGTTTGTAAATTAGGTAGCTAGTGCTACTAAACATCGACTCTAAGCAGTTTGTAGATAAGGTAGCTAGTGCTACTAAACATTTACTCTATTCTGTTTGTAGATGAGGTAGCTAGTGCTACTATAAATAATCACCTATAAATACTAGGAAACTAAAAATAAAATTTCATTTCTACTTTCTCACCAAACATATTACAAGTTCATTATTGACTCAAATAATACATATCCCAGCGGTCTACAAACTCTGTTAGTTCAACATGAACTATCTGTAAACTACGTTCTACAGTAAACTTATATAATATAAGATGTGTTTTAAACATCATAGCTTCAATCGACTAAATTATAGACTAGTTTATTTACTATTTCTCTGGAATTTTAGCTTGCAAAATAATTTTTAAAATCTAATAAAAGTTTTAGACTTAATTCACTTTGTTGTACAATTATTGACCAAACTTCTCTTTTGTCTTGATTGGTCATTGCATTTTCTGTAAACTCTCTTATCTATGTTAGTTGTGTTATGGCGTTAATGTCCACTCTATTACAACAGTTTTTGAATGACAAATGTAAAAGGTAATAGAAGAATAAATACAATGTTTAGCCAAGTCTCAAAAAGCAAGAATTAAAAAAGTTTTGGGTTTGGAGGTAAGGCTAAAATTTAATCAATTGCTTTTGTCATCGTTAACAAGTCTATGTTCCACGTTTTATATCGATGGGATTTCTGGAAGTGCGCAAAATTGAAGAATTTGTCAGACTGTCTATAAAAAGGAATTTTTGTTTTGAAGGCAGAAATCTGGATGGGCGCTTGTTTTAAAAGATTGGCTTCGTTCTGCCAACTCATTGCTTCTGGAAGAGCCCCGTTTCTCTCTGACGACCGTTGGCCTTAGAGCCTTCTTAGTATCCGGTCCAAATGTCTGGAATCTACTTCCCGTTCAACTCAAGCGAACAAGCTCTATTGTTACTTTAAAAAAGAACTTAAAAACTAATTATTTCAAGATTTACCTTAGTTAAAATTTAACATGCTTTAGACCCCTACTGACTTACTTATAGGTTGGGTCAGTTAATGCTACATTTATTTGATTTTTTAATATTTTTTTATTTAGTTTTGTCTCCTAGCCTAGAGTAATGTCCGTGTTCTTAGTTGTATGTTAAAAGCGCTCTGAGCTTGCATTATGTTTGTTGGCAGCGCTATACAAATATTATTATTATTATTAAAATGCAATATTATTTCTTCTTTGATTTTAAATTCAATTTTTTTTTTTCCAATCGTAATGCCTGACTTTAGTATAATGGTAAGACTGCTTTCAATTACTTACTATTTGAAACTAACTTCAGCAACAACTTTCAGAATTGTAATCTTAGAGATCGGCTTTTAATTTTTTTAAACTCAATGTGACAATAAGAAGGTATAAAGTCGTTATTTACTGTCAAAAATTGCGTTTATACAAAACTTTTGCCATAAATGTCCAACTTTGAAATTGTTATCATCAAATAACAATAATGTCCTTACAATTGATCATTCATTTCATTTATATTATTAAAATCATACATTAATTTAAAATTGTATATCATAACTTTATTATATTTTCTGGCAAAGAATAGTTTTTGTTTAATAAAACACTTGCACTCAATCAGAATATCACATTTTTTTTAAATAGCCACATTTTGATAACTAGTTGACTTCTGTGAGCATAGGTCAGTAATTTTAGTCCTGGTCACTCTGAGTGTCAAGCAGACAATCTATCCTTCAATGCATTGCTTCTCATTTTATTTACTGCAGTAAGTTTGTATTGTACTAAGTGATGCAGACAATCTATCCTTCAATTCATTGCTTCTGAATGTATTTACTGCAGTAAGTTTGTATTGTACTAAGTGATGCAGACAATCTATCCTTCAATGCATTGCTTCTGATTTTATTTACTGCAGTAAGTTTGTATTGTACTAAGTGATGCAGACAATCTATCCTTCAATGCATTGCTTCTCAATTTATTTACTGTAGTAAGTTTGTATTGTACTAAGTGATGCAGACAATCTATCCTTCAATGCATTGCTTCTGATTTTATTTACTGCAGTAAGTTTGTATTGTACTAAGTGATGCAGACAATCTATCCTTCAATGCATTGCTTCTGACTTTATTTACTGCAGTAAGTTTGTATTGTACTAAGTGATGCAGACAATCTATCCTTCAATGCATTGCTTCTCAATTTATTTACTGTAGTAAGTTTGTATTGTACTAAGTGATGCAGACAATCTATCCTTCAATGCATTGCTTCTGATTTTATTTACTGCAGTAAGTTTGTATTGTACTAAGTGATGCAGACAATCTATCCTTCAATGCATTGCTTCTGAATGTATTTACTGCAGTAAGTTTATATTGTACTAAGTGATGCAAACGATCATTCAGACTTTATAAAAAAGTTTTTTGTTATGTAATCACAAATTGTGTTCTCTGCATCCACTGTTATTTTATCAGTCAGTATCAATTTGTCTAGCATGAAATCAAGTAAAAATTATATCTTCCTATAAAAGAGCAATAATTTATGTAATATTAAAACCTCATTGTAAGTTTTGGTGGATTTTTTCATGTTTCTATTATTATTTCATATGCCTCTAATAATATAGAACAACGATCATGTTTTTGGACGAGAATTCTATCGTATGTTAGTACATGTTCTTTTTATGCCATATAGCACTGTATCCGCTCTTTTAGTATGTCTAATGAATTTACAATGTCTTTATTATGTACGAATTAAAGACAATATAAAAAGACATAATTACTTTGGACATGTAGTTAAGGTATATTGGCTCCGACTGTACACTAATAACTTGAAAACATTCCTGGACACTAAGGGACATAAGCTATTGTTTTGTTTCAAGTTGATATGATTACATTCAGATAAATAATTCAGTAATGTACTGACGCTATTTACATTCAGTAGTTTCATAATAAAATAAAAGACTATAATAAGATGGACCGCTTGTTCTATTTTTAGAGCTTATGTTTTGTGTTTTTTTTCGTGCGCAACAAATTAGGCTGTCTTAAATGACTTCTACACTCTTACGATTGCATAAAAAGGTTTCAGCTGCAGACAAATTTGGATTTTAATCTTAATTTTCCATTAAGAAAAGCATAACGAATTACTCAACCGGAAGTCTTGAGGACTTAGTGCGATCGGAAATTCCTAAAGTTATCAAATAGCAGAAATATCAAAGCAAACGGTCCATCTTTTTATTGTCTTTGGTAAAATAGTTGAGCACAAAATAATATTTGTGAATAACGAAATAATTTTTAACATGTGTTTTAATTTTAGCAAAAATTCATGATGATATTTATATAGATCAGGCTGTAGTCGAAATTCAAAATAATGGTAGACGGAAGTTGTAAAGGCAGTTTTCCAAAATATAAGCTTATCTTATCATGATGATAGTGTTTACTAGACCTAGTCACTCTATTATACTCTATACCATCACGTGAAGCATGCTCAACGTACTTTAGTTTTACTATTGTGTAGTTTAGACAAAAGTTAATGGTAATTCATACAAAAGTCGCTTTCCCCAGCGCTAGATCTATCTTGCTTCCGGATTTGTTTATGTACTTGGTTTGTCAAATTTCAATATAGAAATCCAATGCTATGGCGTGTAAGTACTATTGACTATTGTCTTTGAAAATGTATGTTCAGTTTCACGAAAATTGTCATAGCAATACAAAATGAACCGATCAGAATTTTTTAATTACAATTTTTAATAATCGAGGAAGAACGGTTCCTTATAGATTTGTTTCAGAATCTACTATAAACCAATTTAGTTATATCCAGCTATCACTAAACCACAGGGGGGAATATCCGCTATTTTTATGCGTATTTTAACTGTGTTAAATGGTGAACGTCAGAACAATACATTAGAATTACCGATATAGTCTACAGGATATTGCTACATATTCAACCACTTAATGTTATCTTTACATCTTCTTTTAGACAAGAGATGAAATACCCAGAAATATCCAGAATAATAATATTGTCATTAACGTTTATCTGTGGTTTGAGTCTTGTCCTTTATTTTAATATGGGTTTATTTTCATCCTCTTTTCTTGGCTGATTCAATAAAGCTATCCTAAGTAGTAGTATATGTGTTTTTAGTTTTTATTACAGATCAACGTAAACACTCTAACTAGTAAAACCAAACTTTCATTCCTCAAACGTAATGATACAATACAGTTTCTAATATGGCAAATGAAATAATCATACGAGCTTTGTGAGAATAATGTCTAATAGTTTGTAGATAGTGAAATATGTAATTCATAAACATCAGATAATAAAAAGCTACCATGACATTCTTGTAAAAGCCTAAGATTATAATAGGGTTCAATTCAACTTAAAGTAATATAATTTTACAGATCCAATAAAAACTTTTTTAAATTAATAAACGTATTGTCCAAGGTCCATTTAAAACAACCTAACGATAATATCTTATATCAAATATAGATAATATATAATTAATTGTTTCTTTTTTTTTTTTTTGCTCTGTATCTTAAAGTATGCACGTATTTCAAGTAAAGATATGTAAATATAATAATTACTAGTGGTTATGCCCGTCGAAATGACGGAGAAACGAATCACTACAATTTGTTTTTATTATTATACTTGTATATCGCTGCCAACAAACATTATGTAAGCTCAGATCGCATTTAACATTGATCAATCAACAACTAAGAACACGGATATAAACTCTCTCTAAGCTTAAAAATAAAAAGCTAATTAATAATCTTAAAACTTAACAATCTTAGCACAAAGGAAATAAATGTATCAATAAACGACCTAATATAAAAGAAAACCAGTAGGAGTAAAAATATGATTAAGGTAGGTAAATTTTAAAATAATGTGTTTTGAAGTTCTTGGTAAAAGTGATGATAGAATTTCTTGCCCTGAGTTTGATGGGAAGTAGATTCCATACTTTCGGGCCAGATATTGAAAAGGCGCTCAGACCAACGGTCGTCAGAGAGAAACCTCCAGAAGCGAGGAGTCGGCAGAACGGTCTGTTCTTTGTGGAACAATTGGCTTGATTAGTTCCTTCAGATAGAATTGCGTCTCGTTGTTATGAAGGCAGTGATGGCAAAAGAACACCACTTTGTATGCAATTCTATGACGCAGCAGAACTGTGTAGAATCGCTCCTTGACTTACGCATGACTAGTCGGGCGGCACTGTTTTGAATACGCTGTAATTTGGCGACTTTATCGTCATGTATCTCGATTAGCAGATCATTACCGTAGTCGAGGCGCGAGAGTACAAAGGCAGCGGCAAGTTTGTTTGCTGAGTCAGACAACAGATTAGGTTGGATCTTACCAAGTCTACGCAGCTGTAGATAAATGCGTCTGAATAGATTGCTTTGAAAGACACCGGTGAGTCAAGGATGACACCCAACTTTTTTACCTTTTCTACCAAGAGAATTTGCAGTTCATGACAATCAGTGATTCCAAACCCTCAACTTTAGCTTTTTTATTTTGGGTTCCAATTTGAATGACCACAGTCTTATCCTCATTCATTTTCATTCTGTTTTCTGCCATCCAGAAAAATGCACTTGATGTGAGCTTGTTCTTCCTGCTTGCTGAGTGTGGGCGATATACACTTGAAAAATCCACATAAGAGAAGCGTCACAATACATGATCTAATATGTAGTGGAGTTTGAAAATGTCAAGGCCATCATTCGGCGTCTTATATAGATTATTTTATGATTCAATTTGCCTGTGAGTGAATTTCATTCTGTATTTCTGTGCAGTGATCATTTAGTTGGTAAGAATTTGCTTTGATGTTACAAAGTTTTCATAGGAACAGTTTGGCGGGAAAATGTTTCATGGACGCAGACGTAACCGAAAAAAAAACACAAATAAGTGAAAGATTATTAATGAAATAATTCCATATACATTATAAAGAAAATATTTAAAATAAAAAGATAGTTGAATTATAAGAAAGTGTTAAAAGAAAAAGTCATAAAAGATAATAATATGATGATAAATAATGACGGCATTGTGATAGAATAAAGAAATAACAATTTTAATTCAGAAAAAGGTTTAGTAATTTAAATCTTGTTCAAGTCTAGAGTAAATTAAAAGTGCTAAAATCTCAATGTCAAGTAAAGTGTAAGTGTTGTTACATTGGGCTTTCAAGTATAGAGATACATTGGGCTCTCAAGTATATAGTTACATTGTGCTTTCAAGTATAGAGATACATTGTGCTTTCAAGTATAGAGTTACATTGGACTCTCAAGTATAGAGTTAAATTGTGCTTTCAAGTATAGAGTTACATTGGACTTTCTTTGAAGTTTAGAGTTACATTGTGCTTTCAAGTATAGAGTTACATTGGGATTTCAAGTATAGAGTTACATTGGACTTCAAGTATAGAGTTATATTGCGCTTTCAAGTTTCGAGTTAAATTGTGCTTTCAAGTATAAAGTGACGTTGTGCTTTCAAGTATAGAGTTACATTGGAATGTCTTTGAAATTTTGAGTTACATTGTGCTTTCAAGTATAAAGTTACGTTGTGCTTTCAAGTATAGAGTTACATTGGACTTTCTTTGAAGGTTAGAGTTACATTGTGCTTTCAAGTATACAGTTACATTGGGCTTTCTTTGAAGTTTAGAGTTACATTGTGCTTTCAAGTATCGAGTTCCATTGCGCTTTCAAGTATAGAGTTACATTGTGCTTTTAAGTATAGAGTTACATTGGACTTTACAGTATAGAGTTACATTGCGCTTTCAAGTATATAGATACATTGTGCTTTCAGGTATAGAGTTACATTGGGCGTTCAAGTATAGAGTTACATTGCGCTTTCAAGTATAGAGTTACATTGCGCTTTCAAGTATATAGATACATTGTGCTTTCAAGTATTGAGTTACATTGGGCGTTCAAGTATAGAGTTACATTGCGCTTTCAAGTATAGAGTTACATTGGGCTTTCAAGTATAGAGTTACATTGGACTTTCCTTGAAGTTAAGAGTTACATTGGGCGTTCAAGTATAGATTTACATTGAGCTTTCAAGTATAGAGTTACATTGGGCGTTCAAGTATAGAGTTGCATTGCGCTTTCAAGTATAGAGTTACATTGGGCGTTCAAGTATAGAGTTACATTGGGCTTTCAAGTACAACGTTACATTGGGCTTTCAAGTATAGAGTTACATTGGACTTTCCTTGAAGTTTAGAGTTACATTGTGCTTTCAAGTATAGAGTTACATTGGACTTTCTTTGAAGTTTATATTTACATTGTGCTTTTAATTATAAAGTTACGTTGTGCTTTCAAGTATAGAGTTACATTAGACTTTCTTTGTAGTTTAGAATTACATTGTGCTTTCAAGTATAGAGTTACTTTGGATTTTCTTTGACGTTTAGAGTTACATTGTGCTTTCAAGTATAGAGATACATTGTGCTTTCAAGTATAGCGTTACTTTTACTTTCAAGTATATAGTTACATTGTGCTTTCACGTATAGAGTTACATTGGGCTTACGAGAACATAGTTACATTGTGCTTTCAAGTATAGAGTTACATTGGGCTTTCTTTGAAGTTTAGAGTTACATTGTGCTTTCAGATATAGAGGCTTTCAAGTATGTGGTTACATTGTGCTTCAGTAAAAAGTTATATTCGCTTTTAAGTATCGAGTTACATTGTGCTTTCAAGTATAGAGTTACATTGCGCTTTCAAATATAGAGTTACATTGGGCTTTCCTTGAAGTTTAAAGTTACATTGCGCTTTCAAGTATATAGTTACATTGGGCGTTCAAGTATAGAGTTACATTGGGCTTTCGAGTACAAAGTTACATTGGGCTTTCAAGTATAGAGTTGCATTGGACTTTCCTTGAAGTTTAGGGTTACATTGTGTTTCTAAGTATAAAATACGTTGTGCCTTCAAGTATAGAGTTACATTGGCCTTTCCTTGAAGTTTAGAGTTACATTGTGCTTTCAAGTATAAAATACGTTGTGCCTTCAAGTATAGAGTTACATTGGACTTTCTTTAAAGTTTATATTTACATTGTGCTTTTAATTATAAAGTTACGTTGTGCTTTCAAGTATAGAGTTACATTAGACTTTCTTTGTAGTTTAGAATTACATTGTGCTTTCAAGTATAGAGTTACTTTGGACTTTCTTTGACTTTTAGAGTTTCATTGTGCTTTCAAGTATAGAGATACATTGTGCTTTCAAGTATAGAGTTACTTTTACTTTCAAGTATATAGTTACATTGTGCTTTCACGTATAGAGTTACATTGGGCTTACGAGAATATAGTTACATTGTGCTTTCAAGTATAGAGTTACATTGGGCTTTCTTTGAAGTTTAGAGTTACATTGTGCTTTCAGGTATAGAGGCTTTCAAGTATGTGGTTACATTGTGCTTCAGTATAGAAATATATTCGCTTGTAAGTATCGAGTTACATTGTGCTTTTGAGTATAGAGTTACAATGCGCTTTCAAATATAGAGTTACATTGCGCTTTCCTTAAAGTTTAAAGTTACATTGGGCGTTCAAATATAGAGTTACATTGCGCTTTCAAGTATAGAGTTACATTGGGCGGTGAAGTATAGAGTTACATCGGGCTTTTAAGTATAGAGTTACATTGTGCTTTCAAGTATAGAGTTACATTGGACTTTCCTCGAAGTTTGGAGTTACATTGTGCTTTCAAGTATAAAGTTACGTTGTGCTTTCAAGTATAGAGTTACATTGGACTTTCCTTGAAGTTTAGAGTTACATTGTGCTTTCAAGTATAGAGTTACATTGGACTTTCTTTGAAGTTTATATTTACATTGTGCTTTTAATTATAAAGTTACGTTGTGCTTTCAAGTATAGAGTTACATTAGACTTTCTTTGTAGTTTAGAATTACATTGTGCTTTCAAGTATAGAGTTACTTTGGATTTTCTTTGACGTTTAGAGTTACATTGTGCTTTCAAGTATAGAGATACATTGTGCTTTCAAGTATAGCGTTACTTTTACTTTCAAGTATATAGTTACATTGTGCTTTCACGTATAGAGTTACATTGGGCTTACGAGAACATAGTTACATTGTGCTTTCAAGTATAGAGTTACATTGGGCTTTCTTTGAAGTTTAGAGTTACATTGTGCTTTCAGATATAGAGGCTTTCAAGTATGTGGTTACATTGTGCTTCAGTAAAAAGTTATATTCGCTTTTAAGTATCGAGTTACATTGTGCTTTCAAGTATAGAGTTACATTGCGCTTTCAAATATAGAGTTACATTGGGCTTTCCTTGAAGTTTAAAGTTACATTGCGCTTTCAAGTATATAGTTACATTGGGCGTTCAAGTATAGAGTTACATTGGGCTTTCGAGTACAAAGTTACATTGGGCTTTCAAGTATAGAGTTGCATTGGACTTTCCTTGAAGTTTAGGGTTACATTGTGTTTCTAAGTATAAAATACGTTGTGCCTTCAAGTATAGAGTTACATTGGCCTTTCCTTGAAGTTTAGAGTTACATTGTGCTTTCAAGTATAAAATACGTTGTGCCTTCAAGTATAGAGTTACATTGGACGTTCTTTAAAGTTTATATTTACATTGTGCTTTTAATTATAAAGTTACGTTGTGCTTTCAAGTATAGAGTTACATTAGACTTTCTTTGTAGTTTAGAATTACATTGTGCTTTCAAGTATAGAGTTACTTTGGACTTTCTTTGACTTTTAGAGTTTCATTGTGCTTTCAAGTATAGATTTACATTGAGCTTTCAAGTATAGAGTTACATTGGGCGTTCAAGTATAGAGTTGCATTGCGCTTTCAAGTATAGAGTTACATTGGGCGTTCAAGTATAGAGTTACATTGGGCTTTCAAGTACAACGTTACATTGGGCTTTCAAGTATAGAGTTACATTGGACTTTCCTTGAAGTTTAGAGTTACATTGTGCTTTCAAGTATAGAGTTACATTGGACTTTCTTTGAAGTTTATATTTACATTGTGCTTTTAATTATAAAGTTACGTTGTGCTTTCAAGTATAGAGTTACATTAGACTTTCTTTGTAGTTTAGAATTACATTGTGCTTTCAAGTATAGAGTTACTTTGGATTTTCTTTGACGTTTAGAGTTACATTGTGCTTTCAAGTATAGAGATACATTGTGCTTTCAAGTATAGCGTTACTTTTACTTTCAAGTATATAGTTACATTGTGCTTTCACGTATAGAGTTACATTGGGCTTACGAGAACATAGTTACATTGTGCTTTCAAGTATAGAGTTACATTGGGCTTTCTTTGAAGTTTAGAGTTACATTGTGCTTTCAGATATAGAGGCTTTCAAGTATGTGGTTACATTGTGCTTCAGTAAAAAGTTATATTCGCTTTTAAGTATCGAGTTACATTGTGCTTTCAAGTATAGAGTTACATTGCGCTTTCAAATATAGAGTTACATTGGGCTTTCCTTGAAGTTTAAAGTTACATTGCGCTTTCAAGTATATAGTTACATTGGGCGTTCAAGTATAGAGTTACATTGGGCTTTCGAGTACAAAGTTACATTGGGCTTTCAAGTATAGAGTTGCATTGGACTTTCCTTGAAGTTTAGGGTTACATTGTGTTTCTAAGTATAAAATACGTTGTGCCTTCAAGTATAGAGTTACATTGGCCTTTCCTTGAAGTTTAGAGTTACATTGTGCTTTCAAGTATAAAATACGTTGTGCCTTCAAGTATAGAGTTACATTGGACTTTCTTTAAAGTTTATATTTACATTGTGCTTTTAATTATAAAGTTACGTTGTGCTTTCAAGTATAGAGTTACATTAGACTTTCTTTGTAGTTTAGAATTACATTGTGCTTTCAAGTATAGAGTTACTTTGGACTTTCTTTGACTTTTAGAGTTTCATTGTGCTTTCAAGTATAGAGATACATTGTGCTTTCAAGTATAGAGTTACTTTTACTTTCAAGTATATAGTTACATTGTGCTTTCACGTATAGAGTTACATTGGGCTTACGAGAATATAGTTACATTGTGCTTTCAAGTATAGAGTTACATTGGGCTTTCTTTGAAGTTTAGAGTTACATTGTGCTTTCAGGTATAGAGGCTTTCAAGTATGTGGTTACATTGTGCTTCAGTATAGAAATATATTCGCTTGTAAGTATCGAGTTACATTGTGCTTTTGAGTATAGAGTTACAATGCGCTTTCAAATATAGAGTTACATTGCGCTTTCCTTAAAGTTTAAAGTTACATTGGGCGTTCAAATATAGAGTTACATTGCGCTTTCAAGTATAGAGTTACATTGGGCGGTGAAGTATAGAGTTACATCGGGCTTTTAAGTATAGAGTTACATTGTGCTTTCAAGTATAGAGTTACATTGGACTTTCCTCGAAGTTTGGAGTTACATTGTGCTTTCAAGTATAAAGTTACGTTGTGCTTTCAAGTATAGAGTTACATTGGACTTTCCTTGAAGTTTAGAGTTACATTGTGCTTTCAAGTATAGAGTTACATTGGACTTTCTTTGAAGTTTATATTTACATTGTGCTTTTAATTATAAAGTTACGTTGTGCTTTCAAGTATAGAGTTACATTAGACTTTCTTTGTAGTTTAGAATTACATTGTGCTTTCAAGTATAGAGTTACTTTGGACTTTCTTTGACGTTTAGAGTTACATTGTGCTTTCAAGTATAGAGATACATTGTGCTTTCAAGTATAGCGTTACTTTTACTTTCAAGTATATAGTTACATTGTGCTTTCACGTATAGAGTTACATTGGGCTTACGAGAACATAGTTACATTGTGCTTTCAAGTATAGAGTTACATTGGGCTTTCTTTGAAGTTTAGAGTTACATTGTGCTTTCAGATATAGAGGCTTTCAAGTATGTGGTTACATTGTGCTTCAGTATAGAGTTATATTCGCTTTTAAGTATAGAGTTACATTGCGCTTTCAAATATAGAGTTACATTGCGCTTTCCTTGAAGTTTAAAGTTACATTGCGCTTTCAAGTATATAGTTACATTGGGCGTTCAAGTATAGAGATACATTGGGCTTTCGAGTACAAAGTTACATTGGGCTTTCAAGTATAGAGTTACATTGGACTTTCCTTGAAGTTTAGAGTTACATTGTGTTTCTAAGTATAAAATACGTTGTGCCTTCAAGTATAGAGTTACATTGGCCTTTCCTTGAAGTTTAGAGTTACATTGTGCTTTCAAGTATAAAATACGTTGTGCCTTCAAGTATAGAGTTACATTGGACTTTCTTTAAAGTTTATATTTACATTGTGCTTTTAATTATAAAGTTACGTTGTGCTTTCAAGTATAGAGTTACATTGGACTTTCTTTGTAGTTTAGAATTACATTGTGCTTTCAAGTATAGAGTTACTTTGGACTTTCTTTGACTTTTAGAGTTACATTGTGCTTTCAAGTATAGAGATACATTGTGCTTTCAAGTATAGAGTTACTTTTACTTTCAAGTATATAGTTACATTGTGCTTTCACGTATAGAGTTACATTGGGCTTACGAGAATATAGTTACATTGTGCTTTCAAGTATAGAGTTACATTGGGCTTTCTTTGAAGTTTAGAGTTACATTGTGCTTTCAGGTATAGAGGCTTTCAAGTATGTGGTTACATTGTGCTTCAGTATAGAAATATATTCGCTTGTAAGTATCGAGTTACATTGTGCTTTTGAGTATAGAGTTACATTGCGCTTTCAAATATAGAGTTACATTGCGCTTTCCTTAAAGTTTAAAGTTACATTGGGCGTTCAAGTATAGAGTTACATTGCGCTTTCAAGTATAGAGTTACATTGGGCGGTGAAGTATAGAGTTACATCGGGCTTTTAAGTATAGAGTTACATTGTGCTTTCAAGTATAGAGTTACATTGGACTTTCCTCGAAGTTTGGAGTTACATTGTGCTTTCAAGTATAAAGTTACGTTGTGCTTTCAAGTATAGAGTTACATTGGACTTTCTTTGAATTTTAGAGTTACATTGTGCTTTCAAGTATAAAGTTACGTTGTGCTTTCAAGTGTAGAGTTACATTGGACTTTCTTTGAAGTTTAGAGTTACATTGTGCTTTCAAGTATAAAGTTACGTTGTGCTTTCAAGTATAGAGTTACATTGGACTTTCTTTGAATTTTAGAGTTACATTGTGCTTTCAAGTATAAAGTTACGTTGTGCTTTCAAGTGTAGAGTTACATTGGACTTTCTTTGAAGTTTAGAGTTACATTGAGCTTTCAAGTATACAGTTACATTGTGCTTTCAAGTGTAGAGTTACATTGGACTTTCTTTGAAGTTTAGAGTTACATTGAGCTTTCAAGTATAGAGTTACATTGTGGTTTCAAGTATAGAGTTACATTGGGCTTTCGAGTATATAGTTACATTGTGCATTCAAGTATTGAGTTACATTGGGCTTTCGAGGATATAGTTACATTGTGCATTCAAGTATTGAGTTACATTGGGCTTTCGAGTATATAGTTACATTTTGCATTAAAGTATTGAGTTACATTGAGCTTTCGAGTATATAGTTACATTGTGCATTCAAGTATAGAGTTACATTGGGCTTTCTTTGAAGTTTAGAGTTACATTGTAGTTTTAAGTATAGAGGCTTTCAAGTATATAGTTACATTGTGCTTCAAGTATAGAGTTAGATTGTGCTTTCTAGTATATAGTTACATTGTGCTTTCAAGTATAGAGTTACATTGCACTTTTAAGTATAGAGTTACATTGTGCTTTCAAGTATAGAGTTACATTATGCTTTCAAGTATATAGTTGCATTGTGCTTTCAAGTATAGAGTTACATTGTGCTTTCAAGTATATAGTTTTATTGTGCTTTTAAGTAAAGAGTTGCATTGGTCTTTCAAGTATGTTATAGTTACATTGTGCTTTCAAGTATAGAGTTACATTGGTCTGTCAAGTATATAGTTACATTGTGCTTTCAAGTATAGAGTTACATTGGTCTTTCAAGTATAGAGTTGTATTGTGCTTTCAAGTATAGAGTTACATTGGTCTTTCAAGTATATAGTTACATTGTGCTTTCAAGTATAGAGTTACATTGGTCTTTCAAGTATAGAGTTGTATTGTGCTTTCAAGTATAGAGTTACATTGGTCTTTCAAGTATATAGTTACATTGGGATTTCAAGTATAGAAATACTTTGGGCTTTCTTTCACCTATAGAGTTACATTGTGCTTTCAAGTTTATAGTTACATTCTGTGTTTATGTATAATAGATGAAGGACTATAAAATTGAGAAATGTCACATAATGAAGCAATGTCTCTTCTAGAAGTAGTTCTGTACATCTTGAAATGTCGTGGAAATATGTCTATCTGTACGTATAGGGAAGTCGTGATGTAAGCTCAGAACACTGGGAAAACATGTCTGGTCAAGTTTGTGACTACCATCAGGATATGGAAGTTTCTTTTTTCTGTCATCAAAACATACAATAGCACAATTAAGTGTTCCTATAACAACATGCTTGGCTTTTAAGCATAGCATCATCTATAGTATATGTATTAGTAGACTATTTGACAACCTCGCAACTAAACTGAAGAAAAAACTTTTGGATTCGATTTTTCCCGTCTAAAAGTTTTGTCAGGACCTAGAGTCGATTCTGGTGGCAGTAACGTTATCGTAGCGAGTATCGCGCACTCTGCCAGCTTTCTTCATGATCATCAGAAGAACAAATCGATACTTCTTCATGATTGGGTGCTTCAGCATGCCAACTAAAATGGCGACAAGAATCCATTCAAATGGTCCTGCTACTCCAGATGTTTGTGTTTTTTTTAAATACTTCTTATACGTAAAGAATGCTTATGTGTTGTTTTTTTTTTTTTTTCAGTGTCTAAAGAAAGTTTTCATAAAAAAAAACACAAATGTTTACGTCTCCTTGAGCTTAACAAAATTTTTAAAAATGTTTCTTTTCAAAAAGTATTTCATTTAGTAGTGAAATTGTGTTTTTGTTTTATTCTCATTCAGGATTCGTTCATGAGGTCATGTAAGTAAATTTCTTATGTAATATACTAGTTTTGTTCCCAATATAATGTAATACGTACACATAAAAATACCCACACTAACAGAAGCAGTCAGAAACACACAACAAGAAGATATAAACACAAATATAAACACAGATATAAACACAGATATAAACACAGATACAAAACACAGATATAAACACAGATATAAACATAGATATAAACACAGATATAAACACAGATATAAACACAGATATAAACACAGCTATAAACACAGATAAAAGATAATAAAACGCACCGGGCAAAAGAAAAAACATAATGTTAGAAAGAGGAGAAACTCCTTGATATAAATCTAACATTTAAAATAAGATATAAGATATAAGATATAAGATATAAGATATAAGATATAAGATATAAGATATAAGATATAAGATATAAGATATAAGATATAAGATATAAGATATAAGATATAAGATATAAGATATAAGATATAAGATATAAGATATAAGATATGAGATATGAGATATGAGATATGAGATATGAGATATAAGATATAAGATATAAGATATAAGATATAAGATATAAGATATAAGATATAAGATATAAGATATAAGATATAAGATATAAGATATAAGATATACGATATAAGATATAAGATATAAGATATAAGATATAAGATATAAGATATAAGATATAAGATATAAGATATAAGATATAAGATATAAGATATAAGAAACAGACATATAGAGAGAAGAAGGACAAACATACAGAGACACGTGAAATTATAGTAAAACACTTAGGTATATATCTTTTAAAAATAACTACAGAAATAATACAAACACACAGTAAGAAACAAGAAAAACACATACACACACCGAGAATAGTTGGACAAAAACATATGCACAGACCAACAATATTTGGACAATAACACGTGGACAGACCAAGAATAATTGGACAATAACACATGCACAGACCGAAAATAATTGGTCAATAACACATGCACAGACCAAGAATAATTTGACAATAACACATGCACAGACCGAGAATAATTGGTCAAAAACACATGCACTGATTGAAAATAATTAGACAATAACACATGCACAGGCCGAAAATAATTGGTCAATAACACATGCACAGACCAAGAATAATTTGACAATAACACATGCACAGACCGAGAATAATTGGTCAAAAACACATGCACAGACCAAGAATAATTTGACAATAACACATGCACAGACCGAGAATAATTGGTCAAAAACACATGCACTGATTGAAAATAATTAGACAATAACACATGCACAGGCCGAAAATAATTGGTCAATAACACATGCACAGACCAAGAATAATTTGACAATAACACATGCACAGACCGAGAATAATTGGTCAAAAACACATGCACTGATTGAAAATAATTAGACAATAACACATGCACAGGCCGAAAATAATTGGTCAATAACACATGCACAGACCAAGAATAATTGGACAATAACACATGCACAGACCAAGAATAATTGGACAATAACACGTGGACAGACCAAGAATAATTGGACAATAACACGTGGACAGACCAAGAATAATTGGACAATAACACATGCACAGACCGAAAATAATTGGTCAATAACACATGCACAGACCAAGAATAATTTGACAATAACACATGCACAGACCGAGAATAATTGGTCAAAAACACATGCACTGATTGAAAATAATTAGACAATAACACATGCACAGGCCGAAAATAATTGGTCAATAACACATGCACAGACCAAGAATAATTGGACAATAACACATGCACAGACCAAGAATAATTGGACAATAACACGTGGACAGACCAAGAATAATTGGACAATAACACATGCACAGACCGAAAATAATTGGACAATAACACATGCACAGACCGAAAATAATTGGTCAATAACACATGCACAGACCAAGAATAATTTGACAATAACACATGCACAGACCGAGAATAATTGGTCAAAAACACATGCACAGACCAAGAATAATTTGACAATAACACATGCACAGACCGAGAATAATTGGTCAAAAACACATGCACTGATTGAAAATAATTAGACAATAACACATGCACAGGCCGAAAATAATTGGTCAATAACACATGCACAGACCAAGAATAATTTGACAATAACACATGCACAGACCGAGAATAATTGGTCAAAAACACATGCACTGATTGAAAATAATTAGACAATAACACATGCACAGGCCGAAAATAATTGGTCAATAACACATGCACAGACCAAGAATAATTGGACAATAACACATGCACAGACCAAGAATAATTGGACAATAACACGTGGACAGACCAAGAATAATTGGACAATAACACGTGGACAGACCAAGAATAATTGGACAATAACACATGCACAGACCGAAAATAATTGGTCAATAACACATGCACAGACCAAGAATAATTTGACAATAACACATGCACAGACCGAGAATAATTGGTCAAAAACACATGCACTGATTGAAAATAATTAGACAATAACACATGCACAGGCCGAAAATAATTGGTCAATAACACATGCACAGACCAAGAATAATTGGACAATAACACATGCACAGACCAAGAATAATTGGACAATAACACGTGGACAGACCAAGAATAATTGGACAATAACACATGCACAGACCGAAAATAATTGGTCAATAACACATGCACAGACCAAGAATAATTTGACAATAACACATGCACAGACCGAGAATAATTGGTCAAAAACACATGCACTGATTGAAAATAATTAGACAATAACACATGCACAGGCCGAAAATAATTGGTCAATAACACATGCACAGACCAAGAATAATTAGACAATAACACATACACAGACCGAGAATAATTGGTCAATAACACATGCACAGACCAAGAATAATTTGACAATAACACATGCACAGACCGAGAATAATTGGTCAAAAACACATGCACTGATTGAAAATAATTAGACAATAACACATGCACAGGCCGAAAATAATTGGTCAATAACACATGCACAGACCAAGAATAATTGGACAATAACACATGCACAGACCAAGAATAATTGGACAATAACACGTGGACAGACCAAGAATAATTGGACAATAACACATGCACAGACCGAAAATAATTGGTCAATAACACATGCACAGACCAAGAATAATTTGACAATAACACATGCACAGACCGAGAATAATTGGTCAAAAACACATGCACTGATTGAAAATAATTAGACAATAACACATGCACAGGCCGAAAATAATTGGTCAATAACACATGCACAGACCAAGAATAATTAGACAATAACACATACACAGACCGAGAATGATTGGACAAAAACACATGCACTTATTGAAAATAATTAGACAATAACACATATACAGACCGAGAATAATTGGACAATAACACATGCACAGACAGAGAATAATTAGACAGTAACACATGCACAGACCCAGAATAATTAGACAATAACACATACACAGACCAAGAATAATTGGACAATAACACATGCACAGACCGAGAATAATTGGACAATAACACATGCACAGACCGAGAATAATTGGAAAATAGCAATACACAGACCGAGAATAATTGGACAATAACACATGCACAGACCGAGAATAATTGGACAATAACACATACACAGACCAAGAATAATTGGACAATAACACATGCACAGACTGAGAATAATTGGACAATAACACATACACAGACCGAGATTAATTGGACAATAACACATGCACAGACCGAGAATAATTGGAAAATAGCAATACACAGACCCAGAATAATTGGACAATAACACATGCACAGACCGAGAATAATTAATTGGACAATAGATAATGCACAGACCGAGAATAATTGGACAATAACACATGCACAGACCAAGAATAATTGGACAATAACACATACACAGACCGAGTATAATTGGACAACAACTCATGCACAGACCGTGAATAATTGGACATTTACACATGCAAAGACCGAAAAATAATTAGACAATAACACATGCACAGACCGAAAATAATTAGACAATAACACATGCACAGACCGAAAATAATTGGACAATAACACATCCACAGACCGAAAATAATTGGTCAATAACACATGCACAGACCAAGAATAATTTGACAATAACACATGCACAGACCAAGAATAATTTGACAATAACACATGCACAGACCGAGAATAATTGGACAAAAACACATGCACTGATTGAAAATAATTAGACAATAACACATGCACAGACCGAAAATAATTGGTCAATAACACATGCACAGACCAAGAATAATTGGACAATAACACATGCACAGACCGAAAATAATTGGTCAATAACACATGCACAGACCAAGAATAATTTGACAATAACACATGCACAGACCAAGAATAATTAGACAATAACACATGCACAGACCAAGAATAATTTGACAATAACACATGCACAGACCGAGAATAATTGGACAAAAACACATGCACTGATTGAAAATAATTAGACAATAACACATGCACAGACCAAGAATAATTGGACAATAACACATGCACAGACCGAAAATAATTGGTCAATAACACATGCACAGACCAAGAATAATTTGACAATAACACATGCACAGACATAGAATAATTGGACAAAAACACATGCACTGATTGAAAATAATTAGACAATAACACATGCACAGACCGAAAATAATTGGTCAATAACACATGCACAGACCAAGAATAATTGGACAATAACACATGCACAGAATGAAAATAATTGGTCAATAACACATGCACAGACCAAGAATAATTGGTCAATAACACATGCACAGACCGAAAATAATTGGTCAATAACACATGCACAGACCAAGAATAATTTGATAATAACACATGCACAGACCGAGAATAATTGGACAATAACACATGCACAGACCGAGAATAATTAGACAATAACACATACACAGACCGAGAATGATGGGACAAAAACACATGCACTTATTGAAAATAATTAGACAATAACACATATACAGACCGAGAATAATTGGACAATAACACATGCACAGACCGAGAATAATTAGACAATAACACATGCACAGACCGAGAATAAGTAGACAATAACATATACACAGACCAAGAATAATTGGACAATAACACATGCACAGACCGATAATAATTGGACAATAACACATGCACAGACCGAGAATAATTAGACAATAACACATACACAGACCGAGAATAATTGGACAATAACACATGCACAGACCGAGAATAATTGAAAAATAGCAATACACAGACCGAGAATAATTGGACAATAACACATACACAGACCAAGAATAATTGGACAATAACACATGCACAGACTGAGAATAATTGGACAATAACACATACACAGACCGAGAATAATTGGACAATAACACATACACAGACCGAGAATAATTGGACAATAACTCATGCACAGACCGTGAATAATTGGACAATAACACATGCAAAGACCGAAAAATAATTAGACAATAACACATGCACAGACCGAAAATAATTAGACAATAACACATGCACAGACCGAAAATAATTGGACAATAACACATACACAGACCGAGAATAATTGAACAATAACACAGTTGGAAATATGACAAACACACGGGAATAAATAGTACCATTAAAACCCTGTTATTGAAAAGGATAAAGAAAGAAATAGTAAGCCTACCATTAAAACCCTGTTATTGAATAGGATAAAGAAAGAAATAACATATTTTGTTTATCAAGCCACACGGCCTTAGTCTGCACTGTGTCAATGACACATCTCTGAAATAAACAGTTGCAAATTAAACGTGTTATCTGGGCCGCCTGATATTGTTGAGCCATTGGTTGTTGTTCTTTCCTCTAACGGTAGACAACTTACCCCTGAAGATCAGCCTTCTTCTTGTCGATTTCTAAATGTCGCAGTTCAACACTGGGTTACGGTTTGGTTTAAACACTGAGATTCAAGCTTTGTATTCAATTCTAAAACCCGTATCGAAAACCTAAAGCATAATCTTTTCGCAGTAAACCTATACTTTTGGAAACCCCAATTATTGCCATAAATAGCAATTCGATTCAACCTCCAAGTCTTTTTAAGTAATCCAGGGTTTTAGTTCTTTAAATAAATATACATTATCTAAAAAAAATACATGTAAGCAGTGATAATTCTAATTAGCTGTAGACGACTTAATGTTATGCTAATAGAAAATACGTTGATTCATTTCGTATAATTAAACTTTGTTAGTTTATCATGTTCTTTGTTCGTAATGTACATTTATTCTAAACTCACAAGGCCTAACTAACAATACAGCTTTTATAATGCAATTTGTATAGTGTATACCGGTAGAAATAGCATACATTCTTTTCACTTATTGCATAAAAAAAATAATTGATGATAAATTTAAAGGTAGAAATCATTAGCCAAGTGAATAACCTGAAAACGTATGACATACATCTGAATTATGACGAAGAAAGTATTTATTCGTGAATTTGAACGATGCATAAATTAAGGTTTACATTTTTAAAATGCAGGAACTCAATTTTACTAGTGAATGACGATAATGCGGGATTATTAATTATTATGATTTACGCTAGTTCCATAAATACAAAAAGTACTATTTAATTATGACAATGCAGATATTTAGATTTACTAGTGAATAACGATGATATAGGATTCTTTTTAAATTGAATTATGCTAATGCGAAAATTAGTTTTACTTGTGAATTATTTCTACTTGGGATTAACGTTTTACGAGTGAACCGTGCTTGAATTAAATTTTAAATTTTACCTTATAAATTATGCTAATGAAGTTATGGCTGGTCTAACCTAGACAGTGACAGACAACTCTGTTTGACGAATGACGTTTATGTCATTTAAGTTCCGCAGTGTTACAAATGACATAATGTTCACACGTCATGTAATCTAGACGTGCCAAGGTTTTCTTGTTAGAGAAAATCATTGGTTTTATTCCCCCCCCCCCCCCCCGCCATATTATAGACTTTTAAAAGCTGTCCGTTTCATCAATTTAAACTAAAGAAACTATGTCACTAAAATGTAAATGTATAAATCTGTTCTTTTCTAAACACTGATTTTATTGAGTGAATTGATCAGATAGACGAAATTCAAGAAAATTTTCTTTATGATATCTTCGTCAGACTTTTGTTCGAATTGTAATTTATTCTAAATTATTTAACAAGATTAGATCTAGTTCTGAATTAGGAAGTTAATTCCAAAGCATTCTAGACTAAAACTTTGATTGATAGATTTCATTCAATAGAAACGTTGATATCACTTGTTTCCTACAATTTTTCCAAAATCCAAAATGTTATTTTTTTTTAGGATTTAGTGTTTTTATTTGTTCTTCATTTTGCTTCATTTTAATAGTGTTGACGCAACATTAGCTTTGACTTACCATTTAGACGTTTTAAACACTGATGAGTTTTGACTCTTAAAGTATTTTTTTTAATTAACTCTGCTGTACTTTATAGAAGTTAGTATATGCTGATTAAAGTTTTTGTAGAATTTTTAAATTTGACAGAATTACATTAACAAAATATATTTATCTTTGACACGAATATTGAAAGTCTGGAAATGAGTGTCTCTTTCTAGAAAACTATACTTTACACGCGTTACAAATTATACTTCACGCCCGTTACAAATTGTACATTATACACATTAAAAATTATATTTTACGCACGTTACAAATTATTTTCCAGTTACGAAGTATACTTTACACACATTACATTTTATACTTTACACACGTTACAAATTATACTTTACGCCCGTTTCGAATTATACATTACACACATTAAAAATGATATTTTACGCACGTTACGAATTATTTTCCCGTTACGAATCATACTTTACACACATTACATGTTATACTTTACGCACGTTACAAATTATACTTTACACACGTTAATTGTTATACTTTACACGTGTTACATGTTAAACTTCACACACGTTACAAGATGTACTTTGATCACTTTACAAATGATCTTAATGTCTTTAGTTTGCATACATTTGTTTAAAAATTATTGTTAAGTTAACAATTCACTGAATATTTTTGATTGGTTGATATCAAATTTTCATTCTGTCCTAACTTATGGAATATTTTTTATGTTGAAGTTTAAAAATGAAGCACACGTCATAATCTAACAGAGTTTATACTGAGATAGTTGAAATAAAGAGACATTAACTGGTGAAACGCTGCTTCACACGCTGATTGAAGGAACATGCTCTGAAATGGTTACATAACATTTTACTACGTGGTCATTATTGGCATAATAGCGTTAGACTTTTGCTTGCCAGCTGAAATGCAAGATTATTCAGTAAATTTCAACCAATGTAATTTATACTTTTTTTTGTGCAGCGACCTTATATAATAGACAACATTGAAAAATGTTCAAGATGAAATAATCAAAGTGTAAGACTTTAGTGTTCGGAAAATAATAGAAACATTCTCTTTAAATAATTTTGGCGGACGATTATTTTTTCTATACTGGAAAACGAATAGAGGACCTTTAAAAAAAAACATATTTTCAAATAGTTAAAATATTTAGGCTAAGTAGATCTATTGTACAAATGACTAACATTATGAAAATGAAAAACAACAGTGAATACAATTTTATTGCAATTGAGATGGTGGCTATTTTGTTTTTAATTAATTATTTTTAACCCGAATATAAAAATGTTTAATCATTTAATTCATTTAAATTAACTATTATTGTACGGCCTATAATGAATTCAGTTCTACAAAAGGTAGAAGAACAAAAAACTAAATTTGACTTAAAATGTATTGCTCATGAAGTTTTAATTTTGTGAGGTAATATGAATTTTAAAAAAAACTTCAAAATTACTAAAGTTTGTATACAGTTTTTTACTAGCAATTTAAAAGCCCTAATGTAATGAACATGTGCCAAATTGCATTACGGTTGGTTAGTTAATTAAAAACTAGAAGGGTTTCATTATAAAAATTTAATTGAATCATCTAAGTTTATTGGTTTGTTGAGTATATACCACACAAAGACAAATGCTAAATTTTGTATAGATGTTTAGTGGGCAAAAATAGAATAAGACACATTTTAATATTACTGTAGTGTTAATAAAATGTTACAATAATTTCTAATGTATAAATATTTAAAATGTTATTTGTACATTGAAGTAATGGTACTAGGTTTTCCCAAAATTTATTCAAATTAGGCAAAAACAAAAAAAAAAGTTATTTTATAACCTTTAGCTCAAGAATATAGGCACTCCTTGCCTTAAATGTTCAGTCGCCAGAAGCCCGTAAATAGCCTCTAAACTATAAATAGATGACGTCTAAAGTCTATCTAGCTTAAATAATTAGGAAATAAGTATACCGGTATGAGAAGTTTTGAGTAATGTGTTATTACATATATAGAGTTTGTGTAAAGGTGTCATGAGTCACTGAAAAACCTGAACTGCTAGGAAGTTTGTCATAAGACAATAGATGAAACCTACCTTGATGACCTAGGAAGGAAGGTGTATTAGTCAACTCCATCCGGAAATCTTCTACGTTTCCATGAATTAATTTGAGGGGAAATAAAAAAAAACTTTTCATGTTCAAATAATACAATTAATTGATGTTTCAAAATGTTCATCTAAACATCAATTATTTCAGGAATATTGTCAGGCAACAATACAAATAGTTTTTATAAAGTTTTATTAAAAAGCTTTAAAAAAAATATTTACATTAGTAACAAACAATGACAAGTTTGTGAAGAGTTAGTTGTAATTTAGTAACTCTTCACAAATTTGTCTGGTAATTTTCATTTTGTTCATTATAAATTGACACAATTATTTTTCATGTAGCAATTTAGCTAGATGTGCAACGTATAATAACTTCATTATATATTAGCCTTGTTCCAAAGCCATTTGGTCTTTAATTACTCTTCAATATCTAATTAATATAATTTGACTTATAATTGTTCGATTTCCAGTCAATATGTCACTTATCGCTAGTTATTAGCTACACATTAAATAACATTCTTGTTCGTTTATGCTGGATAACATAATAAGCAGTATCATTAACTGAAATCTAGTAGGCCTATGTAACAAATGTTAGATGGATGGACAGAGTGTAACAGCCGTATTACTATTTTACTGAAATTCTATTATGTTAGAAGATTGAGTCAAACTGTCCATACATTACTTCATCAGTTTTGTGAGATCTCAAGAACTCGGCTGCCATCAGCAAATAAAGCCTGAATTTAAATTACCTCCCCTGGATTGCTTGCTCGTTCTACCAGGCAGAAATACTGGAAGACTAGTTCTGGTTCACTTCCTTTTTTTCATTAAAACCAATGCTATGAAAGATAGTTTTGTGATTGTTTAAAATGCATAGGTTGATATAGAAGTACTTTAAACTGTTCAGTTTACTTCTAGCATTTTATCTTTTTAAAGAGAGAACACAGGACTTCAATGAAATACAAGGAAAGAACATGTATTTTTCTCGCCAACGACATTTTAAAAAAAAATTAACTATATTAGCTGAACCTAATCATAAACAAATACATTTTGAAAACACGTGTTTTAAAATAACGACATATATTTAAATGTCCATATTTTTCAGACAGATAAGTTTGCCACCAGGTCACCATGGAAACACAGCTTCCACCAGATGTAGGCACATCAAAAGATGCAGGTCCGTCCAACAGTCTGGTAGGAAAAAGGGAGTCTGATTATGTTTTGACTCCTACCTCGAATGGACAACATGACCAGTCCAACAATCCACCCCCTACACCCAAGAAATATCGACAGTGGGATCTATCCGTAAGTTTCCAGTTTCCTCCAACATTATTTTGTATAAGTGAATGTTTTTACTGTCGTATGTTAATTGATAACAAAAATGTATTTTTGTGTTTAAATACAAACTAGGATGTAAGGAAATAATAGACGGTTCTTCATTCACCTTATTAATACTTGTATTAAAACTAAAAATTATTATTTATTCATGTAACAGAACTAGAAGACATTTTATACATGTACTAAAAATAAAATACACTTTATACATGTACTGAAACAAAGAAACACTTTATACATGTACTGAAACAAAGAAACACTTTATACATGTACTGAAACAAAGAAACACTTTATACATGTACTGAAACAAAGAAACACTTTATACATGTACTGGAACAAAGAAACACTTTATACATGTACTGGAACAAAGAAACACTTTATACATGTACTGGAACAAAGAAACACTTTATACATGTACTGAAACAAAGAAACACTTTATACATGTACTGGAACAAAGAAACACTTTATACATGTACTGAAACAAAGAAACACTTTATACATGTACTGGAACAAAGAAACACTTTATACATGTACTGGAACAAAGAAACACTTTATACATGTACTGGAACAAAGAAACACTGTATAATATGAACCGCTTAGAGTTTGAGTTTAAACCTGTACAATTACATATTATACTATTAAAAACAAGAAACAACTAATACTGTCCTACCATATCTGTTTTACGTGTCATCTGCAGAGTTTGATGTTAGAATTTCTGTGTAGGTCTTGCTTGATTCCAGATCTTTCTTCCATTTAGATTGTTTGGCCTATACAACTCTACTTTTAAAGAACTGTGTGGTCACGGTTCACTGGTTACACATCTAGCAGATTTTGTGGGTTTCTCTGGTTTATTTAACAATTAGATGTTTATTATATGTAGTAACATGAAATATTTATAAAGGTTAATAGTCTGATAATGACTACGACGCTCCTTGTCTCCGATAAATGCGGAAAAAATAATTTGACTTTGGGCATAAAATGCTCCGCTTTTTTTTAACATCTAAATTACAACACAACGTCAAAACAAATTAAGCTTATCTTATTTTAGTCTTACATTTTAATAAGTATTTTATGTTGATGTCAAGTAATTGGTGTTTTGGACTCATTCATGTCACCCAGTCCACAATGAATGCCGATTTGAAAAAAAGAGAGCTTATATGGAATAATAACAAAAATATTTCTTTTTTTTTGTCTTATGAATATTACATTTGAGTATTGTGTCGTAATTCTAATGAAAACTATTTCTTAAGGCTTTATGTATTATTGATGCATTACTTTTTTAGTATGTTTTCCTCAAAATTTAGAAATCTATTTGACTAATTTCACTCATGAAGTTATTAGTGTAAGGCCCTAGTGTTGCAATAAGCTTCCTAATTCTAATGTAATAAGCCTGACCAAATAAAATATTTTGCAACATTTAGTTCTGTGTCATCAATATAATTCTATAATCCTCTAGACAAATGTTCTATTAAACCGATAAATTTCACCTGCTCTATTTTTCATTAAGCCATGATAATATAGAAATAAAGAATTAGATCTGGTTAGGTGATTGATGCTATTACTAAATTATGCATGAAATAGTTGAAGGTGTCGATTCAATCAGGTGTAAAATTTATGTTTCTCCTAGTTTGAAAAATAATTATATTTACTTGTTGCCAATCTTCAAATACATTATACATGATTGAGATGATTCTGGAAGGGCATTGGAACTATAGATTTCATGTTTTTCTTTATATTTTAGGTGTAATTGTATCAGGTCCAGGAGCTTTAAATGTTTTTTTCTTGTTTTTCGTTAATTTACTCTTCTTTATACTATTTTTCTACTAACACTGATGGGTACAGGACAGTAGTTGGGATAAGCTAAGACAAGGGACACTGAAATGACCACACAATCCCTTGTACGCTATGCACACTGAAGCTCTATAACGCTGTTTCACTAGCTAAACTGGCCAGCATATTAGGGTTATTTTACTTACTTTTAAATTTACAGAGACAAAATTGATCAAGACGTCAGTATCCTGCAGAAACAAAATTGACCAACACGTCATTATTCTGCAGAGATAAAATTGATCAAAACGTCATTATCCTGCAGAGATAAAATTGATCTTTCTCCCTCTTTTTTGTCTCTCTTACTTTCTCCCTCTTTTTTGTTTCTCTCACTTTCTCTCTCTTTTTTGTTTCTCTCACTTTCTCTCTCTTTTTTGTTTCTCTCACTTTCTCTCTCTTTTTTGTTTCTCTCACTTTCTCCCTCTTTTTTGTTTCTCTCACTTTCTCCCTCTTTTTTGTTTCTCTCACTTTCTCTCTCTTTTTTGATTCTCTCACTTTCTCTCTCTTTTTTGTCTCTCTCACTTTCTCTCTTTTTTGTTTCTCTCACTTTCTCTCTCTTTTTTGTCTCTCTCACTTTCTCTCTCTTTTTTTCTCTTTTTCTTCATCTTTTTCTAATTATGCCTATTACTCTCACTCTCACACACTTTCTCTCTCTTTTTTGTTTCTCTCACTTTCTCTCTCTTTTTTGTTTCTCTCACTTTCTCCCTCTTTTTTGTTTCTCTCACTTTCTCTCTCTTTTTTGATTCTCTCACTTTCTCTCTCTTTTTTGTCTCTCTCACTTTCTCTCTTTTTTGTTTCTCTCACTTTCTCTCTCTTTTTTGTTTCTCTCACTTTCTCCCTCTTTTTTTGTTTCTCTCACTTTCTCTCTCTTTTTTGTTTCTTTCACTTTCTCCCTCTTTTTTTGTTTCTTTCACTTTCTCTCTCTTTTTTGTTTCTTTCACTTTCTCCCTCTTTTTTGTTTCTTTCACTTTCTCTCTCTTTTTTTGTTTCTCTCACTTTCTCTCTCTTTTTTGTTTCTTTCACTTTCTCCCTCTTTTTTGTTTCTTTCACTTACTCTCTCTTTTTCTGTTTCTCTCACTTTCTCCCTCTTTTTTGTTTCTCTCACTTTCTCCCTCTTTTTTGTTTCTCTCACTTTCTCTCTCTTTTTTGTTTCTCTCACTTTCTCTCTCTTTTTTGTTTCTCTCACTTTCTCTCTCTTTTTTGTTTCTCTCACTTTCTCCCTATTTTTTGTTTCTCTCACTTTCTCTCTCTTTTTTGTTTCTCTCACTTTCTCCCTCTTTTTTGTTTCTCTCACTTTCTCCCTCTTTTTTGTTTCTCTCACTTTCTCCCTCTTTTTTGTTTCTCTCACTTTCTCTCTCTTTTTTGTCTCTCTCACTTTCTCTCTTTTTTGTTTCTCTCACTTTCTCTCTCTTTTTTGTCTCTCTCACTTTCTCTCTTTTTTGTTTCTCTCACTTTCTCTCTCTTTTTTGTCTCTCTCACTTTCTCTCTCTTTTTTTCTCTTTTTCTTCATCTTTTTCTAATTATGCCTATTACTCTCACTCTATTTTCTTGTTCTGTTTCAATGATTGTCTTGCTGTTATTCTCTGTATCATTCTCGCATTCTCTCTTTTACTTTATTTACTTCTCTCTATATATTTCTTTGTCTCTTTCCTTTTTCCTCTTTCTTTTTCTATACATTTTCTCACATTCCACCCCTCCTCTCTCTTTTTCTCTCTCTTCGTTTTCTTTTTAAATTCGTTTTCTAATTTTTTCTTGTTATTACCATTACTTTATTTTAAATCGTCTACTTTCTCTTTTCTATTTTTTCGTTTATTTCTCTCTCTCTCTCTCTCTGTCATGCTCTCATTGGCTCGGTCTTACTCTCACCATTTCTGTCATCTTTTTCAACTCTCATATACTATTCCTCTGAATTTCACTATCCCCATGACATTTGCCTTATTTATCCTTCTCTTCGCTTTTCTCTCTCCCTCACTCTCCTTTTTTATGTATTTCCCACTCACTCTATCTCTCTCTCTCTATTTGATGATTCTAATGATACAATGTATAATTACATCACGTTCTGTGAGCTATTGAAATTGAGAGTCTTTACGCAAACTTTGAAGGGAAAAAATGTTATTTTGGAAATGTCTGGAGGGTATTATTATGGAAGTTTTCATTGAAAGATTTATTCAAAAATTAAGCAATTTATTTATTTGTGAAATATGGTTTAAAGAATTTAACAAATTTTAGCTACAGTAAACAATTACACAATTTATTACTAGGCCTATACTGTTTATATTTAGATGGTCTTAGGTGACATCAAAATTATTTATTTGAATTGTACGCTTATAAAGAATTTAATATTCTAGCAGTATTCTAAATATATTGATTCCAGGCATCCATGTTTCTCTGACCTAATATAACACCTAGCTCTAGCCAGTTCTAGGTCTAAATGCATTGAAGACGCCAATCTAATGAACTGTATCAGATTGAAAAGACTTAAGTCCCATAACTCCAGCCAAGCTACAAGAGGCGGCGAACTCTGTGAAGAAACAGATAAATCAAAACAGTTGGTCACAAAGCTGAGCAGCGCGGCGTCCTAGAAACCACCGGAAACAAAATAATCAAAGTGTCTTCAGCCGCGTGAATTATCGTTCCTGCGCCCAGTTTATCCCAGCTGTATTATTTGTTTTATCAAATAGAGAGAAAGATTTCTACAATTTATCCACACCCCCCCCCACCGATATTACATCATCCATCACTAAAACTTTATTACGTTGTAAATCAAATTTTTGGCTCAATCTGGGGACAGGATTGTTGGGGGAGCAGAAAAGGGTGGATGTGAAGTAGATTCATAGAGTAGATGTAAGGAACATGAAGTGCACATAGAGTAGATGTGAGGAACATAAAGTGCACATAGAGTAGATGTGAGGAACATAAAGTGCACATAGAGTAGATGTGAGGAACATAAAGTGCACATAGAGTAGATGCGAGGAACATAAAGTGCACATACAGTAGATGTGAGGAACATAAAGTGCACATAGAGTAGATGTGAGGAACATAAAGTGCACATACAGTAGATGTGAGGAACATAAAGTGCACATAGAGTAGATGTGAGGAACATAAAGTGCACATAGAGTAGATGTGAGGAACATAAAGTGCACATAGAGTAGATTTGAGGAACATAAAGTGCACATAGAGTAGATGTGAGGAACATAAAGTGCACATAGAGTAGATGTGATGAACATAAAGTGCACATAGAGTAGATGTGAGGAACATAAAGTGCACGTAGAGTAGATGTGAGGAACATAAAGTGCACATAGAGTAGATGTGAGGAACATAAAGTGCACGTAGAGTAGATGTGAGGAACATAAAGTGCACATAGAGTAGATGTGAGGAACATAAAGTGCACATAGAGTAGATGTGAGGAACATAAAGTGCACGTAGAGTAGATGTGAGGAACATAAAGTGCACATAGAGTAGATGTGAGGAACATAAAGGGTTAGGTATATTTTAAATGGTGCATCCAATAGATGTGAGGAAGAGGAATGGCATAGAGTGACCTAGACACGGCTTGAGTTATGCAATTTATGTGACGTAGACCCATACCACGTGACTTAGCCAGGAACTATATGGCATGATAACGACTACACACTGTGATAAAAAAAAATGACAAAGACTACACACTGCGATAAAAAAGTGACAACGACTACACACTGTGATAAAAAAAGTGACAACGACTAAGTGACACAAATGAGGCCAATTTTCCGGTTCGTTTATTGACAAGGACATCATTAAATTTTGCCGATAGCAATCCCAGAATTCCCCATTTGACGCTCACGTAAACGATTTTTACAGGTAACTTGCTTAATGAGCATTTCCGGTCTAAATTGGATAGTGAATGCTCTCCTTTTTTCTTGTTATTAATTGTAAAAAAACAAACATTTTACAATTTAAACATTGAAGAAAATACGTGTTGAATGTTTGTGTGCGACTTGTTGAAAGAGTAAAACTTCTAGTTGATACAAATTGCTTAAGGTCAAGTTCCCCAGGATTAAACAAATATATCTTGCAAACATTATTTATTAGAATCAAATCCAGATATCGAACCCGAGTCTACAAAGCACTAATGTGTGTCGGCATTAGTTAAGAAATGTTACGGTTTCTGGACCTTGTACTTTCCAGAAATAATTATGTTTATAATGGAATTTTCATTCAGTACATACCACTATACTGTTTAATTTATTAGTAGTAATATGCAGGTTTTATTTTATTCCTTTTGAACATTTCAACTGTCACATTTTCAAATCCTCCAATTAATATTACATACATTTACTGGTGTAAAACTCAATTAAAGAATGGGTCTGAATTCAAAATCGTTAATTGAATCTGTGATAACAACATCATATTAATTATAAGTATAGATTATTCATTCTTTTTCGATAACCAACATCATTATTGATTGTAAGTATTCTATTTCAATAACAACATCATTAATTTGTTGAATATATTCGGTTGTGAGCATTAACAGTAAGCCAGACATTTAGACTAAAGTTGAGCCAATGAAGGTACGAAGCAAGTTATCTATGACATTTTCCTTAAGTAAACACAAAATTGTGTGATGCAGAAGATACAGAAAAAGAAATTAGGGAAGATTTCTTTCCATCTTTTTAGTTTAATTTGTTTTTCTTTAGACTGGATATTGTTGGATACAATGAATGAGTGTGATATATAAGGTTGATGTAAGAGAGAAGAAGGGGGAATGTTAAAAAGAGAGAAAGAAATGAATAGAGGGAGAAAGGGAAGGAGGGAAGGATGGAGGGTGAAATGGAGGGAGCTAGAGAAGGAAGACTGGAGTAAGGGATGGCTGGAGAAGGAGGTAAAGGGAGCGGGAGATATATTTGAGGGTATTTCATCTTGTATGTATTTGTGCATATCTTGACATTATTGAAGCGCCCAATAACTCATTGAACGTCTGAAACTATAGACGGAATACAGTTTTTGTTTTGGTTGTTTTTAAAATGTTTTGTTATTAACATTATTGAATTAATACTAAAGTTATATCTTTGTTTTAATCATAAAAACTATACAAGACAGATGTGCATGAGAGAAGTTAAGTTCCAATATTTGTTTCCTTTTGAATGGGCTTATACATACTTTTCGTTTTCTGTTGGCATATATGTTAAAATTTTTAAATATAAGGTTAAAATTTACGAAAAAAAAAGCATGTTTAAACGTACATTTTAAACTGTTATCCCATTGATTTAATAAGCTCAGTTTATCTTCATCCCAGCCATTTTGCCATTGTCTATTGTTAGCCTGGTTTAGAATTTCAAAAACATTATGTCTATGCCCAGTGGATAAACTTTGCTGTGGATAAATTGCTTGAATTTTCAAAGAGTTCTCTCTCTTTTCTAGCCTCTCCCTTTTCCCTTCACTCCCCTCCCCTAGGCCACTGGGCCGAACTAGAGTTAGCCCTCATTGCGAGAAATGCTCTCCCTTTAAATTAACGTTGGCACGCCAGAACTGTACAAAAGCCGGGTTATTATCTCCCGTTACCGAAGCCGATGATGAGTAGTGTTTAGACGTAGTTACCTCCACTTGCCCCTATCATTAGACAAAGATGGCACAATTACAAACCTGATGGACTTTGTTTTATTTCGCTCTGTATTCTTTGGGTCGTTTTTTCAATGGTTTTATGAGGTTTAATGAGACGTCATCTTGTTTCTATTTCAACTTTATAGAATTCTTCTTTGTTCTGGCCATGAACATCAAATTCAATTAACACTGACCTTTTATTTCTTCTTTGTGATTGAACGGTTTTATCCATAGTTTTGTCACAAGCAATCAAAATTGTTTTGGTTTTATCTACATAGATTTGGTATAGGCCTAATAGGCTTTAGTGTTTGACTATTTCACATTAAGAGAACAAATATCTTTATAAAATGTTGTATAGGTATTAAAGACAGTAGGCCTACTTACTTTTTTTTATGAAACATAGGCTAATTTACAATGTATTTAAATTCCATACGATGTAGCTTAAACTAAAATATTAGCGTTTTCATCTGCTTAGCTTTTTATTGACAAAAAAAAAGAATTTAATTTAACCCTTGAAAAACCAAAGTAGAAAAAAAGGCATAAGGGTGGCAGCACACAAATGTCAATTATAATAATAAGTTGATCCTGACTCCTTCTGGTTGTAATGGTTGATAAGTATTATTGTACATTTCATAGATCTTATGGTATTGAAATCGTATTCACTTATGTGTGATACTAAGTAGACTTGTATAGTATCTGTGTTGTCATTGGTGTAATCAATATAATACTAAGTAAATTTGTAGCATATCTGTGTTTTCTTTGGTGTAATCAATATAATGTTACAAAGATGTCTTGGACTAAGGCCAACTACGTCATGACAGTTAATCGTTGATAGTTTTTTTTCTCCCCTCTCAAAGGCCCTTAACTAGAAGGGGTAGTGCTGAGGAGATTGCAGTCATTAAGGCCCTTTATCTTAATCACCGCCTCTATCGTTCACCCCTCCAGTCCCCATCCTCCCCCCTCCCACACACATACACACAGATGCCCTGGTAAAAATGAAATGAATGGGTTGAGAGCAAGAGACAGATTGGGGCAGTCTTTGGCAATGATAGGGTGTGAGTTGATAGTCAGTTCCCAGTTGGCTCACGGGGAACTTATAGAGAGATCATTACTTTCAACATCCACTGGTTCTCTATGTGTTTCATTAGCACTCTCTCTCTCTCACACACAGACAGGCAAACACGCATGGAGCGGATTGTACAGGTTTAGATGGATGTGCCCCATGGGGCATTTCAACTTCCTTTAGGTAGATAGTATTAAACTTCACATATGTTATCATATGTCAGGCTTTCAAACCCTCTTCGGGACAAAGTTAATTGTTTGTGTCCAATGGCGATCTACTAAGACTGTTATATTATAGGCCTATAGACATAGTGTATACTACGTTTATTGTACTATTTTTTTGATGAATACAAACTGTAAAATGTTTTTCAATAAACAGTTTATGACTTGTTCTATCAGTTTACTTCAAGTACTTTAAATGGTTTTTTGTTAATTGTCAAAAATCTTAAAGATTGAATTGTTCAGTCCCGTAAAATGTGATTTGTAAGCCGTGCGTGCTTCACACGGACCACGTGTTATCAAATTGTTGGAAAATGTTAATATAACCTTGACCCTCACCTTCACTTTCTTTTATTCGCTTTGTACTTTTTTCCAGCTCTTTTGTTATTTAAAATAAAAAATATTTTAGTGTGCCTTCTAACCAATATAATGTCAGCTAGGATAATATTATTTTTACCTTAAGAATAAACTAGAAGCTTGTTTAAGAACATAATTTCTTTTACTTTTAGCCAACTAAATTCACCCACACTTTCTGACCGTTATATCTTGTATAGTTTTTTTCCACTCTATGAGTTGCCACATTGTGAATTAAAAGACCTTCCAACCTATAATATATACAACATTCAGTGCAGAAAAATAAACTATTAGACTGCGTCACAAAGTTCATCTCACAATTTATCTCTAGCACTTTAGATCTCATTATAACATGAAGATAATACATTTCTTCTTCCTTCATATCTCTATTTGTGCAACAGCAAACCTTTTTTTCTCCTCTCCTTGTTGTTTCGTTCAAGTAGTCTGTGGATTTGTGGATGGGGCGCAATAATTGATTAAAGTGTTCCTTCAAGAGATAGAATGAGATTATAATGTTCTTCATCCAAACAAACATATGGATTCAAGTAGTGTTCTATCAAATGTTCATCAATTTATAACATAACGTTAGACAGTTCTTATAGTGGGTAGAGATGGGGGGGGGGGGGGGAGGCAACATTTACTATAGTTTAATAGTTTGAAAATAAATAGTCCATTCTTTACTGGTAATTTTATCTTTTGTTTATTAAAGTCAGACATATTATGGTATAGACAAAGTGTTAAATAATTTTTGTCTATACTGGTTCTGTTTGAATAAACATAGCTATATGTATATGTAAATATATCATTTAGCCTACTTTTTATCTTTCTCAATAACCGGACTGTTAACTATCGATGTATCTATTTGATCAATTCAAGTCTAATACAGTCTACATACATTCCACAATGTAACAATACACATAACAATTAGGCTACCAAAATAACATGATCTGAATTCCCCAAATCCCTCACGTGTTTGTCAATAGTGCAAAACACCAGAACTGTAGAAACAACTCTATCAAGTCTTCCAGAAGACTTCCAGTTCAAATACTGGATCGGCGATAGTGTCTGTAACTCGAGAGAAAACTTTTGGCCAATAAATGTCACTCCAATAAAACTGTGGAATGTTTACCATAACAATTGAAAGTTTTCATGAAATCAATTCTCCAGTAAAATGTGTGTAGGCTAACACACAAATTAACTTCTGTTTAGAAAAATATTTCTTTTTTGTGTTATCCAAAAGTCATTTACAATGCTCCAACATTTTAGATTAAATAAAGTCTTTTCGTCCTTAAAATCACAATTCTATATACATTTGTTCTAATATGTATTCGTTTGAGTCTTAATAACTTTTGTATTGATAAGTCTTATAAAATATGCATGCATAAAAGGTCGACAAAAAAGACATTTCCGGTCTCATTCGATCATTTACTTCGAAACATGTTTGTGTGCTACGTTACTGGTTGTACGCAAAATATGTAGATAATAAAATTTTTATTTCATTTCCAAAAGATGGCGACAAATGAAAATGATGGATTGTGAATGTCAGAATATAAGAATCACCTATTTATAATCCCAAACTAATTGATTAATGCAAACGAATTGTCGGATTATTTTTTTTTAATGAATCTCCGCATTGTGTTTTTTAATTACCAAGGACGCAACTCTTGACTCTATTTATTTTGTAAACAAAGATATATTTAACCTTACGCGACTAACACTTGAGTATTAATTATCGCCTACTCACTTTTGATGTTAAAAACGGATTCCTCATAACTAATCTTGTATCCTTTGTATTATTCTAAAAGACTAGAACGGGCCGTCGAGGTTGAAATCAATTGTCAAACCCCAGCCAAAGCATCCTTTTTTTGTTTATTTATTTACAAATAGAACCGGAAGTACGTGACCTCTTCCATTTCAAAAGATCACGCCTAATAAAGACTTGTAAATACTCTCTTGCGTAAATAAATAAACCTACGCCATTCATGATTAATTTACATAATTGAAAAAAAAAGGAAACATAACCCCTGATTTATGTATTTATCTATCGATTTGTGGGTTATCTCTTCATTCGCTTGTGTCTATATATTTATTTATTTGATTTGTCTTTTTTAAATCATCAATTAACTTTGTCTGCTAGCCTAGAGTAATACCCGTATTCTTAGTTGTATGTTAAATTAATGCGCTTTGAGGTTACAAATACTTACAATATGTTTGTTGGCAGCGCTATACAAATATTATTATTATTATTTTCTTAACTATCTTTATAATACAAAATGGTTGACGAATATAATGTTGATCGTTATTAGCATGTTTAACTTTACATAAGGTAATGTAAGCCTTAAAATAATCAACGTAATTAATGTATTGGTAATGCATCCAACATAAATTAATGGATTGTTAATTCACCCAACAATGTCTAAGTGTAATTTTCCATTAAATTAAGCTATGTATAATGGCTTACTCTACAGATCTTCAATTTTATTTAAATGTGTTCTATAATATTTAATCTCCTTTCAAACTTTGCATTAAAACTTGAAATTGTCAATTGTAAATCATCTTCTGACAACTCCCTATTGTCTCAATGATGTCTGGAAATGTGATCTAGACTTGTACAAATTGTATTGTAAGAAATGTATTAAAATGTAAGTCAATGAGCAAATAATGTGTAAATGTCGTTTCACTTCCAAACCCTCATCCCTGCATCTGTTAGCCTGGTTTAGAATTTCAAATTTTTTCAGTTTCGTCCTCCAAAAGTAGTCCGTATTATTCGCTTTCATTTTTACATAAAAGCCATTTGATGAGAAATTTAAGAGAAAAGGATTCGTTTAAAATCAACTGCGGTAGAAAGTTTCAACTTTTAGGCAATATTATAAATAATATTATATATGGCTACATAGTCAGTACTTGAGTGGCAGTCTTATGTACTAAAGGTAATTTGCAGTAGTCTCCTTTCAACATGGTTTCAGCATCGTTCAATTCAAGTAAAACATTGTTTAAATGTAAATAAAGACATTCTACATAGAAAGTCAACTTGACATTTTGAACATCCAATTATTATGTATATTGTGGTCTATATATAAAACACATTTTGTATTTAAATCTGAACTTTAGTATATAGTTATAACTACCGAGCACTTAAGAATGAATGAATCCTACATGATAAACGAACTAATGTATCATGGAAACTATCTGACATGTAAAAATTAACTTTTCTAATACATAATGAAATGAGTGGCTATCGTTAACTTTACTTACAATAAAATGAGTTCAGATAAGGCCAATTATTGTTGTGATTTTTTGTAAAGGATTTCCTTCCAAATAGAATTACAGGCCTAACAATATGACAAGTGACATGTGACTAAATAACTAACATATATCAAAGAGCACGTTAACAACAACAAAACATGTGCAACTATACAGGTTGTAAGTTATATTGAAATCACTCAATTGTCTTACAAAATAATATTAAATTGCTAAAATCTCTTACAAAACAATATTAAATTGCTAACATGTCTTACAAAACAATATTAAATTGCTAACATGTCTTACAAAACAATATTAAATTGCTAACATGTCTTACAAAACAATATTAAATGTCTTAAAAAATAAATCCTAACATGTCTAAGATGTCTTCAAAATGTAGCAATATTTGCGTGTGTGTTTTTGTTGTGTTAATGAGGTTGTATTCTGTCTTATAAAGCCCGTGGCCCTGTTACAGGCTAACGACTATTAGCTTGTTATCCTAGCGAAGTTTGCTGGTTAGCTAAGCGAAGGAACCACGCAAGTGGAATGTTCTCACAAGATCACTCGAGCGTAAATTTGGTCACTTGAAAATTTCACAAGACTACTGTCGTGTACGTATAGATATAGATTGATAGACACCACTGGATAGACAGACATCATTGGATGGAAAGACACCACTGGATAGACAGACATCATTGGATGGAAAGACACCACTGGATAGACAGACATCATTGGATAGAAAGACACCACTGGATAGACAGACATCATTGGATGGAAAGACACCACTGGATAGACAGACATCATTGGATGGAAAGACACCACTGGATAGACAGACACCACTGGATAGACAGACACCACTGGATTGACAGACACCACTGGATAGACAGACATCATTGGATAGAAAGACACCACTGGATAGACTGACATCATTGGATGGAAAGACACCACTGGATAGACAGACACCACTGGATAGACAGACACCACTGGATAGACAAACATCACTGGATAGACAGACACCACTGGATAGACAGACATCATTGGATAGAAAGACACCACTGGATAGACAGACATCATTGGATGGAAAGACACCACTGGATAGACAGACATCATTGGATGGAAAGACACCACTGGATAGACAGACACCACTGGATAGACAGACACCACTGGATAGACAGACACCACTGGATAGACAGACATCATTGGATAGAAAGACACCCTGGATAGACAGACATCATTGGATGGAAAGACACCACTGGATAGACAGACACCACTGAATAGACAGACACCACTGGATAGACAAACATCACTGGATAGACAGACACCACTGGATAGACAGACACCACTGGATAGACAGACATCATTACATGGAAAGACACCACTGGATAGACAGACACCACTGGATAGACAGACACCACTGGATAGACAGACACCACTGGATATACAGACACCACTGGATAGACAGATATCACTGAAAAGACAGACATCACTGGATAGACAGACATCATTTATAGATTGTGTGATAAAAACTAGAACATGCCAAGAGACATACACAGAAAAAGAAAGACTTGAATTCCACAGACATCAACCTACTAGCTCATTCCCACCACTACAGGCAAACAAAGATTGTAACCTTGAACAACTGGACAGGAAATTAACATAGATAAAACAAAAGATATTACAATAGATGCCATCAATGTACTCCCTTAATTGGTTAAAGAAGTACGGTAGACCAATTTACATACATATAGAGCATTGAAAACCGCACAAGTACATAAGGAGTCATGATGGCCAAAATTAGCAAAGCATGACAAACTTTTGCCCTGCGAGAACAGTAAATATTTCAAACCATGAATTAGCAAAGGTAAGGTGAAACGGGTTGTATCAGGATCAGAAACTTTGAGGTAATAACAGCAAGTTGAAACAAAGCTTGAGAGGGTATCAGTACCTGAGATGGGAATGCATTTAACAGAAAACCTTCACTAGGGCACACATGTCCAATCTAATGTTGCAAAAGCTAACAGAGCCTGCACCTTCATCTGAATCACCGTAAATTCGGCAAGGGTAAATTCGTCAACGGTATTTTCGGCAAGGTAATTTTGGCAACGGTAAATTCGGCAACGGTAATATCGGCAAAACTATCAAAGCGGAAATTTCGGCAACGGTAAATTTGGCAAACTTAACATATCCACTGTTTTTATTTACCGTATTGGTAGGACTACACTGTAGTCCGGGGATGGGCAACCTACGGAATGCGTGCTAGACTTGGCACGCAGTACGGTTTTAAATTTCACGTGAAAGACCACCAAAAAAGAAGTTTAAGTATCTTCTGCATGAAAAGAGCATGATGACATTAAGGCCGTTGGCACCTTGAAAGATTTAGAAATGCTACTTTGGCACACTATTATCTAAAGTTTGCCGACCCTGCTCTAGTCTACTAAATGAAGCTAATGGCACGAAATGAAGTTAGCATTATAGAAAGTGCCTGATTCGTGACATGTTTGCAATAGCGTAGCCAGAACAAGGCGGAGGAGATGGGCCCCAGTCGTTGAGTTTATGAGACGTGCTAAAATAACACTAAAAATGTATATACAATATTACGTAATTTAGATTATTTGCAGTCCCCCTCTTCTTTTTTAAACACCAGAATGAGACTCGCCGTGTTAAGAAATGCAAACGCTAGCCCCTCCCTCCCCCGTCTCCCCACCCCGTCTCCCCACCCTCGTCTACCCACCGATTAAAGTGTTAGTGACCAGCTTGGTAGCACCAGGCAAAGCAGTGAAAACTAAAAGATGTTGGGGGGAGGGGGGTATTCGTTTAAATTCTTTTTAATCCAAGAACATTGTTGTTGCTAGTTAAACAAATCAGTCTTTCTATCAAAACATTGATAATGTTATTGGATTTCATTTTATTATTACAATTGAAAAAAAAATTACTTTTCTTATATATTTAAATTATATTGCAAAAGAGTTGTGAATAAAACATTTAATGGGTAGCCGAATAAATTGTATAAAAGTACTTTCATGTTTAAATCAATTTACTTAGGCTATAAGGCACATTTAGCTACAAATCTACAAAGCTACAAAGTTATCGAGGTTGCGATGTCAAATATAGCCAACTATATATGTATTGTTGTAGGTCTATATGTCTAAGTAATGTATATATATGGCATCCTTCCATCCTCAAGGGACGATGGCGCAGTCTCCTTTTTCTCTGCCTCTCGCATTTCGCCCTGGCTCGTTTCTCTTCACTTCACTTCTGCAGCTTGAGTGCCCTCGCGCACATTGGACCGCCAGGAGTGCGTTCCCCAGCAAGGCTCTTCCACGTTTTGGGCTCGATGCGTGCCAGTAACAAGTTTTTTTTGCAAACGTCTTTGAAACGCAGGCAAGGGCGACCTCTCTTTCTTGTTCCGGCTGCCAGCTCTCCATACAGCAGGGCTCTTGGGATGCGTTCCGCACCCATCCTGTGGACAAGGCCTATCCATCGCAGGCGCCTCTCACTAAGGATTGAGTTTATACTCAGCATGTGGCTTCTCCTGAGCACCTCCACATTTGTGACTCTTTCCTGCCATTTGATGTGGAGTATCTTGCGCAGGCGTCGCAGGTGAAAGCTATTGAGCTGCTTTATTTGCTTAGCGTATGTAGCCCAGGCCTCGCTTCTAAAGAGGAGTGTGCTTAGCACACAGGCCTGATAGACAGAGATGTTTGTCCTATCAGTGAGTTGGGCATTATCCCATTCTCTTTGGTTGAGCCTTGTCATTAAAGATACTGCCTTGCCGAGGCTGGTTTGTATTTCTTTTTCCAGGGACAGTGAGCTTGAGATGTTGCTGCCAAGGTAAGTGTAGTCCTCGACAACATCCAAAGTGTTTCCCTCAATGGAGATTGCTGGGAGGCATTCTGTACCTTGCCTATTGGCTTATTGTTAGGCTTAATTCTTTGCACGCCTCCGAGAATCTACTGACCAGTTGCTGGAGTCCTTCCTCTATATGTGAAACAAGAGCTGTATCATCAGCGAAAAGCAATTCTCTGATTAATACGGTTTCCACTTTGCTCTTTGCACGGAGCCGGGCTATGTTATAGAGATTTGTATCGGCCCTAGTATGGATGTTCATGCCCTCGGGGCATTTCTCAAAAGCATATCGGAGGAGTACTGAGAAGAAGATACCAAAGAGTGTTTGTGCCAGGACGCAGCCCTGTTTGACCCCGCTACACAGTGGGAATGGTTCTGATGTGGCGCCATCGAAGAGAATTGTGCTGTAGCTGGGCTGACATCCAACCTTTTTCAGTATGCTAAAGGGTCCAGTGTTATACAAGTAATGTATACTTGTATCGTTATAACATAGAAGGTACAAGGTTTAAAACTACAAAGACAAAAGGTAGCCTACTGATTGACGGCAAATAGCCGACTGCAATGGAATGTGATAAAATGTTTTATGGTGGCCATGTGTTCCCTCCCCCCACACACACACTCAACAACCGGTGTTGAGAGAATAGGCCTAAAGGTCAGCAAAGTAATTCTTTAAGTCTCACTGACGTAACCGGTCAAGAAAATTCGCGTACCTCGGGAGAGGGGAATAGGGACTGTGTTCGTTTCTGATAGATATATAAAGTAGGAGGGTTGTAATGTGTTTGCAATGTGTCCCGTACGATCTAAACAAACCTGGGCTCATTGCGTAAAGCACTTAGGATGGTCGTGTCTGAAAGGAGTAAACGCGTGTAGACAATATAACATTAGATTCAAAAGACTTAAAAAGCGGGTTAGAGGCGTGAGCCCTAAAATTCACCAGTGCATAACATTTCTGTTTAGAATGAGTCTTTTACACAAGTTAGGGGCGGGGGATGGATTTTCATGATAAAATCGTGGAATTACATAACATTACAAAAAGTTTGAGTACCTACCCCTACAATTTGCCGCAAGCCACTTTATACATCTGATCCTCCCCTCCTTCCCGACTTGCACTAATACCTATTACGATAAATTCCTGGCTACGCCACTAAATTGGCAAAGTAACGTCACGTTAAAAATCCTAAATCCTGCACTAATACCAATCGCTACTTTTTTCTCTTTCTGTGAGTAAGTCTACTTTCCCGCCATACTATTTCCACATCTCTGACTTGAAACTATATCAATGTCTTGTTCATCAAATTGATATGAAACATGTTGACTATATACGAATAAAAATTATAAAAAGATACTACTGGGCATATACGTTTATATTATTTAAATACAAGTCTCGTAAGCACAATAATGTAAATATACAAGAAAAAAATTATAAAATATCGTGTGAATATTTGTATAATAAAATCAAATACAAATGTATTGACAGAAAGAATAACTTAACTAGCAACAACAATGTTGTGAAAGAAAAAAAAAGGCTCCTTGACCCCTTAACCCCCCACCCTTTTTTTCCTGCTGTAGCCTGAGGTCACTATTACTTGAATTGGCAGACTTTCATAAGGGGAGTCGGGGCAATACCATCGTAAGTACTTGCGATGGTCTTGGTCGGGGGTGGGAGGGGAGGGGGCATTCTACGTTTGCTCTTGTTTACACAACCAGTATCACTATGTAGGGGTGGTGGTCAGGTAGTCAGAGTTACGTAATATCGTAGGGGAGACAAACGTATGCTTTGATGCGTAAAGACAATTTGGATACCTTTACCTTTGCCGAGGCGTAACTAAAGGGGGGGGGGAAAACGCCGGGGCTGGGGAACGTGTAATTTTGGCGCCTATTTAAATGTTTGTCTTTGATCATTAGATCATTAATTAAATAACGTGCCAAAGTGCTCCTTAATGTTATCATGCTCTTTTCACCATTTCGGTGGTCTTTCTTGTGCTATTTAAAAAAGCTCTGTGTGCCAAGTATGGCACGCATTGCATAAGTTGCCTATCCATGGTCTAGGGTGTAGTCTAACTAATACTTTTAATAAAAACAGTGGATATCATACGATTACCAATTTTACCGTTGCCAATTTTACCGCCTTGCGTGTTTTGCCCAATTTACCTTTTCCGAAATTACCTTTGCCAAAATCACCTTGCCTAAAATACCGGTTCCGAATTTACCTTTACCAAATTTACCGAGCACTCCTTCGTCTACAGGAATCTTAAAGGATGCTCCACAAGAATCCAGACCCATTGCTATGAGAGTTTAGCTCGACCCATCCTCTATTACGAATCGAGAGTGTATGATCCTCATCAACAACACCTGATATCTAGGCTGGAGATGACTCAACGTCGTATCTAATAGGACTACTGCCTCAAAACAAGCGCAACTGCTTTGGTAGTTGAACCACTACAACACCACAGAGCGGTAGACAAAGCCACGATGAATTGCAAGATCATTAATGGACGCCTGGACATGTCCACACAGACAGGTCACGTCCAACAAGTGTCCCGCTCTACGAAAGGTCATCAGTTCAAACTGCGTGTTCCACACGCACGCACTGACGTTTACAAATATTATTTTTTTCCGTCTAAACTTAGACTGTCGAACTCATTAAACCAAGACGCCATCACTGCCCCTTCTGTGTCAACTTTCAAGTAATCTCTGAAGAGCTGGACTTGCAAATGAAACTTCGTGTCGGCTTAAGCTTAAAACTCTTTTTGTATGTTATAAATATTATGAGTAGTAATGCACACTTTTAGAAATTATTACTTCTAAACTAGCTCTAGACTCTCTATTCTATAGTTATCAGATTAAGAACCTTATTACTTGACCTCCATACATAGCCAAAGGGATTAAAATGAACATGTTTTCTAAAGCTGTTTGATGTAGGCTTTTTCAATATATCACAACAACTACCAAGCATTCTTCCATAGCCGAAAAAGATAATATTGCCAATATTAAACAACAATATAACTACTATTGATAATAGTAATATTTCTATCAATAATACGCTCTTTCGATTTCCCTATCAATTGCAGTATCATTAAATCTATGAATATCCTACCATTACCATTATAAATTTTCCTATTAATTTCCCTATCAATACAACAATCGTTGTCAGTGTCAACAATAGTATTGATCTTTCTTTTATTAGTATCTGAAGATGTCAAACAATGAATGTAGTTCATTTATAGCCCCATGGATCTAGTGCTAAGTATTATTTACTATAGAGCTCACTCTTGTCCAGTATATTTATTACGCTTTTCTCCAAAATGAATACCTGGCCCATAAAAAAGCTCAGAACATAGGTGTTATTTTTGCTGTCAGCGCGATCTTATTGTACGGGTGGCAACTGGCAACATAGATTTGTCCTATAATGATCGTTTTACCGTAAAGATCATGAATAGAGTTTAAACCCTTAACCCCTTTGGTAAAGGTAGGCAAACCTCCAATACCACATTAATGTAAGGGGCACCAAAAGAGATATCTAAAAGCTCATCGAGTTCTTTTCGCAATGAGACAAAAAGAAAGCATAGACATAATTGAAATGAAACAACAAGCAGTTAGTTTGCCTTGGTTATAAACTACTTCAAAAAGTTTAGTTTGGACCTTAAGATCACCTTGGGCATTGAATATGTTGTATCTTATAAACATCTTGGCAATAGTATATTTTGTACCTTATAAACCACTAGGGAATAGTAACGTTTGTACCTTATAAAACACTTGGGGATAGTATAGTTTATACCTTAGAAACCATGTGGGAATAGTATAGTTTATACCTTAGAAACCATGTGGGAATAGTATAGTTTGTACCTTAGAAACCATGTGGGAATAGTATAGTTTATACCTTAGAAACCATGTGGGAATAGTATAGTTTATACCTTAGAAACCATGTGGGAATAGTATAGTTTATACCTTAGAAACCATGTGGGAATAGTATAGTTTATACCTTAAAAACCATGTGGGAATAGTATAGTTTATACCTTAGAAACCATGTGGGAATAGTATAGTTTATACCTTAGAAACCACTTGGGAATAGTATAGTTTATACCTTAGAAACCATGTGGGAATAGTATAGTTTATACCTTAGGAACCATGTGGGAATAGTATAGTTTATACCTTAGAAACCATGTGGGAATAGTATAGTTTATACTTTAGAAACCATGTGGGAATAGTATAGTTTATACCTTAGAAACCATGTGGGAATAGTATAGTTTATACCTTAGAAACCACTTGGGAATAGTATAGTTTGTACCTTAGAAACCATGTGGGAATAGTATAGTTTATACCTTAGAAACCATGTGGGAATAGTATAGTTTATACCTTAGAAACCAAGTGGGAATAGTATAGTTTATACCTTAGAAACCACTTGGGAATAGTATAGTTTATACCTTAGAAACCACTTGGGAATAGTATAGTTTATACCTTAGAAACCATGTGGGAATAGTATAGTTTATACCTTAGAAATCACGTGGGAATAGTATAGTTTATACCTTAGAAACCACTTGGGAATAGTATAGTTTATACTTAGAAACCATGTGGGAATAGAATAGTTTGTACCTTAGAAACCATGTGGGAATAGTATAGTTTGTACCTTAGAAACCATGTGGGAACAGTATAGTTTATACCTTAGAAACCACTTGGGAATAGTATAGTTTGTACCTTAGAAACCATGTGGGAATAGTATAGTTTGTACCTTAGAAACCACTTGGGAATAGTATAGTTTTTACCTTAGAAACCATGTGGGAATAGTATAGTTTATACCTTAGAAACCACTTGGGAATAGTATAGTTTGTACCTTAGAAACCACTTGGGAATAGTATAGTTTATACCTTAGAAACCACTTGGGAATAGTATAGCTTGTACCTTAGAAACCATGTGGGAATAGTATAGTTTATACCTTAGAAACCATGTGGGAATAGTATAGTTTATACCTTAGAAACCATGTGGGAATAGTATAGTTTGTACCTTAGAAACCATGTGGGAATAGTATAGTTTATACCTTAGAAACCACTTGGGAATAGTATAGTTTGTACCTTAGAAACCATGTGGGAATAAAATAGTTTGTACCTTAGAAACCACTTGGGAATAGTATAGTTTGTACCTTAGAAACCATGTTGGAATAGTATAGTTTATACCTTAGAAACCACTTGGGAATAGTATAGTTTGTACCTTAGAAACCACTTGGGAATAGTTTAGTTTATACCTTAGAAACCACTTGGGAATAGTATAGTTTGTACCTTAGAAACCATGTGGGAATAGTATAGTTTATACCTTAGAAACCATGTGGGAATAGTATAGTTTGTACCTTAGAAACCACTTGGGAATAGTATAGTTTGTACCTTAGAAACCATGTGGGAATAGTATAGTTTGTACCTTAGAAACCACTTGGGAATAGTATAGTTTGTACCTTAGAAACCATGTGGGAATAGTATAGTTTATACCTTAGAAACCATGTGGGAATAGTATAGTTTGTACCTTAGAAACCACTTGGGAATAGTATAGTTTGTACCTTAGAAACCACTTGGGAATAGTGTAATTTGTACCTTAGAAACTACTTGGGTATAGTGTAATTTGAACGTTAGAAACCACTTGGGAATAGTGTAATTTGTACCTTAGAAACGACTTGGGAATAGTGTTATTTGTACCTTAGAAACCACTTGGGAATAGTATAGTTTTTAACTTAGAAACCATTGGGAATAGTGAAATTTGTACCTTAAAAACCACTTGGGAATAGTGTAATTTGTACCTTAGAAACCACTTGGGAATAGTGTAATTTGTACCTTAGAAACCACTTGGGAATAGTGTAATTTGTACCTGAGAAACCATTTGGGAATAGTTTAATTTGTAACTTACAAACCACTTGGGAATAGTGTAATTTGTACCTTAGAAACCATTTGGGAATAGTGTAATTTGTACTTATATAATACTTTGATATAGTGTAGTTTCTATCTATAGTTTGTACATTGTAAACCATTGGCAATAGTATAGTTTGTACATTGTAAACCATTGGAAATAGTATAGTTTGTACATTGTAAACCATTGGAAATAGTATAGTTTGTACATTGTAAATCATTGGAAATAGTATAGTTTGTACATTGTAAACCATTGGAAATAGTATAGTTTGTACATTGTAAACCATTGGAAATAGTATAGTTTGTACATTGTAAACCACTGGAAATAGTATAGTTTGTACATTGTAAACCACTGGAAATAGTATTGTTTGTACATTGTAAACCATTGGAAATAGTAAAGTTTGTACATTATAAACCATTGGAAATAGTATAGTTTGTACATTGTAAACCATTGGAAATAGTATAGTTTGTACATTGTAAACCATTGGAAATAGTATAGTTTGTACATTGTAAACCATTGGAAATAGTATAGTTTGTACATTGTAAACCATTGGAAATAGTATAGTTTTGTACATTGTAAACCATTGGAAATAGTAAGCTTATAGTTTGTACATTGTAAACCATTGGAAATAGTATAGTTTGTACATTGTAAACCATTGGAAATAGTATAGTTTGTACATTGTAAACCATTGGAAATAGTATAATTTGTACATTGTAAACCATTGGAAATAGTATTGTTTGTACATTGTAAACCATTGGAAATAGTATAGTTTGTACATTGTAAACCATTGGAAATAGTATAGTTTGTACATTGTAAACCATTAGAAATCGTATAGTTTTTACATTGTAAACCATTTAAAAATTGATATGAAAAATTCTTATAAGTGCATCTAACTTTATAAGGTGAAAGAGTTAAAATGACTTTGACATGGAATTTATGTCATATAAAATTTTGATATCAAATGGTGCAGTACGAATGTAAATATAAAGTGCACTCATTAATTAATCAATTCCTGATTTTATTGATTAGCATCATAAATAGTTTATTGTGTATCCATTCATTTTTTTTTACATATTAGCTTACAATTTTTTTTTACTCACTTCACTATTTAAATAATTTATATTTACACATACCGTTACTTACTGTGTAAATCTTCTAAAAGTATAAATCTAATCTATTTAAAACGTAAAATAAATGAGAAGAAGCCTACTTATGTACTTATGTTTATGTTTACCAGACGACCATCAGATTAGAATCTCTGTAACCCAACACCGTGTGGGCGACACTTAACATCCGGTCTTCTCCTCCATGTTTGGACATTTCCGTCGAAGTACGTGTCATTAACAGACCGTGTTTCTGCCGAAGTAATTGTCATTTGTTGAGCCTAATTACTGTTCACACGCATCTGTTCATTCACAACAGTACGTGCATATTGGCACACACACGAACAGACAATGAAACAAACAATCACACACATAAAATTACACATACAAACATAATCATACACACAATCACACACATTCACACAATCGCACACATTCACAGAATCACACACAAAAAATTACACAAACATAATCATACACACAATTACACACATTCACACAATAACACACAATCACGCAATCACACACATTCACGGAATCACACACATAAATTTACACAAACATAATCATACACACAATCACACACATTCACACACATACAATTACACAAATATAATCATACACACAATCACAGACATTCACACAATCACACACATGCAATTACACAAACATTATTATACACACAATCACACATACACACAATCACACACATTCACAGAATCACACACATAAAATTACACAAACATAATCATAAACACAATTACACACATTTACACAATCACACACATACACACAATCACACACATTCACATAATCACACACATAAAATTACACAAACATAATCATACACACAATCACACACATTCACACACATACAATTACACAAATATAATCATACACACAATCACACACATTCACACAATCACACACATGCAATTACACAAACATAATCATACACACAATCACACACATTCACAGAATCACACACATTCACAGAATCACACACATAAAATTACACAAACATAATCATACACACAATCACACACATTCACACAATCACACACATTTACACAATCACATTCACAATTACACAAACATAATCATACATACAATCACACACATTCACACAAAAACACACATACAATTACACAAAAATAATCATGCACACAATCACACACATTCACACAATCACACACATTCACACAATCACACACATACAATTACACAAACATAATCATACACACAATCACACGTCTTTGTGCCAAGATTTAGCCCTATAGTATTAGATTTCTGATGATCTGATCGGTCGGTGTGCATAAACTTATAAAAGCAAATAGACAAAAATTAAAGTTCGGGTCACGGAAACGCTAAAATTGGAAAAGCCCTATTCTAATTATATCCTTAAATCTTATCGGTAATTACCTGTCTTTTTATCTTTCGAGGCCAATTGATAACAAAACATGCAGCTTCTAAAGTAGAATATTATATTTATTTTTAATAACACTTACTTTGAATATAGTAGCGTGCCAAGTTCAAGTCGCAGGCCTAGATCTATTCAAAATATTCATAAGTCTTTAAGACTCAAACAATTCCTTGTTGATAGAGAATTGGGCTGACTAGAAGGTTACACAATAGTGTTCTTTTAAATGCATAGATTCCTTTTGATACTTAGATAGCAAATGTATATAGACACTGTATAACTCTTGATTGGCGATGTATGTCTTATTTGTATTTTATATTTCTGAGAATGCAAGCCTTGTCTCCCCATATCGTTGTAGGTATCCATTTCCTTTTGCCCCATAAATATATTTTACACAATGACACAATTATGTGTACGTCTACGTTAGTAAAACGTTCTATACTATTTATGTTGGCTCAATAACATTGTGCCAGTAGACTCCACTATCTCAAATGACACATAAGAAATGCAGACAGTTTTAAAATGAAATATTCCAGCCCACACTGTCTGCCTGTGATGACTGAAACCTGGTCTAAATGGCCATGAGCCGAGGTAACAGATATCTAATTCTCTCATTGGTTTCATGACAATTAATGCCAGGTATACAATAAAGTGACGTAAAAGCTCAGGTAATCTTCATCTAGTTCCAGTTGAACCATTTAATACGAAAGTAATTCGTTTACTTTAACATATGTTAGAATATCAAGGAAAAGACGTTCTACCTTGATTAACAATTTAAACACGTTAGTCTAACTATAGACTATAATATACAAGGACCGCTTGCTTTAGTTTTTTATGCTCTTATCTTCTTGTTTTGTAATTCCCGATTCTAAATACAATAGTTGCGATTCAAGTTCCGTTTTATTAAATTGCATTTTTTCGACTTTAAATGAATACTTGTTCTACTATTATTCCTATTATCATTGACTATGATAAGATGGACCGCTTGCTCTATTTTTAGAGCTTATATTCTTTTTCCGTGCGCATACAACACTGATCTATAAATGTTTCGCTGTATACAACTTTCGATTTCAATTTTACTTCAGAAAACCATAGCGATTAAATAAAACGGAACTAGTATAGAAACTACTTTATAGCAACTACTTTATTTAGAATCGGGAATTCAGAAAATCAGTGTTTCGAGTCATCATATAGCAGAAACTAAAGCAAGCGGCCCATGTATATTATAGTCTACGGTCTAACTAGTAAAGTATTTCATTCACTTCATGTGGATGATGAAGCACTGTTTACCAATGTTTTTTGGCAACGGATGACCTGTGGATGGTAAAGCACTGTTTACCAGTGTCATTTGGCCAATTATGACATGTGGATAGTGAAGCACTGTTTACAGGTGTCGTTTGGCTAAGGATGACGTGTGGATAGTGAAGCACTGTTTACCATGGTCATTTGGTCGAGGATGACGTGTGGATAGTGAAGCACTGTTTACCAGTGTCATTTGGCCAAGGATGACCTGTGGATAGTGAAGCACTGTTTACCAGTGTCATTTGGCCAAGGATGACGTGAGGATTATGAAGCACTGTTTACCAGTGTCATTTGGCCAAGGATGACGACTGGATAGTGAAGCACTGTTTAACAGTGTCATTTGGCCAAGGAGGACGTGTGGATAGTGAAGCACTGTTTACCAGTGTCATTTGGCTAAGGATGACCTGTGGATAGTGAAGCACTGTTCACCAGTGTCATTTGGCCAACTATGGCATGTGGATAGTGAAGCACTGTTCACCATGGTCATTTGGTCGAGGATGACGTGTGGATAGTGAAGCACTGTTTACCAGTGTCATTTGGCCAAGGATGACGTGAGGATAGTGAAGCACTGTTTACCAGTGTCATTTGGTCGAGGATGACGTGTGGATAGTGAAGCACTGTTTACCAGTGTCATTTGGCCAAGGATGACGTGAGGATTATGAAGCACTGTTTACCAGTGTCATTTGGCCAAGGAGGACGTGTGGATAGTGAAGCACTGTTTACCAGTGTCATTTGGCTAAGGATGACCTGTGGATAGTGAAGCACTGTTCACCAGTGTCATTTGGCCAACTATGGCATGTGGATAGTGAAGCACTGTTTACCAGTGTCATTTGGCCAATTATGACGTGTGGATAGTGAAGCACTGTTTACCATTGTTTTTTGGCCAAGTATGACGTGTGGATAGTGAAGCACTGTTCACCAGTGTCATTTGGCCAAGGATGGCGTGTGGATAGTGTAGCACTGTTTACCAGTGTTTTTGCAACCATTACATCTCAGTATTTATAGAAATACACACCTGATTCAATATATGCGAACTTTAAAATGTAGACACTTATTTGATTTACAACTAACACGTCAATTATTTTCCGTTTATTGTTGAAATATATAACAACATTTCCAGAGTCAAGCCTTCCTTATTCAAATCCTTTTCATGTAAGAATTGTGCATTAAATATTCGGTGTAAACATAAACTTCACTAAAATAAGGTAGGGTGTAGTTGAAAGTATGACGTAGATAATATACAGGTGGGCCAGGAGAAATGGCTTACTCGATACTTTTTGAATACACATTTTAAAAAAAAACGTGGCAAATCTAATAACGTTTTACATTTAGTTCAATTACCTGTACACATAAAAAAAAAAACTAGCATTAACATGAACAGGGTCTTTGCATTCTTTCTTCTTTTTTACTTTCTTTTTGTATTGTCTTTTAAGCTCATACATAGGTGTGTCCCCATACACCCCATAATGTGGGCTACCAATTAGATCTAGTTCATAAGAAATTTTAATATTTAAAAAAAATTTTTTAATAAAAGATGTGTGGTTTAAAAGATATATAACTAAGGTAGTGGTTGATATGAATAATTGAAACACTAATTGAATTGAACAAGGGCAGATGTATAATAGTTAAAACATTAATTGCATTGAACAAGGGAAATTGTTTAATAGTTGAAACACTAATTGAATTGAACAAGGGCAATTGTACAAAAGTTGAAACACTAATTGAATTGAACAAGGGCAATTGTACAAAAGTTGAAACACTAATTCAATTGAACAAGGGCAATTGTACAAAAGTTGAAACACTAATTGAATTGAACAAGGGCAATTGTACAATAGTTGAAACACTAATTGAATTGAACAAGGACAATTTTATAATAGTTGAAACAATAATTGAGTTGAACAAGGGCAATTGTACAATAGTTGAAATAGATATTATATTGAAAGAGAGTTAGGATTTTATTTTTGTGTTTTTTATTTATTTTATTCACAAAATCTATGACATATGACCTTTGAACTCTGACACTGATGTGCTGCCATAAAATAGTATTCCAAAATCACTGTGTAAATGAATTTGTTTTAAGATATCAAAGGTTCAGTGTTAAATCTAATTACATATGTAGATCACTTGTTAATCGTGTACAAGGTTTACTTTTAGATGATGTCTTATGTTTAGCATATAATTTTGTTGAAACTTTAAATTCTGTTGTAAATATTTTTTTTTTTTTTTTTTAATGCTTGCAATAACAGATATGGTGCATGAGTTCTAGATTTTCTTTGGTCATTTTATTTAAGCATTGGGTGCGATCTTAGTTTTTTAAATATCCAAAATGGGGGAAACAAATTATTTTAATAAATGACATAAGCATAGAGCGAACTAATAATAATTTTCATTTGTTTTCTGTTTAATTCGACTTTTTCTTCTTATTTTCTTATATATTACAGACGCTCCTTTTATAAAGAAGATTACTGTGTCCTACGCACAGCCGTGGTTTGAGTTTAGTCCTGCATTTCTATTAGTGTTTTTAATGATGTTAAGCTACTGGTTCTCCTGGTTTGTTCCATTGCCCGGATGCCACTCGGGAAGAAAGAGTACTTATATGCATTTGTTCTCGCATAAGAGATAAGGAAAGCGTATTTGTCCTTATGTTTATCTGTGCATTGTAACAGGTTGTTATTGGGTTGTATTTCTAAGTTAGAATCGAATGCTTATGTACTATTACTACTTTCCCTAGTATGAACCTTGCAGCTCTTTTCTGAATTCGTTCTAATTTTTAATGTTCTCTTTAGTTGATATTCTAGTATAGGCCTAACTAATGTTCGTTAGCATTTTGGTTTTATATTCTTATTACATTTGTATTACATTTTGTTAGATTTTTTAATTACTTCATCAATATGTTGATTGCAAGATAAGTTATCATTAATTATTACTCCTAAGTACTTTGCATTTTTAGTTCGGGTTAGGTCTTTGCATTGAGTGAAGTAGTTTGTAATTATTTGTTATTTATTAAACTATTTCTCTCACTTTTTCTTTATCTTTCTTTCCCTCCTTTTTCTTTCGCTTTCGCTTTCTCTCTCATTCTATCGTTCACTCTTTTCTAAGTAACATTTCATTTTTTTAACTCTGTACTTTCTCTCTCTATATATAGTACTGCTACTAAAGAATAGAGTTTCATTTTCGTCTCTTCTCTCTATGTGTTGTCGTTCTCTTTCTCTCTCTCTCTCTAGCTCTCTCTCTCTTTCACACACACTTACACAAACTCACTATCTCATTGTCTCCCTACCCTTTGCTTTCTCTTTCTATCTCTCTTTCACACACACTTACACAAACTCACTATCTCATTGTCTCCCTACCCTTTGCTTTCTCTTTCTATCTCTCTTTCACACACACTTACACAAACTCACTATCTCATTGTCTCCCTACCCTTTGCTTTCTCTTTCTCTCTCTCTTTCACACACACTTACACAAATTCACTATCTCATTGTCTCCCTACCCTTTGCTTTCTCTTTCTCTCTCTCTCTCTAGCTCTCTCTCTGTCTATCTCCCAGTATAATGAAACTAGATTTGAATCCATTTGTTTTTTCTTGTCTTCCATTAAGATATTTCTAGTTGAACATTCTGAATCATACTAGTAATAACTTAAATACAATGTCAATACCTAAAACTCATTACAGCAAAGAAGGTCATGTGAGATGACACAATCTATTTTTACCAACAAGTATCACGTGACTAAACTGTCACTTCACATTCCAACAGACTCAGAATTACAATCGACCCTTTTTTGCTTTTTGTTTTTTGTTTCGTTTCTTCATTCGGCGAACATTGGTCACGCCCATTTTTTAATTGATCCAAAGTTTGAAACTAAATTATCCGGCACCAAACGTCTGGCGCAATTGATTTCCATATCCAGTTTTCTAACAAAGGACACTTACTCCCGCGGTGTATTCACTTAATAATAACACATCTATGGAAACCGACCCTTCACCTCCTTTCAAGCCCCCATGATGCCCCCCCCCCACATCACCCCTCCCCCATCACCACGCAACTAGTCTCTGGAGCGGAAATGTTCCTACGTCATTTCCTCTTGTTCCGCCGGGGGAATAGAAATAGCTGCCCTGTAGCTATAAGGAGAAGCCGCCCCTCCCCCAGACCACACAACAAACGCTATTGTTATTTTATCTTATATTCTATAGAAACAAAAACAAGACCGAACCATACTTGAGTCTAATTATAGTAACATTATGACAAAATAATGTCTTGACTAATTAAAGCAATCAAAGACAGCAATTTTAGGAGATATGTTTAGGAGATACATTAATTGTTTATTGCTATCTAACCACAGTATACTGTTAAAAGGCCCACAATTTGTTGTTGAATCACATTATACTGCTACCTTAATACAGTTTGTCGACGCTTGAACAATATTATATTTTTACTTTAATGTTAGTCAAGTAGCAACATAAATTGTTAAGGTAACAATATAGCCCAATTATCGACCAACTGTGTTAAACTGATTAATGGCCGACAATAATATAAGCCAAAATAATATCACATGGCTTGTTTCAATAACTGATACGGGCACTAAAGCTCATTGTGCCAATATATACTTAACCACCATGTAGGCTATAACTTAACCACCATGTATGCTATAACTTGACCACCATGTAGGCTATAACTTGACCAACATGTATACTATAACTTGACCACCATGTAGGCTATAACTTGACCAACATGTATACTTGACCACCATGTAGGCTATAACTTGACCAACATGTAAACTATAACTTGACCACCATGTAGGCTATAACTTGACCACCATGTAGGCTATAACTTAACCACCATGTAGGCTATAACTTGACGACCGTGTAGGCTATAACTTAACTACCATGTAGGCTATAACTTGACGACCGTGTAGGCTATAACTTAACCACATGTAGGCTATAACTTGACCACCACGTAAGATATAACTTGACCACCATGTAGGCTATAACTTGACGACAGTGTAGGCTATAACTTGACCACCATGTAGGCTATAACTTGACCACCATGTAGGCTATAACTTGACCACCATGTAGGCTATAACTTGACGACCGTGTAGGCTATAACTTAACCACCATGTAGGCTATAACTTGACGACCGTGTAGGCTATAACTTAACCACCATGTAGGCTATAACTTAACCACCATGTAGGCTATAACTTGACTACCATGTAGGCTATAACTTAACCACCATGTAGGCTATAACTTGACGACCGTGTAGGCTATAACTTGACCATTATGTAGGCTATAACTTGACCAACATGTATACTATAACTTGACCACCATGTAGGCTATAACTTGACCAACATGTATATTATAACTTGACCACCATGTAGGCTATAACTTTACCAACATGTATACTATAACTTAACCGCCATGTATACTATAACTTGACCACAATGTAGACTAAAACTTGACCACCAAGTAGGTTAAAACTTGACCAACATGTATACTATAACTTGACCACCATGTAGGTTATAACTTGACCATCATGGTTGCTCTAACTTGACAACCATGTAGGCTATAACTTGACCACCATGTAGGCTACAACTTGACCACCATGTAAGTTATAACTTGACCACCATGTAGGCTATAACTTGACCACCATGTAAGCTATAACTTGACCAGCATGTAGACTATAACTTGACCACCATGTAGACTATAACTTAACCACAATGTAGGCTATAACTTGACCACCAAGTAGACTATAACTTGACCACCACGTAGACTATAACTTGACCGCAATGTAGACTATAACTTGACCACAATGTAGGCTATAACTTGACCACCATGTAGACTATAACTTGACCACCATGTAGACTATAACTTGACCGCAATGTAGACTATAGCCTGACCACCATGTAAGCTATAACTTGACCACCATGTAGGCTATAACTTGACCACCATGTAGACTATAGCTTGACCACCATGTATACTATAATTTGACCACCATGTAGACTATAACTTGACCACCATGTAGACTATAACTTGACCACCATTTAGACTAAAACTTGACTACCATGTAGACTATAACCTGACTACCATATGGGCTATAATTTCACCACCATGTAGACTATAACATACTACCATGTAGGCTATAACATACCACCATGTTGGCTATAACTTGACCACCATGTAGACTATAACTTACCACCATGTAGACTATAACTTACCACCATATAGACTATAACTTGACCACCATGTAGGCTATAACTTGACCACCATGTAGGCTATAACTTGACCACCATGTAGGCTATAACTTGACGACCATGTAAGCTATAACTTAACCACCATGTAGGCTATAACTTGACGACCGTGTAGGCTATAACTTAACCACCATGTAGGCTATAACTTAACCACCATGTAGGCTATAACTTAACCACCATGTAGGCTATAACTTAACCACCATGTAGGCTATAACTTAACCACCATGTAGGCTATAACTTGACGACCGTGTAGGCTATAACTTGACCATTATGTAGGCTATAACTTGACAAACATGTATACTATAACTTGACCACCATGTAGGCTATAACTTGACCAACATGTATATTATAACTTGACCACCATGTAGGCTATAACTTGACCAACATGTATACTATAACTTAACCGCCATGTATACTATAACTTGACCACAATGTAGACTATAACTTGACCACCAAGTAGGTTAAAACTTGACCAACATGTATACTATAACTTGACCACCATATAGACTCTAACTTGAACACCATGTAGGTTATAACTTGACCATCATGGTTGCTCTAACTTGACAACCATGTTGGCTATAACTTGACCACCATGTAGGGTATAACTTGACCACCATGTAGGTTATAACTTGACCACCATGTAGGCTATAACTTGACCACCATGTAAGCTATAACTTGACCAGCATGTAGACTATAACTTGACCACCATGTAGACTATAACTTAACCACAATGTAGGCTATAACTTGACCACCAAGTAGACTATAACTTGACCACCACGTAGACTATAACTTGACCGCAATGTAGACTATAACTTGACCACAATGTAGGCTATAACTTGACCACCATGTATACTATAACTTGACCACCATGTAGACTATAACTTGACCGCAATGTAGACTATAGCCTGACCACCATGTAAACTATAACTTGACCACCATGTAGGCTATAACTTGACCACCATGTAGACTATAGCTTGACCACCAAGTATACTATAATTTGACCACCATGTAGACTATAACTTGACCACCATGTAGACTATAACTTGACCACCATGTAGACTATAACTTGACTACCATGTAGACTATAACCTGACTACCATATGGGCTATAATTTCACCACCATGTAGACTATAACATACTACCATGTAGGCTATAACATACCACCATGTTGGCTATAACTTGACCACCATGTAGACTATAACTTACCACCATGTAGACTATAACTTACCACCATATAGACTTTAACTTGACCACCATGTAGGCTATAACTTGACCACCATGTAGGCTATAACTTGACCACCATGTAGGCTATAACTTGACGACCGTGTAGGCTATAACTTAACCACCATGTAGGCTATAACTTGACGACCGTGTAGGCTATAACTTAACCACCATGTAGGCTATAACTTAACCACCATTTAGGCTATAACTTAACCACCATGTAGGCTATAACTTAACCACCATGTAGGCTATAACTTGACGACCGTGTAGGCTATAACTTGACCATTATGTAGGCTATAACTTGACCAACATGTATACTATAACTTGACCACCATGTAGGCTATAACTTGACCAACATGTATATTATAACTTGACCACCATGTAGGCTATAACTTGACCAACATGTATACTATAACTTAACCGCCATGTATACTATAACTTGACCACAATGTAGACTATAACTTGACCACCAAGTAGGTTAAAACTTGACCAACATGTATACTATAACTTGACCACCATATAGACTCTAACTTGAACACCATGTAGGTTATAACTTGACCATCATGGTTGCTCTAACTTGACAACCATGTTGGCTATAACTTGACCACCATGTAGGCTATAACTTGACCACCATGTAAGCTATAACTTGACCAGCATGTAGACTATAACTTGACCACCATGTAGACTATAACTTAACCACAATGTAGGCTATAACTTGACCACCAAGTAGACTATAACTTGACCACCATGTAGACTATAACTTGACCGCAATGTAGACTATAACTTGACCACAATGTAGGCTATAACTTGACCACCATGTAGACTATAACTTGACCACCATGTAGACTATAACTTGACCGCAATGTAGACTATAGCCTGACCACCATGTAAGCTATAACGTGACCACCATGTAGGCTATAACTTGACCACCATGTAGACTATAGCTTGACCACCATGTATACTATAATTTGACCACCATGTAGACTATAACTTGACCACCATGTAGACTATAACTTGACCACCATGTAGACTATAACTTGACTACCATGTAGACTATAACCTGACTACCATGTAGGCTATAACTTCACCACCATGTAGACTATAACATACTACCATGTAGGCTATAACATACCACCATGTTGGCTATAACTTGACCACCATGTAGACTATAACTTACCACCATGTAGACTATAACTTACCACCATGTAGACTATAACTTGACCACCATGTAGACTATAACTTACCACAATGTAGACTATAACTTTTATCATGTATACTAGAACTTACCACCATGTAGGCTACATGTACTTGTATAACAACAAGGAAGGCAATCTGTTGGCCGTGGCAAGCTTTACTACCAGGAAACCTAAATAATTGTCATTGAATCATGGACATCAGGAAGGCTAGTTGCAGCAACAAGACACGTGACACTGTAGACGTTTGGCAAGTCAGGTAGTCTGGCCTCCTCTAGACTTTGTCTATTGTGTGATACCTGTCTAAATAATCACAGGCTGCGTAGTTGACTGCATTAACTTTATACAGTGAATACATTGACTTGACTTCTAGATATTACAATATACAAAGTATACACTTCATTGACCTTCTAGATATTACAGTATACAGAGTATACACTCAATTGACCTTTTAGATATTACAGTATACAGAGTATACACTTCATTGACCTTCTAGATATTACAATATACAAAGTATACACTTTATTGACCTTCTAGATATTACAATATACAGAGTATACACTTCATTGACCTTCTAGATATTACAATATACAAAGTATACACTTCATTGACCTTCTAGATATTACAATATACAAAGTATACACTTCATTTACCTTCTAGATATTACAATATACAAAGTATACACTTCATTGACCTTCTAGATATTACAGTATACAGAGTATACACTCAATTGACCTTTTAGATATTACAGTATACAGAGTATACACTTCATTGACCTTCTAGATATTACAATATACAAAGTATACACTTTATTGACCTTCTAGATATTACAATATACAAAGTATACACTTCATTGACCTTCTAGATATTACAGTATACAGAGTATACAATCAATTGACCTTTTAGATATTACAGTATACAGAGTATACACTTAATTGACCTTCTAGATATTACAATATACAAAGTATACACTTCATTGACCTTCTAGATATTACAATATACAAAGTATACACTTCATTGACCTTTTAGATATTACAATATACAAAGTATACACTTCATTGACCTTCTAGATATTACAATATACAAAGTATACACTTAATTGACCTTCTAGATATTACAATATACAAAGTATACACTTCATTGACCTTCTAGATATTACAATATACAAAGTATACACTTCATTGACCTTCTAGATATTACAATATACAAAGTATACACTTCATTGACCTTTTAGATATTACAGTATACAGAGTATACACTCAATTGACCTTTTAGATATTACAGTATACAGAGTATACACTCAATTGACCTTTTAGATATTACAGTATACAGAGTATACACTCAATTGACCTTTTAGATATTACAGTATACAGAGTATACACTTCATTGACCTTTTAGATATTACAGTATACAGAGTATACACTCAATTGACCTTTTAGATATTACAGTATACAGAGTATACACTAAATTGACCTTCTAGATATTACATTACGTAGAGAATACACTCAATTGACCTTTTAGATATTACATTACGTAGAGAATACACTCAATTGACCTTTTAGATATTACATTACGTAGAGAATACACTAAATTGACCTTTTATATATTACATTACGTAGAGAATACACTCAATTGACATTTTAGATATTACATTACGTAGAGAATACACTAAATTGACCTTTTATATATTACATTACGTAGAGAATACACTAAATTGACCTTTTAGATATTACATTACGTAGAGAATACACTCAATTGACCTTTTATATATTACATTACGTAGAGAATACACTAAATTGACCTTCTAGATATTACATTACGTAGAGAATACACTCAATTGACCTTTTATATATTACATTACGTAGAGAATACACTAAATTGACCTTTTAGATATTACATTACGTAGAGAATACACTCAATTGACCTTTTATATATTACATTACGTAGAGAATACACTCAATTGACCTTCTAGATATTACATTACGTAGAGAATACACTCAATTGACATTCTAGATATTACATAACGTAGAGAATACACTCAATTGACCTTTTATATATTACATTACGTAGAGAATACACTCAATTGACCTTTTATATATTACATTACGTAGAGAATACACTCAAGTGACCTTTTATATATTACATTACGTAGAGAATACACTCAATTGACCTTTTATATATTACATTACGTAGAGAATACACTAAATTGACCTTCTAGATATTACAGTATACAGAGAATACACTCAATTGACCTTCTAGATATTACATTACGTAGAGAATACACTAAATTGACCTTTTAGATATTACATTACGTAGAGAATACACTCAATTGACCTTCTAGATATTACATTACGTAGAGAATACACTCAATTGACCTTCTAGATATTACATTACGTAGAGAATACACTAAATTGACCTTTTATATATTACAATACGTAGAGAATACACTAAATTGACCTTTTAGATATTACATTACGTAGAGAATACACTCAATTGACCTTTTATATATTACATTACGTAGAGTATACACTCAATTGACCTTTTATATATTACATTACGTAGAGAATACACTCAATTGACCTTTTATATATTACATTACGTAGAGAATACACTCAATTGACCTTTTATATATTACATTACGTAGAGAATACACTAAATTGACCTTTTATATATTACATTACGTAGAGAATACACTAAATTGACCTTTTAGATATTACATTACGTAGAGAATACACTAAATTGACCTTTTATATATTACATTACGTAGAGAATACACTAAATTGACCTTTTAGATATTACATTTCGTAGAGAATACACTAAATTGACCTTTTATATATTACATTACGTAGAGAATACACTAAATTGACCTTTTATATATTACATTACGTAGAGAATACACTAAATTGACCTTTTATATATTACATTACGTAGAGAATACACTAAATTGACCTATTAGATATTACATTACGTAGAGAATACACTAAATTGACCTTTTAGATATTACATTACGTAGAGAATACACTCAATTGACCTTTTATATATTACATTACGTAGAGAATACACTAAATTGACCTTTTATATATTACATTACGTAGAGAATACACTAAATTGACCTTTTATATATTACATTACGTAGAGAATACACTAAATTGACCTTTTAGATATTACATTTTGTAGAGAATACACTAAATTGACCTTTTATATATTACATTACGTAGAGAATACACTAAATTGACCTTTTAGATATTACATTTCGTAGAGAATACACTAAATTGACCTTTTATATATTACATTACGTAGAGAATACACTAAATTGACCTTTTATATATTACATTACGTAGAGAATACACTAAATTGACCTTTTATATATTACATTACGTAGAGAATACACTAAATTGACCTTTTAGATATTACATTACGTAGAGAATACACTAAATTGACCTTTTAGATATTACATTACGTAGAGAATACACTAAATTGACCTTTTAGATATTACATTACGTAGAGAATACACTAAATTGACCTTTTATATATTACATTACGTAGAGAATACACTAAATTGACCTTTTAGATATTACATTTCGTAGAGAATACACTAAATTGACCTTTTATATATTACATTACGTAGAGAATACACTAAATTGACCTTTTATATATTACATTACGTAGAGAATACACTAAATTGACCTTTTATATATTACATTACGTAGAGAATACACTAAATTGACCTTTTAGATATTACATTACGTAGAGAATACACTCAATTGACCTTTTATATATTACATTACGTAGAGAATACACTCAATTGACCTTCTAGATATTACATTACGTAGAGAATACACTCAATTGACATTCTAGATATTACATAACGTAGAGAATACACTCAATTGACCTTTTATATATTACATTATGTAGAGAATACACTCAATTGACCTTTTATATATTACATTACGTAGAGAATACACTCAAGTGACCTTTTATATATTACATTACGTAGAGAATACACTCAATTGACCTTTTATATATTACATTACGTAGAGAATACACTAAATTGACCTTCTAGATATTACAGTATACAGAGAATACACTCAATTGACCTTCTAGATATTACATTACGTAGAGAATACACTAAATTGACCTTTTAGATATTACATTACGTAGAGAATACACTCAATTGACCTTCTAGATATTACATTAGGTAGAGAATACACTCAATTGACCTTCTAGATATTACATTACGTAGAGAATACACTAAATTGACCTTTTATATATTACAATACGTAGAGAATACACTAAATTGACCTTTTAGATATTACATTACGTAGAGAATACACTCAATTGACCTTTTATATATTACATTACGTAGAGTATACACTCAATTGACCTTTTATATATTACATTACGTAGAGAATACACTCAATTGACCTTTTATATATTACATTACGTAGAGAATACACTCAATTGACCTTTTATATATTACATTACGTAGAGAATACACTAAATTGACCTTTTATATATTACATTACGTAGAGAATACACTAAATTGACCTTTTAGATATTACATTACGTAGAGAATACACTAAATTGACCTTTTATATATTACATTACGTAGAGAATACACTAAATTGACCTTTTAGATATTACATTTCGTAGAGAATACACTAAATTGACCTTTTATATATTACATTACGTAGAGAATACACTAAATTGACCTTTTATATATTACATTACGTAGAGAATACACTAAATTGACCTTTTATATATTACATTACGTAGAGAATACACTAAATTGACCTATTAGATATTACATTACGTAGAGAATACACTAAATTGACCTTTTAGATATTACATTACGTAGAGAATACACTCAATTGACCTTTTATATATTACATTACGTAGAGAATACACTAAATTGACCTTTTATATATTACATTACGTAGAGAATACACTAAATTGACCTTTTATATATTACATTACGTAGAGAATACACTAAATTGACCTTTTAGATATTACATTTCGTAGAGAATACACTAAATTGACCTTTTATATATTACATTACGTAGAGAATACACTAAATTGACCTTTTAGATATTACATTTCGTAGAGAATACACTAAATTGACCTTTTATATATTACATTACGTAGAGAATACACTAAATTGACCTTTTAGATATTACATTACGTAGAGAATACACTAAATTGACCTTTTATATATTACATTACGTAGAGAATACACTAAATTGACCTTTTAGATATTACATTACGTAGAGAATACACTAAATTGACCTTTTAGATATTACATTACGTAGAGAATACACTAAATTGACCTTTTAGATATTACATTACGTAGAGAATACACTAAATTGACCTTTTATATATTACATTACGTAGAGAATACACTAAATTGACCTTTTAGATATTACATTTCGTAGAGAATACACTAAATTGACCTTTTATATATTACATTACGTAGAGAATACAGTAAATTGACCTTTTATATATTACATTACGTAGAGAATACACTAAATTGACCTTTTATATATTACATTACGTAGAGAATACACTAAATTGACCTTTTAGATATTACATTTCGTAGAGAATACACTAAATTGACCTTTTATATATTACATTACGTAGAGAATACACTAAATTGACCTTTTATATATTACATTACGTAGAGAATACACTAAATTGACCTTTTATATATTACATTACGTAGAGAATACACTAAATTGACCTTTTATATATTACATTACGTAGAGAATACACTAAATTGACCTTTTAGATATTACATTACGTAGAGAATACACTAAATTGACCTTTTATATATTACATTACGTAGAGAATACACTAAATTGACCTTTTATATATTACATTACGTAGAGAATACACTAAATTGACCTTTTATATATTACATTACGTAGAGAATACACTAAATTGACCTTTTATATATTACATTACGTAGAGAATACACTAAATTGACCTTTTATATATTACATTACGTAGAGAATACACTAAATTGACACTGAGTGAAGTTTTAGAAAATCAAAGGTACAGTCTGGAAGAAAAACAACTAACAAGTAAGTGATGAAGATTAAAACCTAACCTCACACAAGAAATGTTTTCACAAAACCACCAATTCTCTGTTCTAAAGAAGCAGTTTGTGGTTGTTTGGGGGGGGGGGTGCGGGGCGGGGCATTGATGCGGTAACTCTAATGTAAAGCAGACCAAAAAAAAATGGAAATTTAGTATTTTGAAGATAAATTAAAGAAATTGTTGGCTGCCGTCTGGTAGAATCATTACTTCCCCTTTAGTTTTCTTGCCCGCCTTCCTTATCTCCCTTTACGCTCTTCCTCTGCAACATAAAAAAAAAGTTAAAAAAAAAGAGTGGAATTAAAACACCAACTGGAGTAAAGTGTAAAACGTGTGAATTAAAAGAAACGTTTGAATTGAAAACATAGTTCATGTAAACTGACAAACATCATTATCTACAGCTAGTAGTTACACACTTGGACTTTGCATCCATCAAAAAACACCAGACTTTGTATAAAGAGTCTACAAGACACAGTAGATGCATCTATCAATAAAAACCAGACTTTCTATAAAGAGTCTACAAGACACAATAGAGGCATCTATCAATAAAAACCAGACTTTCTATAAAGACTCTACAAGATACAGTTGATGCATCTATTAATGAAACACAAGACTTTCAATAAAGAGTCTACCAGACACAGTTGATGCATCTATCAATAAACACCAGACTTTCTATAAAGAGTCTACAAGACACAGTAGATGCATCTATCAATAAACACCAGACTTTCTACAAAGAGTCTACAAGACACAGTGGGTGCATCTATCAATAAACACAAGACTTTCTATAAAGAGTCTACAAGACACAGTAGTTGCATCTATCAATAAACACAAGACTTTCTATAAAGAGTCTACAAGACACAATTAATGCATCTATCAAAAAACACCAGACTTTCTATAAAGAGTCTACAAGACATAGCATTTATCAACACTCACCAGACTTTCTATAAACAGTCTACAAGACACAATAGATGCATCTATCAATAAAACACCAGACTTTCTATAAATAGTCTACAAGACACAGTAGATGCATCTTTCAATAAAAAACCAGACTTTCTATAAAGAGTCTACAAGACAAAGTAGATGCATCTATCAATAAAAACCAGACTTTCTATAAAGACTCTACAAGATACAGTTGATGCATCTATTAAAAAAACACCAAACTTTCAATAAAGAGTCTACAAGACACAGATGATGCATCTATCAATAAAACACCAGACTTTCTATAAAGAGTCTACCAGACACAGTAGATGCATCTATCAATAAACACCAAACTTTCTACAAAGAGTCTACAAGACACAGTTGATGCATCTATCAATAAAAACCAGACTGTCTATAAAGAGTCTACAAGACACAGTTGATGCATCTATCAATAAACACCAGACTTTCTGTAAAGAGTCTACAAGACACAGTAGATGCATCTATCAATAAACACCAGACTTTCTACAAAGAGTCTACAAGACACTGTGGGTGCATATATCAATAAACACAAGACTTTCTATAAAGAGTCTACTAGACACAGTAGATGCATCTATCAATAAACACAAGACTTTCTATAAAGAGTCTACAAGACACAATAAATGCATCTATCAAAAAACACCAGACTTTCTACAAAGAGTCTACAAGACACAGTGGGTGCATCTATCAATAAACACAAGACTTTCTATAAAGAGTCTACTAGACACAGTAGATGCATCTATCAATAAACACAAGACTTTCTATAAAGAGTCTACAAGACATAGCATTTATCAACACTCACCAGACTTTCTATAAAGTCTACAAGACGCAGTAGATGCATCTATCAATAAACAAAAGACTTTCTATAAAGAGTCTACTAGACACAGTAGATGCATCTATCAATAAAACACCAGACTTTCTATAAACAGTCTACAAGACACAGTAGATGCATCTATCAATAAAACACCAGACTTTCTATAAACAGTCTACAAGACACAGTAGATGCATCTTTCAATAAAACACCAGACTTTCTATAAAGAGTCTACAAGACACAGTAGATGCATCTATCAATAAACACCAGACTTTCTATACAGAGTCTACAAGACACAGTAGATGCATCTATCAATAAACACCAGACTTTCTATAAAGAGTCTACAAGACACAGTAGATGCATCTATCAATAAAACACCAGACTTTCTATAAAGAGTCTACAAGACATATCATTTATCAACACTCACCAGACTTTCTATAAAGTCTACAAGACGCAGTAGATGCATCTATCATTAAACACAAGACTTTCTATAAAGAGTCTACAAGACACAGTTGATGCATCTATCAATAAACACCATACTTTCTATAAAGAGTCTACAAGACACAGTTGATGCATCTATCAATAAACACCAGACTTTCTACAAAGAGTCTACAAGACACAGTAGATGCATCTATCAATAAAAACCAGACTTTCTATAAAGAGTCTACAAGACACAGTTGATGCATCTATCAATAAACACCAGACTTTCTACAAAGAGTCTACAAGACACAGTAGATGCATCTATCAATAAAAACCAGACTTTCTATAAAGAGTCTACAAGACACAGTTCATGCATCTATCAATAAACACCAGACTTTCTACAAAGAGTCTACAAAACACAGTAGATGCAACTATCAATGAAACACCAGACTTTTTATAAAGAGTCTACAAGACACAGCATTTATTAACACATACCAGACTTTCTATAAAGAGTCTACAAGACACAGTAGATGCATATGTCAATAAACAGAAGACTTTCTATAAAGAATCTACAAGACAGAGTTGATGCATCTATTAATAAACACCAGACTTTGTATAAAGAGTCTACAAGACACAGTAGATGCCTCTATCAATAAACACCAGACTTTGTATACATAGTCTACAAGACACAGTAGATGCACCTATCAACACACCCTGGATGCGTCAAGACACAATAGATGCACCTATCAACACACCCTGGATGCGCCAAGAAACAGTAGATGCACCTATCAACACACACTGGATGCGTCAAGACACAGTAGATGCACCTATCAACACACCCTGGATGCGTCAAGACACAGTAGATGCACCTATAAACACACCCTGGATGTGCCAAGACACAGTAGATGCACCTATCAACACACCCTGGATGCGTCAAGACACAGTAGATGCACCTATCATTACACCCTGGATGCGTCAAGACACAGTAGATGCACCTATAAACACACCCTGGATGCGTCAAGACACAGTAGATGCATCTATCAACACATACACACACCCTGGATGCGTCAAGACACAGTCGATGCATCTATCAACACACACACCCTGGATGCGTCAAGACACAGTAGATGCATCTATCAACACACACACCCTGGATGAGTCAAGACACAGTAGATGCACCTATCAACACACACACACCCTGGATGAGTCAAGACACAGTAGATGCATCTATCAACACACACACACACCCTGGATGCGTCAAGACACAGTCGATGCATCTATCAACACACACACCCTGGATGCGTCAAGACACAGTAGATGCATCTATCAACACACACACCCTGGATGAGTCAAGACACAGTAGATGCACCTATCAACACACACACACCCTGGATGCGTCAAGACACAGTCGATGCATCTATCAACACACACACCCTGGATGCGTCAAGACACAGTAGATGCATCTATCAACACACACACCCTTGATGAGTCAAGACACAGTAGATGCACCTATCAACACACACACCCTGGATGAGTCAAGACACAGTAGATGCATCTATCAACACACACACCCTGGATGAGTCAAGACACAGTCGATGCATCTATCAACACACACACCCTGGATGAGTCAAGACACAGTAGATGCATCTATCAACACACACACCCTGGATGAGTCAAGACACAGTAGATGCACCTATCAACACACCCTGGATGCGTCAAGACACAGTAGATGCACCTATCAACACACCTTGGATGCGTCAAGACACAGTAGATGCACCTATAAACACACCCTGGATGTGCCAAGACACAGTAGATGCACCTATCAACACACCCTGGATGCGTCAAGACACAGTAGATGCACCTATCAACACACCCTGGATGTGTCAAGACACAGTAGATGCACCTATAAACACACCCTAGATGCGTCAAGACACAGTAGATGCATCTATCAACACACACACACACCCTGGATGCGTCAAGACACAGTCGATGCATCTATCAACACACACACCCTGGATGCGTCAAGACACAGTAGATGCATCTATCAACACACACACCCTGGATGAGTCAAGACACAGTAGATGCACCTATCAACACACACACACCCTGGATGAGTCAAAACACAGTAGATGCAACTATCAACACACACACCCTGGATGAGTCAAGACACAGTAGATGCATCTATCAACACACACACCCTGGATTAGACAAGACACAGTAGATGCACCTATCAACACACCCTGGATGCGTCAAGACACAGTAGATGCATCTATCAACACACCCTGGATGCGTCAAGACACAGTAGATGCACCTATAAACACACCCTGGATGCGTCAAGACACAGTAGATGCATCTATCAACACACACACACACACCCTGGATGCGTCAAGACACAGTCGATGCATCTATCAACACACACACCCTGGATGCGTCAAGACACAGTAGATGCATCTATCAACACACACACCCTGGATGAGTCAAGACACAGTAGATGCACCTATCAACACACACACACCCTGGATGAGTCAAGACACAGTAGATGCATCTATCAACACACACACACTGGATGAGTCAAGACACAGTCGATGCATCTATCAACACACACACCCTGGATGAGTCAAGACACAGTAGATGCATCTATCAACACACACACCCTGGATGAGTCAAGACACAGTAGATGCACCTATCAACACACCCTGGATGCGTCAAGACACAGTAGATGCACCTATCAACACACACACCCTGGATGAGTCAAGACACAGTAGATGCACCTATCAACACACCCTGGATGCGTCAAGACACAGTAGATGCACCTATCAACACACACACCCTGGATGAGTCAAGACACAGTAGATGCACCTATCAACACACCATGGATGTGTCAAGACACAGTAGATGCACCTATCAACACACCCTGGATGCGTCAAGACACAGTAGATGCACCTATCAACACACCCTGGATGCGTCAAGACACAGTAGATGCACCTATCAACACACCCTGGATGCGTCAAGACACAGTAGATGCACCTATCAACACACCCTGGATGCGTCAAGACACAATAGATGCACCTATCAACACACCCTGGATGCGTCAAGAACACCAGCAACAAATTCTCTCTGACCTGACACTTTATCTTCCATCACCTACATTAAAAAAATAATATTCTATTTCCCTCCGTCTGCCCGCTCTGATCTGACGTCAGACCTGTGGGAAACTGAGATTACTTTATCATGCAGACACCCTGCCCAGAACGTAGAGCTAATGTACCCAGAGGTCATCACTAGAACTGGCAGAACTTGGATTACTTTTTCTTACGTTAGTTTGTTTAAAAAAAAAAATATATATATATATATTTACGTTTGATATCAAGTTATAGTGCTAAGTTGTGGTTTTTTTTATTTCTAGCTATAAAAAATTGTATTTATTTATTTTTGCCTTGTTTTTTTTATTTGTAATTTATTTCTATATTTTGGAAGTCATCTCATACACATTAGTAGAAAATCTTCAGATTACAAAGTGTTTAATCTATGAAGATGGCAGCTATGTGTTGTCTGCTACGCCGTGGTAAACAGGCTAATCCAATCAGTTGTAGGTGTTAATGTTGACAACAGCATGGTTTAATACAGCAAAAAAAAAAGGAAATTAAAATGTATCTTACAAATTAAAAAACATGTTAAGAAAGCTCTTTGAAAATAATGTCCCGGTTACTTCATTGTTTCCTTGTTATTTTCAAATGTAGCCAATCCTAACCTTCCTGTAGTCGACATTTCATTAGTCACAACAAATTGTTTTGAAATGTTTCTCTGTTGACCTTCTTTCAGATTCCCTACTTGTTGTTGTTATGTAAATCAATTGAGTAGAAATTAGCATTCAATCAAATCAACATTAAATTAGGTTGACCTGGTGTCCTGTTTACTCTGTCATTAGTGCAACGCGTTAGATCATAATTTACACAAGTTTTAAAATTTTCCGAAATTGTTTTTATCTTAGATTTTATTAGGGCAATGACACACACCACTCTCTTTTAATATATCATTAGGGCAATGACACACACTACCCTCTTCTAATAAAACATTAGAGCAATAGCACACACTACCCTCTTTTAATATAACATTAGGGCAATGACACACACTACCCTCTTCTAATATAACATTAGGGTAATGACACACACTACCCTCTTTTAATATAACATTAGGGCAATGACACACACTACCCTCTTCTAATATAACATTAGGGCAATGACACATACTACCCTCATTTAATATAACATTAGGGCAATGACACACACTACCCTCATTTAATATAACATTAGGACAATGACACACACTATCCTCATTTAATATAACATTAGGTCAATGACACACACTACCCTCATTTAATATAACATTAAGGCAATGACACACACTACACTCATTTAATATAACATTAGGGCAATGACACACACTACCTTCTTCTAATATAACATTAGGGCAATGACACACACTACCCTCATTTAATATAACATTAGGGCAATCACACACACTACTCTCATTTAATATAACATTAGGGCAATGACACACACTACCCTCTTTTAATATAACATTAGGACAATGACACACGCTACCCTCTTTTAATATAACATTAGGGCAATGACACACACTACCCTCATTTAATATAACATTAGGGCCATGACACGCACTACACTCATTTAATATAATATTAGGGCAATGACACATACTACCCTCATTTAATATAACATTAGGGCAATGACACACACTACCCTCATTTAATATAACATTAGGGCAATGAGACACTGTACCCTCATTTAATATAACATTAGGGCAATGACACACACTACCCTCATTTAATATAACATTAGGGCAATGACACACACTACCCTCATTTAATATAACATTAGGGCAATGACACACACTACCATCTTTTAATATAACATTAGGGCAATGACACACACTACCCTCATTTAATATAACATTAGGGCAATGACACACACTACCGTCATTTAATATAATATTAGGGCAATGACACACACTACCCTCATTTAATATAACATTAGGGCAATGACACACACTACCCCTTGTTTAATATAACATTACGGCAATGACACACACTACCCTTATTTAATATAACATTAGGGCAATGACACATACTACCCTCATTTAATATAACATTAGGGCAATGACACACACTACCCTCATTTAATATAACAAATCGGGCAATGACACATACTACCCTCATTCAATATAACATTAGGGCAATGACACATACTACCCTCCTTTAATATAACATTAGGGCCATGACACACACTACCCTCATTCAATATAACATTAGGGCAATGACACATACTACCCTCATTTAATATAACATTAGGGCAATGACACACACTATCCTCATTTAATATAACATTAGGGCAATGACACACACTACCCTCATTTAATATAACATTAGGGCAATGACACACACTACCCTCATTTAATATAACATTAGGGCAATGACACACACTACCCTCATTTAATATAACATTAGGGCAATGACACACACTACCCTCTTTTAATATAACATTAGGGCAATGACACACACTACCCTCATTTAATATAACATTAGGGCAATGACACACACTACCCTCATTTAATATAACATTAGGGCAATGACACACACTACCCTCATTTAATATAACATTAGGGCAATGACACACACTACCCTGATTTAATATAACATTAGGGCAATGACACACACTACCCACTTTTAATATAACATTAGGGCAATGACACACACCACACACTATCCTCATTTAATATAACATTAGGGCAATGACACACACTACCCTCTTTTCATATAACATTAGGGCAATGACACACACTACCCTCATTTAATATAATATTAGGGCAATGACACACACTACCCTCATTTAATATAACATAGAAACAGTGTTTATGTATATTTAATCCTTCGTATAAAGTGGTCATTATATATATATCAGTGTTTGTGAACGAATATATATATCAAAGTGAGTGAACGAATATATATATCAGTGTTAGTGAACGAATATATATATCAAAGTTAGTGAACGAATATATATATCAGTGTTAGTGAACGAATATATATATCAAAGTTAGTGAACGAATATATATATCAGTGTTAGTGAACGAATATATATATATCAGTGTTAGTGAACGAATATATATATCAGTGTTAGTGAACGAATATATATATCAGTGTTAGTGAACGAATATATATATCAGTGTTAGTGAACGAATATATATATCAGTGTTAGTGAACGAATATATATATCAGTGTTAGTGAACGAATATATATATATATATCAGTGTTAGTGAACGAATATATAAATATCAGTGTTAGTGAACGAATATATATATATATCAGTGTTAGTGAACGAATATATATATCAGTGTTAGTGAACGAATATATATATCAGTGTTAGTGAACGAATATATATATCAGTGTTAGTGAACGAATAATTCCTACCAGTAGGGACAAAGTCAAAATGCTAAAGCCACTGCAAACAAAATTTGGATCTCTTCCCTCTGCCATATTGGTTTTATTTTTCCCTAGTATATAATATGAGCGTTTAGTGTGCCTTAATTATCATTATATTTTATAAGAGAATTAGACCCTAATGGAGAAAGTTTATCATTTTGTTTTATGTGAGATCTTGCCACTAGTGTACCTACATCGTCATTAGCATGCAAACAGTTAAAAACAAGATTTGTTTGTTAAACTTACGTTCAATAGGTGATTTTAATAACCGCATTTATCTGACTTATTTTTTAAGGATGGACCGTATATTAGATTTACCCCTTTCCTTGAACGCAGAATCGGCATGACCTTCACCTAGCAGAAAGGGCGGAGCAAGACGTTAGGTTTACTGTCGTGAACTCGTGATGTCATTAGATTAGCGTCTCTAGTATATATAGTAAACAAGACAGATGTTCTACGTCATTGAGATGAATAGATAAACTGTTCTTTCCTTCACAAACTACTCATAAATGATTGGAATACGTTTGAATACAAGTTAAACATTATAAGTAAAGTACCCTTCGGACAAACTGATCTTGGGGCTGGTGAAGCAGCGTTCATCAGTCTCTGTGGCCACGGCTTACGAGGAGATGTGTGGCCAGAACAATGACCAACCGCCTTTACTTTTCCACAACTTAAGTCAGGTACCCATCAGAGCTGGGTAGACTCACTGTCACCCTAAAATCCCGGAAAAAAGTCCTAGTCTGCACCAGAATTGTAAAGTATAACATTATAACATATTGTATTGTTGTTGTAAACAAGTAAAACATTAAAAATGGCGTATTGTTGTTATAACAAAGTATAACATTGTAACATGGCATATTGTTGTTATAACAAAGTGTAACGTTGTAACATTGCATATTGTTGTTATAACCAAGTTTAACATTATAACATGTCATATTGTTGTTATAACCAAGTTTAACATTATAACATGTCATATTGTTGTTATAACCAAGTTTAACATTATAACATGTCATATTGTTGTTATAACCAAGTATAACATTATAACATATCATATTGTTGTTATAACAAAGTTTAACATTATAACATGTCATATTGTTGTTATAACCAAGTATAACATTATAATATGTCATATTGTTGTTATAACCAAGTATAACATTATAATATGTCTAGGTCATACAATATAAGATAAGATAAGATAAGATTGCTTTATTGATCCAAATGAATGGAAAATTGACTTGATTACATAAATTCCGTCTTTCAGCATACCTAAAACAATATTAAAGAACCATTTGTACTCAAACACAATAGACATTCACGCATACTATCATACCATTTATCATACAAATACATTTATCATGTTGTACTAAAATTGTAATAGCATCGTTTTGTAGGAGAATTAATGCAGGAATGTTGTTGAAGTCATTCATACACATTCAATGGGAAATTATTGCAGGTCAATTGACACACACATAGACACACACACAGACACACAGAGACACTCACAGTCAATCACCGATACATACAACACAAACACACACACAGACACACACACACCGACACACACCGACACACAAAGACACACACAAACACACACAGACACGTACAGACACACATAGACACATACAAAATAAATACAAACACATAGACACACACAGACACACACACCCACACACACCGACACACAAGGACACACACAAACACATACAGACACTTACAGACACACATAGACACATACAAAATAAATACAAACACACAGACACACACAGACACGCATAGACACACACAGACACACAAGGACACATACAGGCACGTATAGACACACACAGACACACACAAACACATACAACACAAATACACACACACAGAGACACACACAGACAAAACACAGACACACACAGACACATACAACCCAAATACACACCTACAAAGACATACACATAGACACACATACATCAGACAGATACACTCAGACACACACATATACACACAGAAACGTGCATACACCGACACACACAGACACATACAACACAAATACACACACACACAGACACACATACACACTTATGGATAGTTTTCCAATTCAGTGCATACAAAATTATGGATTTAACAAACTATCTTTTTTTCTTAGTGATGTCTTTGTGGAAGGGTTAATTACTTGAGACCTCTGAAAGAAATGATTGAACGTGTAATATTACATTCACACTCACTCACACACACACACGCACACACACACACACTCACACACCCACACACATACACACACTAATCTTAACCTCTATGAAATACAGGGTGATAGTGACCTAACCATGACCTATTTGTTCCTTACAAAAGTTCTATGCGGAAATGAGTTCATCCATGTCTTTTATCTCCTTTCCGTCAGCCAGATTCAATTCCTGGATTATGTAGAGAGCCGAAGGAGGGGGGGGAGGGTGGAGTGATTCAGGGCAGACAATCATAATCACACATGTTATGTACTGATTAGATCCATTATAACAACAACCACACCACGGGCTAAATGTATGATTGACATTTGTATTGACGTCATTATGTACCTTCACATCCTGTATAGAGATTTGTTTCTAGTCAATGAAGCGTAACCAATAGGAGTTTTGTAAGTCTTTAGAGATAACCAGAACTTCCCGGAGCATGACATATTTGAACAAACGAGAAAGAAAAGAAATTTGAATGTTGATTGGTTCAAATAGAGTACACTTGTAACTTAATTAAAATGTATTGGTTTAAATAGAGTTTTACATTTTCAAAATGTTTTATTAGTACAGACAAAAAGACCTAATTTATTGGTAAATGCGGCATGACAATTAGTGACATAAGCCATTGGTAAATGCCCCATGGAGGATACTGACATAATCCATTGGTAAATGCTTCATGGCGGATAGTGACATAATCCATTGGTAATTGCCCCATGGCGGATACTGACATAATCCATTGGTAATTGCCCCAAGGAGGATACTGACATAAACCATTGGTAAATGCCCCATGGCGGATAGTGAAATAATCCATTGGAATGCGCCATGACCGAGAAGTTTACAATTTAATTAAAATAAGATTGCGGTTTGAATTTTGTCTTTGAATAAATTAACTTAGTCTCTAGACTACATATTACCAATGATTGAATGGTTATGCTAATGTTAGCATTAAATGTTTGTTATAATTGCAACCATCAATTAAAAACTTGAGTTTAATGCTCATGGTGACAAACTGAAAGGTTTAAAAGCTTGAAAGATGACACAAAATGCTTTGAGTTCCATTCGGTGATTGTAATATCAGAACTGTCTGAAATGTATGCCTTGAATATTTGTTTATAGACTGTAGTGGTGGAAAGATTTCAGGATTCTCTGAAATGACATGTATATGTCAAATGTTTATTTACAGAACGATATATAAATGTGTCGAGTTTGTTTTGTATTCATCATGGTATGAATAAATATCCCCAAGGATCTAAATTCCAAGCATACACATTTTTTTGGAATTCAAATTCACTAACAGTATTTACAAGAAATGAATGTTTAGAAAAAGGAGAGTTGCTAGCCAAAGCGTTTATTATACAAAATAAATACCATTAAAACTAAACATTACATTTTACAGAACAGGTCAAACTATACTTTATGCAGAACTTGTTATTGTCCGAGTAGGGAAACACTTACATTTTACCCCTCCAATGATGGACTAGCTCCAGCCGCGATTCTCCCCGCTATTTAAAGGCCTGGGCGCGCAGAAAAGTCAGTTCTTCTGGTGACGTTGGTGTAAACCTATCTCATGTTATATGTATATATAATAATATATATGTATATTCTCGATGCTGTACATAGATTTTACAATTAATTTATACATATTACATTAAATATTTATTCAATGAAACTACTTGGCATTATTTAATACAAGCTACATTGCCCGGCGTTGCCCGGGTGAAAAACAACAGGACTGTATAAGGTGCAGATAAAAATTGTATAAACTACAATTAAAAGAAAGCTATAAATCTAATATTTATATTGTTTTTTTTTTCTGAAGACTTTTAGGGGAGTAATTTAAAATAAATAGCCTATTGTAATAGGGTAAAAAATAGGCAGGTATTTTTATTTAACAAAAATCTAAATTGCCCATAGATTTACAATTTCTTTTGTGTTTCAAAGTTGGAAAAAAAAATTATGAAATAAAAAGGTATAGTCTAACTGGAGAATCGAACACGTGTCAGACGCATAGCAGTCCGGTACGTTAACTACTGAGCTAGCGAAGACACATGTCAAGTGGGAAAAATTATTAGACAGTATATAGGCCTAGGCCTAAATAGGTCAGTGACAAACCCACGTGTTTTCAAATTGACCAATGGGGATCCATGGGGACACAAACAGGATCTTTATAAAGAGAGAGATTATAAACTGTATGTCTTGAATGTTTTAAACGCCAATATAATATCACCAAGAGCTGGAACACTGAATATTATCTTCAAATACTAGTTTAAGATCAGAATATTGTGAAGGAAATGTCATATGGCAAAGCTTGAGTTTGAACTAGGGATGTTAAAACCGATTTGAAAACCGATTTTAGGTTCTATAAAACCGGTTTAAAACCGGATTTTGGTTCCCCCCCTCTTCCCGCGCAATGTCACAAGTCACAGGCCGGAAAAGTCAAATGTGCGTAGTTATTTAGGTATATTTGAAACATAGTTCAAAGTTAATTAGTGTTTGCAAGGCATTCAATTTGTTGATTTGTGTGAATACAATATAATTTTGTACACTTTACTATAAAATTCTTAAGAACTAAAAAAAAATATATGCTAATTGATTAAACCCGATAATAGCTTTCAATAGTCATAATCAAATTTCCGATTATCGTTGACCATAATATTAAGAAGCATATGAAGAGGATAACTATGATAATTCAGGATTAACTGAGACCCCTTCTGTTTTACTGTGTTAACAAGGTGTCATGATGTGTTTAGGATTAGGACTTCAACCTGGCAGAAGTTGGACAATGAGAGGGGTGCGGAGTCGTAGGTGAGTGGGGTAGTGGTGGCAGGTCGTCGTGGGGTATGAGTTACCGTGACTGGAATCGCCCTGGAATAATTATTATTTCTCTCCTGGCTCGTTAGATATTATGACGGACACAACAGATAGTTCTAAGTAGGCAAATAAATTGTTGGTTAAGTTCAGGCGTTTATTATCATTCAATTCTTCACTCAATGGCAAGATACATATACGAATTTGCACAGGCTTCAGTTAACCCTCAACACATGGTACTGCTAGGTTATCCAACATTAGGCAAACGTAGCTATGTTCATGAAAATACTTATACTGGCAAAATATCTATCTATACACATGGAGGCGGTATATCCTATGGAACGAACTGAATAAATGGAGGCTAGAATCGGACAAGTTTCTCCACCTAACACTTGAGCCGAAGTGCCCTAAAACTCGTTAAGTGCGCTTTCGTGGGTTTTAGTCACGTGATGAGTGGTCAATTTGATTGGATAGCTACATTAGTTTAGAAATACATATGTTCTGGTTGGCTGGTTTGAACTATACTTGCATAGAGGATTGACTATTGGGGGGGAAATTAGGGGTGGGTGTAGGTGAACAATTAATACCGCCGACTTTGCGGGTTGGGGCCCAGGGGCGGATGGGGGGGGTAGACGTATACGAAGATACAAAGGATAAGATAATGAGATAATGACTTATCTCCCTTGATGTACCTGTGTCTATTGGTTCTGGTCGAGCTCAGCCCGAGGCGCTTACGTATGTGCGAGACGCTTCGCTGGCCAGATGTCACTACGACGAGTGGATCAAGGGCTTGACCAAGGGCGCTGAGTAGGGGACGAAGAGGGGAGATAATGAAAAAGGGGTAGAAGTGGGTGGGGGTGTCTACAGGTGGGTGGGGGTTTTACGTGTATGCTGAGTTTAGCAAAATAAATGAGTGGTTACTATCAAAATACAACATGAATCATAATTGACAGCATAAAAGAATATATATATATATATATATATATATATATATATATATATATATATATATATATATATGAATCACTGTAAATTTGGCAACGGTATTTTCGTCAACGGTATTTTCGGCAAGGTAATTTTGGCAAAGGTAAATTTGGAATAGGTAAATTCGGCAGAACTATCAATGCGGTAAAATTGGCAACGGTAAAATTGGCAATCATATAATATCTACTGTTTTTATTAAAAGTATTGGTAGGACTACACTCTATTCCATGTACCGGCAACCTATGGAATGCGTGCCATCCTTGGCACGCAAAACGGTTTTAAATGGCACATGATAGACCACCAAAATGGTGAAAAGAGCAGGAAAACATTAAGGTACACTTTGGCACGTAATTTAATTTAACGTCCTCTAATGATCAAAAACGAACATTTTAAATAGGAGCCAAATGTACCCCCTTCCCCGCCCCAGGCGTTTCTCCCCCCCTCCCCAAACCCCTGCCCGCCCCACCCCCCAACCCCTGCCCGCCCCACCCCCAAAGTTACGTATGGTTGTAAGGTAGTCCAACTGGCGATCGCTTGGAGTTCTGTTTAGATCTTCACGCATCAATGCTTTCCCTTATCTCCAATACGTCCCTACAAACTTCCTCCTTTTATAGCACATTGGCGAGATTACGTAACTCTGACTACTTGACCTACACCATGATACTGGTAGTGTTTGCAAGAGCAGACGTAAAAGGCCTCCCTTCCCTCCCGCTGCGGACTCCCCATCAAAGTTATGCCGATTCAAGTATTAGTGACCTCAGGCTACAGAGGTAAAAAAAAGTGTGTGTGGGGGGGGGTATGGGTTGAAAGCGGCTCCCACTGATACTTTTAATCTTTATTTTTTCTTTCACAACACTGTTGTTGCTAGTTAAAACTTATTCTTTCTATAAATATATTTGTATTTGATTTTATTATAAACATTTTCACACAGTATTTTAAAAACATTATCTTGCATATTTACATTTTTTTGCTCACGAGACTTGTATTTAAATAATATAAAATGTATGCCTAGTAGTATCTTTTTATAATTTTTATTCGTATATAGTCAACATGTTTATTATCAATTTGATGAACAAGACATTGATATAGTTTCAAGTCGGACATGTGGAAATAGAATGGCGGGAAAGTAGACTTACTCACAGAAAGAGAAAAAGTAGCGATTGGTAATGCAGTATATTTATTAGTGCAAGATTTAGGATTTGTAACGTGAGGTAACTTTGCCAATTTAATGGCGTAGCCGGGATTTTAATGTAAGAGTAATTAGAGCAAGTCGGGAGGGGGAGGGGGCGAGATCAGATAGTATAAAGTGGGTTGGAGCAAAGAAGTACAATGTGGGAAGTGGGGGGGGGGTAGGAACTGAAACTTTTAGTATAAACTAAATGTAACCTCTCAAACAACGGGATCAAACCATTTCAAGATTATTTAGTTAATGACCTGAAAGCAGAAAATGGTGTCTAGTATTAGTAACCAGTGGAACCACAATCCAGGGCCCCTAATCGAGTGTGTATTGGTAAGAGATCAATGACAAATCCATAAAAATAATTGATAATGTGTTTATATGATGCAGATTTGACATTGGAAAATTACATTTTTAAAATATTGCCATGTTTAGGCGATAAAAAACGTGAAAGTAATCATATTTAAAAATATATAGATGGGCTATATTTTATATTAAAATAAAACATAGACTATTCCTAGCTATAACACTTTTAGGGGCGGGGGAGGGGGGAATCTTTATGAGAAAATCGTGGAATTAGCTCCTAACACTACATCATCCAAGGCCACTAACTAGTTTGTCTATCGGCATCCAAGGCAAGGAATTGTTTTTTTTTTTCTATGTAAAATGTAATAGGTCTAACTATGTGACGCAAATTTGAGAATGGTAAGCCATGTGGTCAAGAAGCGGCCCGACAGTACGCAATTTAGCGAAATTTCATAGTTCAATGCGAATTGATCATGCCGATGAAGGGAAACTTTTGTCAGCAATATCAAAGTAAACCTGTTGACTTCTTTGAAACAATGAAGAGACTTTACCTATATAATATATATATACGTAGTTCACCGATACCTAGAGAGAAAAAAAGATTTTAAAGACAATAATAAAAGAAAGAAAAATGTAAGCTAAATCTCACCAGTTTATGAGTATTATTATCTTTTTTAGACCCTTAAACCATTGAAATAAATAGATCTATTTGATAATGCACACTTTTTATCCCAGAGCATTCACAATCAACTTATCCTTACATTGTGGATTTTTTCCTCGGATAGAACGGGGTCTCCACAGCATAATGAAGAAGAAGATGAAGACAAAAAAAATGTTATCACTATAGTTTATAATAACTATAAATCAACTCCATTTACTTTAAAATGAGGAGTTTCACAAGGAATTATCTTACGTTCATTAACTAGTTCAAATTTACATAGATGATTTGCCTATTATTATTCATTGAAATTAAGTACTAAGGCTGTTTCTACAAGTAATTAATTTACACAGGGGTCCATTGTAAGCTTGATTAACTACTGAGATTACGTTGTCTGTTTGATGCCGTTTACTTCATAGTAGACAAGACTGTAGGCCTAACTAATCCTACAATCACTTTTAATTAAAACAAGTAGATGCGTGTTTGATGCGTGTTGGCATTTTTACTGTGTTTTTCAGATCCACGGCCCAAGTCTGCCTTTGTAAGTACCATACAACAAACACCCACCATAAAACGGTTTCACACTTACGCCACGTGGCTAGCTGCTGGGCAATAGGAAAAAGACCCCCTCCCGCCCCCCCCCCCCCGACTCTCGGTCAAGAAAACACGCGAACATCGGTAAACGGGGGTGGGGGATGTGTCAATACATTCGTAAATACGGACTTACAATGGTCTTGGCTGTGTTCGTTTTCGCTAGGTGGTGGTGGTGGGGGGTAATGTAAGTTGTGTAATTGTACGTTGGCTATGTTTCCCGTATTATCTAAACACACCAGCCAGAGTTTATTACGTAAGGACTTACTATGGTCGTGTCAGAACGGAGTAAGCGCCTGCAGAGAGCTAGGCCTACAATAAAACGTACAATACAATGTACATACAATGGAAACTTTAGTTTCCAAAGACTTAAAAAGCGAGTGAGAAGCGTGGGCCCTAAACTTCACCAATGCATAACATTTCAGTAGTTTAGAATGAGCCTTTTACACAAGTTAATACAAAACGGTTCTTTGCAAGTGTCCCTTATAATAGGCCTACTGTACTTAAGGGACCCCATATTAACTTAATCTTCCACGGAGACACCCTAGTTTAAAGCCATGAACTTCATTTAGTAGACAAGAGTGTAATCATATCTTCAGTTTCAATAAAAACAGTTGATATTATAAGTTTGCCAATTTTACCGTTGCCAATTTGACCGCTTTGCGAGTTTTAACGAATTTACCTTTTCCAAAATAACCTTTGCCAAAATCCCCTTGCCTAAAATACCGGTTCCGAATTTACCATTGCCAAATTTACCGAGCACCATATATATACATACATTAAAGAATACACACACATACAATCACACATACAATTAGTAGAAGGGGGTGGTTGGTGTGTTCCTATTGCGTGAGAGAGGGAGAAGGTAATAGCTTCAGCTACTCTCATTCTATCTAATCTAACTCTACGCTAACCTATGGTTCTATACTACTATCTACGCTATAATCTATCTATGAGTGCTAAGAGTCACGGTCTAAGTCCAAAATCGTGACACAAGGCATTTCAAGAACCAGAGCCAAAAGAAAAATAGAGTGTGCTACGCGAAGTAACAATTACATTCCAACCAACAAACCGAATTCCGGTTTTGAAAATCAAAACTGGTTATTGGTTTCAAAACCGGAATCCGGTATTCGTTAAACATCACTAGTTTGAACTTTGGGCAAGAGAGACGTGTACAGATGAAACTAATATTAAGTCAACCCTACATGACCGACGAGCGGATCAAATACACTCTCGGACAACCACTGAATAGCAGATGTAACAATAGACACACTTCTCTACCCATGGGACTCAAAAACTAGTGAAATGCGTAGACCGCCGATACGCTCACATTTAGAATACACCGGCGGGCGAAGGCATGAGGTAGGCCTACAGCCCCTGCAGCGCGTCCGAGGTGTCTCATTGCAGGCCCGAGTGGCTCCCAGCCTCGGTGGGAAGGAAGCAATGTGCGCAGCTGTCCCGCCTCAACCTCGCCTGGGGGATTAATGGGGTATTGCAGGTCACCACGATAATGATCCGAGGGGAATTCCGAAGTGGAGAAAACTAATGTAGTGAAAATAGCTGCGAAGATCGTACCCTGTGTTTACACGACACGCCTTATCGGCCTGCTGTGAGGTGGCTAGGCTCGGACAGGACCTTGCCCCCCCCCCTTTCCGTCATAGTCCACCCTTTACATCATTACATCCCGGACAGAAGAGCTGGAAGACTCGTCAGGTTTTTATTGAGACATTCAAAAATCTGTAGGTTAGACACATTGACAAGTAAAAAATATATTGCCTTGGTAATAACCATTAGATCTATACATGTATCTTAACCCTCAAACAGTAGTGTACTAAAGTATATCTTCAGTTCTAAGGTGATCAGTCTTCAGTTTGAGAGAAAATATAATACCAACATCCAATTTCAGAAGTTAATGTTGCATCATCTGCCCACGTTACAGGTCAAAGTTCACACAACTAGCTATGTAGGTCATTTACAGGCGTTTCAGCAGGGACGTGACAATTCTAACGTACAAACCGGGGGAGGGAGAGGGGTAGGGGCGCTACTGACACGTTGTATTATAATAATTGTCAGACCTAAAAATCGCGTTGATTGGTCCATTGTGAGTACATGTCTGTTGAAAGGTATGTCTTCCTGTTCATCTCAATTATTATGTAAACATAGATGTGGAATTTGTCACATATTTAAAAGACTCGCGGTTATAGCGATGGGTGCAGAAATGTGTACGAAGAGGTGTGGGGGAGGAGGGGGACACATTTGCCGTATTTCTGAATTCTTCATAATATATATTTTTGACCATTGGTATTTTTCTATATTTGTATTGCTCATTATTCCATTGTTCTTTCCATTACTTATAGATGGTGTTATGTGTTTAGATTATATCTTGTTTCCCTCCTATGTAACTAACTGCACCACTGCCAGGGCCCTAGTCCTGACCTCTAGTTGAACTCTGCTACTGTCGCGTCAAGAATTGTTGTTTACTAGAGTGTACCTAGATCATTCTTTCACCGTCTGGAACATGTTAGAAAGAGATGTTGACAATTTTTGTGAGTTATTCTTAGCCTACTTTTATTCCAGAAATCTCTAACATGTATAGTATAAATATAGGAGATTCGCGTGATAGAAGGAAGTTTTTACATCGATGTAGTATTCTTGAGTCTTGGTTTAATCATATTGTAAGCGCATCAGTGGCAGAGCTGTATTGTATCTTTTATGTACCTGTACGCATTATTACATTGTTGTTTTATTCTGTTGTAAGGATATTCGTGAGTTGATTTTTCTTTTCTATTTTTCTTTTGATATTAATTTGACTTAGTAAATAAATTGTTTTAAAATTGGTATCGTCTGAAGGGTTGTTTTATTAAATAAATTATTTTAATTTTTATTAATTAAGTTAGCTACAAATAATTAATATTGTTTGTTATTTATTACAACCTCTTTAACGAGACCACTTAATTTAAATTTAATACTACAGGAGGTCTGTAATAAAATAGGGGGCTCTTCCTACGGATATAAATATTATATAATATTTATTCATAGAAAAGAAATTGAAAAATTTTCTTTTACTTTTCTTTAGACGATACCAAGTTTTATACATTGTAAGTGCTGACCAAAAAAAACTTTTCTCTCTTAGTTGATTGTTTAAATTAAGGTTATACATTAACATGGATTATCAGGCTTTCATTGCTAATCCATCTTTGCAAGAACTCGACCAATGCAGCAGAAAGGATCTGTTGGCTATTTCTAAACTTTTAGGACTCAAAATCAAATCTAGTGCTGTAAAACAAGTTATTAGAGATAGTATAGTCCTACATTTTGTCAACGAAGAATTTTTGCCAGAAGAGGCGTTATCCACAATTAGTAGAGAAGGAAACGAAAACACACCCAATGTTGTAGATTTAGAAATACAGCTAAAAATTAAACAGTTAAAAATTGAAGCACAAAAAGAAGTACAGTTAGCACAGTTAGCTTTAAAAGAGAAACAAATGAATCTAGATAAAGAAAAAGAAATAGAATTAAAGAAATTAGAAATAAGCTCTAAAACTCCAACAGATCTTCCTACCACCAGTCAGAATGTGGACCCAGCTAAATACTTAAAACTTATTCCACGTTTTGTGGGAAATGTGGATAATTATTTTGTTCAATTTGAACTTGTTGCCAAAAATTTTGCTATTCCTGAAACGCTGTGGTCCTCGCTGTTACAAACTGTTCTGACTGGTAGGGCTGCAGAGGTGTTCTGCTCACTCACTGGGGAACAACAAAGGGACTACCAAGTTGCTAAGCAACTAATTTTGAAATCTTTTGAACTTGTCCCTGAGGCTTATCGAAAACAGTTCCGTGAACTGCGTAAACTGGATGGCCAGACCCATGTTGAGTTCTTACGAGAAAAGCAGAGAAGGCTAGATCGCTGGCTGACATCTAAAGAAATTGGTACTGACTATGCAAAGCTCAAGAACTTGATTCTGATGGAGGAGTTTAAGAATTGTGTCCGGCTGGACGTCCGAACACATATGGCAGACCGTGGCGAAGATGATGTGTACAAGGCAGCAGTGTTGGCCGACGACTTCGTCATCTCCCATCAGTTCGCAAAGTCCACAGCCGATGTTAGGCCGAAGCAGCCGAAACTGCCCGAAGAAACAAACAGCACTTCAATGAAAAACACTCATGAAAAGAAGATGACACAACCAAAAGCCTCATGCACATACTGCAAGAAAGAAGGACATAAAGTGGAAGAATGCTATAAATTGAAAAGGAAAAACGAAAAGGCTTCTCCGAAACCTACTTTATGTGCCGTGTCCTATACAACAGAACAATTTTTACACACTCAAGCTAATGATACTAAGCCTGCCACACCAAGCTCTACTGACTCTACTACATCGTCAACATACTCATCAAAGAGTTCTACTACATCGTCAAGATGTTCTCCACACTCATCCGAGTGTTCCACAACATCGTTAAGATGTCCTCAATACACAACAAAGTGCTCTACTACATCGTCAAGATGTTCTCCACACTCATCCGAGTGTTCCACTACATCGTCAAGATGTCCTCAATACACATCAAAGTGTTCTACTACATCGTCAAGATGTTCTCCACACTCATTCGAGTGTTCCACTACATCGTCAAGATGTCCTCAATACACGTCAAAGTGTTCCACTACATCGTCAAGATGTCCTCAATACACGTCAAAGTGTTCCACTACATCGTCAAGATGTCCTCAATACACGTCAAAGTGTTCCACTACATCGTCAAGATGTCCTCAATACACATCAAAGTGTTCTACTACATCGTCAAGATGTTCTCCACACTCATCCGAGTGTTCCACTACATCGTCAAGATGTCCTCAATACACGTCAAAGTGTTCCACTACATCGTCAAGATGTCCTCAATACACGTCAAAGTGTTCCACTACATCGTCAAGATGTCCTCAATACACGTCAAAGTGTTCCACTACATCGTCAAGATGTCCTCAATACACGTCAAAGTGTTCCACTACATCGTCAAGATGTCCTCAATACACATCAAAGTGTTCTACTACATCATCAAGATGTTCTCACGACTCCAAAGAGAGTTTATCAACTACATCATCAAGATGTTCTCATGACTCCGAATCGAGTTTATCAACTACATCACCCAGATGTTCACAAGACTACAACACAAGTTTGTCAACTACATCACCAAGATGTTCTCAAGACTCCATCGAGAGTTCTAACAAAGTCCAGATGTCTACATCAGTCACCCCTGATGTTTTAGAGGAGTTCAAGCCTTTCATTTCGGAAGGATTTATATCACTACCAGGTGATCATACCAGTCTGCGACCTGTAACAATTTTGAGAGACACAGGTGCCTCGCAATCGCTACTGCTTGAAGGCATTCTTCCCTTATCAAACGCAACTGCAACGGGGAAAAGCATACTCTTAAGAGGCGTAGAACTGGGTTGCCTAGATGTACCTCTCCATCTCATTGATCTCAAGTCAGATCTTGTTTCTGGACCTGTGGTTGTAGGTGTCCGACCAACATTACCATTGGAAGGCATCTCGTTGTTGCTAGGCAATGACTTAGCTGGTGGGAAGGTTATCGCCGAACCCATTGTCACTCATGAACCTCAACTATCTGCACCTGAAGAAGAAGATGATCCAGAATTATATCCAGCATGTGCGGTAACTAGAGCCATGAGTTCACAAATCTCCAAAGAAAGGAGTACTTCCAAAAATAAATCAAACATTGAAGTGGACCTTGAGACCACATTCTTCTCCAAACTCGACGAAGATCCGAAATCAATCTCAGAAAAGCCGGTATCAACTCGAGAACAGTTGATCGAGGAACAGAAAAGGGATCCTGAGTTAGACAAACTCCGAGAAAACGCTTTGTCACCACAAGAAGCTGAAGAAGTACCTTTATGTTACTACGTCAAAGATGATGTACTTCTAAGAAAGTTTCGACCACCAGACGCATCTGCAGATGAAGACTGGAGAGTTGTCCATCAAATTGTTGTGCCTGAGAAATATCGTGCTGACATTCTGAATATGGCACACGATTCTTCACTGTCGGGTCATCTAGGCGTCAACAAGACGTATCAGAAGATAACAAGTCACTTCTTTTGGCCTGGATTAAAGAAGCACGTCATTGAATACTGCCGATCGTGTCACCCTTGTCAAATGGTTGGCAAGCCAAATCAAACGATTCCTGTAGCTCCTCTCAAGCCGATTCCAGCATTCGAAGAACCTTTCAGTCGAGTCATCATTGACTGCGTTGGACCTCTTCCAAAAACTAAAGCAGGTCATCAATACCTACTAACCATTATGTGTGCTTCGACAAGATTTCCGGAGGCAGTTCCTTTGAGAAACATTAAAGCTCCTAACGTTGTCAGGGCACTCACAAAATTCTTCACTCTATTTGGTCTACCTAAGTCCATACAGTCGGATCAAGGATCTAATTTCAAAGCCACTCTTTTCAAACAAGTAATGGACCAATTGGGCATTAAACACTGCATGTCAAGTGCATATCATCCTGAGTCGCAGGGAGCCCTTGAACGCTTCCATCAGACCCTGAAGAACATGATAAGAACCTATTGCCATGAACATGAGAAGGACTGGGATGAAGGAATACACATGCTACTGTTTGCAGCCCGTGAAGCCGTCCAGGAGTCTTTAGGCTTCAGTCCGTTTGAATTGGTGTTTGGCCATACGGTTCGCGGTCCTTTAAAATATCTCAAAGAAATGTGGATGTCTCCGACACCCACTGAGGGACTTTTAGACCATGTCTTAAAAATTAAAAGTAGACTTTATGATGCCTGTAATTTAGCCAAAACAAATTTAAAGGAAAGCCAGTCTAAAATGAAAAACTGGTATGATAAAAAGGCCAGATTTAGATTGTTTGCCCCAGGGGACAAGGTTTTGGTATTTTTACCTTTACCTGGTCAACCATTACAAGCTAGATACTTTGGTCCATATGAGATAGAATCAAAAGTCAATGATTTAAATTATATTATAAAAACTCCAGACAGGAGAAAGAAAAGGCAACTTTGCCATGTAAATATGTTAAAGAAGTATGTCAGTAGAAATTCAGAAACAGATAGCAAGAATGTATCTGACCAGGTACAGTGTAATTTAAATGTAACCCCTGTTGTTCCTCCTGATATTGTAAAGGAGAAGTTTGGTCAGTACAAATTGCCAAATTCTTTTATACTTAAAAATTTGGATCAAAAGCTGTCACATCTGCCACTGAAAGAGAAGATTGTAATTGAAAATGTAATTAAGGATTTTTGTAATATATTTCCTGATGTGCCAAATAAGACTAATTTAATTGTACATGATGTTGATGTTGGTGATGCAACTCCGGTCAAGCAACACCCATATAGAGTTAATCCTGAAAAGTTAGAAGTTCTTAGATCTGAAATAAAGTATATGCTTGATAATGACATTATTAAACCAAGCTCAAGCAATTGGAGCTCACCTTGTGTTTTGATCCCTAAACCAGACAAAACATTTAGATTCTGTACAGATTATAGGAAAGTAAATACTTTTACAAAATCTGATTCCTTTCCAATTCCTAGAATTGATGATCTTATTGATCGTATTGGTGATGCCACCTACATTACCAAGATTGATTTATTATCAGGATATTGGCAGGTACCTCTATCAGACCGTGCCAAAGAAATATCAGCATTTGTTACACCAGATGGGTTGTATCAATATAAGGTTATGCCTTTTGGGATGAAAAATGCCCCTGCTACTTTTCAAAGAATGATTAATAATCTCATTGCTGACCAGGAGAATTGCAATGCCTACATTGATGATGTAATTATTTACAGCAAAGATTTTTTACATCATGTTAAGCAGTTAAGATCTCTTTTTGAAAAATTGTCAAAAGCCAATTTAACTGTTAATTTGAATAAGAGTGAATTTTGTCATGCTCATGTAGAATACTTGGGTTATGTTGTGGGACAGGGTCATATAAAACCTGTCACTGCTAAAGTTGAAGCTATTAAAGCACTCCCTACTCCCACTGATAGAAAACAACTCAGAAGATTTTTGGGAATGGCTGGTTATTATAGAAAGTTTTGCCAAAACTTTTCCATAATTGCCAATCCTTTAACAAATCTGTTGAAAAAGAATGTTAAATTTCTATGGACAGATTCTTGTCAAAAAGCCTTTGAACAACTTAAAGTTGTATTATCTCAATCTCCCATTCTATTGGCTCCTAATTTTCAAAAACAATTTAAATTAGCAGTAGATGCCAGTGACATTGGGATAGGTGCTGTTCTTTTTCAGGAAGACAATCTTCATATAGACCATCCAATATGTTTCTTTTCTAAGAAGTTTAATACTCATCAAAGAAATTACTCTACTGTAGAAAAAGAATGTTTAGGACTTATCCTATCCCTTCAACAATTTGAATTCTATGTTAAGGGCTCAAATATACCTGTACTGGTTTTCACAGACCATAATCCTTTAACATTTTTACACAAACTGAGTTGTAAAAATCAACGATTGTTAAGATGGAGTTTATTTTTACAGGAATATAATCTAAATATTCAACATATCAAAGGCATTGATAATGTTATTGCTGACACATTATCCCGCTGTTAAAAAAATAATTTATTATTATGTTTATTATTGTACATCCGGTAACATCCTGTTTAATGTACTACTACAGTATATTTAGTGTATCTTATACATTTTTAATTAAGCTGTAAAAAGATTTACATTTCTTACTAAATGTAAACTTTTTATTTTTAGGAGGGAGGTGTTATGTGTTTAGATTATATCTTGTTTCCCTCCTATGTAACTAACTGCACCACTGCCAGGGCCCTAGTCCTGACCTCTAGTTGAACTCTGCTACTGTCGCGTCAAGAATTGTTGTTTACTAGAGTGTACCTAGATCATTCTTTCACCGTCTGGAACATGTTAGAAAGAGATGTTGACAATTTTTGTGAGTTATTCTTAGCCTACTTTTATTCCAGAAATCTCTAACATGTATAGTATAAATATAGGAGATTCGCGTGATAGAAGGAAGTTTTTACATCGATGTAGTATTCTTGAGTCTTGGTTTAAGCATATTGTAAGCGCATCAGTGGCAGAGCTGTATTGTATCTTTTATGTACCTGTACGCATTATTACATTGTTGTTTTATTCTGTTGTAAGGATATTCGTGAGTTGATTTTTCTTTTCTATTTTTCTTTTGATATTAATTTGACTTAGTAAATAAATTGTTTTAAAATTGGTATCGTCTGAAGGGTTGTTTTATTAAATAAATTATTTTAATTTTTATTAATTAAGTTAGCTACAAATAATTAATATTGTTTGTTATTTATTACAACCTCTTTAACGAGACCACTTAATTTAAATTTAATACTACAGGAGGTCTGTAATAATGGTCTACGTTTTTCTTTCCATAACTTATAGATGGTCTACGTTTTTCTTTCCATAACTTATAGATGGTCTACGTTTTTCTTTCCATAACTTATAGATGGTCTACGTTTTTCTTTCCATAACTTATAGATGGTCTACGTTTTTCTTTCCATAACTTATAGATGGTCTACGTTTTTCTTTCCATAACTTATAGATGGTCTACGTTTTTCTTTCCATAACTTATAGATGGTCTACGTTTTTCTTTCCATAACTTATAGATGGTCTACGTTTTTCTTTCCATAACTTATAGATGGTCTAAGTTTTTCTTTCCATAACTTATAGATGGTCTACGTTTTTCTTTCCATAACTTATAGATGGTCTACGTTTTTCTTTCCATAACTTATAGATGGTCTAAGTTTTTCTTTCCATAACTTATAGATGGTCTACGTTTTTCTTTCCATAACTTATAGATGGTCAACGTTTTTCTTTCCATAACTTATAGATGGTCTACGTTTTTCTTTCCATAACTTATAGATGGTCTACGTTTTTCTTTCCATTACTTATAGATGGTCTTCGTTTTTCTTTCCATTACTTATAGATGGTCTACGTTTTTCTTTCCATTACTTATAGATGGTCTACGTTTTTCTTTCCATAACTTATAGATGGTCTACGTTTTTCTTTACATAACTTATAGATGGTCTACGTTTTTCTTTCCATAACTTATAGATGGTCTACGTTTTTCTTTCCATAACTTATAGATGGTCTACGTTTTTCTTTCCATAACTTATAGATGGTCTACGTTTTTCTTTCCATAACTTATAGATGGTCTACGTTTTTCTTTCCATAACTTATAGATGGTCTACGTTTTTCTTTCCATCACTTATAGATGGTCTACGTTTTTCTTTCCATAACTTATAGATGGTCTACGTTTTTCTTTCCATTACTTATAGATGGTCTACGTTTTTCTTTCCATTACTTATAGAGGGTCTACGTTTTTCTTTCCATTACTTATAGAGGCTCTACGTTTTTCTTTCCATTACTTATAGATGGTCTACGTTTTTCTTTCCATAACTTATAGATGGTCTACGTTTTTCTTTCCATTACTTATAGAGGGTCTACGTTTTTCTTTCCATTACTTATAGAGGCTCTACGTTTTTCTTTCCATTACTTATAGATGGTCTACGTTTTTCTTCCATTACTTATAGAGGGTCTACGTTTTTCTTTCCATTACTTATAGAGGGTCTACGTTTTTCTTTCCATTACTTATAGAGGCTCTACGTTTTTCTTTCCATTACTTATAGAGGGTCTACGTTTTTCTTTCCATTACTTATAGAGGCTCTACGTTTTTCTTTCCATTACTTATAGAGGGTCTACGTTTTTCTTTCCATTACTTATAGATGGTCTACGTTTTTCTTTCCATAACTTATAGACGGTCTACGTTTTTATTTCCATTACTTATAAATGGTCTACGTTTTTCTTTCCATTACTTATAGTTTGTCAAATTTTTTTACTTTTTTTTTCGCCATTACGTTTTAGAAATTCTATTTTCCTTGCACATTCCTTTTATATAATTTTGTTTCTCTGCCGTTAGTTGTAGCTCTTCTATTTCTCTTATATATTTCAATTGGCTATTCTCTATTCTCTTATATATTTCAATTGGCTATTCTATATTCTCTTATATATTTCAATTGGCTATTCTATATTCTCTTATATATTTCAATTGGCTATTCTATAGTCTCTTATATATTTCAATTGGCTATTCTATATTCTCTTATATATTTCAATTGGCTATTCTATATTCTCTTATACATTTAAATTGGCTGTTCTATATTCTCTTATATATTTTAATTGGATATTCTATATTCTCTTATATATTTCAATTGACTATTCTATATTCTCTTATATATTTCAATAGGTTATTCTATATTCTCTTGACAATTAATTTTAAATATTTTTTTCTTGCTTGCTGTTTACTTAAAGCAAATGTTCCATTCTTGAGTCAGTGTACAAGTTTAAATCATTTCAAGTAAGATGACTCAATCAGCCTGCACATAACAGGACGCAACAGTCACGTGACATCATTCCGTCACACTTGACTCAAGGTTCACCAATTGAATGTCTTCATTCATAGGTCAACCTGGTACATTGTGAATGAGTATCAGTGAGTGAATCACATCAAGTGTTTGAAGTTGTTTTTTTGTTTTTTGAAGTGCAGTGAAGAGTTGAACAGACAAGCTAGGTGACAATGAGTTGAAGTATATAAGATGAGTCATTGAGCTAATGTATAAACCGTTGGATATATATATATATAGGTTTTAGTTAAAGAGTCAATTAAAAAGGTAATAGAATCCAAAGGTTTAATGATGATTCATTGAATTTGACCTCTGTGACCTGTACACTTGACCTGACTTAGCTTGGAATAATTGTGAGCAGAATTTGAGTTTTTTAACAGTTGTATTTGACCTACAGATATTTCATACAAATTTAACTGTTAATTTCTTTTCCAACCCTACTCTCTAATGGTCATAAACATTAAACATTAAAAAATAAAGTATAGCCAAGGACAGCTATTATTGTTTTTTTTTTCCAAAAACTAATTTAAATTATTGTAAACAAGTTAAAATTTGAGTAACATACAGGGTGAGCCAATAAAATGTTACTACTTTTTATATTCTTACAATTTTCAAAATTAAACAGATTTTTGTTTCATTTTCAAGAATATTAACAAAGAAACATAGAATTCTCACACCAATGGATCGAAAGCAATATACTGTGGAGGAGAGAGTGGAGATCGTGGATGCATAATTGGAATTAAAATCGGTAAGCCACACACAGCGACGATTCACAATTGACTTTCCGGGATAAAAATCAGACGTTTTCTGCAGAAGTTCAGGGAAACAGGACGTGTGACCACTGTAGGACGCATACTGAACACAGACCTTTATCTTTTTCACTACAGAATTCAGATTTTGCAAGCTCAGACAGCAGCTAATAGAGAAGAGAGACTAACCTTTTGTAGAGACATCAGTTAACGCATTGAAGATCACCCCTTTTTGTTGGACCTGATTTTTTTCAGCGATGAAGCACATTTTCACCTCAAGGGACATGTTAATAGGATAAGATAAGATTCTGGGCCCAAACCAAACCTCATCATTATGTCATTCGCCCTTTGAGTTTTGAAAACTTGTGTAAGATTAAAAAGTGGTAACATTTTTATTGACCCAGCCTGTAATATTATCATTTAAATCAAGGTATGTTAATAGTGCAGTTGAAATACATAACCACGCACAGGGACTCACCACACGTGCATACAATGTAGAGTGTCATGTAAGCACCGTTCACATACAACGTCATGCACCATATGTCTAGAATTATGTGACGAGGAGAGAACAACTAGGAGATAGGTGTTAACAGGACATCAGTAAATCAATATTTGGTTGTTTTTTTAAATTATTGATACATATTTGTGTGCTATAAATAACATAAGACTCGCGCAGAAGTCTGTGAGCCAATAGATATAATATTGTTAGTGTGAGTTGTATAAAGGTTTGCACAGTTGTTACGTGGGTGGTTGGATATTGGAATTCATTGGATTGTAAATAAACCATGGTTGCTGCAAAATTAACCATGGCTGTTGCTAAATAAACCATGGTTAATGGTAAATAAAACTTGGATGTTGCTAAATAAACCATGGTTGCTGCAAAATAAACCATGGTTGATGTTAAATAAACCACGGCTGCTGCTAAATAAACCATGGTTGCTGCTAAATAAACTATGATCGCTGCTAAATAAACCGAGGCTGTTGCTAAATAAACCATGGTTGCTGCTAAATAAACTCATGCTTACTTCAAAACTGTTTTATTTAGCCCAGCAAGACTTCTAATTACTATACTTCTAATTAATTATCAACATAACAAGTCTATACTTCTTATTATCAACATAACAAGTCTATACTTCTAATTATCAACATAACAAGTCTATACTTCTAATTATTAACATAACAAGTTTATACTTCTAATTACCAACATTAGTCTATACTTCTAATTACCAACATAACTAGTCTATACTTCTAATTATCAACATAACAAGTCTATACTTCTAATTATCAACATAACTAGTCTATACTTCTAATTACCAACATAACTAGTCTATACTTCTAATTATCAACATAACAAGTATATATTCTAATTATCAACATAACTAGTCTATACTTCTAATTACCAACATAAGTAGCCAATAAGCTTACTTCTAATTACAAACATAACTAGTCTATACTTCTAATTATCAACATAACTAGTCTATACTTCAAATTACCAACATAACTAGTCTATACTTCTAATTACCAACATAACTAGTCTATACTTCTAATTATCAACATAACAAGTATATATTCTAATTATCAACATAACTAGTGTATACTTCTAATTACCAACATAAGTAGCCAATAAGCTTACTTCTAATTACAAACATAACTAGTCTATACTTCTAATTATCAACATAACTAGTCTATACTTCAAATTACCAACATAACTAGTCTATACTTCTAATTACCAATGTAACTAGTATATAAAAGAATGTTGGCCTATGGTCGAGTTCAACTCTGACATTTAGTAACCGGACACTCGTTTCCTGACCGACACACCAGTTAACTGCTATGGAAACAGTCTTGTTGTATTTTTTATTGTACTCATTTCCTTTACTGTATGCAAGCTACGCCTTCGCCAAGTGGTTCCCGAAGTGGATGACGACAAGCTGCCAGATGCTGCCTGATTACAAAGCCCTCCCCTCTTAATGTTGCCCCCTCCCACCACAAACCTCGCAAAAAGTTTATATTTTATATACATTTTTTTAATGAACGTAAAACCAACGCCAAGTTTGCGCGAGTTTCCGCTTGTAAGTTGTTTATTGTATCACGTGGTTCGTCTCCCCTTTGACGAGCGAATGATTAACCTGTGTGGTGAACTCAAGTGTGTGTATATATAACGGTCGTCCCTAGCCAGTAGTAGTTGATCTTTACCGGTCTTTGCACAACGCAAGCGGTGAAAACTATTCTACAGTAGGGATTGATGGTTTTTAATTTGATAAAAGTGATTGTTTTGCAAGTGGAAGTTTACTTTTTACCATTTCATACCCACTGTCACTTTACACTAGTACTACAAGGAAACATTTAGCATTGAAATATGGGCAAAACTAGTGAATCTCCATTCTCACCTAGACAGGTAAACTTCACTTCTAGTTTTTATTTTCTTCACTTTTACTCTTTATTTCTGTTGTTACTGCATGTTATGTTTAAGGTTTGAAATAAACATGTAATTTCTGGGTTATCTGTTTATCCTACACGTGAAGAAATTAAGACCAGGGTCGTAGATAGGGTCTGTTGTACGCTACACACACCCTGATAACTTGAACGTGTTAAGTCTAGAGGCGCCTGCTAAAAATTTTGAGATAGGAAGTTAGGTTAACTTAGAACTGGGATACGTTAAACCTGGGATAGACTGGAAGTGGGATAATGACTGTTATACACTATTATTGAAATTGGATAGAATAGCGTTAATAGGCCTATATCTTTTATTCTATCCCTAGCTGTTTCTAATTCGTCCTCTCTCTCTCTCTCTCTCTTTCTCTCTCTCTTTGTCTCTCTCTCTTTCCCCTCATTATTGTTGCGGAAGTCCTAACTTAATCCGGTGCCCTGGTGATAATGCAAAAGTATATAAAGCTATGATGCAAGGTAAAGATATATATGTAGCAGTATAAACAGCCAGAGCGTAGGTTTAGCTATACTGCGTCTATGTTTGATACCTTCTCTCACTAGCAACTCTATGGTAGGCTGGGAGAGAGCTGCTGTAACTTGAGTTCATTGGTGTGTGGGGGGGTGAGGGGGTGAGGGGTTTACTATATTGAAGAAAATGTCAGTGTTATGGGTTGATGTAATCGCACAGAAATCTAAAGCTAATCCCTGTATGGAAGCTATTCTATTCCTTGACTCATATGTTGAATGGATATATTTGTGTATTATATAATGAACCTCTGGAATTACTTTCAGTGGTTTATTAGTTTGTATGTATGTACTTTTATACTATCCTGTAGTGTAGTGTAGTGTAGGCCTATAACATATAAACATACTATTATTATAATGGATACATACGCTAAGTAGGTTATAGAGTAAAATATAACCGTTTCGAGTATACAGGAATTACATCACTCGAAGATAGTCTGCTAGAGTTTGGTTTCATTTCACTTGCTGGGTCCAACTTTTGTGTTAGTTCTTGTTTTGTTTTTTTGTTTTCTTTTTTCTTTTTGCTTGACCAGATCTGCGGATCTGCGTCATTCAGGAATTACTGGAAACTTCCTTTACAGACTTTTACTTTTCTCCAAGTACACAAAATAATTAAGTTTTCCTAATATTGAAAAATTGAAAGTACAATAATTGTTTTCTAGTCTAGCACTATGTCAATGAACCATTCTGAAACCAAGTAAGAACAGTTTACCAGTAATAGCTGCAATATTTGTGCTATTTAGTTATGTGTAGTGTCTATCAATATACACTCAGGTAGGTGACTGTAATTATAAAACTAACAGTGAAAGGGGCGGGGAGATGTACACACCATAGATTGAAGTGTTTATTAAAAGTAATAAAAAAAACTTCGGTGCGAAGTAAATGAATAAACACAAGACAGGCACAAAAGGTAACCGCCCTCCGCCCTCTGCCCTCTGCCCTCCCCCACTCCATCCACTCCCCTCTCCCCATACATGACCTGCTCCGTTGCCCCTTGTTCCCCGTGTAGAACTTGAAACCCTATCCTTCGGCTCATTAGGATTATCTCCAGCAGTATGAACTCTTTAGCGCATTCACTTAGCACTGTCACTATATCTTTACTCTTAGCACTGTCACTATATCTTTACTCTTAGCACTGTCACTATATCTTTACTCTTAGCACTGTCACTATATCTATACTCTTAGCACTGTCACTATATCTTTACTCTTAGCACTGTCACTATATCTTTACTCTTAGCACTGTCACTATATCTATACTCTTAGCACTGTCACTATATCTATACTCTTAGCACTGTCACTATATCTATACTCTTAGCACTGTCACTATATCTATACTCTTAGCACTGTCACTATATCTATACTCTTAGCACTGTCACTATATCTTTACTCTTAGCACTGTCACTATATCTTTACTCTTAGCACTGTCACTATATCTTTACTCTTAGCACTGTCACTATATCTTTACTCTTAGCACTGTCACTATATCTTTACTCTTAGCACTGTCACTATATCTTTACTCTTAGCACTGTCACTATATCTTTACTCTTAGCACTGTCACTATATCTATACTCTTAGCACTGTCACTATATCTATACTCTTAGCACTGTCACTATATCTATACTCTTAGCACTGTCACTATATCTATACTCTTAGCACTGTCACTATATCTATACTCTTAGCACTGTCACTATATCTTTACTCTTAGCACTGTCACTATATCTTTACTCTTAGCACTGTCACTATATCTTTACTCTTAGCATTGTCACTATATCTTTACTCTTAGCACTGTCACTATATCTTTACTCTTAGCATTGTCACTATAGCTTTAATCTCAGCACCACGACTATAGCTTTACTCTTAACACCGGTCTAAAATAAGGGTTGATATTGTGTATTTTATTAATTCTATTTAGATCTATGTATAATTAATTGTTTACTTATAGATAATGCAATTATTATTCAGTAATTCGCCAAATAAATGGAATCAAAGGGAAGCACGCAGTTATTTTAATCTCACTCGAACATGTTTAAATACAAACGCTCTCTCTCTTTCTCTGTCCAGTTTCCCATCTCTTTCTCTCTATCTCTATCTATCTGTTTATCTCTACCCCATTGCCATATATCTCACAATTTCTTTCCTCTTTTCTCGCCGCTTTGGCCTCTTTCTCTCTATCTCATTCGCTCTCTCTCGCCCTCTCTGGTTTCATTTCACCTCACCTTACTTAGCACCTCTACAAATCTAGAAATATTTTTTGTAAAGTGAGTATGTTTAAATATTTCAACCGACTTCATCCATAATATATAATATGTGTGATTATGTCATAAGTACCTGGTGAAATTTCTAAGCAGAAGTCAGTTACAGTGGCAATCGGGTTCTGACATATAAAAACTATTTCTGTCATAAATCAACACAAAATGTTGCGACATAACTGTTGGATGGTTGCAATACAATCAAGTTGTTTATTATAACTGTTGGATGGTTGTTGGATGGTTGTTGGATGGTTGTTGGATGGTTGTTGGATGGTTGTTGGATGGTTGTTGGATGGTTGTTGGATGGTTGTTGGATGGTTGCAATACAATCAAGTTGTTTATTACATGTTTCTTGTTTGGATATCTTAGTGCTTAAACTATGTTAGGGTTTAGCTATTTTAGTATCAAGATATGTTAGTGTATAACTATAATAATGATAAACCAGTTTAGTGTTTACTATTTTAATGTTTAAGCTATTTTAGCTTAAGAGTTATGCAAGTGTGCAATTATATTAGTGTTTAAGCTGTGTTAATGTTTAAGGTACGTTGTTGTTTACATTTTCAAACTATGTTACTGTTTACCTATGTTACTGTTTAGCTATGTTACTGTTTAGCTATGTTAGTGTTTAGCTATGTCAGTGTTTAGCTATGTTAGTGTTTAGCTGTGTCAGTGTTTAGGTATGTCAGTGTTTAGCTATTGTTAAATGAGTGTTGACAGCTGATGTTCAATTATGCTGATATTTCTTATATTGTGCAGTGTTATGAAAATCTGTTATCAAATGCAATGAGCAATGTTCTTGTTCAGTGAACCAATACAAAGGTACAAACCTATTCCTTATGTTACCATCTAGCCAGATAGTATATCTGAAGTTTGTGGGGTAACTGTAATCTAAGTCTTCCAGTAAAGTGTCTAAACAGCTATACATTGAAAATGATACACTGGAAACTATTTCAACAATGTTGAGAATTTATTCCATGTAACGGTTATATGTTATATGTAACAATTTTAAAAAAAGATATGTAAAATGGTGTTTATTTTGTCGCGATAATAATAAATTGCAAATATTTCATCATCCAGACAATACTAAATACATGTAGATCGATTCTATGTTCGAAGACATATTCAGACATTCTCCATCCCCTCTCCCATCCTACATCGTTATGTATATAAGCTATATATTACGTAACACTGTTTCTGGCATATACACATTGTAATGTTCATTGAGAAGTCTATAACATTGTAATGTTCATTGTAAAAAGTATGTCCTTTGACTTGAAGAAATGGTTAGTTTCATGAAATATGTGGGCTGAAACAAAAACTAGTTTGAGATCTTCACGCGCAATACCTGCTGATAAAAAATATTTAGTTTGAATCACGTTCATGACTCATTCTTTGGTATATTTTATATTGTTTAGTTGTGTTCACAACTGACTGGTGTATGTGAGTCATTGACAGTGTCTGAGTGATTCATTTATCTAGGATTCAAATTTATCTCATTGTTTACTCCCAATCGTAATGCGGCTAGCCATGTCCGTTTCTATATTTGGACAATTGAAGATGTTTGAGTGTTTAGACGCCTGGACTGTCAGAATTCATAATAACACTGACCAGAAGTTTATATAGTATGAAGCCTAAGTTGTGTTTATTGTGACATCCAAATACAACATTTATTTCACGCGGTGGAGGGGGCACCTAATTCTTTAAATAGCATTCACTATTCATTTCTTTAAATGTGCAATTTAATAAATATAAATTGTATCTTTATTTTAGACAGCAGCTAAGCTAAATACAATACGCACGAATTAAAATCTGTTTTCACTTTGACTGAGTTATATGTAATAGTGAATGTGGACTCAATTTTATCACATCACAAATTCCCACGTAAATGTTATGTCTGTATATCGATTTATAGTTCCGTTACATCTAAGAGTATAGAATGATCTTCCTTATTGGCATGTCTGGCTGGCTGTATGATTCAATCTTGTTTCCTGCATAGCCGTCACACAGCAGACTGTGGCTATGTAAATTACCTCCCCTCCATCCATGTTTTGAATTGAATTCCGACATTTAGAAACCGACAACTCCGTAACGCACGTCACTTCTTTCCCTTTATAAATCAAAGGGAGTGGTGGAGCCTTCTCATGCGGTTAATCAAGCAGGCGACGAAAGTGTACTATTACAATGTCGTGTGATATCGCTTGGATCATTAAATAATACTTTCTTTTCTTCAGTAAAGGAGATAATTCACATAGAATCAAATTAGCAAGTCATACATTACAATAAATATTATGTTTAAGTATATATGTAGGTCTACCTAGCAATTATTGCGTTGGCTTTATTAAGCCAAACAAATTTATTTGAAAAACGATTTATAAATAAATAATTATTATAGATCTAGTTCTAGATTAAGTATTACATTTCAGTATAAATATTTCCGTTTAAATTTCATTTTGTGAGCCTACATTTTTATTGTTATCTAAGGGTTGTGCAATGTTCTATTGCTGATTTAAGGGCTGTGCAATGTTCTATTGCTGATCTAAGGGCTGTGCAATGTTCTATTGCTGATCTAAGGGCTGTGCAATGTTCTATTGTTGATCTAAGGGCTGTGCAATGTTCTATTGTTGATCTAAGAACATGCAATGTTCTATTGTTGATCTAAGGGCTGTGCAATGTTCTGTTGCTGATCTAAGGTCTGTGCAATGTTATATTGCTGATCTAAGGGCTTTGCAATGTTCTATTGTTGATCTAAAAAACATGCAATGTTCTATTGTTGATCTAAGAACATGCAATGTTCTATTGTTGATCTAAGGGTTGTGCAATGTTCTATTGTTGATATAAGGGCTTTGCAATGTTCTATTGCTGATCTAAGGGCTGTGCAATGTTCTATTACTGATCTAAGGGCTGTGCAATGTTTTATTGTTGATCTAAGAACATGCAATGTTCTATTGTTGATCTAAGGGTTGTGCAATGTTCTATTGCTGATCTAAATGCTGTGCAATGTTCTATTGCTGATCTAAGGGCTGTGCAATGTTCTATTGTTGATCTAAGAACATGAAATGTTCTATTGTTGATCTAAGGGTTGTGCACTGTTCAATTGTTGATCTAAGAACATGCAATGTTCTATTGTTGATCTAAGGGTTGTGCAATGTTCTATTGTTGATCTTAGGTCTGTGCAATGTTCTATTGTTGATGTAAAGAATGTGCCAAGTCTAAGATTACCAAGCGACAAGTTCTGTTTCTTTGTGTATTTTCTCATTGACTCAAAGTACTGTTCTGTTCTGTACAGTAAAAATGTAAAAATGGTCTACTTAATATTATCCTTCGTTTCTTTTTAATTACTTCTTTTTATCTGCATATATGTAGTTTAGAAAACCAAAGATAAAAAACTTAAGATAGATTCAAAGCTTTTATTTTTAAATTAAAAAAAACACAAATAAAAAGAAACAAAGAAACATGACACACGCACTCACAATTTCTTAGACACACACAACGACAGATGCACGACTACAACTACACACAAATTGCAACACACTGTAAGTCTCCACTGTGGAAACCTTACAGCGATGTGACAGCCACCATCTGGTGTAGTCTTACTCTAGCTGTTAGGTCCACCACCTCTACCCCTTCCCCACATTCACCAACGTTGACGCAATATGCTTCTATTTTTAGTTGGTCGCTCATTGATTCGATATAAATATATCCTCCCACTCAATCCCACACATACTCACACATACACACACATGCACACGTCTTACACATACACACACTCATCGTGCACACATTATTACCTGTGTGACTTTCACTTTGACAGACATGTGACAGTGTTGACACAATTTAGACATGGACGCTAATAAAACAAAAATCCGGAACAATCTTGTCCCCTCCATGCATATATTAAAAGTTGTTTTCTTAATTATTTTCTATGTATATAAAAAGGTGTGACTTGCATTCAATTAGGGCCAATAAGATAGTGTGGCTTGGCCAGACTTGGGTATTTTGTCTATCGCTGGTACTTCTCCTTAGCATTCTGGGTGCATTCAGTATGGACTATAATGGACATCACCTGGTCTAGATTAAGGAAGTTGGGCATCGAATTGACCTAATTATACCCTTGTAAACTATATCCACAGAAACTGGTGAACTATTTACCATCCATGGGCGGCCGTAGAAGGTTTAATAGTTGGGAGAGGGGGGTTATGCAGGGGGCCAAGTTTTTATTATATTTTCTGGAATTGAAAACGATGTTCGGCATAGACTAGCTATCCACGAAGAGAAATATTACAATGAAAAATGATGTTAAGACATAGACTAGCTATCCACGAAGAGAAATATTACAATAAAAAAATGATGTTAAGACATAGACTAGTAGTGAGTAAAGTTGACAAGTCTGAAAATGATGTTAAGACATAGACTAGTAGTGAGTAAAGTTGACAAGTCTGAAAAGGATGTTAAGACATAGACTAGTAGTGAGTAAAGTTGAGAAATCTGAAAATGATGGAAATAGTATTTTAACAAAATGTAGCTAATCCATGTGGGAAAGGGCTTTTCTCCCCATTTCTCCTTCTCCGGACGGTCAAGTATCAGGATTTTAATGGTAGAACTTTATTTATGATTGTGAACATTATTTTGAAACAAACAATCAATCAATCCTACTGTGTCAGTATTTATAGCGACAAGACTCCAAGCTACTAAATACACGCAATACTTTGAATACGTAGCAATTAAAAGATTTGAAGAACAACAATGTGTGTACTGTTTGTATTGTTACAAAAACTACCTTTCACCCTCCCTACTTCTACTTTTAATCATAAATCATTATCATAAAACTTGTACGGTAGAAGTCACTTTATGTACAGATAAAGACCTCTTCGCCAAGGTCATAAAGCGAGTGGTTATTTTTGGCTTTAAGCGTAATGCAAGTCCACAATAAATTGTCGTGTCGCCGTTTCATGTAGATGCCGAAATGTGTGTCACTGTGTATGTATGTCAGTTTATTGAGGTCTATATAATATATGTGTGTCAGAGATGTTTGTGTGTCAGAGATGTTTGTGTGTCATGTTAAATGTTTGCCAACAGGTTTGTTAGTCTGCTTTTATGTGTGACGGTCGGTATCTATATGACTCAGAATGTTAATGGGTCAGTTTGTATGTATGTTGGTCATCTGATTTTATATCACCCGGTATGTGTAGCACCCTACTGGTTTATATATATATATGTGTGTGTGTGTGTGATTTTCTATCCCCATTGGTTAAGCTAAAGACACTTTTGCATAAAACATTATACGTATATATATATATACAAATATATATACAAGACTAGTGCAATAAAACATACGTATATATGTCCTAATTATACATTGATGAGGCGGATTTATTTTAATTATAGAAACTTCTGACAGGTATTAAAATAATGTTGTGTATGATTTAAATTTTAATATATAGGAACTAAAGTAAAGTTCTGTTTTATTTCAGGATATGTAGTTTTTGTAGTATGTGGCAAGTTTATGATGTTTGTGCGATATATGTAGCTATTGTGTTGAACTCATTGTTTTATTTGATACAAAAAAGTAACACCATATGTCAACACACCTAACTACAAGTTTCGCTTAAAAAATATCACTGTTTTTTTATATATATTTTTTTCCAGCATCCACTTCCAAAACTTCCAGTGCCGGACTTGCAGGGAACTATGGGAAAATATTTAAATCTCATTAAAACTGTGGTTCAACCCCAAGACTACGCCAAGACCAAGTACATTGTGGAGGAATTTCTTAAACCTGATGGCATTGGTCAAGTACTACAAGAACAGTTATTAAAGAAACAGCAATGTACTGAGAACTGGGTGAGTTAACATTTGTCTCTTCCTTTTGGTTCTATTGCCTGGTTTAATGCGTCAGCTGAAAGGAAACCAAGTAAATGGATGTATTTACGATGTACTTAAACTCATGGGTTTTAATGCTAGCTAATCATAAATAAAGGGTTGGGTTTTAATGCTAGCTAATCATAAAAAAAGGGTTGGGTTTTAATGCTAGCTAATCATAAATAAAGGGTTGGGTTTTAATGCTAGCTAATCATAAATAAAGGGTTGGGTTTTAATGCTAGCTAATCATAAATAAAGGGTTTGGTTTTAATGCTAGCTAATCATAAATAAAGGGTTGGGTTTTAATGCTAGCTAATCATAAATAAAGGGTTGGGTTTAAATGCTAGCTAATCATAAATAAAGGGTTGGGTTTTAATGCTAGCTAATCATAAATAAAGGGTTGCGTTTTAATGCTAGCTAATCATAAATAAAGGGTTGGGTTTTAATGCTAGCTAATCATAAATAAAGGGTTGGGTTTTAATGCTAGCTAATCATAAATAAAGGGTTGGGTTTTAATGCTAGCTAATCATAAATAAAGGGTTGGGTTTTAATGTTAGCTAATCATAAATAAAGGGTTGGGTTTTAATGTTAGCTAATCATAAATAAAGGGTTGGGTTTTAATGTTAGCTAATCATAAATAAAGGGTTGGGTTTTATTTTGCCTAATACTTTGATAAAGACTGATTTATAACTTAAGGGGAAGGTTGGGACAGGGGGAGGGGGGTTAGCTTGGGTGTAGGGAAGGGGGTCAGCTTGGCTGTGGGGGGGGGGCGGTTTGGCTGTAGGGAAGGGGTCAGCTTTGGCTGTAGGGGAGGGGGGCAGCTTGGCTGTAGGGGAGGGGGCAGCTTGGGTGTAGGGGTGGGGTCAGCTTGGCTGTAGGGGAGGGGGTCAGCTTGGGTGTAGGGGAGGATGTCAGCTTGACTGTAATGTATAATGATCAAGTTGAAGAAAGAAAACGTTTATTTATTGATCCTGCATTAGTATAAATGATTTCCTTGGTGTGACTAATTCAGCTGACGGCTTTCGTACAGCCACAGTAAGGCATCAATGAACGTCTACCAAATACTCATTATTCTTTCTTCAAGGATAGCCTAAGGTTTTAAAATTTGTTTTCAATGCAGTTCAGCTATAAACTATAAAACATTACAGTGCCGAGTTTTCTTTCTACAAGATAAACCTTATGGGCCCACTTTGAATATAATATCTTGGAAATAACGGAATAATGTTTGAAATAAGAAATTTATTGCTTAGCCATGCCAAGAATTCACCTTGATCATTGGAAGGGACACATTGAGTTAATGCAATTAGTATTTTAATATGACTAAATTATCCCCCCTTTTTATTAGCTCTAGGGTCTAGATGCGAGTTGAATTATGTCCCTTTCTGTAACGTTAAAAATGAAATTTATTTTCAGAAGAATGAATTTGATAATGACTGTTTAGAATTACTGGTTTGATGTTTTTTTATTATTATCATAAGCGTAATATATATGACTTTAGAACAACTACATCATCATAAATTTATCCGAAGTAAATAAAGTTGTATATAATTAAAAGACAAAGAACATTATAATGATGTGAACATACGTTATCATTTTCTAGTCCTTAGATTGGTGGTTGAATGACATGTACCTGAATGTTCGCCTCCCAGTGATGATCAATTCCAACCCAGGGGCAGTATTTGCATATCAAGGATTCCCATCACACAAAGAACAGATTAGGTAGGCCTAGGCAATGGAGATTAAATAGGCATAGTGACATATAGACAGGCATGTTAGTTTCGAACTTTTGTATAGTTTATCAATTATACACACTGTAACATTAATCTAATCATTCAATAAATACTGTACAATGGACACGTTTTCTAGTTAATCTAATCATTCAATAAATACTGTACACTGGACACGTTTTCTAGTTAATCTAATCATTCAATAAATACTGTACAATGGACACGTTTTCTAGTTAATCTAATCATTCAATAAATACTGTACAATGGACACGTTTTCTAGTTAATCTAATCATTCAATAAATACTGTACACTGGACACGTTTTCTAGTTAATCTAATCATTCAATAAATACTGTACAATGGACACGTTTTCTAGTTAATCTAATCATTCAATAAATACTGTACACTGGACACGTTTTCTAGTTAATCTAATCATTCAATAAATACTGTACACTGGACACGTTTTCTAGTTAATCTAATCATTCAATAAATACTGTACACTGGACACGTTTTCTAGTTAATCTAATCATTCAATAAATACTGTACAATGGACACGTTTTCTAGTTAATCTAATCATTCAATAAATACTGTACAATGGACACGTTTTCTAGTTAATCTAATCATTCAATAAATACTGTACACTGGACACGTTTTCTAGTTAATCTAATCATTCAATAAATACTGTACACTGGACACTGTACACTGTACACTGGACACTGGACACTGGACACTGGACACTGGACACTGGACACTGGACACTGGACACTGGACACTGGACACTGTACACTGGACACTGTACACTGGACACGTTTTCTAGTTAAACATAAACTCATATTTTACTTTTCAGATTTGCCTCAAAGTTTATCCGAGGTGTCTTGGACTTTAAACATTTACTCGATACGTGAGTAACATTTATATTAGAATGTTGTAACCTGTATAAGAGTATGTTGTAATATTTATATGAGTATGTTGTAACATTTATATGAGTATGTTGTAACATTTAACTTCCATTTCTCAATTCAGTCTCTCTGATTTGTTTCATTTCACGATATCTTCTTATGCGTTTATTTGTATTGAATTTATATTTTGCTGTGTTCCCAACTTTCCAACCTCATTGCCATATTTGAAAATCACACAACGGCTGGCTATTTGTATTTAGACATTTCAATTTCAGGTCTATAGGGTCATTAATGAAATAAAGAATTACTCTCAAGTAAAATATGCAAAGCCATGAAACAAATAATCTGTTGAACTGTATAGTAACTCCTCTGAAGTATCTCAAAATCTCAAATAACAATATTGTCTAGAACATAAACATGTTTCCTAGTAAAATAGAAATAATTACCTCGTGTAATTCATTAAAAATTGTAGAAAGTAATGGAAACAAACGATTTTTTTCAATTAACTTTTTTTAAAACTGTCACGTGTTTGCCTTCAGCCAATCAAAGTCATTTAGCAAAAAATCGTTTATTTTGGCCATTTGGGGAAAGTCATTGCTACTTGTTTTTTTTACTTCACCGTAAATTGTGTATCTCCTTCCTCTCTCTCTTGCCTTGATTGCTATTAGCACGCAGAACTGGACTCAAGCAGGGAAATTGGAACGAGGGGGAGAAATGCCATTTTCTGTCAGTCTAGGAACGTTTAAGACATGGGAATTTTGCCTTCTGTAGTTGTCGGGCAGCTGTATTTCACCCTAATGTGCCAGGGAAATCTTGAGAACAGTTCCCTTGTGTGAAAAACTTTTGTCTTGTTTTTTTTTACTCTAAATATTTCAATAGCTCTCCTTGGAAATCTCTTTCAATTGTCTTTGTTACAGTTCTGAATACAAATGTCTTTTATTTTTTGAACTATTTAACCAATAACAGAATACTACATTATTTCTGAGCTTTTTCATGTTATATGAAGTAAACATTACTACAATATCTCTTTGCCTATTTATGTATATGTGAACTAAACATTACTACAAATTTCTTTGCCTATTTATGTATATATGAACTAAACATTACTACAATATCTCTTTGCCTATTTATGTATATGTGAAGTAAACATTACTACAATATCACTTTGCCTATTTATGTATATAAATCCTCTTGATTAAATTAGGAGAACACTACCAGTTGAACGGTGCAAGTATAAAGAGAAAGGGCAGCCACTGTGTATGGACCAACATTATAAACTCTTCTCTTCATACAGAGAACCAGGTCGTGAACGAGACGTCCAGAGATCAGATCTGGGCTTTATGGGAAGAGATTTCTTTGTAGCTGCTTGTAATAACCAGGTACATTAGTGCTGTAGTAGACTTAGAGAAAATTGTATTTATTATACACGTGTTAGAGTAGGCACACACTTTATGTGTGTAAGAGTAGACGAACTTGTATTTAAACTTCTGTTTTCACTCCATAAATATATAATACATAAATATATAATACATTTATCAGTACATCAGCAATACATTGGTGTGCTAAATATAGTGTTTTTTTTCTCAATAGTTTAAAATGTAAAACTAGCACTTGATTGCAGTTGAACAAACCAGAACTATCTTGTGTTATTTCAGTTTTATAAAGTCGATTTGTTCAATAATGGAGAAGAGTTAAGTGAGTCTGACCTCTGCCTTCAGTTGTCATGTGTGTTAGATATGGCAGAGCAAAATTGCAACCAATCAGAGCCTGTTAGTATTCTGACAACACAAACAAGGACCTTGTGGGCAGAAGCAAGAGAAAGGTTGCTACAAGGTTGGTCCAATCAACTTTTTATTCATACAGTATTAGCAAATATGGCTTGCTGCTGGATGACCATTCAGAAAGAACGAGTTCGAATCCTGGCCAAAAAAGACGGGATGTACTTCTGGAGGCTGTCAGATATTTTGGGTAGCTCTGTTTACCCAATAGGCAAAGAAAGTATTTACTTGTGCCTCTGTTTACCCAAAAGGCAAAGAAAGTATTTACTTGTGCCTCTGTTTACCCAATAGGCAAAGAAAGTATTTACTTGTGCCTCTGTTTACCCAATAGGCAAAGAAAGTATATACTTGTGCCTCTGTTTACCCAAAAGGCAAAGAAAGTATTTACTTGTGCCTCTGTTTACCCAATAGGCAAAGAAAGTATTTACTTGTGCCTCTGTTTACCCAATAGGCAAAGAAAGTATTTACTTGTGCCTCAGTTTACCCAATAGGCAAAGAAAGTATTTACTTGTGCCTCTGTTTACCCAATCGGCAAATAAAGTATTTACTTGTGCCTCTGTTTACCCAATAGGCAAAGAAAGTATTTACTTGTGCCTCTGTTTACCCAATAGGCAAAGAAAATTTTTACTTGTGCCTCTGTTTACCCAATAGGCAAAGAAAGTATTTACTGGTGCCTCTGTTTACCCAATAGGCAAAGAAAGTATTTACTTGTGCCTCTGTTTACCCAAAAGGCAAAGTAAGTATTTACTTGTGCCTCTGTCTACCCAATAGGCAAAAAAAGTATTTATTTGTGCCTCTGTTTACCCAATAGGCAAAGAAAGTATTTACTTGTGCCTCACTAGTGCTAGGGACCATACTCTATTAAAAAAATGAGTAGGTTGCTTATGTTAAGAAAACCTAGTAATAATTTTATATACAGACTATTGGCATGTAGAACAATAATTAGAAAACCATTGGATACTACCATACGATTGATGGCCAATGAAATGTTGGGGAAGGGCTGGTAATGTATGGTGCTGTCCATGATTAATTCATTTGTTTTGTGGTTTAGGAAAGTTGAACTGAACAAAAAGTCATTGTACTATATTTTTTTAGAAAACTAACTATTGTAGTCTTGCATTTTATGTGCCCAGCACTATGCCCATTCCGTTTTTACGTTCCACAACTAAGTGTTTTTACCTGAATTCGATCCAGGGTTTTTGGAATTGAATTGCTGCGACAAATTATTTCCCAAACCACTAATAATTGTAGCTGACACCTTATCTTAACAAAAGTACTTGTTAGTTAAATAAAAAGTACTTGTTAGTTAATTTGAAAACCTATTTTTCTCTAGATGCCATCAATAGAGCCAATCTCCATGTCCTAGAAAATTGTTTGTTTATTTTGTGCCTGGACAAGCCAACAGTTCCATCCAGAGACAGTTCATTCAGTGGATTGTTTGATGACCTGACAGCCAGGACACATCATATCATTCATGGCCAAGGTGTTCAAAACAATTCAGCAAACAGATGGATGGATAAAACTGTACAGGTAGGAGAATGACAACAAAATACAAACTAGTGTACAAGTCTAGTCATGAGATAAAATCTATGTGATAATTTCTTGCTGCATTTGACAATAATCACTGTTTTGATCAACGCCCTTGGTTAAAACATGTTACTAAATCAGTTCTCCAAACCTTTTCAGTCATATAAACTGTTACCTGATGTTGGTATTATTACTCCATCAGACATTGAAGCTAACATTCTACTTTTTTACTTTCATACTAAGAGTTTACAAAAATAAATGGACAGTTTGTGACTTACTTCAAGTATTCTGCTTAACTCACAATAAATAAAAAGTATTTATGCCCAATGTTCATCAACCTCCTGAGATCGTTTGTTCTGATTGTCTTTTCTAGATCATTATATCTGAAGATGGAACTTGTGGAGTAAACATGGAACACTCAGTGGCCGAGGGGATAGCACTCATTCACATGATTGAACATGCATTTAACTTTATGTGAGTATCTCATACAGATAGGTGAAAAGAACATATAAAAAACTAGTAACATAATTTCACTAACCTATCTAGTAACATGATTTCACTGACCTATCTAGTAACATGATTTCACTGACCTATCTAGTAACATGATTTCACTGACCTATCTAGTAACATGATTTCACTGACCTATCTAGTAACATGATTTTACTGACCTATCTAGTAACATGATTTCACTGACCTATCTAGTAACATGATTTCACTGACCTATCTAGTAACATGATTTCACTGACCTATCTAGTAACATGATTTTACTGACCTATCTAGTAACATGATTTCAATGACCTATCTAGTAACATGATTTTACTGACTTTTATTAGCAATCTCTCGTTTTTTTCAACAGGGGAAAAGAAAAAATCACTCAAACAACATTAGAAGTCAACAAACTGTCTCAACCCAAATGTTTACTTTGGAATCTTACTCCACAGACATTAGAGGACATTGAACTGGCTAAAGAATCTGTGGACAGGTGAGTTATAACTTTAGTCATTACTACATGGTAGATTTACTGACAGGGTAGATGTAAGGACTAATCAATGGTAGATTTAATGACTACCTTCAGGGTAGATATACAGACTAATAAATGGTAGATTTAATGACTAACTTCAGGGTAGATATAGCCTACAGACTTATAAATGGTAGATTTAATGACTACCTTCAGGGTAGATATACAGACTAAATGGTAGATTTAATGACTCCCTTCAGGGTAGAAATACAGACTAAATGGTAGATTTAATGACTCCCTTCAGGGTAGAAATACAGACTAAATGGTAGATTCAGACACAAAAGAGATATGAATACATGGAAAATATAACATTTAACTTCATTTAATGCTTTCAAGAAACAGAACCAACTTGGGGATAAGTCTGTAATTTTCTTTTAGCAAACGATGAATATATTGGACCTACTCAACAGTGTGAAGCCGGCTGGCCTAGCGGTTAGCTCACCAGACTGTCAACCAAAAAACCACTTGACACGTCGCGGGTTCGAGCCCCGCCACCGGCAGATCCCTGTCGCCCTACAGGAGTTTTGGGACTAGATGACGTTAATATATGAGTTGTTATCACATGCGCTTAACCGACAGCAGTGAAACCTCTCCCAGATTAATAGTCTTCTAGAGCGAACTGAGCATGCTAAAATAGCATGGATAGAAGCGCTATATAAATTACCATTACATTACATTACACTCTAAAGTACATTATAAATTGTACCGTAAATTGCTCATTGCTTCTAATTCTACAACTCATTGTATTGAACATTCTTATATATTTTAAAGCCAAAAATGAAGAAAAAATAATCTGTTTCTTTGTTGTTGTTTTTTTAAAACTTCTCTTTTTCCAAAATGAAACACGAGTTAGATCTATTTCAAATTCGGATAAAAAATGTTGTTTTTTTTATAGTTTAATTGTTCTTCACCTCACATATTTGTCTGTGTGTGTTGGGGGTGTGGAGGGAGAGATAAAGAACACTATTTCCAGCTAGTGGTCAGCCATCACATCACCCCATCCAGCCGTCACATCACCCCTTCCACAAATTAAATCATTTCCCTGCGGCACCGCTCTATGGACAATTACTTTGCACAATTTGTATCTGTCCCCTGGGCCCTAGACCAAGGGAAATTGAGTCTATTTTCACGGGTCTCACGTGACAAGCTCTGGAATTATAAGGGAATCTTTGCACTACATTCACGCAGACATCACGTCTTTAAAGAAAGCGCAACACACTGAGTTCTTGCGCGCCATTTCTTGGCTTGAGGAGTATCTTCCCCCTAGCTAGCCGCCATTAAAATTCGGTGTCAAACGATTTGCTCAGCCAGCAGTGATTGATTAATTAGGCGGTTCTTCCTTGGGGAAATAACGGGCCACTTTCTTAGCGATTTGACCACATTGGAAGATGTTAGTGAAGAGGACGGTGCTAAAATAACAGTCTTAGATTTATACATTTCTTTATTTTGTTCAAAATATCTTAGATAGACGGAGAACAAGCCAATATAAACATTGAGTCAGGTTCAAGAAAAATAAGTGAAAACTTTTTGTAAACCTTGAAAAATTTATGTGAATTAATTTTAATGTAATTATAGTCAATTGTAATGTACTTGTTCTAAGTTATTAGCAACCCAAATAAGCATTTAAAAAATAGAATCGGGCATATATGTAACATTTATTTTATATAAAGTCTTTATAAAGTTTTTATACAGTTTGTAAAAACAAAAAAAGGTGTATGTCGGCATGAGATTTAAAAACAAACAAAAGGAGTTCTATATTTAGCAACAGTTGTAGCTGTGTCGAGATAAAATGACAACACATAGACTTATGAAAGTGTCGAATAGAAACATTCTGAGACTAGATTCTTGACATTGCCTTATTCATGTGTAAAATCTGACCATTGGAACTTCTGCCCCTCACCCTGGTCCCGGGACAGAGCGAAAAATCAATACATGCTATCTGGAGCCGCAACCGAGCAGTCGAATTGGATTAGAGGGGGAATAGGCCCCTTTAGACTCTAGAGTTATCGGTCTTTGTCTGATTCAAGGGGGGCTAATATCTGCAAAGCAACACTCACACACACATCCTTGGGGTCAACGTAGAACCGATTCTTTGTCTCAAATATTCAAGTAATATGTTCTCGTTAACTAGCCTTAACTCCTACTTTAAACCCTGGCCTTCACTCTTACTTTAAACCCTGGCCTCAACTCTTACTTTAAACCCTGTCATCATATCTTACTTTAAACCCTGTCATCAACTCTTATTTTAAACCCTGTCAACATCTCTTACTTTAAACCCTGGCCTCAACTCTTACTTTAAACCCTGGCCTCAACTCTTACTTTAAACCCTGGCCTCAACTCTTACTTTAAACCCTGGCCTCAACTCTTACTTTAAACCCTGGCCTCAACTCTTACTTTAAACCCTGGCCTCAACTCTTACTTTAAACCCTGGCCTCAACTCTTACTTTAAACCCTGGCCTCAACTCTTACTTTAAACCCTGTCATCTTCTCTTACTTTAAACCCTGGCCTCAACTCTTACTTTAACACTCACACACACATGTTGCTGGGGGTCAACGTAGAACCGATTCTTTGTCTCAAATATTCAACTAATATGTTCTCGTTAACTAGCCTTAACTCCTACTTTAAACCCTGGCCTCCACTCTTACTTTAAACCTTGTCATCAACTCTTACTTTAAACCCTGGCCTCAACTCTTACTTTAAACCCTGTCATCATCTCTTACTTTAAACCATGTTATCATCTCTTACTTTAAACCCTGTCATCATCTCTTACTTTAAACCCTGGCCTCAACTCTTACTTTAAACCCTGTCATCAACTCTTACTTTAAACCCAGTCATCTTCTCTTACTTTAAACCCTGGCCTCAACTCTTACTCTAAACCCTGGCCTCAACTCTTACTTTAAACCCTGGCCTCAACTCTTACTTTAAACCTTGTCATCAACTCTTACTTTAAACCCTGGCCTCAACTCTTACTTTAAACCCTGTCATCATCTCTTACTTTAAACCATGGCCTCAACTCTTACTTTAAACCCTGTCATCATCTCTTACTTTAAACCATGTTATCATCTCTTACTTTAAACCCTGGCCTCAACTCCTACTTTAAACCCTGTCATCATCTCTTACTTTAAACCCTGGCCTTAACTCTTACTTTAAAACCTGTCATCATCTCTTACTTTAAACCCTGTCATCCTCTCTTATTTTAAACCCTGGCCTCAACTCTTACTTTAAACCCTGTCATCATCTCTTACTTTGAACCCTGGTCTCAACTCTTACTTCAAAGCCTGGCCTCAACTCTTACTTTTAACCCTGGCCTCCACTCTTACTTTAAACACTGGCCTTAACTCTTACTTTAAACCCTGGCCTCAATTCTTACTTTAAACCCTGGCCTCAATTATTACTTTAAACCCTAGTCACCACTCTTACTTTAAACCCTGGCCTCAACTCTTACTTTAAACCCTGGCCTCAATTCTTACTTTAAACCCTAGCCTCAATTCTTACTTTAAACCCTGGCCTCAACTCTTACTTTAAACCCTGGCCTCAACTTTTACTTTAAACCCTGGTCTCCACTCTTACTTTAAACCCTGGCCTCAACTCTTACTTTAAACCCTGGCCTCAACTCTTACCCTAACCCGAGAGAAATGTTTGAACTAGAAAGAAAGTTCAGAACTAGAGAGAAAAGGTTTGAAATAGAGAGAAAGGTTTGAACTAGAGAGAAAGGCCAGAACTAGCGAGAAAGGTTTGAACTAGAGAGAAAAGGTTTGAACTAGAGAGAAAGGTTTGAACTAGAGAGAAAGGCCAGAACTAGAGAGAAAGGTTTGAACTAGAGAGAAAGGTCAGAACTAGAGAGAAAGGCCAGAACTAGAAAGAAAGTTCAGAACTAGAGAGAAAGGTTTGAACTAGAGAGGAAAGGTTTGAACTAGAGAGAAAGGCCAGAACTAGAGAGAAAGGTCAGAACTAGAGAGAAAGGCCAGAACTAGAGAGAAAGGTTTGAACTAGAGAGAAAGGCCAGAACTAGAGAGAAAGGTCAGAACTAGAGAGAAAGGTCAGAACTAGAGAGAAAGGTTTGAACTAAAGAGAAAGGTCAGAACTAGAGAGAAAGGTTTGAACTAGATAGAAAGGCCAGAACTAGAGAGAAAGGTTTGAACTAGAGAGAAAGGTTTGAACTAGAGAGAAAGGCCAGAACTAGAGAGAAAGGTTTGAACTATAGAGAAAGGCCAGAACTAGAGAGAAAGGTCAGAACTAGAGAGAAAGGTCAGAACTAGAGAGAAAGGTTTGAACTAGAGAGAAAGGTCAGAACTAGAGAGAAAGGTCAGAACTAGAGAGAAAGGCCAGAACTAGAGAGAAAGGCCAGAACTAGAGAGAAAGGTTTGAACTAGAGAGAAAGGTCAGAACTAGAGAGAAAGGTCAGAACTAGAGAGAAAGGCCAGAACTAGAGAGAAAGGTCAGAACTAGAGAGAAAGGTCAGAACTATAGAGAAAGGTCAGAACTAGAGAGAAAGGTCAGAACTAGAGAGAAAGGCCAGAACTACAGAGAAAGGTCAGAACTAGAGAGAAAGGTCAGAACTAGAGAGAAAGGCCAGAACTAGAGAGAAAGGTCAGAACTAGAGAGAAAGGTCAGAACTAGAGAGAAAGGTCAGAACTAGAGAGAAAGGTTTGAACTAGATAGAAAGGTTTGAACTAGAGAGAAAGGTCAGAACTAGAGAGAAAGGTCAGAACTAGAGAGAAAGGTCAGAACTAGAGAGAAAGTTCAGAACTAGAGAGAAAGTTCAGAACTAGAGAGAAAGGTCAGAACTAGAGAGAAAGTTCAGAACTAGAGAGAAAGGTCAGAACTAGAGAGAAAGGTCAGAACTAGAGAGAAAGTTCAGAACTAGAGAGAAAGGTCAGAACTAGAGAGAAAGTTCAGAACTAGAGAGAAAGGTCAGAACTAGAGAGAAAGGTCAGAACTAGAGAGAAAGGTCAGAACTAGAGAGCAGGCGAGTAGAAAGTCGATGAATCAACTTTAGAGAAGACGTTATTTTGTTTCTAAATATTGACTTGGCGGCGAGGCCGTCCAGCAAATTGGCTGTGTTGAAAGACAAGACAAGCAAACATGGCCACTATCAAGTGCATACACCAAGATCTACTCAATCCACTCCCCCCCCCCCCCCTCCACCTCGTTTTAACCCAAGTAAAGTTGGACAGAAATAGAGAAGGGAAAAATTGAGGTTAAAGAAACTGGGCTGGGGGTGGAGTGGCTGGAAGGGCGTGTGAGCGATGGATGACAAAGAAAAATAGCGCCCACCGCGAATCACTGAGATTTGGTTGAAAATAAACCCAGTATTGTTCAAACATAGCCATCTATTTTCTAAAGATTAATGTATTCATATTTCATTATGGAGTGTAAGGGGGAGGGGGGTCTTGTGTGGGCGGTATCCATTTCTGTGACCTCACAAATAAAACTAAGGGAAGTAACGCTAGCATTTGGAAAAAGATAATTGTATTTAACAAGAAAACACATCATGTTTTCCCGCGCAATTTCGCCAAAATACTTCTAATTAAATCGACCGTTGTATTTGATCAATAATTACATTAAAGTTTTCGTCTCACGGATCTATTTTTTTGTTATTTTCATTCCAAATAATGTTGAAATGGCTGTTCTATATTTAAAAAAAGCTTTTTTAAATTTTGTTGCAGTTTGGTGGAAGATTTTGATCTGACAGTCTTCAAATTTGATAGCTACGGGAGAGAATTTATCAAAAGCCAAAACTTAAGCCCCGATGCTTTTATTCAATTGGCCTTACAACTTACTTACTACAAGTATGTATAGATATTATATAGGCCTGGTAGGCTAGATATTATCTAGGCCTGTGTATATATTATATAGGCCTGTGTATATATTAGGCCTATATATGCCTATTGATTTCAAAACACCACAATCTTTACGAAAACGGATGAAAATAGCAACAACATTTGTTCTAATTTTGTTCTATAGAATCCATGGAATCTTAACTTCTACCTACGAGAGTGCCTCTGTCAGGCGATACAGACAGGGACGTGTTGACGTCATAAGAGCCAATTCACCTGCAGCACTCAACTGGATCAAAGCTATGTTGGGTCAAACTGAAGCCACGGTATGCTAGCCCTTTTGTTCTCTATAAATGGCTCTTTAGTTCTTTATAAATACAGATATAAAATAATTTCAGATGAAAACCTTCTGCCCAAATCAATAGGCCTACTATTAACTTAGGCCTACTATTAACTTAGGCCTACTATTAACTTAGGCCTACTATTAACTTAGGCCTACTATTAACTTAGGCCTACTATTAACTTAGGCCTACTATTAACTTAGGCCTACTATTGTCTGCATCTGTTAAGTTGTCAGGTCATAAGTTGTGAGTCTAACATCTGAGTCATGAGTCATGCTATGGGATGTCTAGTGCTAAATAATTTTTTTTATTTCCTATTGTGTGAATGTCATACTTTTAAATCATGAATGATATTACATTTTTTTAAAGATAGAATATATAAATTTTCTTCAGTCTTGAGCAACCACCCCTTATTTTAGACTTAATTCTTAAATATTAGGTACATTTACTTGACGTACTTAACTTTTATTTTATGTAGGCCTAATAATTAACTTTAGAAAGAAACTTAAAACAGAATACCAACAAAACACTTAGCACCAATATGATATGTGTTTACTTAGTATAGAATGTAGACTTAGCACCAATATGATATGTGTTTACTTAGTATAGAATGTAGACTTAGCACCAATATGATATGTGTTTACTCAGTATAGAATGTAGACTTAGCACCAATATGATATGTGTTTACTTAGTATAGAATGTAGACTTAGCACCAATATGATATGTGTTTACTTAGTATAGAATGTAGACTTAGCACCAATATCACATGTGTTTACTTAGTATCGAATGTAGACTTAGCACCAATATGATATGTGTTTACTTAGTATCGAATGTAGACTTAGCACCAATATAATATGTGTTTACTTAGTATCGAATGTAGACTTAGCACCAATATGATATGTGTTTACTTAGTATAGAATGTAGACTTAGCACCAATATGAAATGTGTTTACTTAGTATAGAATGTAGACTTAGCACCAATATGATATGTGTTTACTTAGTATAAAATGTAGACTTAGCACCAATATGACATGTGTTTATTTAGTATCGAATGTAGACTTAGCACCAATATGATATGTGTTTACTTAGTATTGAATGTAGACTTAGCACCAATATGACATGTGTTTACTTAGTGTAGAATCTAGACAATAGGCCCTATTTCTGGTCATTAACAAGTGTGATATAATTATTACAGGAGGAAGACAAACTTCATTTGTTAACAGAAGCCATACAGTGGCAACAAGAATATATGTTAGATGTAAGTAGCAATCTATGTTTAGTTGTAAATTACAATCTATGTTTAGTTGTAAATTACAATCTATGTTTAGTTGTCAGTTACAATCTATGTTTAGTTGTAAATTACAATCTATGTTTAGTTGTAAATTACAATCTATGTTTAGTTGTCAGTTACAATCTATGTTTAGTTGTAAATTACAATCTATGTTCAGTTGTCAGTTACAATCTATGTTCAGTTGTCAGTTACAATCTATGTTCAGTTGTCAGTTACAATCTATGTTCAGTTGTAAATTACAATCTATGTTCAATTGTCAGTTACAATCTATGTTCAGTTGTAAGTTAAATCTATGTTCAGTTGTAAATTACAATCTATGTTCAGTTGTAAAATTACAATCTATGTTCAGTTGTCAGTTACAATTTATGTTCAGTTGTAAGTTAAATCTATGTTCAGTTTTAAATTACAATCTATGTTCAGTTGTAAATTACAATCTATGTTCAGTTGTCAGTTACAATCTATGTTCAGTTGTCAGTTACAATCTATGTTCAGTTGTAAGTTACAATCTATGTTCAGTTGTAAATTACAATATATGTTCAGTTGTAAATTACAATCTATGTTCAGTTGTCAGTTACAATCTATGTTCAGTTGTAAGTTAAATCTATGTTCAGTTGTAAATTACAATCTGTGTTCAGTTGTAAATTACAATCATTGTTCAGTTGTCAGTTACAATTTATGTTCAGTTGTAAGTTAAATCTATGTTCAGTTGTAAATTACAATCTATGTTCAGTTGTAAATTACAATCTATGTTCAGTTGTCAGTTACAATCTATGTTTAGTTGTCAGTTACTATCTATGTTCAGTTGTAAATTACAATCTATGTTCAGTTGTTAATTACAATCTATGTTCAGTTGTCAGTTACAATCTATGTTAAGTTGTAAGTTAAATCTATGTTCAGTTGTAAATTACAATCTGTGTTCAGTTGTAAATTACAATCTATGTTCAGTTGTCAGTTACAATTTATGTTCAGTTGTAAGTTAAATCTATGTTCAGTTGTCAGTTACAATCTATGTTTAGTTGTCAGTTACAATCTAGGTTCAGTTGTCAGTTACAATCTATGTTCAGTTGTAAGTTAAATGTATGTTCAGTTGTAAGTTGCAATCTATGTTCAGTTGTAAGTTAAATCTATGTTCAATTGTAAGTTGCAATCTATGTTCAGTTGTCAGTTACAATCTATGTTTAGTTGTCAGTTACAATCTATGTTCAATTGTCAGTATCAATCTATGTTTAGTTGTCAGTTACAATCTATGTTTAGTTGTCAGTTACAATCTATGTTCAGTTGTAAGTTAAATCTATGTTCAGTTGTAAGTTGCAATATATGTTCAGTTGTCGTTACAATCTATGTTTAGTTGTCAGTTACAATCTATGTTCAGTTGTCAGTTACAATCTATGCTCAGTTGTCAGTTACAATCTATGTTCAGTTGTCAGTTACAATCTATGTTTAGTTGTCAGTTACAATCTACGTTCAGTTGTCAGTTACAATTTATGTTTAGTTGTCAGTTACAATCTATGTTTAGTTGTCAGTTACAATCTATGTTCAGTTGTCAGTTACAATCTATGTTCAGTTGTAAGTTACAATCTATGTTCAGTTGTCAGTTACAATAATTTTCGATGTAAGTTACAATCTATGTTCAGTTGTAAGTTACAATCATGTTTCATTTTTTTTTGTAGTAACAATATCTGAGGCTGTGTAATCTTAGTTTCTTCATTCATTTGTTGCTTTGTCATTCAGACAATACTTGGTCATGGCATTGACCTTCACCTTTTGGGTTTGAGAGAAGCTGCTAAAGAAATGGGAATACCCACACCAGAATTGTTTAAAGATCCATCTTACAAAGAACTAAATACATTTCGTTTGTCCACAAGTCAGGTTAGTTAAAATTAATTAATTTATTATTTAACCCTAAATTAATTAATAATCAGTTAATACATAGGCCTAATATATTTATAACAGTATTTATGTATTAAGTAGTTCTATAATAAATTATTGTAATGTTCAGAATTGAAGGTAAACATTTCGTCCAACATGTAGTGCTCTCTATTGTCCAGGTACCAACAGTGTCAGACATTATGACAGGATATGGTGCAGTAGTTCCAGATGGCTATGGCTGTTGTTACAACCCAAAACCAGATCACATCATCTTCAGTGTTGGCGCATTTAACTCTTGTATAGACACATCTTCAGAAATGTTTGCTCACTCACTAGAATCCAGTTTGCTTCAAATGGCTGAACTGTGTAGATATGACTCAGAGAACGTATCAATGAACAGAAGGTAGAGCAGTAGGGAAACACCAATTGTTAGAATGAACAGAAGGTAGAGCAGTAGGGAAACACCAATTGTTAGAATGAACAGAAGGTAGAGCAGTAGGGAAACACCAATTGTTAGAATGAACAGAAGGTAGAGCAGTAGGGAAACACCAATTGTTAGAATGAACAGAAGGTAGAGCAGTAGGGAAACACCAATTGTTAGAATGAACAGAAGGTAGAGCAGTAGGGAAACACCAATTGCTAGAATGAACATAAGGTAGTAGGGAAACATCAACTGTTACAATTGATCATTTTAATTGGTTTCTATGCAGCCTAAGAATCAATCAGTCAGCTTGTTTTATTGTCCATTGAGTATTCATGGTCCCTAGTGATATCAATCAGTCAGCTTGTTTTATTGTCCATTGAGTATTCATGGTCCCTAGTGATATCAATCAGTCAGCTTGTTTTATTGTCCATTGAGTATTCATGGTCCCTAGTGATATCAATCAGTCAGCTTGTTTTATTGTCCATTGAGTATTCATGGTCACTAGTGATATCAATCAGTCAGCTTGTTTTATTGTCCATTGAGTATTCATGGTCCCTAGTGATATCAATCAGTCAGCTTGTTTTATTGTCCACTGAGTATTCATGGTCCCTAGTGATATCATTGTTGTTGTTTTTTCACCCTAAAATTTGTTGTTGATGTCTGTTATACCTAATATATTGTGTAATCTAATAGTTATTAGCTGTAGCCTTTAAGTAAATGTACAGTTGAAAGAATTATTGATTTGAAATACTTAGAGAGTCATCTAGTATTCATTTTCTATTTATTCTGACTTACTGGGGGGCAAGCAGAAGGGCTATGCTCACATGAAGTTTTCTATAATGAAACTGGAACCAAACTTAGTGTATTTAATGGTCAAATTATAGAGGACAAAATTTAAATCACTAAAACCATCTTAACTTCAATAATGTGTATTTCTTGGCCAGCCAAAACTATATTGCATAATTTGTATTCAACATCGTTGTACATATTCTGACCTGTTTGTGCATTTGTTGAAGTTATCCAAATAAATGAAACATTTTAAGCATATTTATATTGTTTGAAGTAAAAGCTAAAAAGAATAAATACATCAAACAAATTCAAAAAATAATATAATTTTGTCTTTCCATTTTATTTTATGATGAAAGTGATTCTCATAATTTATTTATATTATTGAATGATATATGATTGTTGAAAATTATAGGATTGTTGAATGATATATTATTGTTGACTGATAAATATTGTTGAATTATTTATGATTGTTGAATGATATATGATTGTTAAATGATATATGATTGTTAAATGATATATGATTGTTGAATGATATATGATTGATGAATGATAATATGATTGTTACGTTGATTCCAAGTTGATTCTCAGTTTTCTCAGTATATGTGATATGTTACAATATGATACAAAATATCGGCCTCTTTTTCTTGTATATGTGATATTTAGTGAAATTGATTGGGGTCATTATTAAATATGTGCAATACTTGTATATAGTATATATATATACATATACATATACAATACACACAGAATTGTAAACCTGAGACACTTTGTTTTATAGTGCTATATGTATATTAGCAGCACACAAAAGTATTCTAATCATGTCATTTCTAACCAGTATATGTTATTTGTATAGAGTTACATAGCAAAGCATTTGAATAACATAATCATATTGGTACAAATGTCATTATTGCATAATAGTTTAAATTTTTAGAGTCTATATATACTGAACTTTCAATGTTCATAGCCCTTTAGTCAAGGGTACGTGCATAACCATTGCTTGATCTTCTAAAAAAATTTAGAGAAATTTGACTGTTATTGCTAAATTCTTCAAGTAAATACATTTCAAATGAATGATTAACTTAATTGCATTTTTCAATTTGTCAATTTTAAAACAAAAGAATGAATATTTACAGTTCAACATTTTGCAATGGAATTAAACAAACAAAAACAAGCAAATAATGAAAAGTTCTGAAGATGTGAATGACAAAAGCTAGGGTTAAAGTCAAGAAATATTAATGACAATGATAATTTGTTTCAGTGTTTTTAAAAAATTCACATTTTATTTAAGCTTGCAATAATTAAATTGTATTTTCTTATAGTAATCATCTTAATACTTTTGTATATAATTTTAAAATATTGCCTTCATTTGTTGTGTTAATTTAACTGTACATGAGTCCACAAATAGATTGTATATAATTATTTTGTATTTATTATACATATATATACATGTTTACTAATGAGTTTAAATGATATACATTTTTTTGGATAGATTATTGACCTCTGTAAGCATTTGTTTTTGTGGCTAAAGATGTGTTGAAAACCTTTAAAAGAAATTTGTGTTCAATATATTTGTAGCATTATATTAGAGTAATAGTTTATTAACTTGATTGTAATTTTCTGTAATAGATTGAATAGGTTGATGTAGAATAACCAAAAACAGTATTTGGATTAACTAGATAACAACACTAATATATCAACGCATTACATAATACATGCATTTATACACACATTTACATACATATTTATACATACATTTAGATATACTTTTTCCCACACATATATTTTACCCATAAAATTAGGTTCATAAGCAGCCATATATGTTCTTATATCTTAATGCATACAAGATACATGTTTATGCATAAATGTATAAATATATTTATACTTTAATCTATAATCTATAAAAACTATTTATACAGTTACATGTATACATATATTTATAAATAGACTACATTTATACCTACATTTACAGGTGCATTAATACAATAATACAAATATTTACACCTACAATTATACATACATTTATGCATAGATTTAAACATACATCCATACATACATTTATACATACATTTAAACATACATTCATACATACATTTATACATACATTTGTGCATACATTTATACATACATTCATACACACTTTTAAATATGCATTTATACATACATTTATACATACATTTATACATACATTTAAACATACATTTATACATACTTTTAAATATGCATTTATACATTTGATGGGCATGGTGCATACTGAAGGTCCTGGGTTCAAATCCTGGTGAAGGCCCCATGGATCAATTTAGTCCAACATGATTCTTTACTTTTTTTTAGTTATACATAAAATTATAGCTACATGTATACACATACACGTACCATAAAGAAGTATAGTCCGTCACATACATCTTATCAATGTTAAAGAACAAAGAAGCTGTAGAGATGATTTCAATATTTCACCCTGCCACCACAATGTTTTCAATATGTCCTCAACATATACACCAGATTATTATACTGTCCTGTAAATTAACTGCCCTCTGTTGTATATGTAGATGAACTGCCATGCATACTGCCTTCTGTTATAAAACTTAGATGATCTGTACACATTTGGAAATGAGCCTCTTAAAATAAAAAAATCCTACAAGGAACTTGTAAGCCCAAAGCCTACACTGTGAATAACTTACTGTGAATACTTATTATATTATTTATTTATTGTATTAAAACACACATTTAAAAAAAGTTTTTACTGTATGTTATAAACTAACTATAATTATTAGAAGCTTTAATTAACTTTTAAAGATAATATGTTGATAGTTTTAAAAGCCTGTACGTCTTCAAGTATTTGTAAAAAAAGTTAAACAATATTTACTAATGAATACAGCATTTAATAAAACCTTGTTGTTTTCTGTAAGCTTAAATATTTCAAACACAAATAGTAATGTTCTTTCTTTGCAAGTCTGTTGGTTTTTCAGTACAAGTAAACTTAACTGTCTCTTTCTCAAATTACAAGGTATCTTTTCTCAATGCTTTATTGATATTTTCTATTGAAACTGATATTAGCATCGAACTGTTAGAATTTTAGTAACTATGTGATAATATACTGTTATTAGTAAATAAAAAGAATAACAAAAAAATTATGTGTATGTGATTTTTTAAGTATAGATCTAATTTAAAAAAAAAATTAAATAGTATATTTAATGATTATATATTAAATTAAAAATAGCTAAAGACACACATTTAATGTGTTAATATTATAAATTGATTAAAAAAAACTATTGGAATTGTTTTAGACCAAATATAATACCAGCTAGATTGCCTTAATTCAAATAGAATACCAGCTAGATTGCTTTAGACCTAATAGAATATCAGCTAGATTGCTTTAATTCAAATAGAATACCAGCTAGATTGTTTCTTACCAAATAGAATACCAGCTAGATTGCATTAGACCAAATAGAATACCAGCTAGATTGCTTTAGACCAGATAGAATACCAGCTAAATTGTTTTAGACCAAATAGAATACCAGCTAGATTGTTTATAGACCAGATGGAACACCAGCTGGGTTGCTTATAGAGTAAATGAAATACCAACTAGATTGCTTGTAGACCAGATGTAATACCAGCTAGATTGTTTATAGACCAGATGGAATACCAGCTAGATTGCTTATAGACCAGATGGAATACCAGCTACATTTTGTGTATAGATCAATGGGTTACCAGCTAGATTGCTTATAGACCAGATAGAATACCAACTAGATTGTTTATAGACCAGATGGAATACCAGCTACATTGCTATAGACCAGATGGAATACTAGCTAGATTACTTATATATTAGATGGAATACCAGCTAGGTTGCCTATAGACCAGATGGAATACTAGCTGGGTTGCTTATAGACCAGATGGAATACCAGCTATATTGCTTATAGATCAGATGGAATACCAGCTACATTTTGTATATAGATCAATCGGTTACCAGCTAGATTGCTTATAGACAAGATAGACTACAGGCTAGATTGTTTATAGACCAGATGGAATACCGGCTGGGCTGCTTATAGACTAAATGGAATACCTACCAACTAGATTGCTTATAGACCAGATGGAATACCAGCTAGATTGTTTATAGACCAGATGGAAAGCTAGCTAGATTGCTTATAGACCAGATGGAATACCAGCTAGATTGCTTATAGATTAGATGGAATACCAACTAGATTGCTTATAGACCAAAAGAATACTAGCTAGATTGCTTAAAGACCAGATGGAATGCCAGCTAGACTGCTTATAGACCAGATGGAATACCAGCTAGATTGCTTATAGACCAGATGGAATACCAGCTAGATTGCTTAAAGACCGGATGGAATACCAGCTACATTTCGTGTATAGATCAATGGGTTATTAGCTAGATTGCTTATAGACCAGATAGAATACCAGCTAGATTGTTTATAGACCAGATGGAATACCAGCTGGGTTGCTAATAGACTAAATGGAATACCAACTAGTTGTTTATAAACCAGATGGAATACCAGCTAGATTGCTTATAGACAAGATGTAATACCAGCTAGATTACTTATATATTAAATGGAATACCAGCTAGATTGCCTATAGACCAGATGGAATACTAGCTGGGTTGCTTAGGGACCAGATGGAATACCAGCTATATAGCTTATAGATCAGATTAAATACCAGCTACATTTTGTATATAGATCAATCGGTTACCAGCTAGATTGCTTATAGACAAGATAGACTACAGGCTAGATTGTTTATAGACCAGATGGAATACCGGCTGGGCTGCTTATAGACTAAATGGAATACCTACCAGCTAGATTGCTTAAAGACCAGATGGAATACCAGCTAGATTGCTTATAGACCAGACGGAATACCTGCTAGATTGCTTATAGACCAGATGGAATACCAACTAGATTGCGTATAGACCAGATGGAATATCAGCTAGATTGCTTATAGACCAGATGGAATACCATCTAGATTGCCTATAGACCAGATGGAATACTAGCTGGGTTGCTTATAGCCCAGATGAAATACCAGCTATATAGCTTATAGATCAGATTAAATACCAGCTACATTTTGTATATAGATCAATCGGTTACCAGCTAGATTGCTTATAGACAAGATAGAATACAGGCTATATTGTTTATAGATCAGATGGAATACCAGCTGGGTTGCTTATAGACCAAATGGAATACCAACTAGATTGCTTATAGACCAGATGGAATACCAGCTAGATTGCTTATAGATTAGATGGAATACCAACTAGATTGCTTATAGACCAAAAGAATACCAGCTAGATTGCTTATAGACCAGATGGAATACCACATAGATTGCTTATAGACCAGATGGAATACCAGCTAGATTGCCTATAGACCAGATGGAATACTAGCTGGGTTGCTTATAGACCAGATGGAATACCAGCTATATAGCTTATAGATCAGATGGAATACCAGCTACATTTTGTATATAGATCAATCGGTTACCAGCTAGATTGCTTATAGACAAGATAGAATACAGGCTATATTGTTTATAGACCAGATGGAATACCAGCTTGGTTGCTTATAGACCAAATGGAATACCAACTAGATTGCTTATAGACCAGATGGAATACCAGCTAGATTGTTTATAGACCAGATGGAATACCAGCTGGGTTGCTAATAGACTAAATGGAATACCAACTAGTTGTTTATAAACCAGATGGAATACCAGCTAGATTGCTTATAGACAAGATGTAATACCAGCTAGATTACTTATATATTAAATGGAATACCAGCTAGATTGCCTATAGACCAGATGGAATACTAGCTGGGTTGCTTAGGGACCAGATTGAATACCAGCTATATAGCTTATAGATCAGATTAAATACCAGCTACATTTTGTATATAGATCAATCGGTTACCAGCTAGATTGCTTATAGACAAGATAGACTACAGGCTAGATTGTTTATAGACCAGATGGAATACCGGCTGGGCTGCTTATAGACTAAATGGAATACCTACCAGCTAGATTGCTTAAAGACCAGATGGAATACCAGCTAGATTGCTTATAGACCAGACGGAATACCTGCTAGATTGCTTATAGACCAGATGGAATACCAACTAGATTGCGTATAGACCAGATGGAATATCAGCTAGATTGCTTATAGACCAGATGGAATACCATCTAGATTGCCTATAGACCAGATGGAATACTAGCTGGGTTGCTTATAGCCCAGATGAAATACCAGCTATATAGCTTATAGATCAGATTAAATACCAGCTACATTTTGTATATAGATCAATCGGTTACCAGCTAGATTGCTTATAGACAAGATAGAATACAGGCTATATTGTTTATAGATCAGATGGAATACCAGCTGGGTTGCTTATAGACCAAATGGAATACCAACTAGATTGCTTATAGACCAGATGGAATACCAGCTAGATTGCTTATAGATTAGATGGAATACCAACTAGATTGCTTATAGACCAAAAGAATACCAGCTAGATTGCTTATAGACCAGATGGAATACCACATAGATTGCTTATAGACCAGATGGAATACCAGCTAGATTGCCTATAGACCAGATGGAATACTAGCTGGGTTGCTTATAGACCAGATGGAATACCAGCTATATAGCTTATAGATCAGATGGAATACCAGCTACATTTTGTATATAGATCAATCGGTTACCAGCTAGATTGCTTATAGACAAGATAGAATACAGGCTATATTGTTTATAGACCAGATGGAATACCAGCTTGGTTGCTTATAGACCAAATGGAATACCAACTAGATTGCTTATAGACCAGATGGAATACCAGCTAGATTGTTTATAGACCAGATGGAATGCTAGCTAGTTTGCTTATAGACCAGATGGAATACCAGCTAGATTGCTTATAAATTAGATGGAATACCAACTAGATTGCTTATAGACCAAAAGAATACCAGCTAGATTGCCTAAAGGCCAGATAGAATACCCGCTAGATTGCTTATAGACCAGATGGAATACCAACTAGATTGCGTATAGACCAGATGGAATATCAGCTAGATTGCTTATAGACCAGATGGAATACCAGCTAGATTGCCTATAGACCAGATGGAATACTAGCTGGGTTGCTTATAGACCAGATGAAATACCAGCTATATAGCTTATAGATCAGATTGAATACCAGCTACATTTTGTATATAGATCAATCGGTTACCAGCTAGATTGCTTATAGACAAGATAGAATACAGGCTATATTGTTTATAGATCAGATGGAATACCAGCTGGGTTGCTTATAGACCAAATGGAATACCAACTAGATTGCTTATAGACCAGATGGAATACCAGCTAGATTGCTTATAGATTAGATGGAATACCAACTAGATTGCTTATAGACCAAAAGTATACCAGCTAGATTGCTTATAGACCAGATGGAATACCACATAGATAGCTTATAGACCAGATGGAATACCAGCTAGATTGCCTATAGACCAGATGGAATACTAGCTGGGTTGCTTATAGACCAGATGGAATACCAGCTATATAGCTTATAGATCAGATAGAATACCAGCTACATTTTGTATATAGATCAATCGGTTACCAGCTAGATTGCTTATAGACAAGATAGAATACAGGCTATATTGTTTATAGACCAGATGGAATACCAGCTGGGTTGCTTATAGACCAAATGGAATACCAACTAGATTGCTTATAGACCAGATGGAATACCAGCTAGATTGTTTATAGACCAGATGGAATGCTAGCTAGTTTGCTTATAGACCAGATGGAATACCAGCTAGATTGCTTATAGATTAGATGGAATACCAACTAGATTGCTTATAGACCAAAAGAATACCAGCTAGATTGCTTAAAGTCCAGATAGAATACCCGCTAGATTGCTTATAGACCAGACGGAATACCAGCTAGATTGCTTATAGACCAGATGGAATACCAGCTAGATTGCTTATAGACCAGATGGAATACCAGCTAGATTGCTTATAGACCAGATGGAATACCAGCTACATTTTGTGTATAGATCAATGGTTACCAGCTATATTGCTTATAGACCAGTTAGAATACCAGCTAGATTGCTTATAAACCAGATGGAATACCAGCTAGATTTCTTATGGACCAGATGGAATACCAACTAGTTTGCTTATAGACCAGATGGAATACCAGCTAAATTTTTTATAGACCGTATGGAATACCAGCTAGATTGCTTATAGATCAAAAGAATAATAGCTAGATTGCTTATAGACCAGATGGAATACCAGCTAGATTGCTTATAGACCAGATGGAATACCAGCTAGATTGTTTATAGACCAGATGGAATACCAGCTAGATTGCTTATAGACCAGATGGAATACCAGCTAAATTGCTTATAGACCAGATGGAATACCAGCTAGATTGCTCTGAACTATCCCTCTCTGAGTATATTTTTTAGATTAATGCTTTAAAAGTGAAGTTTATGAAATATTTTTGTTCAAGAACAAACTTCAAGCAGACATTATTTCAGTAAGTATTCTAATTTCAGTTATATCAATGAAAGGTAGGAACGTTTGGTTTTATTTTTATTTTTTTATATTTTTCCATTTACTAGAGTTTGACTCATTTTTTAAATTACAGTTTTATAGATTAAAAAAACGTGAGGACTGGAATACAAACTATACAAATGAAAATATTCTTATGAATTTAACTCTGTTGACCACCATAATACAGCTAATAATAATAAGCGTAGTTCACGAATATCAATTCAGGGCTGCCTTTAAGCCTTATTTAAAGTACTATAATCTGTACAAAGTAAGCCAATTTATCTAACTATACGCATTGAGCTGAAATATGTGTATGATATCATGTGTAGTCTTATTACTTAACCAAGTTATAAAGGTCGATGTTTATAGTTCTAACAATCAAAGGGACAATTGTCTTGTTAAAGGGAAATAATCTAGACAAAATTATCGCATTTTTCAAGTGTTCAACATTATCGACCTGAAAATACTGTTCTAACTGTAACTGAAAAAAAAAAATATTTGTTTGAATACTACTTAAAAAAAGCAATTTAACTGTAGAATTCATGCACTAATTATCTCAAACTTTCTTTCATTACATTATTTATGTTTTAATCTAATCAAGTTTAAAGATGGCAAATTATTAATGGTTCTTTAGAGAAATAATTGTTATTGTAGTTTTTTAGGCTTTAAGCCTTTAAAAAAAATGGAAGTACTGATCATTAAGTTTAATTATAATTAGCCTACTGACGGACATGTCATTGGCCTATAAGCTTAATAAAAATATTTCATATCAATTGAAAATCATTGTATTTTACTCCGAGTTTTAGGTCTTTCTAAGGACCTATTGCTCCATAAGGGTTTTCTTGGACGAATTCAATTTGAGAAGTTTCGCGCCGATTATAATAGTAGATCTATAACGTTTCCTGCATCATTTAGCATTAGTGCATAAAGATGACTTAGCAAACTAAGAAAAACTCGAACAAGTTCCTTTGCGTCAACATTTGATTTTGTATGTACAAAAGTAAAATATATTAGTAAAGTTTGCATTCATGAGATATTGCAGGATTTGGTTAAAAGAGTTTAAGTAAAAAAAACAATACTATAGTGTTACATAATATTCAACAGCTAATATGTACTGTTTTTTTCCCCAGTGACCTCATGGTCATCCTACAACTGACTTTCCGAAGATAAACAAGTATATATATGTCTATTAGTTACTAAAAAGTAGGCCAATAGTAGGCTACAGCATCAAAATGGCGGAGATTTTACAAGCAATGCGAACATTCGCTCTCTTCCGAGAGTCGGAAACCAACATTGAGGAGGGTCAACAGAAAGAATTTCTTCGTGGTACTTTTAGTATCATGCAGTTTGATGAGAATAGCAAGGAACAAATAGATGAATTAAAGGTAACATTAACTTTGATTCTACATGCCATTTGTGCTGTTTTACTTTTAATTTGCATTGAAAAATATTTGAGTTAACAATTATAGTATGTACATAATAACGACTATATAGAAAAATGTTTTCATACTTACGCTGATTAAGATCCTGCTTGATATTTCTGAGAAGGCTGTGACAAATAATGATGTAATAGAATTATACGATTTTTTAAAAATATAATCTCTAAGCACCAGCAATCGACTAAGATTGTATGCAAACAACTAAACGTTGGAAGCTAGCTGTGTTCTAATTAACACATTGGAAGCTAGCTGTGTTCTAAAGAACAAGTGGGAAGCTAGCAGGTTCTAGTTAACAAGTTGGAAGCTAGCTGTGTTCTAAAGAACAAGTTGGAAGCTAGCTGTGTTCTAGTTAACAAGCTGGAAGCTAGCTGTGTTCTAGTTAACAAGTTGGAAGCTAGCTGTGTTCTAATTCGCAAGTTGGAAGCTAGCTGTGTTCTAGTTAACAAGCTGGAAGCTAGCTGTGTTCTAGTTAACAAGTTGGAAGCTAGCTGTGTTCTAATTCGCAAGTTGGAAGCTAGCTGTGTTCTAATTAACAAGTTGGAAGCTAGCTGTGTTCTAGTTAACAAGTTGGAAGCTAGCTGTGTTCTAATATGCAAGTTGGAAGCTAGCTGTGTTCTAATTAACAAGTTGGAAGCTAGCTGTGTTCTAGTTAACAAGTTGGAAGCTAGCTGTGTTCTATAGAACAAGTGGGAAGCTAGATGTGTTCTAGTTAACAAGTTGGAAGCTAGCTGTGTTCTAGTTAACAAGCTGGAAGCTAGCTGTGTTCTAGTTAACAAGCTGGAAGCTAGCTGTGTTCTAAAGAACAAGTGGGAAGCTAGATGTGTTCTAAAGAACAAGTGGGAAGCTAGATGTGTTCTAGTTAACAAGCTGGAAGCTAGCTGTGTTCTAGTTAACAAGCTGGAAGCTAGCTGTGTTCTAGTTAACAAGTTGGAAGCTAGCTGTGTTCTAATATGCAAGTTGGAAGCTAGCTGTGTTCTAGCTAACAAGTTGGAAGCTAGCTGTGTTCTAATTAACAAGTTTGAAGCTAGCTGTGTTCTAGTTAACAAGTTGAATTTTAGCTGTGTTCTAGCTAACAAGTTGGATTTTTGCTGTGTTCCATCAAACTAACAAGTTGTAGACTATGTTATAATTAATTATAACTTTGTTTTAGTTCTTCTAGTTCTATTTAATTACTGTAACTTGTATCGCCATAAATGCTGATTGCTACAGTCTTATATTGTTAATCATAACCTCAATCTATTGCTCAATAATAATCTCTTTTTTTTCTAAATTTAGGCCAAGTTCATGAGGTATAAGAAAGAACTTGGTGGTCTGGACATCGAAGAGTTCAAGGCCGCACTGAGACCATTAACTTCCAAAGGTATCAGTCTAAATCAGATACTGACGACCTTCAGGAAAATGGATCCTTGTGATGAAGAAGCCCTGACATGGAATGACTTTATGAACTTTGCTATAGAGGTCAGTGAAAGGGTGCTTTTTGCTTGCTTAACTGTAAATGTTAGTGAATGGGTTTAAAAGATTCAAAAAAATGGTTTAATAATAATATAATTCAGTTCAGTACGCCTATTAAAGGTAAATCATACAATTCCTTCTGGATTTCATTGATGAACTGACTTCATGCCAGGTTTTGTTAATGGCCTTCACTTCTTCTCCCATGGATTTTCCTCTCATATTCTCACAAGTGGTTAGATCTCTTTACTTGGGAACTTAGGAACAATGATATATTTATTCCATGAGACAAGCACCTGCTATTCATTCCATACATTGTGGTTACAAGATTCACATACTTGAGCATGTCGGTAGTGACTTATATCCTTTCCGAGTGGCTTTGTTTGATTTGTTCAGTTTGATGGTTTCTACATTTGTACTAAAATGGTCGTTTTAATTTCGAATCCCTTGTCTGCGATGTATTTCTCTGTTTCTGGTTCTAGTCTATTCAAGATCTCTTCGTACTGTTCTACCCGTCCTTGTAGTTGGTCTTTCCTTGCTGTCAGAGTGAACGTATACCAGTGATGTTATATTATTTATGGACAAACTTGACATTACAGGAGCACAACAAGAGAATGTCAATGCTGGCTACTAAAGATGAAATGCCTTTTGGACCGGACGTCATGCTTATCAAAAACAATCACAGAGATCCCATAATAAGAATCACATTTATGCCTACAGTTGACCCTATAACAAAAACTTTGGACTTCAGTTTTGGTAAGCCTATATATATAATAATAATAATAATAATTGGTCATTTATATCGCGCCTCACTCCATGCTAATGCAAGCATGCTCAGCGCGCTCACAAAAACGAAACGACAATAACACTCTAAAATAGTTTTAAACAAGGTTTCGGCCGATGGAGGCACGAAACGACAATAACATTTTAAAATAGTTTTAAACAAGTATTTTGCTGATGGATGTGTACTTCATCAACTTAGTTGAAAAGAAAAGTCTTTAAATTCTTCTTGAATGCTTTTTTTGACAACGAGTTTTTCAGTGTCTCAGGTAAGCCGTTCCACAGTGTAGGCGCCACAGATTCAAACGAGCGAACACCAAGAGTCTTTTTTCTGTGACCTTCCAAACCTGGAATTTCCAGGAGAGATTGTGTTGAAGATCGCAGCATCCTTAACGGGACATGCTTCGGTATAAGCTCTTTGAGATATGCAGGTGCTGTGCCTTCCACGCATCCATAGGTAAGGGACATAATCTTATGATCGATGCGCTTCGTCACAGGGAGCCAGTGGAGCTCTTTGAGAATTGGAGTGATATGGTCATGCTTCTTTACTCGTGACACAATGCGTGCTGCAGTATTTTGAACTTTCTGAAGTCTATCCAGTTGTTTCTGGGGTAAACCCCACAGGCAACTGTTACAATAGTCTAGTCTTGACTGTATTGTTGCAACAGCAAAAGCATTGGCTGTTTTTTTTATTAATCAGAGGTCGCAACTGACCCAGGGCACGAAGATGGAAGGAGCAGGCCCTAACCACAGTACTGATGTGTGGACCCATTGTTAATTTACTGTCAATGATAAAGCCGAGGTCCCTGACAGTGTTAGACAAAAAGATATCAGAGGCCCCTACTTTAATAGATGGAACATCGACTTTCCCAAGATTGAAGTTTGAACCGCACAGAATCGCCTCAGTCTTGTCGTCATTTAGTTTGAGTTTGTTGGCAGTCATCCACGCTTTCACCACAAGACAGCAGTCTTCCACTGCATTAACAGCGGCAGCACAAGCATTATGATCAGGATGGAAGCTTTTGTACAGCTGGGTATCATCCGCATATAGTTTGCGAGATAATCCTTGGCTATCAATTATTCTGCCAAGCTGGCTAGTGTAAACAGCAAAAAGGATAGGCCCTAAAACTGATCCTTGAGGTACGCCACAGATGAGAGAAGTGGCTTTTGATAAGGTCTGATTGATAGAAACTCTCTGAGTCCTGTCTGCCAAGTAGGAAGTAAACCAATGAAGTGCAGTATCAGTGATGCCCATCTCGTATTGAAGTCTTGATAAAAGTAAGTCGTGGTTGATAACATCAAAGGCAGCATTAAGGTCCAACAGAACTAAGATAGTCAGATCACCACGGTCAGCACTACATAGAACATCATTCATAACCCGTAATATTGCCGTCTTACAGCTATGCCCAGGACGATAGGCAGATTGAAATTTATCAATCAGGCCATGTGTGGTTAGATGTTGTAAAAGCTGCTGAGAGACAACCCTCTCAAGAAGCTTCGATACATAGGGAAGGTTAGATACTGGCCGAAAACTCTTGCAGTCACTAGGATCGAGCCCCCTTTTCTTTAATAAAGGCTTGATGACAGCAGTCTTAAACATTTGTGGGACTGTGGCTGACTCCAGGCTACCATTTATGATCCGCACTAAAACTGGAAGCAGAATTTCAAGGCAGTATAACACAATCTTCGTTGGAATGGGGTCAACAATTGAGGATGTAGGTTTAGATACAGAAATAAGACGCCTCAACTGATCTTCGGAAACTGGGAGGAAATTTGTCAAAGAAATTCCAGAAAATGACTTCTCCACAGTGGGTGGAGTAGTATGATTATCAAAGCTGTTTCTAAACGTCTCGACTTTTTCATTAAAAAAATCATTAAGAGCCTCCGCAGCCTGCTCGCTGCTCATGTCAGGCAAAATTGGACTTAATTCATTTTTTTCCAAGAAGATTCTGCACTATGGAAAACAGTTTTCGATAGTCAGTGCCCGCAGCTTCCAGAGCAGACTGAACTTGCTTTGCTTTCGCACGTCTAATCACATTTGTAAGCTTGTTCCTTGCTATCTTAAACTCTGTTTATCCACCTCAAGGCCACTCAGTCTCCAGTGTCTCTCTGCCTGACGTCGAGCTAATTTAGCCATCCGAACGGAGGGTGTAAACCAAGCGGTATTGGGTCTATCTCTAACATACAATTCAGTCCTAGGGGCAAAAGTCTCCAGCAAGGAAGATAGAGTATTATTGTAGAGTAGAACTAGGTGAGAGATGTCATCAGGTGGTGATATAACCAAATCTGATCTTGAAAGATGATCGCGAAATAAGTCCATATCTATATTTCGTAACTTCCTGGCCTGAATTTTCTTTATTGGAACAGCAGGCATTTCCATATCTGTGGTAAAGGTAACAAGAAAGTGATCAGATATAAGATGATCTTCAACAATTACCGACTTAAGAAAACCATCATTGTCAGATCGTGACACAACCCAGTCTAAAATATGACCATCCTTGTGTGTAGGTTCCGAAACATGCTGTACCAGGTTTGCCGAGTGCAGCAATTGAACAAAGTTGCGAGTGTGCCTATTATCTGACTCATCCCAATGAACATTAAAGTCACCAAGAATGAGGAGATTCTTAGAATGTATGGATGACACAAGTTTTCCAAAGTCCTCGTGAAACAAGCTATCATTCCGACATTTGAAGCAGAAGGTGGGGGTCTGTACAGAGTCACGGTGCGTACTGTCATTTTCCTTTGAGAGATTATGAAATCTATAGACTCAAAAGAATTAAAACTCGTGTCCTTGCACAATCTAACAATTAAAGAGGTGAATCACAGCAATGCCACCCCCTCTCTGACCTGTTGACCGAGGACGGTGGATGAAAGTATATCCATCAGGCGTCATGTCCCTAATGGCTACTTCATCTCCACCAGGCGTCATGTCCCTAATGGCTACTTCATCTCCACCAGGCGTCATGTCCCTAATGTCTACTTCATCTCCACCAGGCGTCATGTCCCTAATTGCTACTTCATCTCCACCAGGCGTCATGTCCCTAATGGCTACTTCATCTCCACCAGGCGTCATGTCCCTAATGGCTACTTCATCTCCACCAGGCGTCATGTCCCTAATGGCTACTTCATCTCCACCAGGCGTCATGTCCCTAATGGCTACTTCATCTCCACCAGGCGTCATGTCCCTAATGGCTACTTCATCTCCACCAGGCGTCATGTCCCTAATGGCTACTTCATCTCCACCAGGCGTCATGTCCCTAATGGCTACTTCATCTCCACCAGGCGTCATGTCCCTAATGGCTACTTCATCTCCACCAGGCGTCATGTCCCTAATGGCTACTTCATCTCCACCAGGCGTCATGTCCCTAATGGCTACTTCATCTCCACCAGGCGTCATGTCCCTAATGGCTACTTCATCTCCACCAGGCGTCATGTCCCTAATGGCTACTTCATCTCCACCAGGCGTCATGTCCCTAATGGCTACTTCATCTCCACCAGGCGTCATGTCCCTAATGGCTACTTCATCTCCACCAGGCGTCATGTCCCTAATGGCTACTTCATCTCCACCAGGCGTCATGTCCCTAATGGCTACTTCATCTCCACCAGGCGTCATGTCCCTAATGGCTACTTCATCTCCACCAGGCGTCATGTCCCTAATGGCTACTTCATCTCCACCAGGCGTCATGTCCCTAATGGCTACTTCATCACCACCAGGCGTCATGTCCCTAATGGCTACTTCATCTCCATCAGGCGTCATGTCCCTAATGGCTACTTCATCTCCACCAGGCGTCATGTCCCTAAGGGCTACTTCATCTCCACCAGGCGTCATGTCCCTAATGGCTACTTCATCTCCACCAGGCGTCATGTCCCTAATGGCTACTTCCTCTCCACCAGGCGTCATGTCCCTAATGGCTACTTCATCTCCATCAGGCGTCATGTCCCTAATGGCTACTTCATCTCCACCAGGCGTCATGTCCCTAATGGCTACTTCATCTCCATCAGGCGTCATGTCCCTAATGGCTACTTCATCTCCACCAGGCGTCATGTCCCTAATGGCTACTTCATCTCCACCAGGCGTCATGTCCCTAATGGCTACTTCATCTCCACCAGGCGTCATGTCCCTAATGGCTACTTCATCTCCACCAGGCGTCATGTCCCTAATGGCTACTTCATCTCCACCAGGCGTCATGTCCCTAATGGCTACTTCATCTCCACCAGGCGTCATGTCCCTAATGGCTACTTCATCTCCACCAGGCGTCATGTCCCTAATGGCTACTTCATCTCCACCAGGCGTCATGTCCCTAATGGCTACTTCATCACCACCAGGCGTCATGTCCCTAATGGCTACTTCATCTCCATCAGGCGTCATGTCCCTAATGGCTACTTCATCTCCACCAGGCGTCATGTCCCTAAGGGCTACTTCATCTCCACCAGGCGTCATGTCCCTAATGGCTACTTCATCTCCACTAGGCGTCATGTCCCTAATGGCTACTTCCTCTCCACCAGGCGTCATGTCCCTAATGGCTACTTCATCTCCATCAGGCGTCATGTCCCTAATGGCTACTTCATCTCCACCAGGCGTCATGTCCCTAATGGCTACTTCATCTCCATCAGGCGTCATGTCCCTAATGGCTACTTCATCTCCACCAGGCGTCATGTCCCTAATGGCTACTTCATCTCCACCAGGCGTCATGTCCCTAATGGCTACTTCATCTCCACCAGGCGTCATGTCCCTAATGGCTACTTCATCTCCACCCTCGTGAAGCCATGTCTCAGTGATGACCATAATGTCAAGCGACCTCTCAGTTATAACATCATATATAACTAAAGCCTTTTTGACGGAAGATTGAGTATTTAAGAGGCCGATGGTAACGCCTGCAGAATGAATAGTCGATATTACCGGGCATTGTTCGGTCACATTAGGGATTAGAGGTGTTAGCGAGGATGTTGGAGTAGACACGTCAAGGTGAAGCCGTCCAGCCCTCGTTCGTCTCCCTGTGGGTGCTTGAACCCCTACACTGAGCCGACGAATGTCACTGGATCCAGACTTGAAAGGAGTATTATGTGGGCCAGAAGTAGCACTCACTGCGAATGTAGTAGGCGCAGATTGGTGGGGATCAAGCACACTCGCAACAGGAGTAGCCCAGGCAGGTTTAGCAGACAGGTTATGCCAAATGCGATGAAGATTTCCAGCCCTTGTCCCGCGTCTTGTAGGTAGACGACGCCCTATGCCAAAACAACGAATAATTTGAAAAACGTTGTTATCGACACGGGTATAGCACTCAGAGCATATTTTCCCAATACTACGGAGAAGGCTGTGATTCATTTTTAAAATACTTAAGACGATCAGAATAAGAAACCAAACACAACACACAATAGGACTAGTGTGTCGTCAGAAATGTTTGTAAACACCGGTTTACTAGAACGGAACGGGTAAACATTTAGACCAGTTGAGACCAGTTTAAGAAAAAAGGCTCAGTCCTGTTTTACAGTATTTATAGATTCATTAAAACTTTAATCAATTAATCACTCCATACACGTATCAAGTAACACTAAAATGATTATACTATTGTCAAGAGAAAACTTCCACAAATCCACTGGTATAAAAATTAACACTCTAAAGTGAACATAGAAGACACATAAATACTCCAAGTTGAGACGGAAAACACACTGCTGCCTGCTGGCGCAACACAAAAACATTTATAGTAGGCTATTCTTTATAAATAATATATTATTTTGGCATTATTCATCAATATTGAGCTTTTCACTCACCTATATATATCTCTAAACTAAATTTATTACTAATTTCTCTTTATCTATCTTTTTTTAGAACTGCCATAAATGGCTTTATTATCATTGAATTTAATATAGTTTAATAACAGTTGATATATAAGCCTATGTACGAAAAGCTAAAAGTAAGATCAATGAAATTCAGTAAATATAACTGTATGTAAAGCTCCCTCTCTCTCTCTCTCTCTCTTTCTCTTTCTCGTTATATATTTTAGATATTTATATATATATATATATATATATATATATATATATATATATATATATATATATATATATATATATATATATATATATATATATATATATATATATATATACATGCCCGGTGGAAGGCGGGTACAATGCGTGTCCATCACGAAGGCGCTAGGTGGCTAAGGCTCGGGAAGGCGGCAAAATTTCCCGCTGCTTTTGTTTATTTTCACATTTTAGTCTGATAAATCTTAGAAGAAAGTTCAATCAGTTTCAGTCTTTCAAATGCTATTGTTATTTGTTTATATTATATTGTGTTTTTTTTTTAATTCTGCTAAGTAATGAAATTGTTTTTTTAACAATAATAATAGAATAATAATAAAATACATATTTTATATAAAATATGAAAGCGTTGTGTAGTTAAATGACTTTTGTCGATTGTTTTAGAAAAACAACAACATGGAAATTTAAAGTAAGATATCTATATAGCGATAGGAATTTTCTGTAAAAGCTAATGTTTATTCAAAATCGTAACCAAAAATTATGATCTAGTTCTTAAATTTTAGCATAGCTTCAATATTTAACACTTTAAACATGAAAGTTAAACAAAAAATACATCTTTTAATAAAAAAACGACTCTATTTTAAATTGGCAATTAAGCATGCTTCTAGCTACTGTACATAAGTGAGACGTTTTACACGGGGACATTCGTTGCTACTGTCCCACTTGTCACTTGTGAGACGCTTGTTTGACACCTTCTAAAAAAAGTCAATTTTATTTTTTAATGATTTCTTTTGTTATAATTGATAGATAAATGATGTGGTTTGATATACAAATTTCATCATGTTTCAAATATGTGTACTTACTTTTGAGCATGTTTATTTTTTCATCAGTTTTTGCAAGTTGAAAGTTTAAGATCATGTAAATCTTATTAAAAGTAACATTTTGTTCACAAAGCAAAGTTATAGTTAAAGTCTGACTATCGTACAATGCAAAAAAACTAATGTTTGTTTTTATAATGCATATAAGTACTTAATATGAATTTTTTAAAGAAGTGTCACATAGGTGGGATGCTAGCAGAAAATGGGTTAATAAAAATACATAAATAAAAATATTCTTATAAATTTCACTGAATTTTTAAAAAAAGGCGGCAACGTAAAAATTTCACGCGCCCTCAAAATTTGTAGCGCCGGGCCTGTATATATATATATATATATATATATGTATATATATATTGTGTTTGTGTGTTTACATAGTGTGGTTTTATCCCAGGCAAATATATGATCCTAAGTCGTGAAGGCATGATGTCAGTATGGTCAATGAAGATGCAGCCACTCAGCTATAACAACCTTGTCCCAAGAAACACTACTGACAGTGGTTGGTATATTGATATGGTTTGCATGTATCACAATGGATTCATCTGTGTGGCCACAACAGCGAGGGACCTGATCTTTTATGATTACACCCGGGCAGGATGGTCCAGAAAGTAGGAACTTGGTTTTATTACACATAAACGGCCATCGGTAAAAATGGCAGAGGTAAAAATGGCACGGTAGAAATGAATACCCATTTTAACCGAAACAGTAGATTTTCTATGTCTGCCATTTTCACCGTTGCCGCTTTTTTTATCAGTAATTACATTTATTATATGTATTTAATGTCACATTATTTCTGCAAAAATAGAGTTAAAATTTATAGGAGTACATGTAAGAACCTATAGAATAGTCATCGTTGTTGTTGGTTTATTCTATGTTCTACAAGCTTTTGTTAACCCCTAGTGGCGGAAATACATTGTAGGCTGTCTTATAATTGTAATGGGATGCATTACCGGTATGCGATTGTGTGTCAAATGGTTTATAATTAATTATTACTTTGTATTATAATATAAACATGACATGTGGCTGTGAATGACATTTGTATTGACGTGACATGTAGCTGTGAATGACATTTGTATTAATGTGACATGTAGCTGTGAATGATATTTTATTAACGTGACATGAAGCTGTAAATGACATTTGTATGAACGTGACAAGTAGCTGTGAATGACATTTGTATTCACGTGACAAGTAGCTGTAAATGACATTGTATTAACGTGACATTTAGCTGTGAATAATATTTTATTAGCGTGACATGTAGCTGTGAATGACATGTGTATTAACGTGACAAGTAGCTGTAAATGACATTTGTATTAACGTGACATATATCTGTGAATGATATATTTTAACGTGTCATGTAGCAGTGAATGTCACCTGTTTTAACGTGACATGTAGCAATGTATGACATTTGTATTAACTTAACATAAAGCATTGTATGACATTTGTATAAACGTTACATGTAGCAGTGAATTACAGTTGTATTAATGTGTCCTGCAGCTGTGAATGACATTTTTATTAACGTGACATGTAGCTGTGAATAACATTTTTATTAATGTGTCCTGCAGCTGTGAATGACATTTTTATTAACGTGACATGAAGCTGTGAATGATATTTTTTAGTAACGTGACATGTAGCTGTGAATGACATTTGTATTGACGTGACAAGTAGCTGTGAATGACATTTGTATTAACGTGACAAGTATCTGTGAATGACATTTGTAATGACATGTAGTTGTAAAATACATTTTTATTAATGTGTCCTGCAGCTGTGAATGACATTTCTATTAACGTGACACGTAGCTGTAAATGACATTTGTATTAACGTGCCATGTAGCTATTAATGATTTTTTATTAACGTGACGTGAAGCTGTGAATGACATTTTGTATTAACGTGACATGTAGCTGTGAACGACATTTGTATTGACGTGACATTTAGCTGTGAATGACATTTTGTATTAACGTGGTATGTAGCAGTATATGACATTTACATTAACTTGACATGTAGCAGTAAAAGACATTTTATTAATGTGTCCTGCAGCTGTGAATGACATTTTTATTAACGTGACATATAGCTGTGAATGACATTTTTATTAACTTGACATGTAGCTGTGAATGACATTTGTATTAACATGACAAGTAGCTGTAAATGATATTTGTATTAACGTGATATGTAGTATTAAGTGACATTTGTATTAATGTGTCCTGCAGCTGTGAATGACATTTTTATTAACGTGACATGTAGCTGTAAATGACATTTTTATTAACGTGACAAGTATCTGTAAATGATATTTGTATTAACGTGACATGTAGCTGTGAATGACATTTGTATTAACGTGACAAGTATCTGTAAATGACATTTGTATTAACAAGACATGTAGTTGTAAATGATATTTATATTAACTTTACATGTATTTGTAAATGACATTTGTATTAGCGTGGCATGTAGCAGTAAATGACATTGTTATTAACGTGACATGTAGCAGTAAATGACATTTATATTAACTTGACATTTAGCAGTAAATGAAATTTGTATTAATGTGTCCTGCAGCTGTGAATAAAATTTTTATTAACGTAACATGTAGCTGTGAATAATATTTGTATTAACGTGACATGTAGCTGTGAATGACAACTGTATTAACGTGACAAGTAACAGTGAATGACATTTTTGTATTAACGTGACATGTAGTTGTAAGTGATATTTATATTAATGTGACATGCAGCTGTAAATGACATTTTTATTAACGTGACATGTAAATGATATTTGTATTAACGTGGCATGTAGCTGTGAATGACATTTGTATTAACGTGACAAGTAACTGTGAATGACATTTGTATTAACGTGACATGTAGCTGTGGTAGATGAATGAGAGTTTCATAATGATTTTCCTTGTTCTTTTAGATACTGGCTCAAGAAGTTGTCCCATTCACCAACATGTTTGGCCTACTGGGCGGGGATGGCCCAAGAACAAATTGCAGTCCTGCTCTGGGGCGACACCTCTGGAACTGTTCGAATGATTGAATTTGACCTGTCACAACGACTACCTATGTTTGGAATACCCGTTAGAGAAGGTAAGTGTCGTACCATGTCATAGGTATTAGCGTTTAGTAATACACCTGCAAAACGAACGAGTTTTATTTCAAAAAATGTTCAATCAGTTTTGTGCATTCCATTTCAAGTAAAGTTCGACATTCAATCGTTAAATTTAAAGCTCACTAGATATTGCAAGTCTCACGAACATAGCATGTGTACTAGGTCCATGGCAATTATTGTATAAGAAAGAAAATGTGTGGCTCGTTTCTGTTAATAGAAAAGAATGATTGGATAAAAAACCTTTTGTAAAGTTAAAAAGTTTACTATATTTTTATATTAAAAAAAAAATGAATCATAATCATATACATATATGTGTTTCATAAAATCGGATTAGAAATCATATTCAAATCCATCCTTGTATTGTCATTTCTCGCAAAGACCATGGAAAAATCAATTTGTTTTATCTATTTATTAGTTAAAATCTTCTTCTACATGAACCGTTACTTAAGTAAAATATATGAATTTCATCAGAAGTTTTCATGTATATTTTACCTAAGAATATACTCATATTTAACTATTTGTTAGGTTGTTCCGAACTAACGTACTCAGATCTACAACGAGGTCTCTATGATGGTGTTACATTTCGGATATTTCCACATGTACATAAGGATTGGGTTAAAGAGGTTTGTTATTCTTTTTTTATAGACCTTCAGGCTTCAGGTGGTTACAGTATTGATAAACATGTGGGCAAAATGTTATATAACTATACACATAAAGCTGAAATATTTGTATGATATCGTTAGTAGTCTTATAAGTTATAAAGGTCGATGTGTATAGTTCTAACAATCAAAGGGGAAAATGACTTGTTAAAGGGAATAAGAAAGCCTTTAGTTCTATTATATCTACTGTTTGAACAGGTCAAGTACATCCCACAAGCGACATCCTTCGTGTCTTGTTGTAAAGACGACAATACTGCACTCTATATGAGTCACGTAGAGCCATCTAAAAAGAAGCCATGTTATTTCCATGTACTACGAGGTTTTTTGTGCTTTGACTTTAGGTAAGCCGTTCACCAATATTTCACTGAAAACCGCTGTTATGGTACTCAACCTTTGGGGATCCCTTTTAACATATTTATTAATATAACAGTAATAATGATTAGTAATTACATTTAGTTAATTTAGTAATAATAACAGTTATTATGATTTAGTAATAATATGTACTAAGACAAAAACAAAATACACCAGTCTCATGATTACTACATAATATTTTGTTTACTATTGTTAGCTAGGCTGGCCTAGCGGTTAGTTCACCGGACTGTCAACCAAAAACCATCTGACACGTCGCGGGTTCTAGCCCGGACACCGGCGGATCCCTGTCGCCTTGCAGGAGTTTTGGGCCTGTAAACATATTTGCGCCAGCAGTGTGTTTACAGAGCGCACTGAGCATGCTGAAATAGCATGGATAGATTTAATTTTAATTTTTAATTTAGATATTTCCCCTTTATCAATAAAATCGTTTTTCATATTCGAAGTCTGTAGACTACAAGCTAGTGAAGTAATTAAAACTGTGTAGGTAGGAATAGTTTTGTGTCAATAAAATGTTTATAACTGGATATGTTTATTGGAAGTCGTTTCTTATCTCCCCAAGTTATGAACTGAATATTCTGGCTGCTGCAGGAATTGACTGCAATATTTGGTTATATAATCCTTACATGCCGCAGAAAGTTGTGGCCATGATGGAAGGTCAGATGTCAATGATAATGTTTATTGTTTATATTAGTTTTACTCAATAGTTTTTCTTTAGCATAGCAATGTTTCATTCTGTATTTTGTCTGTTTTCAAACATTTTGAAACAAAGTTAACTTCTTCAATCTTTCAATTAGGCCACATAAGACCGGTGTCTCATATTAAAATCAATGACTTGGAAAACTATTGTATCAGTGTTGACTTGTCCAAGTCCATCATGATATTTAACCTTTCGTCACAGGCCTGTATCATGGTAAGAACGGGTTTTTTAACACATGTAGACCTAAACATTCAAAGAAAAAACACGTCATGTTTCTATTGATGCATTTATTAATATTGTTGAATTTGTTGACACACTTCATTTTGTGGTTATCAGGCCTACTGAATTTACAATTTTTAACCCGTCCTAATACCACAAAGTTGACAAAACGTGTTTTATTTTCAAATGTAGCGTGTACCTGGACAAGCTGTCAGAATGGGAACACATTTTATTCACTCAGTTTACCTCAACAGTCATAGGAAAATGTGCCTGTTAGGATCTTATGGGTAAGTGACAAGTAATACAGTAAACCTATGTTGGCTTTGTAGTCAGCTAATAAAAAAAACGCATATGTGATTAAGCAAAAACATTTCTTATCTTAATAGTTGCATAAAAATTACACACAGTAAATTAAATTAATTCATTTCTTAAACAAATGTTTAAACAATACAAGTATAGACTGAGTTGTTACTATAGCTGTAAGAAGAACCACAGAGGTGATCTATGTATTTTAAAATTATTCTATGAACTTTCACTAAAATAAATCAAAGACTAGATATAAAAGTTATGTATTGTTTTGGTACATGTTTTATCAGACTCTGCTTACTAAAACGACACACCTTAGAAGGGTTGAGTGTTGATGTAAGGTCACATGATCATAAGTTGGTTGGTGCGCTGTATTGTCCAGTATTTGAACAAGTGGTGAGTACTCATACAAATAATTACCTAGGACTACTTTTGTTACATACTTGATACTATTTTATTTGTCCTTTTCTCTGATACAATTACAAAATTTTTCAATGATTGGAACAGAAGTCAATTACAAAATTTGTTAATGATTGGAACAGAAGTCAATTACAAAATTTGTTAATGATTGGAACAGAAGTCAATTACACAATTTTTTAATGATATTGGAACAGAAGTCAATTACAAATTTTTTTATGATTGGAACAGAAGTCAATTACACAATTTTTTAATGATTGGAACAGAAGTCAATTACACAATGTTTTAATGATTGGAACAGAAGTCAATTACAAAATTTGTTAATGATTGGAACAGAAGTCAATTACAAAATTTGTTAATGATTGGAACAGAAGTCAATTACAAAATTTAGCTTAAATTAAGAAATAGTTGCAATAAAAAAAATTAATGAGCTAATTCAACTAAATACTAATCTCATCTGCTTGATTTACATAATAAGTGATCAATTTTTAAGGTGAGTGTATGTCAAGGGTCAATGGTCCGTGTTTGGGACATCATCACTGGAACTAGAGTCATGCAGTTTGCCATGGCTCACAGTAAAAAAGCCCAGGTTTGTGGATTGTATTTATAGACCTAAGTTTAAAACAACAAGAGAGACAAGCGTGCATTTGTTTTAAGTATGATACATCCATAGCAAAATTATTGTTGGAAATAAAAATAGTACAACAAAGGTTTATTTTAGTATTGTAGAAACTGGACTGGTAAATTCTCTTGGAATGGGTTTAATATTAAATTAAAACAAGCATTTTATTTTGTTCATAAATAACTTGTTTCTGTGCTGTACTTTCTGTTTATAATTTCAGGGTAGAGCTGTTCCAGTGCTGTACTTTCTGTTTATAATTTCAGGGTAGAGTTGTTCAAGTGGTGTACTTTCTGTTTTTATTTTCAGGGTAGAGTTGTTCCTGTGCTGTACTTTCTGTTTATAATTTCAGGGTAGAGTTGCTCCAGTGCTGTACTTTCTGTTTATAATTTCAGGGTAGAGTTGTTCCAGTGCTGTACTTTCTGTTTATAATTTCAGGGTTGAGTTGTTCCAGTGCTGTACTTTCTGTTTATAATTTCAGGGTAGAGTTGTTCCAGTGCTGTACTTTCTGTTTATAATTTCAGGGTAGAGTTATTCCAGTGCTGTACTTTCTGTTTATAATTTTAGGGTAGAGTTGTTCCAGTTGAGATCGAGTGTATTGCATTGACAGAAAATAAGAAAAGGCTTTGCACAGCTGCTGAAGGAGTTATCAAAATATGGAACTTTTGTGTTGGTGTGGTATTAAGGTAGAGTTGACTGTACAGATGAAATTTTCCTTTAGACTATAGGTTCTCAACGGGGGGGGGGGGGAGGTGAGAAGCTTTAGGGGGGCGTTGACGATCCCGGGGGCGATAGGGGGGGGGCGGTGAAGGGCATGTGGGCGGTACAAAAACCTGATATAATTTGAACACCCCAGCTATTTGAATCGATTAGTTTTCTGATGAAATGTGATGTAATCGCAAGTGCTGCTAAATATCTGATATCCCCAACACTAGGCCTACATATTCTTATACTTATTAGAAATAGAAATCGCAATACGTTTTCGAAAAAGTAGGGGTCAGTATTAGATAAGTATAGTCAGTGCGGCCGGCTGGTCCTGTAGTTAGTTCACCGGACTGTCAACCGACACATCTTGGGTTCTGTGTTTGGGACATACTAGCTTTTTTTATTATCTATAATTATCGGAATATATACGAAGTAATCATACAGACTGCGTAATTAATGTAAGACTAGAAAATACCCATATAGACTTTTAGTCATATAATATTTTCAAATACTTTTTACAGTTTTAAAGTTATAATTTATTTATTTTTTATTTATTTCTTTATAGGCCTATAAGAAAAAAAAACATATTAGAAATATTAGTTCAAATTAAACGGATTAACTATCTCCCTTTAATTAAAATAATTTTTAGTGTAAAAGAAATTCCCCCAGCGGCGATGGTATGGCGTTTAGTGGATTAATGTTGTAGTTTTAAAAAAGTAGTCTGTACCAGATATATTGGCTGACTATTGTGTGACAACATTTAGTTACTAAAAGTCTTTTAACACCATTCTTAAATTTTACTTCACACAGCTTTTAGACCCCCCCCCCTTTCCAACTTTCCCTAAAAGTCTTGGTTATTGTCTGTCTATTTCGGAAACCATATTGACCCTTCACCTTCCAGAGGGGTGGGGGGAGTGGGTGCTTAAAAAAGTTGGGGGGTGGGCGGTGAGGGGAAAAACATTATAAAAGGGGGCGGTAAACCGAAAAGGTTGACAACCTATGCTTTAGAGGGACGAGACAATAGAAACAGAGCATCAAAACAAAACAGATATGCTTTAAATTTTGTTAAGATGTTTTGTTCTCCTCTTGTTTATTCAAATGTAGCCGCACCTTAGCAAGTATCATTTTTCTATGCTATGTCATGTCTGTATAAGCTATTTCATGATTTGTCTATGCTACGCCAGTCTGTCTATGCTATGTCATGTCTGTATAAGCTATTTCATGATTTGTCTATGCTACGCCAGTCTGTCTATGCTATGTCATGTCTGTATAAGCTATTTCATGATTTGTCTATGCTACGCCAGTCTGTCTATGCTATGCCCTGTCTGTATAAGCTATTTCATGATTTGTCTATGCTACGCCAGTCTGTCTATGTTATGTCATGTCTGTATAAGCTATTTCATGATTTGTCTATGCTACGCCAGTCTGTCTATGCTATGTCATGTCTGTATAAGCTATTTCATGATTTGTCTATGCTACGCCAGTCTGTCTATGCTATGTCATGTCTGTATAAGCTATTTCATGATTTGTCTATGCTACGCCAGTCTGTCTATGCTATGTCATGTCTGTATAAGCTATTTCATGATTTGTCTATGCTACGCCAGTCTGTCTATGCTATGTCATGTCTGTATAAGCTATTTCATGATTTGTCTATGCTACGCCAGTCTGTCTATGCTATGTCATGTCTGTATAAGCTATTTCATGATTTGTCTATGCTACGCCAGTCTGTCTATGCTATGTCATGTCTGTATAAGCTATTTCATGATTTGTCTATGCTACGCCAGTCTGTCTATGCTATGTCATGTCTGTATAAGCTATTTCATGATTTGTCTATGCTACGCCAGTCTGTCTATGCTATGTCATGTCTGTATAAGCTATTTCATGATTTGTCTATGCTACGCCAGTCTGTCTATGCTATGTCATGTCTGTATAAGCTATTTCATGATTTGTCTATGTTACGCCAGTCTGCCTATGTTATGCCCTGTCTGTCTACACTATGCCTGATATGCCTTGTCTGTTATCTTATACCATGTCTATCTATATCATGTTCGTCTAAGCTATGTCATGTTTGTCACATCTATATCAACGTTACAGGGTTCTAGATATGAGCAATTGTCCAAAGATAACCAGTATTGTAATGGCCAAGAATCAGATCTATGTGACTGGATGGAGTAAATATATTAATGTTTTCAGTGACTTTAAAGGAGAGGAAGCAATCAAGAAGGTATGTAGGCAAACATTAAATATACCACTCTGACTATAAAAAAAGTCTTAATTTATCAATCTATACATTTACTAACATTTAAATTCAGTTTTACATAAAATTTATGAGACATGGTGGCCGAGCGGTAGCACGTTCAGCTGGCGTACCACAGGTCCTGGGTTGGAATCCTGGTGAAGGTTAGGTTTTGTTCCCGGGTCTGGAGGGTAGTCCCTGATTCTAACCAGCTTATCATCATCATCTTGGCGCTAGAGGCCATGGAGGGATCTGGCCTGCCTGATACCTGACTTTAGTTGGGGCAAAGTAAGACGTCAGAGCATTGTGCTGGCCACACAATCCCCTAGCATGCCGTGGCTACAGAAACTGGTGAACGCTGCTTTACTGACCCAATGGATCTATTTGGTCCGACGTTATTACTTCTAAGTTCAATTTGCCAATAGGCTACAAAATAGTTTTAATATAATTTTGTGGCTCAAAGACAAAGTTGTTTTTTATTTTAGTATCTTCATCTCTAATTACTCACGGCTTCCTGTAATTATTAACATACGGTAATTTAAAAAATAATTTGGGTTATTCATTGATTTGATTCCCCATCCATTACAGTCTTGGGCCATGAAACACAATGACGATTGTTTGGCGCTATGTACACTGGAGCCAAATCTAATAGCTTCAGCTGCTTATGATGGAAGCATTATTGTATGGTCCAGAGAAACAACAGAATCCTACTGCAAGTTGGTATACAGCTTAAAAATACATATACATATACGCACATAAACAGAGACATACATGTACATAGTGTTATGGTCCTCTTTATGATGACTATTATTACGACTCGTTAAATCGGATTCAATGCATATAGTTGTATCTTTATTAGAAGTCTCTAGATTCTGCTAATCTGTAGCCCAAGCTAGGGGTTCCTTGACTGACAGGTCTATGCAGCAATGTAGTTATATTCGTGATAATTATCTTCAACACCTTTCTCAACTATGATAGATCAAACAACTCCAGTTGTTGAATAAACAATTTTATTTAAATTGTAGACTCAATATAAACGATCAATAAACGCATCAACTGATGGTAACATAAGTATTTCAAAATAAATGGCATATAATGTACAAGTATTAATATAGCGACTTCACTCTACAAACTTTCCAACTGAACTAACTTTAAGGAGGTGGGGACTTTACAAAGAAAACTATCATCGAAGATTCTACAGGGTCTTAATACGCATTTTAACCTCTTTCTCTATAACATCCAGAATTATCCTCCAATTTCCACGGGGTTGGACGAATTATTTTATTTAAACTGCCCTCAGGGCACAAAGGTCAAACCTTGGTCGCCTTGGACTCTGATACGCACTTGTTAAGAGGTCAATGCCTTACTACGTCATTCATTTATGACCGATATTCGTAACAATAGATACATATATAATAATACATAGACACATACATAAATATATACACAAACATATACATAGGCACACATAATAATACATAGACACATGCTTAAACATAGGTATACTTATAAGTTTATTGTTATTTTAATATTGTATTCTGGCTATGTTCAGTGTACTATTATTTTAATGTTGTATTCGGGCTATGTTCAGTGTACTGTTATTTTAATGTTGTATTCGAGCTATGTTCAGTGTACTGTTATTTAATGTTGTATTTGGGCTATGTTCAGTGTACTGTTATTTTAATGTTGTATTCTGGCTATGTTCAGTGTACTGTAACTCTCCAACAATGTCAGGTTGCATGCATCATTCTCTAGTCTCCCTGTACTGTTATGTAACTCTCCCACAATGTCAGGTTGCATGCATCATTCTCAAGTCTCCCTTTACTGTTATGTAACTCTCCCACAACTTAACATTTTATTCAGATCCAAATCAGCCGACATTTATTCTATTCAGCATATCAAACGTAGACTTGAGAGATGATCAAGTGACAATTGTAGTTTTTACTTACTTCAATCTTTATTCAAAACGTAAGACACAGATATAGATATATTCTTCCAAGAATAAAAATGTATAGGAATTGTAGGCCCCTATGATATACTTTAATTAAACAACTTTACAATGGACATATTAAATCAGTTCTTTCACTTGGGGCCTACATGAGCAGAAGTCGAACCTCATAGTCTAACAAAAGCTTAATCTTTTTTAAAGAAGATTTTCTTACAATATTATTAAGTGCACTGACATATATATAATATTTAATAACTGATACTAAATAATAAATATAATATAATGTAATTGTCTTAATATAATTATCAAATCAACCAACCAATTAATATAGTTATTATCTTGGGAAAGGCATTATCTGCAGTTATGTAACTCTCCCACAATATCAGGATCCATGCATCATTCTCTAGTCTCCCTGTACTGCTATGTAACTCTCCCAATATGTCAGGTTACATGCATCATTCTCTAGTCTCCCTTAACTGTTACGTAACTCTCCCACAATGTCAGGTTACATGCATCATTCTCTAGTCTCCCTGTACTGTTATGTAACTCTCCCACAATGTCAGGTTGCATGCATCATTTTCTAGTCTCCCTTTACTGTTATGTAACTCTCCTACAATGTCAGGTTGAATGCATCATTCTTTAGTCTCCCTGTACTGTTATGTAACTCTCCCACAATGTCAGGTTACATGCATCATTCTCTAGTAAAGTCTCTCTGTACTGTTATGTAACTCTCCCACAATGTCAGATTACATGCATCATTCTCTAGTCTCCCTGTACTGTTATGTAACCTTTCCTCATAGTCAGGTTGCATGCATCATTCTCTAGTCTCCCTGTACTGTTATGTAACTCTCCTACAATGTCAGGTTGCATGCATCATTCTCTAGTCTCCCTGTACTGTTATGTAACTCTCCAACAATGTCAAGTTGCATGCATCATTCTCTAATCTCCCTTTATTGTAATATAACTCTCCCACAATGTCAGGTTTCATGCATAATTCTCTAGTCTCCTTTTACTGTTATGTAACTCTCTCACAATGTCAGGTTGCATGCATCATTCTCTAGTCTCCCTGTACTGTTATGTAACTCTCCCACAATATCAGGTACATTATTCTCTAGTCTCCCTGTACTGTTATGTAACTATCCTACAATGTCAGGTTGCATGCATCATTTCCTAGTCTCCCATTACTGTTATAAAACCCTCCCACAATGTCAGATTGCATGCATCATTACTCTAGCCTCCCTGTACTGTTATATAACTCTCCCACAATGTCAGGCTGCATGCATCATTCTCTACTCTCCCTTTACTGTTATTTAACTCTCCCACAATGTCAGGTTGCATGCTTCATTCTCTAGTCTCCCTGTACTGTTATATAACTCTTTCACAATGTTAGGTTGCATGCATCAGTCTCTAGTCTCCCTTTACTGTTATATAACTCTCCCACATTGTCAGGTTGCATGCATCATTCTCTAGTCTCCCTTTACTGTTATTAAACCTTCCCACAATGTCAGGTTGCATGCATCATTTTCTAGTCTCCCTTTACTGTTATATAACTATCCCACAATGTCAGGTTGCATGCATCATTCTCTAGTCTCCCTTTACTGTTATATAACTCTCCCACAATGTCAGGTTGCATGCATCATTCTCTAGTCTCCCTTTACTGTTATTAAACCTTCCCACAATGTCAGGTTGCATGCATCATTTTCTAGTCTACCTTTACTGTTATATAACTATCCCACAATGTCAGGTTGCATGCATCATTCTCTAGTCTCCGTTTACTGTAATATAACTCTCCCACAATGTCAGGTTGCATGCATCATTCTCTAGTCTCCCTGTACTGTTATATAACTATCCCACAATGTCAGGTTGCCTGCATCATTCTCTGGTCTCCCTGTACTGTTACATAACTCTCTCCGACAATGTCAGGTTGCATGCATCATTCTCTAGTCTCCCTGTACTGTTATGTAATTATCCCACAATGTCAGGTTGCATGCATCATTCTCTAGTCTACCTTTGCTGTTATGTAACTCTCTCACAATGTCAGGTTGCATGCATCATTCTTTAGTCTCCCTGTACTGTTATGTAACTCTCAGACAATGTCAGGTTGCATGCATAATTCTATATTCTCCCTGTACTGTTATGTAACTCTCTCACAATGTCATGTTGCATGCATCATTCTCTAGTCTCCCTATACTGTTATTAAACCCTCCCACAATGTCAGATTGCATGCATCATTCTCTAGCCTCCCTGTACTGTTATATAACTCTCCCACAATGTCAGGTTGCATGCTTCATTCTCTAGTCTCCCTGTACTGTTATATAACTCTTCACAATGTTAGGTTGCATGCATCAGTCTCTAGTCTCCGTGCACTGATATGTAACTCTCCAACAATGTCAGGTTGCATGCATCATTCTCTAGTCTCCCTTTACTCTTATATAACTCTCCCACAATGTCAGGTTGCATGCATCATTCTCTAGTCTTCCTTTACTGTTATTAAACCCTCCTACAATGTCAGGTTACATGCATCATTTTTTCTAGTCTCCCTTTACTGTTATATAACTATTACACAATGTCAGGTTGCATGCATCATTCTCTAGTCTCCCTTTACTATTAAGTAGCTCTCCCTCAATGTCAGGTTGCATGCATCATTCTCTAGTCTCCCTTTACTGTAATATAACTCTCCCACTATGTTAAGATGCATGCATCATTCTCTAGTCTCCCTGTACTGTTATATAACTCTCCCACAATGTCATGTTGCTTGCATTATTCTCTGGTCACCCTGTACAGTTACATAACTGTCTCCCACAATGTCAGGTTGCATGCATCATTCCCTAGTCTCCCTGTACTGTTATGTAACTCTCCAACAATGTCAGGTTGCATGCATCATTCTCTAGTCTCCCTGTACTGTTATGAAGCTATCCCACAATGTCAGGTTGCATGCATCATTCTCTAGTCTCCCTGTACTGTTATGAAGCTCTCCCACAATGTCAGGTTGCATGCATCATTCTCTAGTCTCCCTATACTGTTATGTAACTCTCCCACAATGTCAGGTTGCATGCATCATTCTCTAGTCTCCCTGTACTGTTATGTAACTCTCCTACAATGTCAGGTTGCATGCATCATTCTCTAGTCTCCCTTTACTTTTATGTAACTCTCCCACAATGTCAGGTTGCATGCATCATTCTCTAGTCTCCCTGTACTGTTATGAAGCTCTCCCACAATGTCAGGTTGCATGCATCATTTTCTAGTCTCCCTATACTGTTATATAACTCTCTCACAATGTCAGGTTGCATGCATCATTCTCCAGTCTCCCTGTACTGTTATATAACACTCTCTCACAATGTTAGGTTGCATGCATCATTCTCTAGTCTCCCTGTACTGCTATGTAACTCTCCCACAATGTCAGGTTGCATGCATCATTCTCTAGTCTCCCTGTACTGTTATGTAACTCTCCAACAATGTCAAGTTGCATGCATCATTCTCTAATCTCCCTTTATTGTAATATAACTCTCCCACATGGTAAGATTGCATGCATCATTCTCTAGCCTCCCTGTACTGTTATATAACTCTCCCACAATGTCAGGTTGCATGCATAATTCTCTAGTCTCCTTTTACTGTTATGTAACTCTCTCACAATGTCAGGTTGCATGCATCATTCTCTAGTCTCCCTTTACTGTTATGTAACTCTCCCAAATTATCAGGTACATCATTCTCTAGTCTCCCTGTACTGTTATGTAACTATCCCACAATGTCAGGTTGCATGCATCATTTTCTAGTCTCCCTTTACTGTTATAAAACCCTCCCACAATGTCGGATTGCATGCATCATTACTCTAGCCTCCCTGTACTGTTATATAACTCTCCCACAATGTCGGGCTGCATGCATCATTCTCTAGTCTCCCTTTACTGTTATTTAACTCTCCCACAATGTCAGGTTGCATGCTTCATTCTCTAGTCTCCCTGTACTTTTATATAACTCTTTCACAATATTAGGTTGCATGCATCAGTCTCTAGTCTCCCTGCACTGATATGTATCTCTCCAACAATGTCAGGTTGCATGCATCATTCTCTAGTCTCCCTTTACTGTTATATAACTCTCCCACAATGTCAGGTTGCATGCATCATTCTCTAGTCTCCCTTTACTGTTATTAAACCCTCCCACAATGTCAGGTTGCATGCATCATTTTCTAGTCTCCCTTTACTGTTATATAACTATCCCACAATGTCAGGTTGCATGCATCATTCTCTAGTCTCCCTTTACTATTATGTAACTCTCCCTCAATGTCAGGTTGCATGCATCATTCTCTAGTCTCCCTTTACTGTAATATAACTCTCCCACTATGTTAAGATGCATGCATCATTCTCTAGTCTCCCTGTACTGTTATATAACTCTCCCACAATGTCATGTTGCTTGCATTATTCTCTGGTCACCCTGTACAGTTACATAACTGTCTCCCACAATGTCAGGTTGCATGCATCATTCCCTAGTCTCCCTGTACTGTTATGTAACTCTCCAACAATGTCAGGTTGCATGCATCATTCTCTAGTCTCCCAATACTGTTATGTAACTCTCCCACAATGTCAGGTTGCATGCATCATTCTTTAGTCTCCCTGTACTTATATGTAACTCTCCAACAATGTCAGGTTGCATGCATCATTCTCTAGTCTCCCTGTACTGTTATGAAGCTATCCCACAATGTCAGGTTGCATGCATCATTCTCTAGTCTCCCTGTACTGTTATGAAGCTCTCCCACAATGTCAGGTTGCATGCATCATTCTCTAGTCTCCCTATACTGTTATGTAACTCTCCCACAATGTCAGGTTGCATGCATCATTCTCTAGTCTCCCTGTACTGTTATGTAACTCTCCTACAATGTCAGGTTGCATGCATCATTCTCTAGTCTCCCTTTACTTTTATGTAACTCTCCCACAATGTCAGGTTGCATGCATCATTCTCTAGTCTCCCTGTACTGTTATGAAGCTCTCCCACAATGTCAGGTTGCATGCATCATTTTCTAGTCTCCCTATACTGTTATATAACTCTCTCACAATGTCAGGTTGCATGCATCATTCTCCAGTCTCCCTGTACTGTTATATAACACTCTCTCACAATGTTAGGTTGCATGCATCATTCTCTAGTCTCCCTGTACTGCTATGTAACTCTCCCACAATGTCAGGTTGCATGCATCATTCTCTAGTCTCCCTGTACTGTTATGTAACTCTCCAACAATGTCAAGTTGCATGCATCATTCTCTAATCTCCCTTTATTGTAATATAACTCTCCCACATGGTAAGATTGCATGCATCATTCTCTAGCCTCCCTGTACTGTTATGTAACTCTCTCACAATGTCAGGTTGCATGCATCATTCTCTAGTCTCCCTGTACTGTTATGTAACTATCCCACAATGTCAGGTTGCATGCATCATTTTCTAGTCTCCCTTTACTGTTATAAAACCCTCCCACAATGTCGGATTGCATGCATCATTACTCTAGCCTCCCTGTACTGTTATATAACTCTCCCACAATGTCGGGCTGCATGCATCATTCTCTAGTCTCCCTTTACTGTTATTTAACTCTCCCACAATGTCAGGTTGCATGCTTCATTCTCTAGTCTCCCTGTACTTTTATATAACTCTTTCACAATATTAGGTTGCATGCATCAGTCTCTAGTCTCCCTGCACTGATATGTATCTCTCCAACAATGTCAGGTTGCATGCATCATTCTCTAGTCTCCCTTTACTGTTATATAACTCTCCCACAATGTCAGGTTGCATGCATCATTCTCTAGTCTCCCTTTACTGTTATTAAACCCTCCCACAATGTCAGGTTGCATGCATCATTTTCTAGTCTCCCTTTACTGTTATATAACTATCCCACAATGTCAGGTTGCATGCATCATTCTCTAGTCTCCCTTTACTATTATGTAACTCTCCCTCAATGCCAGGTTGCATGCATCATTCTCTAGTCTCCGTTTACTGTAAAATAACTCTCCCACAATGTCAGGTTGCATGCATCATTCTCTAGTCTCCCTGTACTGTTATATAACTCTCCCACAATGTCAGGTTGCATGCATCATTCTCTAGTCTCCCTGTACTGTTATGTAATTATCCCACAATGTCAGGTTGCATGCTTCATTCTCTAGTCTCCGTACACTGATATGTAACTCTCCAACAATGTCAGGTTGCCTGCATTATTCTCTAGTCTCCCTTTACTGTTATATAACTCTCCCACAATGTCAGTTTGCATGCATCATTCTCTAGTCTCCGTACACTGATATGTAACTCTCCAACAATGTCAGGTTGCATGCATCATTCTCTAGTTTCCCTTTACTGTTATGTAACTCTCCCACAATGTCAGTTTGCATGCATCATTCTCTAGTCTTCCTTTACTGTTATTAAACCCTCCTACAATGTCAGGTTGCATGCATCATTTTTTCTAGTCTCCCTTTACTGTTATATAACTATCCCACAATGTCAGGTTGCATGCATCATTCTCTAGTCTCCCTTTACTATTTAGTAACTCTCCCTCAATGTCAGGTTGCATGCATCATACTCTAGTCTCCCTTTACTGTAATATAACTCTCCAACAATGTCAGGATGCATGCATCATTCTCTAGTCTCCCTGTACTGTTATATAACTCTCCCACAATGTCATGTTGCATGCATTATTCTCTAGTCTCCCTGTACTGTTATATAACTCTCCCACAATGTCAGGTTGCATGCATCATTCCCTAGTCTCCCTGTACTGTTATGTAACTCTCCCACAATGTCAGGTTGCATGCATCATTCTCTAGTCTCCCTATACTGTTATGTAACTCTCCCACAATGTCAGGTTGCATGCATCATTCTTTTGTCTCCCTGTACTGTTATGTAACTCTCCAACAATGTCAGGTTGCATGCATCATTCTCTAGTCTCCCTATACTGTTATGTAACTCTCCCACAATGTCAGGTTGCATGCATCATTCTCTAGTCTCCCTATACTGTTATGTAACCCTCCCACAATGTCAGGTTGCATGCATCATTCTCTAGTCTCCCTGTACTGTTATGTAACTCTCCCTTAATGTCAGGTTGCATGTATCATTCTCCAGTCTCCCTGTACTGTTATGTAACTCTCCCCCAATGTCAGGTTGCATGCATCATTCTCTAGTCTCTTTGTACTGTTATGTAACTCTCCCACAATGTCAGGTTGCATGCATCATTCTCTAGTCTCCCTGAGCTGGATACTGCCGTCCGAGGAGGAGGCAACAAAAAGAACATTATGTCGGTCAGTGATTGTGTTTTAGAATCTCCTATGTAGATACAAATTTAGTTTCTAGATTTGTAGTATACACTTGACAAGTATTTTCCTATATAAATGCAAAAAAAACATTTGTGTTTAATAAAATAATTTGATGTATATGTATGAATCACTGTAAATTTGGTAACGGTATTTTCGTCAACGGTATTTTCGGCAAGGTAATTTTGGCAATGGTAAATTCGGAAAAGGTAATTTCGGCAAAACTATCAAAGCAGTAATATTGGCAACGGTAAATTTGGCAAACTTAACTTATCCACTGTTTTTATTGACTATATTGGTAGTACTACTTTCTAGTCCGGAGATGGGCAACCTACGGAATGCGTGCTCGACTAGGCACGCAGTACGGTTTTAAATTTCACGTGAAAGAGCACCAAAAAGGAAGTTTAAGTATCTTCTGCATGAAAAGAGAAGGATGACATTAAGGCCGTTGGCAGCCTGAAAGATTTAGAAATGATACTTTGGCACACTATTATCTAAAGTTTGCCGACCCCTGCTCTAGTCTACTAAATGAAGCTAATGGCACGAAATGAAGTTAGCATTATAGAAAGTGCCTGATTTGTGACATGTTTGCTATAGCGTAACCAGAGGAGATGAGCCCCAGGCATTGAGTTTATGAGACGTGCTAAAATGACGAAAAAAATGTATAAATAAAGCATACAAATTAGGTAACAAAAAAAATAATTAATTCGTTTGACTAAAAAAATTAAATTTAAGAAAAACATTGAATAAAAACACTGTAATTTTGTTACCATTTCCGCTATTTAACTAATGCATAAGAAAAGGAACATTTAATAGACGCCAAATGTAACCATACCGTCTATAGCACAAGGAAACAATGGCAAAGCAATATTACGTAATGTAGTTTATTTGCCATCCCCCTCTTCTTTTTTTAACACCAGAATGAGACTCGCCGTGTTTAAAAAGCAAATGCTAGCCCCTCCCTCCCCCGTCTCCCCATCCCATCTCCCCACCCCGTCTCCCCACCTCCGTCTCCCCACCCCCGTCTCCCCACCCCGTCTCCCCACCGATTAAAGTGTTAGTGACCAGCTTGGTAGCCTTAGGCTAAGCAGTGAAAACTAAAAGAGGTGGCGAGGTTTCTATGTCTATGGTGGCCATGTGTTCCCCCCCACACACACACAACAACCCGTGTTGAGAGAATAGGCCTATAGGTCAGCAAAGTAATTCTTTAACTCTCCCTGACGTAACCGGTCAAGAAATAGGGACTGTGTTCGTTTTTGATAGATCTATAAAGTAGGGGGGTTGTAATGTGTTTGCAATGTTTCCCTTACGATCTAAACAAGCCTGGGCTCAAGTATGGTCGTGTCTGAACGGAGTAAACAAGTGTACAGAAGGATACAATATAACATTAAATTCAAAAGACTTAAAAAGCGGGTTAGAGGCGTAAGCCCTAAAATTCACCAATGCATAACATTTCTGTTTAGAATGAGTCTTTTACACAAGTTAGGGGCGCGGAAGGGGGGGGGATCTTCATGATAAAATCGTGAAATTACATACACTACAAAAAGTTTGAGTACCTACCCCCACATTGCACTATTTGCCCCAACCCACTTTATACAATCTGATCCACCCCCCACCCCCCCATGCGCCGACTTGCACTAATGATTACGTTGAATTCCTGGCTACGCCACTAAATTGACAAAGTTACGTAACGTTACAAATCCTAATCCTGCACTAATACTATTACCAATCGCTACTTTTTTCTCTTTCTGGGAGTAAGTCTACTTTCCCGCCATACATACACTATATACACATCTCTGACTTGAAACTATATCAATGTCTTGTTCATCAAATTGATATGAAACATATTGATTATATATGAATAAAAATGATAAGAAGATACTACTAGACATATACGTTTATATTATTTAAATACAAGTAGGGCCTATCATAAGCAAAATAATGTAAATATAAAAGACAAATTTTATAAAATATTGTGTGAATATTTTTATAATAAAATCAAATACAAATGTATTGACAGAAAGAATAACTTTTAACTAGCAACAACAAAAAACAACAACTAGCAACGAAAAAAAAGTCTCCTTGACCAAGACCACCAGAAGTATTTACGATGGTCTTGCCTTGACCCCATAACCCCGCCCCCCACACCTTTTTTTCCAGCTGTAGACTGGAGTCACTAATAGGCTACTTCGTAAGGGGAGTCTTTTAAGTACTTACGATGGTCTTGGTCGGGGGCGGGAGGACGAGGGCATTCTACGTTGGCCTTGTTTACACAACCGGTATCATACTATGTAGGGGTGGAGGTCAGGTAGACATGGTTACGTAATATCGTAGGGGAGACGTATGCTTTGATGCGTTAAGTCAGTTTAGATACCTTACACACATAGGCCTACCTTCACCTTTGCTGAGGCGTAAATTAAGGGGGGGGGGGAAGAAACGCCGGGTATGGGGAAGGGGTACATTTGGCGCCTATTTAAAATGTTTGTCTTTGATCATTAGATGACGTTAAATTAAATAACGAGCCAAAGTGCTCCTTAATGTTATCATGCTCTTTTCACCATTTTGGTGGTCTTTCATGTGCCATTTAAAAACGCTCTGCGTGCCAATTATGGCACGCATTGCTTAGGTTGCCTATCCATGGACTAGAGTGTAGTCTAACCAATACTTTTAATAAAAACAATGGATATTATATGATTGCCAATTTTACCGTTGCCAATTTTACCGCTTTGCGTGTTTTGTTGAATTTTCCTATTCCGAAATTACCCTTGCCAAAATCACTTTGCCTAAATGACCGGTTCCGAATTTACCATTACCAAATTTACCGAGCACCATATGTATAGAGTTCCGATTTAAATAGTTAAAAATGTATAGCTGTTTAGTTTAATGATGTAATGCATGCCTACAGCTGGATACAAATATAAAATGATTAGTCTTAACTATAGAAATGTTAACGTATGATATTTCTGTAGCCAATGTCAATATTGACTATGGACCTATAGTGTATGTTACATTTGTTGTCTAGGGTGGTCTTTTAGGGTTCTGTAGAGCTTGAGTCATTTAGAATGCAATCAACAACTTGACTTTCAACCAAACGATGTTTAATAATTTATACAACCATATACAGACTGTTACAGCTATAAGAACGTTGAAAACACAACTGCCTCACTCGAGGGCTATAAACACACCCTCTCTCTTTCTCCATCTAACGTAACTCTCTATCCCACAAAACTTGTCGGCCAGGCCATGGCTTCTAAACAATGAGACTTGAGTTAGGATAAAGAACAAATGACCCAGTGACAATAGTTCAAAGGGGACATAATACGCATTAAGGGACTGGCCAAAAGAGTTTAACTTTTAACAGCGTTCAGCCATGCCCCAAATTTCAAAGTATGTCCCTGTTAAGTTTTAATTTCAGTGATGCATTATGTAATTGCTAATGTAAACTAGGTATATCTTGCTAATGTAAACTATGTATATCTTGTTAATGTAAACTAGGTATATCTTGCTAATGTAAACTAGGTATAACTTGCTAATGTAAACTTGGTATATCTTGCTAATGTAAACTAGGCATAACTTGCTAATGTAAACTATGTATATCTTGCTAAAGTAAACTAGGCATATCTTGCTCATGTAAACTACTTATATCTTGCTAATGTAAACTTAATTATATCTTGCTAATGAAAACTAGGTATATCATGCTAATGTAAATTAGGTATAACTTGCAAATGTAAACTAGGTATATGTTGCTAATGTAAACTAGGTATATCTTGCTAATGTAAACTAGGTATATGTTGCTAATGTAAATTGGTACATCTTGCTAATTCAAACTAGGTATATCTTGCTAATGTAAACTAGGTATATCTTGCTAATGTAGACTAGGTATATTTTGCTAATGTAAACTAGGTATATCTTGCTAATGTAAACTAAGTATATATTGCTAATTTAAACTAGGTATATCTTGGTAATGTAACCTAGGTATATCTTGGTAATGTATCCTAGGTATATCTTCCATCCACAGGTTGCAGCTGATATGGATTCTGCTGATCAAGATGAAGGTGATGAAGAACATGGCGAAGATGCCTTTATGACCATTGGCCGGCATTTGAGGAAAGATGGTGGATGGTATCGGTTGCTAAGAGCACTAAAGAAGCGACAAATTGAAAGAGAAAAGGTTGGAATCTTTTTTTTTATAATTACTTTAAACCACACAAATATTTCAAAGACACAGCTGCATAATTTCTGTATTTCCTTGATCATTGCTTTGTATCTGATTTTTTTTTATTGATGAGAACGTCTAGTTAAGAACTAAGAACATCGGTACATAAAGTATTATCGATATTAATATTAATATCATTTAAGTAAGAACTGAGACTCTTACGTCTTGTTTTGGTATTCTAGAAATTATTTCTTTTTCGGTGACATGCAGACATATATTATTACGTTATGTTATGTTATAATCATGAAGTCAAACAACATATAACATTTCGTTTAGTGGGACATTTTTCCGGACTTGAGTAGTCATATTTTACACTTGAACAATCGTAAAAATTATGTTCTGGTTCATACATGTTCACTTCTTTACCCATGGTGCTCAAAACTGGCAAAGTTTTGGGAGAAGATTAACGTCACACGCAACTAAGAACGGTTTTAAATGTAATCCGCTCTTATAAAATACTATAATCATATCGTCTGTACGTACAAACCACTGACACTATGTGCCACTATTGAATGTCTGATTGGAGTAAGAGTGTGTCTTTCCTTTCTCTCTCCTACATTTAACACTTAATGCATTTAACATTGCATCGAATTTTATTTCCATATATGTATATGTTCTGCATGCTTATGTATATTACTTATTGTTATATGACTAGTTATTGATATTAGTTCCCATTTATGTATATTATAAATGTTGTGGCACATGTGTGTCCTCCCCCTCCCCCAACCCCAATTCTCTCGGAACAAGGCCAGGGTCATACATGCCGCAATCAAGCTGAGCCCACCGCCGTGACCTTCACCTCTTCCCGTCCCTCCGCATCTCCTCGACCCACAAATAATATCACATGTACATGAAAATATACCTCTAAGGGTTTGTTTCCCCTGGTCGGAACCCTTTTGTGGCTTGGACACAGGCGCCGCTCGGAAGATAAGAATTACCTTGGAGGGCTGACCGCCTCTTCGCATTCCCCCCCCCTCACTCACCATCTCCCCCTTCCCGCCCCTCCCGGGCATCCCTAATCCTGTCGATCAGACTCGTGTACATCTACCCCCCCCTTCCCCAACGTACGATAGTTGTGACCCAATGCTAATCAAATGTTGAAGACAACATAGAGATCGACCAATCGTACAAGTGTTGGACATGTCAATCTCACTGACCCCCCTCCTTCCTCCCTTACATCACGTGATGAAGGCTTGGTCGGAATGTAATCTTTAGTTTACGAACAGTCTAGCTAGGCGGTCGGTCGGAAAGAGCGTGCCTTCGGGCCGCTCTTGGACCCTTTTGGCGCCCCGACACTAAATCAATTTTGTATCCTTGCTGTTTGTATTATTGGACTATGTACTTAGAATATTATGTATGATATATAAAACGTTATACTCAGTCTCAATGTGAATAAACTTTAGAATAATGTTTTTCGCTCGTGTTCTCTAGTGACTATAATCGATGTTGTGAAGTCTATATGTGTTTAGTGTAGCCAAACCTCTGCATAATTACCTCAGTCGAGCCATGGAATTCTACACACATAAATATAAATTTGATCATCAATACGTTAATCTCTAGCACAGTACTCCGGCTCGTCCCTTTAGACAAAACGAAGCCTACAAGAATAGAAAGAGAATAATTCATCTCTTATCTATTTATACAGACCACTCTTATAAGAAGGAAATAATACACATACGAGCCTGCCTGCAACACGATGTGACATAATTCAGTTACTTTTACTTAATCATACAGAAGGCACGAAACACATCGGGCTCAGGTGCAAATCTAATCCACACTTATAAAGTTTACGTAGTGATTAAGTGGTCTAATCACCCCGCCACGTGACAGCTTCCTTTAAGAGAACACCGGTGGGATAATGCACGATGCACGTCCCCTTTTGCGTATCATGGTACGGGCGAAAGCCCATCTAAACGGTTGGGGGGGGGGGAGGAATGGCACAACAGTACCCGTCTCTCCAAGTATCTGGATGAGCAGGCCTGTAGTCTGGTATTTATACTATTAGGCAAAAATGAAGGTATGCGAGTTAATTTCACATTGTTAATAATCCAGGGAAATTCCTTTGGGGGCGGGGGAAGGTAGTTCATGTGCCCACGAGATACCTAGCATACAGCGTGAACTCTCAGAGTCTTGGATCCATCCCTTTTCATGTTGCGCCCTGGACTTAAGGGCCGGAAATTGTGTCAGGTTTAAGATACTTTTAAATTAGGTTCATATAAAGGCAATAAACAAAATCATTCTTTTATCTAATGACAATATAAGCCTGTTGTAGTAAGTCTGTTGTTGTAAGCCTGCTGTTATTGTAATTTTGATGATGAATGTTGATTACTAATACCATGTATGGCTGTAGTTGTCTTCTGGCCACACAATCGTCTAGTGTCAATACTAATAATAAAATTTGTTTATTACATGTTGTTGATATTTTAGAGACGAGCTGCCCTGGAGAGAAAAGATTTTAGTGCCAAATACAAGAAGAAAAAGAAAAGAATGAACATGCAAGGCCTGAGTTTGGTTTATGAATCAGCTGTTGAAAATTTAGTTTACCTGGAGACTAGAAGACCAATTGATCCCCAAACAGCAACACTTATTGCAGGGTAGATCATTCTTTTACAGGTTGACTGTTATATTATAGTAAATCTAATTATTGTATTGTTTTGGGATATTTGATAGTTCTTTGTATGGATTGATGCATTGTCGTTTAGCTATTTTGATGTTTTGACGTATTCATATTGTTACGAATATCGGTCATAAATGAATGACGTAGTAAGGCATTGACCTCTTAACAAGTGCGTATCAGAGTCCAAAGCGACCAAGGTTTGACCTTTATGCCCTGAGGGCAGTTTAAATAAAATAATTCGTTCAAATCCCGTGGAAATTGGGGGATAATTCTGGATCGTAGTAATTATAGAGAAAGAGGTTAAAATGCGTATTAAGACCCTGTAGAATCTTCGATGATAGTTTTCTTTGTAAAGTCCCGACCTCCTTAAAGTTAGTTCAGTTTAAACGTTTGTAGAGTGAAGTCGCGATATTAATACTTGTACATATAATGTCATTTTATTGAAACTTATGTTGCCATCAGTTGATGAAGTTTATTGATCGTTTATATTGAGTCTACAATTTAAATAAAATTGTTTATTCAACAACTGGAGTTGTTTGATCTATCATTGTTGAGAAAGGTGTTGAAGATAATTATCACGAATATAACTACATTGCTGCATAGACCTGTCAGTCAAGGAACCCCTAGCTTGGGCTACAGATTAGCAGAATCTAGAGACTTCTAATAAAGATACAACTATATTCATTGAATCCGATTTAACGAGTCGTAATAATAATAGTCAATCACCTAAAGGGCCATAACAGTTTGGGGTCTTCGTCCGATATAGTTGTATAGTGAAGCATATATTCAAGTTGTGTTGTGTTGTGTGTTGGAGCCGTGACCTACTGAGCAAGCCTAATAACGCTGAATTCATTCTTCCGATTGGAAAAACGTAAGTTGGAAATTTACCACTTTATAAATCTCTTAACTAAAGAATGGAATTTATTGAAAATCCAGAAGAAGAAGTTCTGAAAACTTTATCAATAAAGAAGTTAAAAGAGATCGCTGAGATCTTAAAGATAGAAGTTACGGAGACTACACCATCGAGGACTGTGTTGACACAGCAGATAAAAGATGTGTTGATTGCGAGTGGCAAGTTGAAAGTAGAATCAAGAGCGGAGGGATATCAAGTTGAAGGTCAGATGTCTGAACAGTTCCGATTTCAACTAGAAATGAAACGGCTTGAAATAGAAGAAAGACGTCTAGAAATAGAAAGTCAGGAAAGAATAGAACTGGCGAAGATAGGCGCTACTAAAAAGGAATCTCATAGTGATGTAGAGATGGCCAGATGGAAAAAGCTAGTCCCTACCTACATTGATAAAGAAAGTGAAATAGCTAATTTCTTCCAGACCTTTGAAATTTCTTGCAGAGATTTTAAGTTCCCAGAAGATAAATGGGGAATATTAGTCAGAACAGCTTTTACTCAGGGAAGGGCAAGAGATTGTGTTCTATTGTTAAAAGAGGAGGATTTAAATGATTATGAAATCATTAAAGACACTGTACTTAAAGCCTATAACCAAATACCGGAAAGTTATCGGAAAAGGTTCCGTCAGTACACAATGTCCCCTTACCAAACACACTTAGACTTCCTTCGAGCAGAAGAAAAGCTAATGGATCAGTGGATAAAATCCAGAAATATCTCCACATTAAAAGAAATGAAAGATATCATTCTGTTAGAGGATTTTATTAACAAAGTGAGGCCGGATATAAGAATGTATTTATCCGAGCGTGATATCACTGACCCACATAAGGCTGCTGATTTAGCTGAACAGTACACATTGTGTCATAGGACAGCTGGTGAAAAGAATGTTAATAGGCCACAACGGCAAGCAGAAAACACACAACAACAACATCGTGAAAAAGAGCATTTTGTGAAACAAAATGATGTTAATAAAAAACCTGTCTACAAAAACGTCCAATGTACTTTTTGTAAAAGAACAGGACATAGCATTGAAGACTGTTGGAGTATACGAAGCGACAAAAGACCTAACAAAGTGGTCATGTGTGCAAGCCATAAACCAATACAGAATGTACAAGAAAGCGAAAATACAAACGAACTGAATTCGAAGAAAGATTATTCTAAACCAGAAACACTGAGGGTGGATTTGCCTGAGAGCAAAAGTCAGAAGGTAGAGAAATCTACAACTGAAGATAATGAGGATAAATATCCTGATTATAAATACAGAATGGCTACTATTGGATTAATTGTCCAAGTCCAGAGAGTCGAAAAAGTAGACCAAAGTATTTTTGACTCGGAAAAGAGCCTGAAGTCATCGAAAGATGAAACAACACCCGAAAGTCATGGTCAAGGGAAGAATAAAATTGACACAGAGACCCTGTGCAGTTTTCAACCGTTCATTAGTGAAGGTTGTGTGGCCTTACAAAAGGAAGGACCACTGAAGTCCGTAAGAATATTACGAGACACAGGAGCATCATTAACACTGCTGCTTAAAGATGTATTACCATTAAATGATAATACATTGACAGGACAGACTGTCCTATTGAGAGGTTTTGAATGGAAAGAAGAAATACCTCTACATAGGATATACCTCACATCTGACTTGGTGACAGGATATGTGACAGTTGGAGTAATATCAAAACTTCCTGTTGAGGGCATATCCGTTATCCTAGCAAATGATTTGGCGAAAGGGAGGGTGAGACCTGAACTGATTGTGAAGGAAAATCCAGACCCTAGTCCTATTGTGGAGACAGGAAAAGAAAAAGAACTTTATCCTGTAGGTGATGTCATAAAGGGTATGACACCACAGAAAAAGAAAGAAGAAACTATCTCACAAGAAAAGAAAAATAAAGAAGAAATTCTCCCACGAGAGAAGAAAGAGGAAGAAGAAGTGGAACGTGATACTACTATTTTCTCCATGATTGAAGATTGTCCGAAAGGAAATGATCAATCAAAGAAGTCATCACAAAATGAATTGATTGCTGAGCAGAAAGTAGACCCAGAGTTGCTACAGCTGCATGAGAAAGCTGTCGACGAGAAAGAAAATCCTACTACTGATGTCTATGAACAGATAGACCACAGCATAAACAAACAACAATGCAAACCTGCAGTTGCCGGTACAGATGAAGATTTGAGGAGCATCACTGAAGAAACGAGTGCGGAGAGCTGGACCGAAACTATCAAAAGCTATGGGTTACCACAATCCATACCGACAGATCGAAGGACCAACTTCGCCCCGGAACTCTTCAATCCAGTCCTAAAGAACTTATGCCTGGAGCAGGAGATGTCAACTGAATCCTATCCGGAAAGTCTAGGAGCCTATGGACCAATCTTTGGACCCACTGTCCGAGGACCACTCAAACTACTTCCAGAGGAATGGCAGACCGAATTGGACCTCCTTGGGCTGAGCAAGTACCTAGATAAGTACATAAATTTTTTGTCTGACATAACTGTATTTGTTAGAAAAAAATTGTACACTGCTCACATGCAGATGCCATTGTTGTGTGATGAAAGCAAGGCAAAAATATTATATCATTTGAAAATGATAAAGCCTTACCTTCTGAAAACAATTGGAATAAGCTTGATGTTGTTAACATTGTTACTCTTATTTGTAAAATTTATGCCTGGAGTTCAGGATGAATTGAATGACAAATTCACTGATAGTTAGTTACCAAACTTACTATTTTAAAACTAAATCCCTTACTTGTGAAGAAAAAGGAATGAGTAAAAGTATTGTTAGAGTAAATATCATTATATTGTAATATTTCTAAACAAACTTGTTAGGTTGAGCATTAAAATAATTGCTATAAGAGAAAAAGATCAGTTTTATCCGCAGAATTGGTTTCTATATCAGAGGACATTATAAATGTGGACTGATTATAAGATATGTTTGAGAATCTCTGGAAATGATAATTGAAACATTTGGCAGAGAGGATAATTTGATTGAAAAAGATGTAAATGGTTTTGAGAAAAGAGAATTTTTCTATCACTAAAGTATTGAGAAATGTTTTATGATTGTACTATGGAAATTTATTTTATCATGTACTGTTGTTGAAATATTGCACTGAGTCAGTATGCAAATTTCTTCTATGTGAATTTATTCATTTGTTCTATTATCATTGAATGTATGATAATGTAGGGTAAAAATAGTTGCAGCAAGACAGAACTATGACTAAAAAGAATTCCAAGAATTGTATTATATTTGATTTTTCACTTTTAGGATACTGTTACATGAAAAGCAGACCAGAAGTGAAATTAATGTAAAATAAAACTTATCCTTGTTTTGTAAATTTAGGATATGTGCCACTGACTTGACACTGTAAACCAGAATGGTTGAGAATGTCATGGTTGAGAATTTATAATGTTGACATACCAATGTTCAACAAATGTATTATTAATTAAGGATTTCATGTCAAGATTGTAAAACTAATCTATTTTTTTTCTGTATGAGTTAAAATAGATTGAATGAATTGTACTGAAAATCAAAAGATTGGGTAGACCTGAACACTGTGAAAGTAACAGGAGAATCTATGAATAAGGAATAAAACCTTTATGGAAAAATGGAAAAGAGCAATGTACACCACTGAAAAGATTGGAAATGAAATGTTTTACCACACCAGTCAAACCAGCAGTTTGTTTTATACATAAATTGTTACATTGATTTCGCTATGAAAAAAAAATTAATAGTAGCCTATGCTTAACTCTTTTCTACTTCAATAATATTGCATTTAATGTAATCTAAAGAAAATAAGTACTTACTGTGTAGTACTAAGATTGTATGAAGATAATATAACTTGTTTTAATTGATAGTTAATTAAGTAAATTAACCAAATTTGTTTAAGTAAATCCATGATTGTCTGAATGTTTCAATTTAACCTGCTACGATGTGAACTCTTTTAAAAAAAAGAAAATAATGACGTCGAAAGGTCATGGTAAAATGAAAGATTGAAATATTTTTAATGATTTTTGCTATAAACTATTTTAATTCGTGAACAGACTATGTTTAATGTTCTCAAAATAATATAAATGAATTTAATTTTGAGAAGATAATGGTTGTTAAATAATGCTCATTTAGTTACGATAACTATTTAATCGCGTAGCAATATTTTTTTGACCTAGGCTGTGATGAGGTAAATTTGCATAGCGATGTCAACATTGTTAAAATCAATTGAGAGTGAGAGAGAGAGAGAGAGAGAGAGAGAGAGAAAGGCGGAATTGACCTCAATCTGTTGTCTCGCCACAGACAGTTGTCTAATGTGTTAGTCAGCCTACAGGCTTAAAAAAATACTGTCTACACGAGCAATAATGTTTGTAACGTGTAATTAGGTCAGGTCTAGTAGTATTTTTTTTTCATCAAGAGCGTTTGTTTTTTTTCTCCTTATGAAAAAATAAGTCGTGTCTGCATAGACATTAAGTGATTTTTTCTTTTGTTGTTTGATTACAAATGTAAAAGATATTAGTTTATAATTAAATGGACGAGAGAGTTTTTATTACAGTGGAATGTTCAATGTAATAGAAGTTATTAACTTGTATTATATTATATCTATTAAGAATGATTATGTATTTTTCTTGTGAACAAGATTTAGATAAACAATTTAATTGTCCATTGTTTTGAATTAAAAATTGAATGATTGAATGACTGTAGTTAAGCCATTTGATAAGATGAATTTATATTGCATATATTATTATGTTATTGTTATCAGTTCGATTGAATTATTGGGATCGCCAATTGAACTGTATTGTTTTCCCCGGAATATTTTCTTTTATAATTATTCCTTAAAATTAACATTTTTGCAAATGTAAAGGAAATAATTATAAAGCTTTAGAAGGGGGGGGATGTTACGAATATCGGTCATAAATGAATGACGTAGTAAGGCATTGACCTCTTAACAAGTGCGTATCAGAGTCCAAAGCGACCAAGGTTTGACCTTTATGCCCTGAGGGCAGTTTAAATAAAATAATTCGTTCAAATCCCGTGGAAATTGGGGGATAATTCTGGATCGTAGTAATTATAGAGAAAGAGGTTAAAATGCGTATTAAGACCCTGTAGAATCTTCGATGATAGTTTTCTTTGTAAAGTCCCGACCTCCTTAAAGTTAGTTCAGTTTAAACGTTTGTAGAGTGAAGTCGCGATATTAATACTTGTACATATAATGTCATTTTATTGAAACTTATGTTGCCATCAGTTGATGAAGTTTATTGATCGTTTATATTGAGTCTACAATTTAAATAAAATTGTTTATTCAACAACTGGAGTTGTTTGATCTATCATTGTTGAGAAAGGTGTTGAAGATAATTATCACGAATATAACTACATTGCTGCATAGACCTGTCAGTCAAGGAACCCCTAGCTTGGGCTACAGATTAGCAGAATCTAGAGACTTCTAATAAAGATACAACTATATTCATTGAATCCGATTTAACGAGTCGTAATAATAATAGTCAATCACCTAAAGGGCCATAACAATATATATATATAGGTTCCAAAAGTTGCCATCGCCGGGGGTGTCAGTGGTTGATAAGCTCCCACTGTCTATAAAAAGCCCCCATAAGGCATGCGTCTCAAACAACCTTAGCAACCAAGTCCAACCTCTGGCCTGCTCGAGTGGCTTAGTCACTAAGCCCGGTGGAACTGCTTCTACTAACAGAGGAAGGGGTGAAGGCGGAAAATTGGCGCCTCAAAACCAATAGCTTAGGGCCCATCGGCCCGTCAGTCTGGAAAAACACTCCATCTAGGAGAGGGGAAACTCCGATCACAAACCCCCGCTGCCTTGCGGACATAGAAAAGGCTACAGGAGTAAACCTTAAAGAAATCAGGAGTGGAGCCCCGAAGGCGTTTGGAACAACTACTAGGTTTTCCCTACGGCAGCTTCTGCAGTCGAATCGGCTCCAAATGTAGTGCCTCGCTTTCCTTTGGGATATGCCGATAAGACAGAGAGGGGGGTTGTGATGCATGGGCAACTCACAATCTCCATATCAAGGCCCGGGCATGCGCCCCAGAGAGGACACTTCGGTGCTGCTGCAAAGCGGCAAAACCAACACGGGAGGCAGCAGTTACGAGTGATAAGTCCAACCTGATTGGCGTAAGGCACGGACGCTACGGGTTGCCTCTGTCGGTGGGAGAGATCATCGCGCCTTATTGATAAGCTACCACCCGCCTCAACCTGGGCAGCCCCCAGGCAATAAGGTGCTGATCCGCCACTGTCTGCCTGCTTCAAAGGGTGCTTGGAGCTTAGATAAAATCGACAAGCAGACGGTAACCAAAGCACCAGTTATACAAAAAATCAAAGTAAAAAAGAAACCACCAGTCTTAAGACTGGCAACCTGGAATGTGAGAACGATGTGTCCTGGCATTACCTCCGACCCCCAATTTACCACAGACAGCAGGAAAACGGCAATCATAAGTAATGAACTGATGAGACTGAAAATAGACATCGCAGCACTTCAAGAAACCAGACTAGCCGAAGACGGCATGTTACGTGAAAAAGACTACACCTTCTTCTGGCAGGGCAAACCCCTTGTAGAACCACGCCTGCACGGAGTATAATTAAATAATTAAAAACAGTCTACTGCCTATGGTGACTCCCCCAGCCGGGGGAACAGAGCGCATCCTTGCAATCAGCTTGTCAACCAAGTCAGGCAAGGTGAATATTTTTGGAAAGCCCCTGGTGGGGATGGCATCCCAGCAGAAGCGATAAAATATGGGAAACCATTCCTACGAAAACACCTGCACGAGCTGCTCTGCCAGTGCTGGGAGGAAGGAGTTACCCAAGATATGCGAGATGCGAATATTATCACGCTGTATAAAAATAAAGGAGATCGCACAGACTGCAACAAATACAGAGGCATTTCCCGCCTCAGCATCATTGGCAAGGCTTTCGCCCGTTTGATCCTGAAGAGATTACAGCTACTAGCTGAACGCATATATCCAGAATCCCAATGCGGTTTTAGGGCTGAGCGATCTACAATAGACATGATCTTCCCTCTTAAGCAACTGCAAGAAAAGAGCACAGAGCAGAGGCAGCCATTATACATAGCCTTTATTGACCTCACCAAGGCTTTCGACCTGGTTAGCAGAAGTGGCCTTTTTGCTATCCTAGAGAAGATCGGTTGCCCCCCAAAACTGCTCAAACTTATCACCTCCTTCTACGACAATATGCAAGGAACGGTGCAATATGACGGCTCTGCGTCCCACCCATTTCCCATTAAAAGTGGTGTAAAGCAGGGCTGCGTACTTGCTCCAACATTATTTGGAATATTTGTCTCCCTTGTGCTGTCCAGCGCCTTCGAGATCTCTGAGGACAGTGTATTTATACGCACAAGATCCGATGGCAAACTATTTAACCTGGCACGTCTCAGGGCCTAAACCAAAGTACGCCACATTCTAATACAAGAACTTCTCTTTGCTGATGACGCTGCTCTCATATCCCACACAGAGTCAGGTCTTCAGAATTTGGTTAGCTCTCTGGCTCGTGCTTGTCAAGAGTTTGGACTTACCATTAGCCTCAACAAGACAAAAGTAATGGGTCAAGATGTAACGGATGTCCCCACCATCAACATTGGATGCCACACCCTGCAAGTGGTAAAAGAGTTCACCTACCTTTGATCCACTATATTCAGCACCATGTCCCTTGAAAATGAGTTAAATAAACGGATAGGGAAAGCTTCTGCTGCCATGTCCAAGCTATCAAAGAGAGTGTGGGAGAATGGCAAACTGTCACTGGCTACTAAACAGTCCGTATACAGAGCTTGTTTTTTAAGCACCTTGCTATACGGCAGTGAGAGCTGGACAACATATATGTCACAGGAACACCGCTTAAACACGTTCCACCTACGCTGCTTGCGTCGAATTCTAGGCACCACCTGGGAAGAACGCAAATCAAACCAGGAAATCCTAAGCCAGGCCAATGTACCAAGCATGTATGCTTTGCTATCACAGCGTAGACAGCGTTGGCTTGGCCACACCAGGCGCATGAATGATGGCCGAATACCAAAATATATCCTGTATGGAGAAATGGCCGCAAGATCTCGAGCCACAGGTCGGCCTCTTTTTCGATACAAAGATGTGTGCAGGTGAGACCTCAAAGAAATGGACATAGTCGAGGACTCTTGGGAGGAGGTTGGAGCTGACCGAGGAGCCTTGCGACAGGCCGTCTACAATGGGATGGCCTTCCAGGAAGCAAAAAGGACCAGGGCTGACATTGACAGAAGGCTGAAAAGGAAGGCAAAAGCATCCTCCATACAACCGCCCTCAATGTATAAATGCGAGGGATGCTTAAGGGACTGCCACTCGAGGATAGGGCTGTTCAGTCACAGCAAGCGCTGCCCCTCATTGAAATCACAAAACCCCAAGGGTGCATCCATTGTCTTGTGAGACAGATAGGAGCCATAATAATATATAAATATATAAACTAAATACCGAAAAGAAACGTTCATTGTCTTTATTGTAATAGTCTCTTTTCTTTCTCTCTTAACAAAACACATTGTAGTCATTCGTTTCTCCGTCATTTTGACGGGCACAACCACTAGTATATATATATATATATATATACTAGTGGTTGTGCCCGTCAATATATACATTATATAGTTGATTTTAAAGATGTATGATGTAATGTTGCATAGATGTTTTTATTTATAGACTAATAATTTTATGTTTCATGTATTGGTATGAGGATGTATAATGTAAAGTAAAAAAGTTGTTACTGATTGATTTTCTATATCTTGTATCCTCAGTGGTGCCGAATGCTGGATTAGATTCTGGTCCCTTCACCCTAAAGGTGGACTGTTGGGACAGTTCACTAGTACAAGGCGTAAGCTAGAGAGTATTCGTTGTATGACAACAGACAAGAACAATGAATATTTGATCACAGGAGATACAATGGGACTTTTAAGGGTAATAATATACAGTCTGAAATATAGACATGTACATTTGTCCCTGGAAATTATACGTTTATATTGCAGCTTTTTATATCCAAGATGGCGCTGAGTTAAGCGACACTTGAAAAATGTATGAATCCATTCAACTTTTACATCAAATCCACAATAATTGTGAACAGAAGCACACTTAACATGCTAAATATGATAGCATGGACAGTATTTTAGACACAGGCTACTATGTAATTTAATGTTGACATTTTAGCTGCCAGGGCATTAATTATTAAACTCCTGTTTAGCACAGAAAAACTGGAGCAAAGGGAGGCAAAAACTCTTTTTCACCTGTTCCCAAAAATCGTTGTCTTTCTTGTTGTTTTTTTTCGAGAAGTTAATAGAGTCTAAATGTAAAGACAGAATTAACAAATTATCAAGTGAGTTTGTATTCATATTAATTGATCTATACTTAAACAAAATTTCCCTTTAGCTCCTGTAAATACTCCACGCCATATTTGTTTCTTACTGTTTCAGTGCTGTGTGCTTTGTTTTTGTTTAAACCTAAGCTAATAAATATTTACTAATGAGTAGTCTACTTAAAAAAAAAACAACGAAGAGACTTCTTTACTGACTTCAATTGACTTCACATAAAAAGTCGATTTCTGTCAAACCACATTTTGATAAATTTCGTTGAATTGTTGCAAAAGGTTTATTCAGAAAAAATAATTTAACCCTTCAAAATATTGAATTGATCTAATTAAATATGTAAGATTATATCTATTGCTAATTATAATATGTTAAAATTTTTAGATTGACATAGTGCACAAGGTTTGCTTACTATTTCCCCCTCCCCTACCATGCAAAATTTTAGCCTACACATACATACACTTGTCATCTTGTCTACGTTCATGAGATCCTGATGTTTTATTTATTGAAACGAATATTTTCACTTCAGATCTGGGACATTAAAGAATTCTGCAATGCTGACAAATTAAGTACAGAAGAACGTGATGAAAGAGAAAAACGTCTTAAGAAAACATTTGTTTACAGTAGACTTCCATTTAAACCTGAAGAGATTCTAGACACCATGGAAAAACTTCGAGAAAAAAGAATCTCAGTTCCTGATGCAAGCAAACCCAGAAAAAACTTAAAGTCTCCTAGATTAGTAAGTTTGTTTACATTAAAAAGTTGGTGCCACCAACAATGCATTGCTTTACGGTCATAGGCTTACCCTTTAAGAAAATAGTTCTGTAAGGCTTACATTCAACCTTATTTATTAGAACATGATTAGAAATAGAACACAACTGTTTTACTTAAACCTTTTTTTTATTCCGATAACAAAATAATTATAAATCCACAGACTTTTGATACCTAAATGTTAACAAAATATACAGGGTGGGCCAATAAAATGTTACCACTTTTTATATTCTTACAATTTTCAAAATTACGAAGATTTCTGTTTAATTTTCAAGAATGTTAACTACGAAACACGGAATTCTCACCCCAATGGATCGAAAGCAATATTCTGTGGAGAAGAGAGTGAAGATCGTGAAAGCATATTTGGAATTAAAATCGGTAACCCACACTCAGCGACGATTCATCAGACGTCTTCTGAGGAAGTTTAGGGAAACACGACGTGTGACCAATGTTAGAAGCATACTGAACACAGACTTTCATCTTTTTCAATACATAATTCAGATTTTGCAAGCTCAGACAGCATCTAATAGAGAAGAGAGACTAACCTTTTGTAGAAACATGAGTCAACGCATTGAAGATCACCCAGTTTTGTTGGACCTGATTTTTTTCAGCGATGAAGCACATTTCCACCTCAATGCACATGTTAATAGGATAAGATAAGATTCTGAGCCCAAACCAAACTTCATCATTATGTTATTCGCCCTATAAGTTTTGAAAACTTGTATAGGATTAAAAAGTGGTAACATTTTATTGGCCCACCCTGTAAATTAAGCATTCCACTTTAATCTTTAGCTGAGCAGTGTAAGATGTCACACTCAACCAATTGTCTCTGTGGAACTCATCGATGACAGAAATCTAATCCTGACTGCAAGTATGGACAGAACTGTTCGACTGTGGACCAAAAATTGTACATACATTGGGACATTCGGAGAAATATGGAAGCCTATACCAACTGTAGTAGGTGCTGTAGTGTAAGTATATACAACTGTAGTAGGAACTATTGTGTAAGGATACACAACTGTAGTAGGTGTGCTTGTGTAAGTATAATTTTAGTAAATACTGTCATGTAAGTATACTCCATGACCAACTGTTGTAAATATAAGTATACTTACCCTATTCATCGTTAGTGTCTCATATTTAAATAGAAAATACAAAATCAATACAGAAGTGACTTGATATCACTAGACAATTAGGCAAGTAAAACATGATTACTAGTTAAGTATCTTTTTACCTCATCAATATTAAATGATTTTTTTTCAAATAATTAGCATTACCTTAAAAAAAAAAAATTCTTTTGCATCTAAGAATTAGCTAGAGCGAGCAAATCCCATCAAAATTCATACTGAGAGAAAAAAATCTTAAAATGAAAAATTATATACATAATAATAAACATTAATATTTTATATGTTAACTTTCTAACAAACACCAATATTATTATTTGATTCGCTTTGTGTTAGTAAAACATAAGATCATCATAGGAGACCAAAGAGATAGAATCAATCACTTACATGTTCGGGAGAGGATGAGGAAAGGGATGTCGGGATATATCCATACGCCTACCGGTATATATCAACCCTAAATGTTAGACTATATATTTGAACAGAGAAAAAGTTCCCCGACTGCCTAAAGATGTCCAACGTTGTGCATCAGCCAGATCTCTCGCTACATTGCACAATGGGAAAATGCCTAAATGGAGGACAGCCTGTTACGTAGTCAGACGTCATATTTATGAGCAACGTAGGGTTAGTATTTGTCTGTCCTTTATATGGTGTTAGTTTAAGGGTTAGTATTTGTCTGTCCTTTATATGGTGTTAGTTTAAGGGTTAGTGTTTGTCTGTCCTTTATATGGTGTTAGTTTAAGGGTTAGTATTTGTCTGTCCTTTATATGGTGTTAGTTTAAGGGTTAGTATTTGTCTGTCCTTTATATGGTGTTAGTTTAAGGGTTAGTATTTGTCTGTCCTTTATATGGTGTTAGTTTAAGTGTTAGTATTTGTCTGTCCTTTATATGGTGTTAGTTTAAGGGTTAGTATTTGTCTGTCCTTTATATGGTGTTAGTTTAAGGGTTAGTATTTGTCTGTCCTTTATATGGTGTTAGTTTAAGGGTTAGTATTTGTCTGTCCTTTATATGGTGTTAGTTTAAGGGTTAGTATTTGTCTGTCCTTTATATGGTGTTAGTTTAAGGGTTAGTATTTGTCTGTCCTTTATATGGTGTTAGTTTAAGGGTTAGTATTTGTCTGTCCTTTATATGGTGTTAGTTTAAGGGTTAGTATTTGTCTGTCCTTTATATGGTGTTAGTTTAAGGGTTAGTATTTGTCTGTCCTTTATAGGGTGTTAGTTTAAGGGTTAGTATTTGTCTGTCCTTTATATGGTGTTAGTTTAAGGGTTAGTATTTGTCTGTCCTTTATATGGTGTTAGTTTAAGGGTTAGTATTTGTCTGTCCTTTATATGGTGTTAGTTTAAGGGTTAGTATTTGTCTGTCCTTTATATGGTGTTAGTTTAAGGGTTAGTATTTGTCTGTCCTTTATATGGTGTTAGTTTAAGGGTTAGTATTTGTCTGTCCTTTATAGGGTGTTAGTTTAAGGGTTAGTATTTGTCTGTCCTTTATATGGTGTTAGTTTAAGGGTTAGTATTTGTCTGTCCTTTATATGGTGTTAGTTTAAGGGTTAGTATTTGTCTGTCCTTTATATGGTGTTAGTTTAAGGTCCGACACCAGTCTAGAATTTTTTTTTTTTATTTCGCATACCTGCAAATTTTGAATTGCCCGATCACATTTAGCTCTGTGTTTTATGTATACTAGGGGTGAAAAAAAAATTTTATATCTTTTTTCGACATAGCAACCATAACAATGACCGACAAACAGTTTTATAAAATTTCTTATAACTTTTTTTTACAAAGAAGATAATTCAATTCTGTTTTCTGTTATTGCTTTGAAATTATATTATCTAGCTTTCTATGCATGATTATGCTGATAGCTTTATTATTAAAAAATATGAATTTTCTACTAAAAATGCATATAAAATTTGCATATTGACACATGAAAATTCAAAAATAAAAAAAAAGTTATCAACGAATCTTCAAAATCATGCATGGGATTAAAGAAAACATAGTGATAAAAAAATGCCAAGTGTTAACCTTATGCGATGATTAGTTACAGAGGAGTAGCAAAATAACTGAAGAAAAACGGAAAAAGTAATAAAACTGTGCTCTGAAATGAACTAAATATGCATGTTTGAATGTGTTATATCAGAATTTTGAAGTTCAAATCTTGTATAACAACTGTATTTTATTATTAAAGCAATAGTTAAGCGGTCTCAATATGTACACATCTCAAATACGCCAAAAATAATTTTTTTACGCATAATTAGACAGGTGTCTATCCTCGAGTTTTATTTACATTTTGTTTGTATGAAAGCAGTATACTCAAGCGTTTAGTAGACTTGAATGCAAATTTTAGACAAATGTAGCCCTTAGGTCTGTGCTTGGGTTCAACTCAATGCACTAATCACAGCATATTGTGGAACTTTTTCCATATACATTAATTCTTTCTTAACTAAATACATGTAGTTTGTTTAGCATTAATGACCGAGCTAGAGCAAGTGTTAAAGTTAATGCTATAATAACTATACATTTTATTAGTACGATGCTTGCAAAAATGAATGTTAAAGTAGAACAAGCTTAGATACTGCCCTTTGAATCTACTTGGATGATTTTTCAAATGTATATACTGCCCTTCCAAGTGTAAACATTTACAATAATTGTAGGCCTACCTGTAATTCTATTATTTTTACATCTTTTATCTTGATGTTATTTCAAATATTTCCCTGCTTGATTTAACTGTAGGAAAAGCAACTGGAAGAGAATAAAGCGAAACTAAAAGCCGAGAAATCAGCTAGAGGTGAACCAGAAAGTAATGAATCACTAGCCACCAGTGAACGCTATGTCAGCAAAATTTTAGGGAAATACTATGTACCGAAACGTCGCTATAAAGGCCCAATGGATCTGAAAGAACAAGGTTTTCCACCTTTAGTCATCTTCAAAGGAAGGGTACATTTTCTGTTATTGAAACTTTTAAAAAATATATATATACATTTCTAACTTTATATATATATATATATATATATGTATACAAGCTAAATTGCCCGACTTTGTCCGGGGGGGGGGGGGGGGGGGAGATTACATACGCCTATAGCTACAGATTAAAAATTTATAAACTACAAAAAACAGAAAGCTATCATATTTTTTAAAATATAATTTAGAAAAGTAATTTAAAAAAATGTAATCCATGTTTTGTAAAGAATGTCTTCTTATTTAACCAAAAGTTAGGACTCTCCCTGGCTACGAATTGAACAGCTGATTCCCGCATATCTAAAATATAATTATTAGATTTTAATAATGGAAATAATTTTAGGAAACCTAAAAGTCTTAGCAATCATTTTTTTTTAAATGATATTAATGGAAATTTTAAAAAGGAGTCTGCCTATTGATATTGCAGAAAATGGGAACAAAAAATATCCGGGGGGAATAGAACCCATCACCGGCATGGAAAGTCCGGGAGGCTAACCACTGAGCTAGGGATGACACATGCAGAAAACGAGACTGCAAAAGTAAAATATGAGATAATAAGGTCACTTGTCTTTAATTTAACCAATAGGAGTCGGATAAGTCACAAACCTCGTACTTTATAAATATCACTATACATTTATTTATATATCATTCGTGCCAAAAATATGTGCAACTTTTTATTGAAAGATTTGAAAACGCTTTATAAATTTGTTTCCTTATTCTTATTATTTGTCCTATAAATCGAAATAGAACTACAAGTATATGTAATCATTATTTAAGAAGCCATCTAAAATAAAGACCCGCATTACATGTGACATCTCAATGATCTAGAATCAAATATAAGGCAACAATTAAGGCACTAAATTTGTCCATGTTTAAATATAACATAAGATATAAGTACTAAAGTTAAACTGTTTAATTATAGAGCAAAAAGACAAACCTGGCTTTAAAAACCATATATACACTATACATATTGTTCTGATTTCTATTGTATATATCTATAGTGTGCACCATTTCAAACAACTCTACCGAGACCAATATACCCGATGGAGCCTTTATATAAACCGCCAACATTTTTTGATATTGATTCCAGAAGACCATTGCAGTATAAAACTAGAAGGCAGACACGTCATGTAAGTTATGGTATTGTTTCTATGGTATATGACTATGACTACATTAAGAGTTTTTGATAACGCTTGCGCTTTGTGTGGTCAATCAATGAATTCATTATATTGTTACGACCACAATCCCCTTGTGGTCAGAGCCGTGTAAATGTTGTTGATGATTCTCGTTGGTCCTAGGGTAGACTTTGGTTATTATTACTTATATTTCAGTATTACACGAACTCTTCTTATTGTCCTGGGCACAAACTCAGGATTTGCGTTCTAACAGTTCCTTTCCTTGACGTTGTAGTTGTAAATAAATATATATACATGGGCGCCCGCTGGGGGGGGGGGCAAGGGGGGGCACTTGCCCCCCCCCCCCTGGAAAAGTGCCCCCCCCCCCCGGATTGATAGATAAAAAAAATATTTTTTACTAAAATAGAAAAAAAAAAATAATTAAAAAATGTATAATTAATTGTAACAACTGTGACTATTTCCATTGTCATATCGATCTCATTATCTTTGGGGATTAATCAGGTACACCACTTTTTTTAATTTTGATAGTGACGCCTTGAGTTAGTTTGATTTTTGGAAAACGCGAGAATACAAAAGTAGCCAAGATTTCATCGACTTGTTACCTTTTACAAAGTTTTATCCGGCTGTCAGGAATGCCTTACTAGTTTTGCTAACATTACCTGCAACAACATGTACGGTGGAGCAATCGTTCAGTAAATTCGTCAGCATTTTACGTCTCGAGAGACGATCCATTTCCCTTGCAGGTCCTCATGTGGCTAAAGAGGCCAATCCTGGACGTACAGGCACGGTCACACTTGCTGCAGTTGAATGTAGCGGAGTGGACCACATATTTCTCCACCGTCTTTTTCCTGGTGCGCTCCTCTCCCGCAAGCCTGGAACCTTCTTTGATTCCTGCCCTCCAAGTGGGTCTATCCTGCGCCATGATCTCCCAACTGTTTGGGTCAATTTGGAGTTGTTTTATATCTCTTTTGCAGACATACGAAAATCTCAGTTTTGGACGTCCAGCAGGTCTCTGTCCCGAAGCTAACGTTCCATATAGAATGTCCTGTGGAAGTCGACCCAGTGGCATTCGGCGTACATGACCTAGCCATCTGAGACGACTGTTACTGAGAGTAATGCGGATGTCTTGACACCCTACTCGGTATACATGACCTAGCCAGCTGAGACGTCTGTTACTGGAGTAATGCGGATGTCTTGACACTCTGCTCTTCGTAAGACCTCTGCGTTTGAAACCCTGTCCTGCCATCTTATATCTAAAATGCGTCTGAGACACCTGAGGTGAAAGGTGTTCAGGTTTCTCTCTTCCCAGGAATATGTGCTCCATGTTTCAATGCCGTACAGCAGGGTACTCAGAACGCATGTTCGATAAACTAGTGACTTAGTGAGCAGCGGGTTAATCCAGACTCGTTTTTTTTTAAATCTTGCCATAGTGCCCATGGCTTTAGCTATTCTACTATTAATCTCCCCATCTAGGAGCACACTGCTTGAGATTTTTCTGGCTTTGAGCCTGTTTAGATTGAAAATCTTTCCAGATCTCCTTGTGTCAAGGTAGACACCCTCGTTGCAGCCTCCATTAGCATAGTGCAGTAGACACGAGAAGAATATTCCAAACAAGGTGGGTGCAAGTACGCAGTCTTGTTTAACACCGCTGCGGACTTCAAAGGCGTCTGATTAAACTTCACTGTGCACCTGGTTTTCTTAAAAAAAAACAGGCAATCAAAGAGAGCAGTTTTTGGAGGGAATCCTATTTTTGCCAGGAGTTTGAGGAGTCCACTTCTGCTGAATCAAATATCAAATATCAAATGCTTTAGTGAGATCAACGAAAGTAATGTATAATGGCTTATTCATCTCGCGGAACCTCTCTTATAGCAGTCGAAGGGAGGAGATCATGTCTATAGTGGATCTGCCGCTTCTGAAACCGCACTGAGACTCTGGATAGACTCTAGATGCCAGGACCTGCAGCCTTGATAGTGCCTCTTGCAAAGATCTTACCAACTATGCTCAAGAGGGAGATTCCTCTGTCTTTTTGCAGTCGCTGCGGTCCCCTTTGTTCTTATATAATATAACGAAATCTGCTAAATGGCTGTGTGACGCGTCTAGTGTGACAACACTATGCTAGCAGTCACCGCTGGCTAGCAGTGTAACTGTAAAAGGTGTGCAATTAGTAAGTCTCTCTGGCTAGTATATAGCCTTTCCACAACAAGTCCTATGCAGTACCTCCTCGTGGTGGCGGATGTACACTGGAGCTGCGAGGCTCCAAGCTGAACTGAAATGATCTTGGAGGAAATTTGTCCCCTAGATGTGAGGCAGGTATGGTAGCACATTACGTCGTGTAAAAACATGGCTTAGATCATAGGTTCTCAACGGGGTTATTCACCTAATAAGGAATAGGAATCGCAATGACTTTTCGATAAAGTAGGGGTTAGTATTTGGTAAATATGGTGTGCGGCCGGCTGGTCATATTGTTGATTCACCGGACTGTCAACCCTGCTGACCGTTCACTGTTGCCCTAACACATGTTAATATTAATGATATTTTGATCTCAGTTTTGAATCCTTTAAATTAATGTCAAAGGTATCGTTAAATGGTATAGATATGTAGCAATCATACAAACTAAGTAGATATTGTGATGCTTAAAAATATACATATAAATTATTTAGTCATATAATATTTATATAATTTTCAAATATTTTTTACAGTTTGATAATTTTAAAGTTAAAAGTGTAAGCCATTAATTTTTTATAGGCTATAAAAGAAAAAAATACAGAAATATTAGTTCAAATGAAACGAATTAATTATCTCCCTTTAATTAACAAATTTTTCCACGTTTGATTCAATAGTGATGCCGAAAAAAGTTCTGTTTTGTGATATAACAAATTTTACTGATTATTATTATGTCTTTATATACATTATATACATTCAACATTGTGATATTCATAACAAGATTCAATTATTAGAGGATTAAAATAATTTACGTTAAACAGTTGTAAATAAACATTTCATGCATTAATTGTTTTGTCCATTTAAGGAGTTTATATTTAATACATTAATAATTACAGAAATTACATGATATAGTGCTATATATAGGCCTATATATGTTTAATTAAAATTAAGTTGGAGGGTGTGAGCGGAAAAAGTGTAAAAGAAGGCGGTGAGCCGAAAAAGGTTTAAAACCTATGGCTTAGATCTACAATGTCGTATGAACGTCTGTCAAGGTAGTGCATGTTGTGCGTACACAGAGACAAAGTGAACTGCAACAAAAAAGAGTTTATGGACAAAATCGGAGATATGTTTGGTAGCGATAACAGACGACTCTAGTTCTTGAATTAAGAATACATTTTATTTTAAATTTACGTTGTAATATTGTTTGTTTAAAGTAAGGTTTGTTGTATGGTTTAGGCTACGTCTATTATATACATATATTGTGCTAATAAAAAATTTGTTGCTACAGTATGCCATTCATTACTAAAGTGTTCTGTCCGTTCGTTCCCAATACAAATACGCTCAGTAAATTAAAACTACATTAAAACATTACTAAAAATATTTTGCCCCCCCCCCTAGAAAATTATCTGCGGGCGCCCATGTATATACATTATAATAATGTGAACAATAAAGTAAAATAGTAACTTGACGAGGACGCTTCAGTGTAAATGTTGTTGATAATTTAATTCAGGTGATAAAGTATATACAATAAATGTAGTATTTACAGCAATCATAAAATAGTGCCAACACAAGCGTCCATAACAAGCTCTAAGGAAAGTATCTACAAAAACTAACAGCCTTGAAGACAACACAAATTATTAAATACTCACGGAGTAGAGCGGGGAACAGACCTATTACTAGGGGGTTGAAAATAATGGTATCATTACAAAACTCATAATAAAAATGATAGTTTTAACATAAACTTCCCTGTACGTGAAATAATATACTATTACTAGCCATTCCGAGAATTTGAGGTCGGCACGAGAGTGGCTTCTTAGAACAGTCCAGGCTTCTCAGTACCGCCCACAAAACTTGCGTAGAGAGAGAGCTGTGGGTGCTATGTGACAATATATTTTTGGTTAAGTTAATGCATTCATTGTGTCGTCAAGTTAATGAATTCATTGTGTGGTCAAGTTAATTCATTCATTGTGTGGTCAAGTCAATAAATTCATTGTGAAGTCAAATCAATGAATGAGGCAACTGACCAAGAAGTAGATATCTTAATAACTTTTTCCTAACCTCTGTATGTTCAGGATTCGAAGTACATCCCCTCACAATACTACATTCTGTCCTACCCTATATTTAAACATAAGTTAGCATTGTATGACGTTAGAATGAGTAACTGGTGAGTTGCGTCATCAGAAAATGTGTATTGAACTACAACCTTTCTTCATGCCATGCAGATGATGAATATATTTAACCAAATGTGTGGTGACCCCATGAGATATGGACAAAACAGCAGAAGCCAGTCTGGGTCAAGTTGGGGGTCGACACCAACCAAAAGAGCGTCACAAGGTTTGAGTTATAGAATTTGTTAAAACATTTTTTTGTCCAGCCTACCTTTTTTATCGTTTTTTTTTTAACGATTTGTTTCTTTTGCTTTTATAACTTTATATCGATTGGTTTCTCTTGTCTATACAATTATCTAACAACCTGTTTCTCTTGTCTCTTCAATTCTCTATCAACCTGTTTCTCTTGTCTATACAATTCTCTATCAACCTGTTTCTCTTGTCTATACAATTCTCTATTAACCTGTTTCTCTTGTCTCTTCAATTCTCTATCAACCTGTTTCTCATGTCTATACAATTCTCTATTAACCTGTTTCTCTTGTCACTTCCATTCTCTATCAACCTGTTTCTCTTGTCTATACAATTCTCTATTAACCTGTTTCTCTTGTCTCTTCAATTCTCTATCAACCTGTTTCTCTTGTCTATACAATTCTCTATTAACCTGTTTCTCTTGTCTCTTCAATTCTCTATCAACCTGTTTCTCTTGTCTATACAATTCTCTATCAACCTGTTTCTCTTGTCTCTTCAATTCTCTATCAACCTGTTTCTTTTGTCCCTTCATTTCTCTATTAACCTGTTTCTTTTGTCTATACAATTCTCTATCAACCTGTTTCTCTTGTCTCTTCAATTTTCTATCAACCTGTTTCTCTTGTCTCTTCAATTCTCTATCAATCTGTTTCTCTTGTCTATACAATTCTCTATCAACCTGTTTCTCTTGTCTATACAATTCTCTATCAACCGGTTTCTTTTGTCTCTTCAATTCTCTATCAACCTGTTTCTCTTGTCTATACAATTCTCTATTAACCTGTTTCTTTTGTCTCTTCAATTTTCTATCAACCTGTTTCTCTTGTCTATACAATTCTCTATCAACCTGTTTCTCTTGTCTCTTCAATTCTCTATCAACCTGTTTCTCTTGTCTCTTCAATTCTCTATCAACCTGTTTCTCTTGTCTCTTCAATTCTCTATCAACCTGTTTCTTTTGTCCCTTCATTTCTCTATTAACCTGTTTCTTTTGTCTATACAATTCTCTATCAACCTGTTTCTCTTGTCTCTTCAATTTTCTATCAACCTGTTTCTCTTGTCTCTTCAATTCTCTATCAATCTGTTTCTCTTGTCTATACAATTCGCTATCAACCTGTTTCTCTTGTCTGTACAACTCTCTATCAACCTGTTTCTCTTGTCTATACAATTCTCTATTAACCTGTTTCTCTTGTCTATACAATTCTCTATTAACCTATTTCTCTTGTCTATACAATTCTCTATCAACCTGTTTCTCTTGTCTATACAATTCTCTATCAACCTGTTTCTCTTGTCTATACATTTCTATATCAACCTGTTTCTCTTGTCTATACAATTCTCTATCAACCTGTTTCTCTTGTCTATACAATTCTCTATCAACCTGTTTCTCTTGTCTATACATTTCTATATCAACCTGTTTCTCTTGTCTATACAATTCTCTATCAACCTGTTTCTCTTGTCTATACAATTCTCTATCAACCTGTTTCTCTTGTCTATACAATTCTCTATCAACCTGTTTCTCTTGTCTATACATTTCTATATCAACCTGTTTCTCTTGTCTATACAATTCTCTATCAACCTGTTTCTCTTGTCTATACAATTCTCTATCAACCTGTTTCTCTTGTCTATACATTTCTATATCAACCTGTTTCTCTTGTCTATACAATTCTCTATCAACCTGTTTCTCTTGTCGATACAATTCTCTATCAACCTGTTTCTCTTGTCTATACAATTCTCTATCAACCTGTTTCTCTTGTCGATACAATTCTCTATCAACCTGTTTCTCTTGTCTATACATTTCTCTATCAACCTGTTTATCTTGTCTATACATTTCTCTATCAACCTGTTTCTCTTGTCTATACATTGCTCTATCAACCTGTTTCTCTTGTCTATACAATTGTACATAGCAACCTGTTTCTCTTGTCTATACAATTCTCTATCAACCTGTTTCTCTTGTCTCTTCAATTCTCTATCAACATATTTCTCTTGTCTATACAATTTTCTATCAACCTGTTTCTCTTGTCTATACAATTCTCTATCAACCTGTTTCTCTTGTCTATACAATTCTCTATCAACCTGTTTCTCTTGTCTATACAATTCTCTATCAACCTGTTTCTCTTGTCTATACAATTCTCTATCAACCTGTTTCTCTTGTCTCTTCAATTCTCTATCAACCTGTTTCTCTTGTCTATACAATTCTCTATTAACCTGTTTCTCTTGTCTATACAATTATCTATTAACCTGTTTCTCTTGTCTATACAATTCTCTATCAACCTGTTTCTCTTGTCTCTTTAATTCTCTATCAACCTGTTTCTCTTGTCTATACAATTCTCTATCAACCTGTTTCTCTTGTCTATACAATTCTCTATCAACCTGTTTCTCTTGTCTCTTCAATTCTCTATCAACCTGTTTCTCTTGTCTATACAATTCTCTATAAACCTGTTTCTCTTGTCTATACAATTCTCTATTAACCTGTTTCTCTTGTCTATACAATTCTCTATCAACCTGTTTCTCTTGTCTCTTCAATTCACTATCAACCTGTTTCTTTTGTCTATACAATTCTCTATCAACCTGTTTCTCTTGTCTATACAATTATACATATCAACCTGTTTCTCTTGTCTATACAATTCTCTATCAACCTGTTTCTCTTGTCTCTTCAATTCTCTATCAACCTGTTTCTCTTGTCTATACAATTCTCTATTAACCTGTTTCTCTTGTCTATACAATTCTCTATCAACCTGTTTCTCTTGTCTCTTCAATTCTCTATCAACCTGTTTCTCTTGTCTATACAATTCTCTATCAACCTGTTTCTCTTGTCTATACAATTATACATATCAACCTGTTTCTCTTGTCTATACAATTCTCTATCAACCTGTTTCTCTTGTCTCTTCAATTCTCTATCAACCTGTTTCTCTTGTCTATACAATTCTCTATTAACCTGTTTCTCTTGTCTATACAATTCTCTATCAACCTGTTTCTCTTGTCTATACAATTCTCTATCAACCTGTTTCTCTTGTCTATACAATTCTCTATTAACCTGTTTCTCTTGTCTATACAATTCTCTATCAACCTGTTTCTCTTGTCTCTTCAATTCTCTATCAACCTGTTTCTCTTGTCTATACAATTCTCTATCAACCTGTTTCTCTTGTCTATACAATTATTCATATCAACCTGTTTCTCTTGTCTATACAATTCTCTATCAACCTGTTTCTCTTGTCTCTTCAATTCTCTATCAACCTGTTTCTCTTGTCTATACAATTCTCTATTAACCTGTTTCTCTTGTCTATACAATTCTCTATCAACCTGTTTCTCTTGTCTCTTTAATTCTCTATCAACCGGTTTCTCTTGTCTATACAATTCTCTATCAACCTGTTTCTCTTGTCTATACAATTATACATATCAACCTGTTTCTCTTGTCTATACAATTCTCTATCAACCTGTTTCTCTTGTCTATACAATTCTCTATCAACCTGTTTCTCTTGTCTATACATTTCCATATCAACCTGTTTCTCTTGTCTATACAATTCTCTATCAACCTGTTTCTCTTGTCTATACAATTCTCTATCAACCTGTTTCTCTTGTCTATACATTTCTATATCAACCTGTTTCTCTTGTCTATACAATTCTCTATCAACCTGTTTCTCTTGTCGATACAATTCTCTATCAACCTGTTTCTCTTGTCGATACAATTCTCTATCAACCTGTTTCTCTTGTCTATACAATTCTCTATCAACCTGTTTCTCTTGTCGATACAATTCTCTATCAACCTGTTTCTCTTGTCTATACATTTCTCTATCAACCTGTTTCTCTTGTCTCTTCAATTCTCTATCAACCTGTTTCTCTTGTCTATACATTTCTCTATCAACCTGTTTCTCTTGTCTCTTCAATTCTCTATCAACCTGTTTCTCTTGTCTATACATTTCTCTATCAACCTGTTTCTCTTGTCGATACATTTCTCTATCAACCTGTTTCTCTTGTCTATACAATTCTCTATCAACCTGTTTCTCTTGTCGATACAATTCTCTATCAACCTGTTTCTCTTGTCGATACATTTCTATATCAACCTGTTTCTCTTGTCTATACATTTCTATATCAACCTGTTTCTCTTGTCGATACATTTCTCTATCAACCTGTTTCTCTTTTCTATACAATTCTCTATCAACCTGTTTCTCTTGTCGATACAATTCTCTATCAACCTGTTTCTCTTGTCGATACATTTCTATATCAACCTGTTTCTCTTGTCTATACATTTCTATATCAACCTGTTTCTCTTGTCGATACAATTATACGTATCAACCTTTTTCTCTTTTTTACTCATTTTTGTTTCATACAAATATAACTAACTTGTATTATACTACTACTTTTTCTGATGTTAGTGCTCACGTTTCTTATTTGTTTGCTCATTAGTAAACAAAGCATCTGGTCCAGATGAAATACCAACAAGACTGCTTAAAGAACTAACTAATGAAATATCCCCAATCTTTAAATTACTTTTTTTCTAACCTCTCTAAACCAAGGCAAAGTGCCAAAAGATTGGAAATTAGCCAATGTAACCCCCCTTTTCAAAACAGGAGATAAATCTGACCCTGGAAATTACAGACCTGTTTTCCTAACAAGCATAACATGTAAAATACTTGAGCATATAATATTTAGTAGTATAGTAAATCATCTAGACAAACTTAAGGCACTGTGCCCACACCAACATGGCTTCAGGAAAAATAGATCATGTGAAACTCAATTAATAGGCCTAATAGATTAGATAACAACAACCAAATTGATGCTATATTACTATATTTTTCTAAAGCATTTGATACATTTCATCATTCTAGTCTACTAAAAAAAACTAATATTTTGGCATCTCTGGTCCCTTACATCAGTGGATTCAGGACTTTCTTATAGGCAGAAAACAAACACGTTCATAACTAGTGAATATTCACAATTAACAAGAGTAACACCATTAGTCAAATAACTAAACCTAGAAACACAAGAGAACGGAAGGGCAAAGAGTAAAGTAGTAATAATACATAAGGCATTAAACTCTAATTTATAAATACAACCCAATAACAACCTGTTGCAAAGCTCAGATAAACATAAAGACAAAAACACTTTCCTTATCCCATATGCGAGAACAAACGCATATATGTACTCTTTCTTCCCGAGTAGCATTCGGTCATGGAATTGGTTGCCTGAACAAACCAGGAAAACCAGTAATTTAACATCATTTAAAACATTAATCAAAATGCAAGACTAGACTCGGACCATAGATGAGCGTAGGACGCAATAATCTTCTTTATAGAAGGAGCGCCTGTAATGTATAAGATAAGAGAAGACTCCTTTGAATTGTGTTTTTATGTAAGAAAAGTATTTTTTTTTTCATTTCTAGTTTTCTTCGTTTATACAATTTGAAAGGTATTGTCTCCCTTATTTGGTGTAAATACATCTTTAAAAAAAATTGTGTCCCTTGTTTAAAAGCCTTTATTTAACTAACCTATAATTCCCTTGTTTAAGTTATATTTATTTGTTTAGAATTTTTCTCTGTAGTGTTCTTAAATTTAGTGGAGGAAAACATAATCCTCTCTCCCCTGCACTTGTGTACGTATCTCACGCTAAAAGCTTACCCACTATGTGGCAAGGCTCCACCAGTGCCACCTTTCTGTAAGGACTTTATCATAGAGAATAATTAGTTCTAAAGGCACCAATCCTTATGTGAACAGAATCTCTTTCACAGTTTCCTTTATTTAAAAAAAAAAGGATTAAAAATAGTATTAAATATTAATTGCATTATTTTTATTTTTTAAATATATAACGCTTTGGTCCGGTCTATCAAAAAATTACATGAAAGGGCAAGCTTTGACTATGACAACTGTTTTTATGAGATAATAAACCTATTTTTGTTATAACTAACTAGTTCAAAAAAACTTTACATTTTTTTTAACAGCATTAGCATCGAAATGTAAGTAGCCACCCTTGTGTACATTGATGTTTTCACCCTTTAGTGTGATAGTGATAAACAAGATACTTAGCTATCATATTTTTCTCCCGTAGAGGAAATATAAAATGTGCACCCTGACCCTTTCCCGTTTCATCACATTTTGTGTAAATGTACTTTTTACGCTGCATTCTGTCGCCCGTTTACTTTGGTTTCTAGGGACAAATGACCCCCCCCCCTGCCGCTCCCCCCAACCCCTAGCTTCGCCTCTGTGATAAATAACTCATAAATTTCCAATGTCTGTCTGGTATGTATTAGATAACTTAGAAAACGACATTGAACTTAGGAAGTATAAAAACACTATTTATGCTTTTAACATTGCTTTAGAACTTTTAGAAATTGATAATTTTTGCATTTTTAAAAGCTTCTAAATAAAATACAAGAAACAATATAAATTGAACTTGAATTGTGAAATAGGTTTTAAAAGTACGATTTAAGTGTGGCCAGAATGAAAAACAAATTATCAATTATCAATCATTAAATGTAAATGTAAAAATATATTAATTAGACATATATTAGTATATATATATATATATATATATATATATATATATATATATATATATATATAGGGCTACACATCTATAAAGGTCAACATTTATATGTATAAACCTAACACTATGAATATATAAGTGTATATATTTTTAAGACAATTATAATTTGTTTCCTGTTGTTTTTTTACATTCCTACTTTTAGTTGTAGATTCTGAATAAAACTTTCGTTTACAAAAATTATAGTATTAACTATTGTGTTAATAAGTGTTCCGTTTAACTATATCATTTGTGGTCTATATATTCCCTTTTAATTTGAAATATAACTTTTTTAAATGAAATGTAATGTTACGAATTGTTGAAATGGTTTTGTGACCCAATTAAGAAATTACCAATAAGAGGGAGAAATACAAATTTTAAGAGGGAGAAATACACATTTTAAGAGGAAGAAATACTTATTTTAAAAGGGAGAAATACACATTTTAAGTGTGAGAAACACACATTTAAGAGGGAGAAATACACATTTTAAAAGGGAGAAATACACCTTTAAGAGGGAGAAATACACATTTTAAAAGAGAGAAATACACATTTTAATGTAGAGAAATACACATTTTAAGCGGGAGAAATACACATTTTAAGAGAGAGAAATATACATTTTAAAAGGGAGAAATACACATTTTAAGTGTGAGAAATACACCTTTAAGAGGGAGAAATACACATTTTAAGAGAGAGAAATACACATTTTAAGATAGAGAAATACACATTTTAAGCAGGAGAAATACACATTTTAAGAGAGAGAAATACACATTTTAAGAGGGAGAAATACACATTTTAAGTGGGAGAATTACACATTTTAAGAGGGAGAAATACATATTTTAACAGGGAGAAACACATTTTAAGAGGGAGAAATACATATTTTAAGAGGGAGAAATACATATTTTAAGAGAGAGAAACACATTTTAAGAGGTAGAAATACATATTTTTAGAGGGAGAAATACATATCTTAAGAGGGAGAAATACAAATTTTAAAAGCAAGAAATACACATTTTAAGAGGGAGAAATACACATTTTAAGAGGGAGAAATACACATTTAAGTGTGAGAAATACACATTTAAGAGGGAGAAATACACATTTAAAGAGGGAAAAAAACACATTTTTAAAGGGAGAAATACACATTTAAGAGGGAGAAATACACCTATAAGAGGGAGAAATACACATTATAAGAGAGAGAAATACACATTTTAAGAGGGAGAAATACACATTTTAAGAGGGAGAAATACATATTTAAGAGGAAGAAATACACATTTTAAGAGGGAGAAATACATATTTAAGAGGAAGAAATACACATTTTAAGAGGGAGAAATACAAAATTTAAGGGAGAGGAATACACATTTTAATAGGAAGAAATACATATTTTAAGAGGGAGAAATACACATTTTAAGTATGAGAAATACACATTTAAGAGGGAGAAATACACATTTTAAGAGAGAGAAATACACATTTTAAGAGGGAGAAATACACATTTTAAGCAGGAGAAATACACATTTTAAGAGGAAGAAATACACATTTTAAGAGGGAGAAATATACATTATAAGAAGGAGAAACACATTTTAAGAGGGAGAAATACATATTTTTAGAGGGAGAAAGACACATTTTAAGAGGGAGAGTTACATATTTTAAGAGGGAGAAACACATTTTAAGAGGTAGAAATACATATTTTAAGAGGGAGAAATACATTTTTTAAGAGGAAGAAATACAAATTTTAAGAGGAAGAAATACAAATTATAAGAGGGAGAAATACACATTTTAAGAGGGAGAAATACATATTTTAAGAGGGAGAAACACATTTTAAGAGGGAGAAATATATTTTTTAAGAGGGAGAAACACATTTTAAGAGGTAGGAATACATATTTTAAGAGGGAGAAATACATATTTTAAGAGGTAGAAATACAAATTTTAAGAGGAAGAAACACACATTTTAAGAGGGAGAAATACACATTTTAAGTGGGCAAAAGACACATTTTAAGAGAGAGAAATACACATTTTAAGAGGGCGAAATACACATTTTTCATAAATATAAACAATTTGTTTCGTGTTTTAAGGCATAAAGTTTCATATTTCCTTGCTAAATCGAATTTTCGTCAATAATGTTCAATTTTTGCATTTGTCTTTAGTCTACAAAATATTAATTTGAAATTTAACAGATCTGAAAATTAGAATTAATTTCTTATAGGCCTACTTACCTTGTAAAATATCACATTGGCGCCGGAAAAATTTGCACTATTAATTATAAATGTAAATGTCAAAGATAAAACAAACAGATAAGTCAAAATTGTATTGGAGTTTTAATTGTAGTATTGATTGGAGTATTAGTTATAGTTTTGGTTGGAGTAGTAGACCTAGTATTGATTGCAGTATTAGATCCAGTAGGCCACTTGATTGGAGTATTAGTTCTAGTATTGATTGGTGTATTAGTTCTAGTTTATCTATTGGTTGGTGAATTAGTTATAGTATTGATTGCGGTATTAGTTGTAGTATTGATTGGATTAGTTGTATTATTGATTGTAGTATTAGTTCTAGTATTGATTGAATTAGTTCTAGTATTGATTGGAGTGTTAGTTCTAGTAGATCTATTGATTGGTGAATTATAGTGTTGGTTGGAGTATTAGTTGTAGTATTGATTGGATTAGTTGAATTATTGATTGTAGTATTAGTATTAGTTCTAGTATTGATTGGATTAGTTGTAGCATTGATTGTAGTATTAGTTCTAGTATCGATTGGATACTTAGTTCTAGTACTGTTTGGAGTATTAGTTCTATTATTGATGATAGTATTAGTTCTATTATTGATTAGAGCATTAGTTCTAGTATTCATTGGAGTAATAGTTCTAGCATTGATTGCAGTAAGTCTTATTAGTATTGATTGTGGTATTGATTGTAGTATTAGTTTTAGTATTGATTGTGGTATTGGTTGTAGTATTGATTGTAGTATTAGTTCTAGTATTGATTGGATTATTAGTTATAGTATTTATTGTATTATTAGTTCCAGTATTGATTGTAGTATTAGTTCTAGTATTCATTGGAGCTTTGGAGTATTAGTTGTAGCATTGATTGTAGTATTAGTGCTGGTATTGATTGTAGTATTACTTTAAGTATTGATTGGAGTATTAGTTTTAGTATTGACTGTAGTATTAGTTTTATTATTGATTGTGGTATTGGTTCTAGTATTAATTGTAGTATTAGTTCTAGTATTGATTGGATTATTAGTTATAATCTTGATTGTAGCATTAGATTTAGTATTGATTGGTGTATTTGTTATAGTATTGGTTGGAGTATTAGTTCTAGTATTGATTATTTTATTAGTTCTAGTAATGATTGGAGTATTAGTTCTAGCATTCATTGTAGTATTAGTTCAAGTATTGATTGGAGTATTAGTTCTAGTATTAATTGGAGTATTAGTTCTAGTATTGATTGTAGTATTAGTTCAAGTATTGATTGGAGTATTAGTTCTAGTAATGATTGAAGGATTAGTTCTAGTATTGATTATTTTATTAGTTCTAGTATTACTAAGGATACGACAAACACAGAGCAGCTGTTAGTTCAAGCAAAGCGTTTATAGGATACGACCAAAAAAAAAAAAAAACTCGTATCGAATGATCTTGTTTTCATATTTAATTTAGTATTACTGGTATGAAATTAACGTAATATACCATTTTTGTGACAGCTGACACAATAGATCAAAATTCTAACTTGGACATAGAAAGTAAGAGAAACAAAGACAAATCTTCTAATCAAAGTCCCAGCAGGTAGAACATTTTGTCTTAGATATTTATTTGGAAATTAACATGAAGCCGATTGTTCATTTGAAGATTGAAACAGACAGTCTACATTTCGTACTTTTGTCATCTCTATCTTTATATGTATATTGATTATTTAGGATTTTATAAGAGACAGACACGCAGATAGATTCTTAATAGATAAGTCACATTATTACATTCATTTGTATCATTCTACTTCCCAAATTACGTTCACATCTCGTTTAATTAATTTTTCAAGAAACAATTTCTTTTTCTCACTATCAATATCATTCTTTCTCTATTTCTCTCTCTCTCTCTCTCTCTCTCTCTCTCTATATATATATATATATATATATATATATATATATATATATATATATATATATATATCTTGTAGGCCTACTCCCTCTATTTCTCTCGTTCTGTCTCTCTCTCTCTCTTTCTCTCTTTCTCTCTCTCCAAATGTCCACACAGATGTACTGGTGTCTATAAAGAAATAGAACTTTTTATTTACCAGGGATCGATGCTATGAAACAAGTTCTTCAGATACTAACACAGACGTTTATTCTAGTGTGCATAGTCTAACGACTAGCTGTAGCACCCGGTGTGACTACACACAAGACAACCATCCAGAATTCTACAAGGCACCACAAGACGTAACATGTCGGCTGTGGAGTCCGAGATTTCCCGGCGAGGGACGTGCACTCCGGGAAAAGCTGAAGAAATGCGAAACGTCCAGCAGTGAGTCTGAAGACGAGGAGACTGATTCCTACAGCACCGCTCAGCCAAGCTTTTCTCCTCATTTCCTTTCAGAGGTTAGGGAGGCAATGAGTTATAATCCATACTCTAACGAGGATGATGATAGTGACCTGGAAGTGAACAACTATGGATTGTGTCGTTATCCACAGGAGGTCGACCTCTACGCACAAGGCCTGGTTAACCCAATTTCAACTTCAGCAGACCTGAAGCTGCCGCCTATAGAGCTGAATAATTCAAGAAGCAATTTAAATATCCGTTATTCTCATCTTCTGTAGAAGAATACAGAATTCAATGGTAGAAATAATCAATTTTCTGATTAAAACGATCAATGCAAATATTAGAATATTGTGTCTTGTTATTTCCTATAGTCTCATGTCTCATATATTAATATGTCCAGTGCTGAAGGACTTAGATTCTCAATTTTGCAAGTTTGAAATAAATTATTGAGTGAAACTTTTTATTCCATTACTTTATTGTTTGTTTTAAGACATTTTGTTATTTGTTAAACTTACCACAAAAATTTTACCATAGGCCTAGTTCTATTTATTTTCCTTGCACCAACTTCAATATTTCAATGTTCCTATCTGCTGGCCAACTTGAAGATATTTATTGCAAAATAGAAAATATAATAAATGTTTGTTTCTTCAGGTTTAATATGGGTCATCAATATAATATTATGTTAGTAAACTTAAAATATTCTATTTGCCATTTTGTTTACATTAAACAGAGGTATTAGTTGCTTATTTCAAATTTTCTTTATATATATTATCATATAGGCTTCATATAGTTCATCGACCTCTTGTGCTTGAAAAACGTCTTTAAAAACACATCTTAGTTATTTTATTTAGATTTTCGGATATTTCTTTTGAAATAAAAGTGCAATCTTTATGACAAGTTCGTATTAATGTTTACAAAATTGGCCCCCTTATTACTCCCTTTATATTAACTCGTACTGTCTGTCTGCGTGCGTGCTTGTAAAACTTTGCATCGATTTTTCGACCACTTCCCTTCGTTCAATCAAGCTGAAACTTGGGCAGTAGACTTGTGGCGACCAACAATACATTCTATCAAATTTTCAGTTTTGAAAAAACTTAATTATACTATAATTATGATTTTTTTTTTATTTAACGAACCTTTCATAGATAAATGGTCTATGGTTTGGTTTCACGTTGAAAATGCCGGTCCAACTTTTATGTTTTTTTGCGGGCCAAAGCTAGAAAACAAAAGGATGCGTTGAGATTTGACGTCATCAAACTTTGCGCTCTATCTTTGTAATCAGTGTTCCTTAAAAATTATGATAGGAGAATAATACTTAGTACCAAAGAAGACTAAAACAAAAGATATTTCTTATAAATTATTTAATTACATGATGGTAAACTTAGTTTACAAAGAAAGGGAGTATAATAAAAACTTGGTTTTTATGGGTTAGATTTTTATATTAAAAACAAAAAAACAATTCACCAAAAGAATTTTAAAACCCAATCAATGTAAATCACATAACAAAATCCCACTAATTCTCATAACTAACTATAGACATTATAACTATATATATATATTATACCTATATATATTATGTAGGCTACATGATTGTGTCTGTGTGAATGTATTTGCTTGTGCTAGTTTGTTTAGTAAATTCAACATGATCGCTAAATGTATCTATTCATGGTATACAAATAATTAATTTCTTAATATGAGCCTAGTGTACTTTCTACTATTTGGTACGGCGTAAAATATTTTCTCTTATACCAACCAGAAAAGAAAAATGTCTTAGAAATTCAAATCTACTTTTAAAACCATAAGCCTAGAAAAACGTGTACAGCAAAGCCGAAATATAATAATGAGCCTTATTTTAATGAGATCATATATTGTGCCCGCATGCCTATAAGACCTGAGCTTTAGGTTAAGCAGCACCAGATAAAATCTATATTGCCCATTCTGTATGTTGACAGTTGAATAGGTAAGTTCTAGATAAGAAAACACTTTCCTACTGTTACCTTATTCAGTGTTAACGATTGGTTGATTGACTCCCTTTGAAGGTAAACATAGAGACATTCCAAATATTAGTAAAACTCAAAATGGCCGTAGTGGAGATAACATTGTGTGGGATTATTTGGTTATAATATGAGAAAACTGATTTCTATTTCTAGTGTATTTTAAGGCTAATTTTATTGTTCGCATACTTAAAGTAGGCTATAGATAACGCTGTAGATGATTCTATTGATATAGGTATGTCTATTCAAAAGTACAGAGTTTTGTTTAAATAAATACCTAGATGCATAGACACAATTATTTAGTTACAAAGATAGATAAGATAGATAGATAGAGACGGGTGATAATTAAGTAGACAGATGAGTAAGATAGATAGATAAATAAAGAGGGATAGATTAAAAGATAGATGATAGACCGATAGAAAGAGAGGAAGAAACGGATGTTAAATACGGTACGTAGAAAGATAAATAGATAAGATAGATAGATAGATAAATAAATAGAGATAGATAGATAGAAAGATGAATATATAAATAAATAAATAGAGATAGATAGATAGATAAATAAATAGAGATAGATAGATAGATAAATAAATAGAGATAGATAGATAGATAAATAAATAGAGATAGATAGATAGATAAATAAATAGAGATAGATAGATAAATAAATAGAGATAGATAGATAGATATATAAATAGAGATAGATAGATAAATAAATAGAGATAGATAGATAGATAAATAAATAGAGATAGATAGATAGATAAATAAAATGAGATAGATAGATAGATAAATAAATAGAGATAGATAGATAAATAAATAGAGATAGATAGATAGATAGATAGATAAATAAATAGAGATAGATAGATAAATAAATAGAGATAGATAGATAAATAAATAGAGATAGATAGATAGATAAATAAATAGAGATAGATAGATAAATAAATAGAGATAGATAGATAAATAAATAGAGATAGATAGATAAATAAATAGAGATAGATAGATAAATAAATAGAGATAGATAGATAAATAAATAGAGATAGATAGATAAATAAATAGAGATAGATAGATAGATAGATAAATAAATAGAGATAGATAGATAAATAAATAGAGATAGATAGATAAATAAATATAGATAGATAGATAAATAAATAGAGATAGATAAATAAATAGAGATAGATAGATAAATAAATAGAGATAGATAGATAAATAAATAGAGATAGATAGATAAATAAATAGAGATAGATAGATAGATAGATAAATAAATAGAGATAGATAGATAAATAAATAGAGATAGATAGATAAATAAATAGAGATAGATAGATAAATAAATAGAGATAGATAGATAAATAAATAGAGATAGATAGATAGATAGATAAATAAATAGAGATAGATAGATAAATAAATAGAGATAGATAGATAGATAAATAAATAGAGATAGATAGATAGATACATAAATAGAGATAGATAGATAGAAAGATGAATATATAAATAAATAAATAGATAGATATATAGATAAATAAATAGAGAGATAGATAGATAAATAAATAGAGATAGTTAGATAGAAAGATGAATATATAAATAAATAAATAGAGATAAATATATAAATACATAAATAGAGAGATAGATAGATAGATAAATAGGTAGATAGATAATCGTTTTAATTTAAATGATGTATTAATTAAAAGTATACGAATGTGTGAATTATGTTATTTACTATTTCATTTCTTTATAAAACCTAATTCAAGCCCCTGTGTAGCCTATATATAAATATATATTTATTGTGTGAAGAAACGTGTATAAACACAGTATCAAGTCCTTAAGTTACATTGAGAGAGTTTTAATCACCCAATCAGAATGTTGAATGCCGTGTTGAAGCGTTCATAGCACCGATCTGATTCAATCAAAAATCGATAAACGAAAGTCTACAGTTTATAGTTTAGAGCTTTCATGGGGGGCAAGTGAATCAAGTGAAAATACCTTAACACACACACAAACACACACACACGCTTACACATACACATGTACACAGGGGTGCTGAAAGAAATTTATTATTATGAGACAATTCTTAATCAATGGAATAGTGATATTAGATGACGTAATGTGTATATCGAGGTAAGAGTTAATTTATTTATTAACCCTCGTGTATCAACGCATACTAATGTTAATTGGACAAGAGAACACGAAGTCTGCTATCCATGAAAACAGGGTTCAAAAATTATATTACATTTATTTCTTATCTAGGCTATATTTTTATGTATAGCTAGTTGTTATTTGTAACAACTTATTTTCATTAATAATATTACTAAGAGATTTTTTACAAATAAAGATAAGCCTGGTGACGGATTGATAAGCTGAAAGACAAATACGTAAATACATTATGTTATATTTGCATGTGGGTAGTTACTTTATGTCCTTATAAAATATTGCGATAATAGTTGAGTTTCTATATCAATGACTTGTATAATATACACCTAATAATCAACGACAGTGCCTTAGTTTATATAGGCAACTGGTAGTTCTATTTAACATCATAGCCTGATATTTTAAACAAACTTAGATTTAACTACATAGCCTAGTATTATATAGACCTACTACTTAGATTTAACTACATAGCCTACGTAACATATAGGCCTACTACTTAGATTTAACTACATAGCCTACGTAGGCTATTATATAGACCTACTACTTAGATTTAACTACATAGCCTACGTATTATAGGGCCTATAGGCCTACTACTTAGATTTAACTACATAGCCTACGTATTATATAGACCTACTACTTAGATTTAACTACATAGTCTACGTATTATATAGGCCTACTACTTAGATTTAACTACATGACTTTAAATTCGAGTTTAACATCCACTACTGAAGAGTTGGGTTTATAAAATCAGGTCTCAGGGAATGTTTAAACAGTATTATAGAAGGATATTGGTTAAAAATGGAGGATCTATCAACACTGTTATCTAAAAGTAAATTGACAGGAAACAATGCCCTTGCCATAGATTATCCCCCAAGACTTTAATAAATAACTATTTAGATGATTAAAACAAACAACTAGAAAAGAATTTGCTTTTTCTTGAAAAAATTTAAAGGTAAATTTGTAAATACATGTAGTCTAGTGTTTTGATTACATTGTTTATTTACTTTTCGTCCACAGAGAACAATGTAATTCAATGAAGAGTTAAACTTTTCATTATACAGAAACTATAGTGTACCAAAGTCATTTTATGTATACAATCTGGCATACAATAGAGAGCATCAGTTAAAGCAAAACAATAGAGGAAAAAATGGCAAGCCCAAGATTACCTTATCCAGAACTGAAGTCCAACAGACTAGGACTTCCAGACTCATCTACACCTGGCATGAGTAGTAGTAGATTAGCAGACAGGTTGGGACTACATTAATATTGTTATTTAAAATCAACAAAAAATGTAATCCGCATAATTCAAAATCACTTTTTTTTAAACACTAAGTTAAAATGAAGTAAATTCTATTCATTAGTTTTGCTCATTAAAAACAAGAATAAAAAAATATTTGCAAATTTTTTCTATTAATGTTGTTCTTCTCGGGGTTTTTCTTTCTTTAAGCATTGAACATAAAACGTTGGAGTTTCAATTAGATGTATTGGATGCAGTCTTCAACAGACCAGGTCGTTATTTCATTAAAATGACCATTCAAAGTCTGGCCACTAAAGACTATTCAGGGGTGAGTAACATAAAGTTAAGGCCGTGTTTCTCCTATTCTATTTATGTTTCTATCATAGTTTAACTCAATCATTCAACTCCCATCATCTTCTACTCTAAAGATTATGCTGAGAAAATGGCCAGATGAAATCTATGCACGAGATTATGAAGCAGTCACAAGTGTAGTCACACAAAGAAATCCTGAAAACGTACCGGAACTTTGTATTTTTGAGGATAAAAAATTTACTTTTAGATTACCAGCAGGTTAGAAAATATATTTAGAGCGTATCTTATTTAAGAACAGCTATTCCAAGCATTCATAATGATAACTGTTAACTTTGTTACAGAATCGTACATTTACTTATTGATCAGATATCTGCATGTTTTACTTTCTCTTGTAGAACAAAACACGATAAAAAATTTCGAAAATAAGATCAGCAAATTAATATCCGAACCTACTTTATGTACTATAGTATTAAACGTTAGAGACCCTCCTTCTATACATACTTTGTGTACTATAGTATTAAACGTTAAAGACCCTCCTTCTATACATACTTTGTGTACTATAGTATTAAACGTTAGAGAACCTCCTTCTATACATACTTTTTGTACTGTAGAATTGAACGTTACAGACCCTTATTCTATTCATACATTTAATATTACTTCGCCCTATGCTTCTTCCCATGTCTGAAATTAGTCTTGCATTTAGTTTTTAGGTTTATTTATAAATCACCCTGGGGATAAATACTATTTACTTTTTACATCTCAAATTTAGTATTTTGGTATTTGTTACACATTTGCTCACATTTTACAATAAAAGAAAATGTATGAAATGGTGCTCAATACAAGGCGAATTAAAAAAAAAAAGTTATACTGTTTGTTTTTATGGTTTGAAATGTACAAAGCCAATGTGATGATGTATTGTGTAAGTGTTTGAATGGTTTTCAACAGAGTTTTCACTCATACATCCTGACATATTAAAAAAAAAATCTCTTACACTTTTGAAAAAGATTTAGTTTTGACGATCAGTAGTGTGTACTTTAATGTCAGAAAGTTAAAACAATAAATACAATATCAATATATGAAAGTATGTAAAAGTGTTCATAAAATCATCATGTTTTCTCAGGCTTCTGTAAAAACGACAGAAATCATGACGTATACCTTCTCTTTGAGGCTTTTTATTTACCAAGTAACAATCAAGACAACGGGAAGAAGATGGGAGAAGGCAAAGTGGCAATTTATCCAAGGACTAATGCACCAAGAACAAATCATACAGTTAATCCAGGAGAGGATATGTATAGGTCAGTCATGTTAAAAAGATTTAGATAAACGATTAGTGAATAAGTAAGTTTTATGTCAGGGAAGAAATTTGTTGTATATGAATAGTGAGTAGATCAGTGAAGAAAATATAGTTGTATATGAATAGTGAGTAGATCAGTGAAGAAAATATAGTTGTATATGAATAGTGAGTAGATCAGTGAAGAAAATATAGTTGTATATGAATATTAAGTATATCAGTGAAGAAAATATAGTTGTATATGAATAGTGAGAAGATCAGTGAAGAAAATATAGTTGTATATGAATAGTGAGTAGATCAGTGAAGAAAATATAGTTGTATATGAATAGTGATTAGATCAGTGAAAAAAATATAGTTGTATATGAATAGTGAGTAGATCAGTGAAGAAAATATAGTTGTATATGAATATTGAGTAGATCAGTAAAGAAAATAAAGTTGTATATGAATAGTGAGTAGATCAGTGAAGAAAATATAGTTGTAAATGATTAGCTGTTAGATCAGTGAAGAAAATATAGTTGTATATGATTAGTTATTAGCTCAGTGAGGAAATATATTTGTAAATGATTAGTTGTTATGTCAGCGAGGACATATAGTTGTATATGATTAGCTGTTAGGTCAGTGAGAAAATATAGTTGTAAATGATTAGTTGTTAGGTCAGTGAGAAAATATAGTTGTAAATGATTAGTTGTTAGGTCAGCGAGGAAATGTAGTTGTAAATGATTAGTTGTTAGGTCAGTGAGAAAATATAGTTGTAAATGATTAGTTGTTAGGTCAGCGAGGAAATATAGTTGTAAATGATTAGTTGTTAGGTCAGTTAGAAAATATAGTTGTAAATGATTAGTTGTTAGGTCAGTGAGAAAATATAGTTGTAAATGATTAGTTGTTAGGTCAGCGAGAAAATATAGTTGTAAATGATTAGACCAGTGAGTACATCTAATGCTATTTAAATAGCATTTCAGCCTATTGATCATTTATTTGAGTTTGTATGCATGTACGTCATATTGAATGATTTCATTCTTCTGTAGACACACACAAGTTGTAACACTTCTAAGAACATCTTCAAAGTCTGGCACTGGTAAAGCTGAGATGCACTGTGGACGTATGAGGTGTAGTTTTGCCTTGAAGGAATACGATAGTGAAGCAGAGAGGAGGAAAAAACGGGAGGAAGAGGAAAGAAAACGGGCAGAGGATGACGCAGCCAGGCGAGAGGAAGAAGAGAGAAGAAGACGCGAAGAGGAAGAAAGAAGAAGACAGGAAGAGGAGGAGAGGAGAAGACAGGAAGAGGAAAGACGTGAGGCTGAGAGAAAAAATGAAGAAGAGGAAAGAAAACGTAGAGAACACAATGCACAACATCATACTGAAAATCCATTTCAGGTAGGAACATTAGTATAGTTTTATACTTCCATGTAGGAACAATAGTATAGTTTCATACTTCCATGTAGAAACATTAGTATAGTTTCATACTTCCATGTAGGAACATTAGTATAGTTTCATACTTCCATGTAGGAACATTAGTATAGTTTCATACTTCCATGTAGGAACATTAATATAGTTTCATACTTCCATGTAGGAACATTAGTATAATTTCATACTTCCATGTAGGAACATTAGTATAGTTTCATACTTCCAAATAGGAACATTAGTATAGTTTCATACTTCCATGTAGGAACATTAGTATAGATTCATACTTCCATGTAGGAACATTAGTATAGTTTCATACTTCCATGTAGGAACATTAGTATAGTTTCATACTTCCATGTAGGAACATTAGTATAGTTTCATACTTCCAGGTAGGAACATTAGTATAGTTTCATACTTCCATGTAGGAACATTAGTATAGTTTCATACTTCCATGTAGGAACATTAGTATAATTTCATACTTCCATGTAGGAACATTAGTATAGTTTCATACTTCCATGTAGGAACATTAGTATAGTTTCATACTTCCATGTAGGAACATTAGTATAGTTTCATACTTCCATGTAGGAACATTAGAATAGTTTCATACTTCTATGTAGGAACATTAGTATAGTTTCATACTTCCATATAGGAACATTAGTATAGTTTCATACTTCCATGTAGGAACTTTAGTATAGATTCATACTTCCATGTAGGAACATTAGTATAGTTTCATACTTCCATGTAAGAACATTAGTATAGTTTCATACTTCCATGTAGGAACATTAGTATAGTTTCATACTTCCAGGTAGGAACATTAGTATAGTTTCATACTTCCATGTAGAAACATTAGTATAGTTTCATACTTCCATGTAGGAACATTAGTATAGTTTCATACTTCCATGTAGGAACATTATTATAGTTTCATACTTTTATGTAGGAACATTAGTATAGTTTCATACTTCCATGTAGGAACATTAGTATAGTTTCATACTTCCATGTAGGAACATTAGTATAGTTTCATACTTCCAGGTAGGAACATTATTATAGTTTCATACTTCCATGTAGGAACATTAGTATAGTTTCATACTTCCATGTAGGAACATTAGTATAGTTTCATACTTCCATGTAGGAACATTAGTATAGTTTCATACTTCCAGGTAGGAACATTAGTATAGTTGCATACTTCCATGTAGAAACATTAGTATAGTTTCATACTTCCGTGTAGGAACATTAGTATAGTTTCATACTTCCATGTAGGAACATTATTATAGTTTCATACTTCCATGTAGGAACATTAGTATAGTTTCATACTTCCATGTAGGAACATTAGTATAGTTTCATACTTCCATGTAGGAACATTATTATAGTTTCATACTTCCATGTAGGAACATTAGTATAGTTTCATACTTCCATGTAGGAACATTAGTATAGTTTCATACTTCCATGTAGGAACATTAGTATAGTTTCATACTTCCATGTAGGAACATTAGTATAGTTTCATACTTCCATATAGGAACATTAGTATAGTTTCATACTTCCATGTAGGAACATTAGTATAGTTGCATACTTCCATGTAGGAACATTAGTATTGTTTCATACTTCCATGTAGGAACATTATTATAGTTTTATACTTCCATGTAGGAACATTAGTATAGTTTCATACTTTCATGTAGGAACGTTAGTATAGTTTCATACTTCCATGTAGAAACATTAGTATTGTTTCATACTTCAATGTAGGAACATTAGTATTGTTTCATACTTCAATGTAGGAACATTAGTATAGTTTCATACTTCCATGTAGAAACATTAGTATAGTTTCATACTTCCATGTAGGAACATTATTATAGTTTTATACTTCCATGTAGGAACATTAGTATAGTTTCATACTTTCATGTAGGAACGTTAGTATAGTTTCATACTTCCATGTAGGAACATTAGTATTGTTTCATACTTCAATGTAGGAACATTAGTATTGTTTCATACTTCAATGTAGGAACATTAGTATAGTTTCATACTTCCATGTAGAAACATTAGTTTAGTTTAATACTTCCACGTAGAAACATTAGTATAGTTTCATACTTCCATGTAGGAACATTAGTATAGTTTCATACTTCCATGTAGGAACATTAGTATAGTTGCATACTTCCATGTAGAAACATTAGTATAGTTTCATACTTTCAATTAAGATCATTTGTAGGCTGGCTATTGTTTCATTCTTTCATTCTAGCATGTAGGGACAATGGTATAGATTCATTCATTGGTTATCAAAGACTATAGTATTAGAGTTTGCAGTATTCAGTTTCAATTCAGATTTTACAGTTTTTTGTTCATTTTGTGTCAACTCAAGAAAAATCACGCTTGTATGACAAGATTAGTTTAATTGAATGACTAGCTATATTTGTAAGTCAATAGAAAATGTCTTACTAATAATGCTCAATAAGACAATTTTCAAAACTCTCATCGATTTTTCATTATTTAAATCAGCAATTTATTGTGTATTAAAAACTGTATAATATTAATTTCATAAATGGCTCTTCATGTTGTTACCAATATCGGTCATAGATGAATGACGTATTAAGGCATTGACCTCTTAACAAGTGCGTATTAGAGTCCAAGGTTTGACCTTTATGCCCTGAGGGCAGTTTAAATAAAATAATTCGTCCAACCCCGTGGAAATTGGAGGATAATTCTGGATCGCAGTATTCTATAGAGAAAGAGGTTAAAATGCGTATTAAGACCCTGTAGAATCTTCGATGATAGTTTTCTTTGTAAAGTCCCCACCTCCTTAAAGTTAGTTCAGTTTGAAAGTTTGTAGAGTGAAGTCGCTATATTGATACTTGTATATTACATGCCATTTAATGAAATACTTATGTTGCCATCCGTTGATGCATTTATTGATCTACAATTTAAATAAAATTGTTTATTCAACAACTGGAGTTGTTTGATCTATCATTGTTGAGAAAGGTGTTGAAGATAATTATCACGAATATAACTACATTACTGCATAGACCTGTCAGTCAAGGAACCCCTAGCTTAGGCTACAGATTAGCAGAATCTAGAGACTTCTAATAAAGATACAACTAAATTCATTGAATCCGATTTAACGAGTCGTAATAATAGTCATCATAGAGACAGTCCATAACAATGTAGTCTTGGGTGAATTGCTTTTGAGTTTATACAATGTATATTCTTATCTTTGTTTATAAATACCAAAGGCTGACCTACCAAAAAGAAACGTCAAGATAGGAGTGAGGTCTTCACATTAAGATGGTCATAATAAAGACATTATAAACCTAATAAGTCCAGCTGACTTAAAGGTTCAACTTTTAAATTGTTTAATCATTGTTTGAGCCTTTGATAAATAGTCAAATCAAATATTTGTCTATTTGACTAGACTCGTCATAAAGTTGCAAGAACACCTGGCCCGAATGACAAACGGTCACAACAACCTGCTGCCCCATTTAGGGGACATTCTCCTGTAAACGAATGGGGAGATTTACCGGTCACACCACAAGCATCCCCTCCTCTTCAAGAACTAAGGAAGGTAAATTGTTTGTTTTTAAATTTGCTTTTTATGTGTAGTAGGTCTTTAGTTCATTTACATCTTTAGTGAAATAAATCTTTAGTTCATTCACATTGTAGGTACAGAAGGTCCTTAGTTCATTCACATTGTAGGTGTAGAATGTCTTTATTTTATTTCTTTGTATGTGTAGTAGGTCTTAAGTTCATTCACATTGTAGGTGTAGAATGTCTTTATTTTATTTCTTTGTATGTGTAGTAGGTCTTTAGTTCATTCACATTGTAGGTGTAGACAAACTCTATTTCATTTACATTGTATTTATCTTCGTCATTTCTCAAACATTAAGTCTTCTCTCCCTTGGCCTCTCATTCGCCTTGACTCCTTCTACATTTCTCAAACATTAAGTCTTCTCTCCCTTGGCCTCTCATTCGCCATGACTCCTTCTACATTTCTCAAACATTAAGTCTTCTCTCCCTTGGCCTCTCATTCGCCATGACTCCTTCTACATTTCTCAAACATTAAGTCTTCTCTCCCTTGGCCTCTCATTCGCCTTGACTCCTTCTACATTTCTTTTTTCCCTCTAATTTCTTTGTTTGTCCATCGTTCTATCGCATTTATCAGTTGTAATTTTCTTATCCTGTTCCCTCTCTTACAATTTTTCTATCTCTTTTAATCTCTATCATTTTCTATTTTTTTCTGTTCCTCCAAACGTCCGTACATTTTATATTTTAAATCCCAAGTTTATTATTATCCTTTTCTCTGTGTCTTTTTTCATTTATTAATTAAGTCAAATATTAAAACCTTTACATTGTTTGAAAAAATATATATATATAAAATGACTTCACAGTTCTGTGTAGAAATGTTCATATTGTGTTGTCTGTGTTATAGACTATAGATTCTCCATTACGTGATTATGACAAAACTACATATACCGCTAATCAAACATGGCGACACACATCCAGACCTGGCAATGAACAAGTGGAGGTAATTGTCCATGGATCGAGTAACCTACCCTTGTCTGCTGATGGTAAAGGTCTCCAGCCTTTTACTACACTGTAAGTTTCTTCTTCAATAGTTTCTTTCATAAAATTCGCCATTTAAATGTTGTCGTCACAAAAGCAGGAAACTTAATAAGCTTGATTTTTTTATTGGTACTTACTTTTTCTCCCCCCCAAAAAAACAAAAAAAACGTTTTTACTGTTGCCATGTGAATCTAGTATACTAATCGACTGTGTTCTGTATTAACTGCAGAAAATTAGGTAAAGATGCGGACATCAACCATAAAGCAAGAGGTAAAACACATGTCGTTGCTAAAGCTACCAATGCCCCATCATGGGAGGAAATGCTGACCATGGAAATTACAGAGAAAGAAGCAGAAAAAGAATGTAAACATTTGTAGAAAGTAGTGCTTTCAATAAAATTTATTTATGAAGATACTTGTAGAAAAGAGTATTTTCAATTTCTCTTGTTTATAGGCCTAAAGATATTTGTAGAAATTAGTCCTTTCAATTAATCTTATAAATGTAGCAAAGTTAGAATTAATTTAATTCGTTCGTACAACTTACATAGTAGGCCTATAGGCTATATAAATAGGCGTAACATTAGTTGTTTTTTTTTAATATGTCTATGTTAATTTCCTAAACATTTGTACAGTAACCCTATTAATTACTTAAATATTTAATTAAATATAACATGATTTTATTCACAGGTACTAGCTTAGTCTATAAATGTATTCAACATATATGTTTTGTTTCTGATCTCATTCAATTACATTGGTTAAAAACGTTCAAGTAGCACACATGCAGGCATTTATTAATAAATTATATTGGCAGTGATACAAAAAATAAAGTGTCAAAACAGAATATATAAAAACAATGATATGGTTTGACTATTTTTATTGTATTTGTAAACTTCATTTAGCCATGATACTAACTGTGGTGGATGCATCAACTAGAAATGAACTTGTAAACTACGCATTGCCTGTTTCCAGCCTACATCCATTTCATCAGTATCACATGGAGATGGTCTTGGTAAACATTTTGCTCATTCCTACTTTTTTTATTCAATTCTATAAACTTACTCAATTATTACATTGAAGGAGGACATATAAAGTATTCAAAGAATTGTTGTAACTCTAAACTCTTGTTTTCCATAGCCTGCTAAAGGTGGCCGTGATGGAGTTAAAATGTATGCATCCATCATGAGAAAAGTTAGTTCCCTGCCTAAAGATCCTTCATCACCAAATTATTTGGCTTTAGAGGTAAATAGTTTTATGAATGTATTCCTTCTGTAAGTTGTATGGCCAACCATTTATTCTAAGGCATCAGTTCAATGCTTTATGGATATATTTTAACAGTTTTATTGTAGGCGTTTAACAGGAGAGTTATTATCGTATTAAATTGTTATGTTTCTATTCAAGCGTTTATTTTGCTTGACATTCAACACATACACACTCACAAACACACATTAAATCTATCTTTTGTATTTTTCTATCTCGTCTGTCTCTCCAACCGTGTAACAATCTGTTCCATGGCCTTTATATATTCTCCATGGACCTGTATGATTGCAACACATACACTTTTATTGAATAGCTTCACCTAGAGTTAACACCAACCTTGTTTTGAACTAGGAATATTATTGATGGATAATTTTTATATTCAGTTCTTCCTGCGAGGTGTCCAGCTTCCACTACAAAATCCAATTGGTCCTTTGATTGCTGTGGCCAGAATAGTACCAGACTACTTTAATTACAAGTAAGATATTATGACTGGTTTCGACATATGAGCCAAGAATTATTAAGAGCCAAAATGTTGAAATAATTAGAACTGTTGGGACTTTAGGATTTATTGAAATAGCTAAAAAATGTCACACAAATGTTTTTATTAAATAAAATGAAATATATGAACATGAAACTAGAAAATATATAAACTAGAAAATATATAAACTAGAAAATATATAAACTAGAATATATATAAAATAGAAAATATATAAACTAGAAAATACCGAATTCCCACTTTCTGTTGTTGTGTTTGTTTTTGTTTTTGTTTGTTTCTGTGCTTATAAACATATCAAATTGTGACTTTTACAGGAGTGACAACTTGTTGTCACAACCTCGTGCTGCGGGTGTGACAATGTCCAGTATAACATTCCCCAACCCTCACCCCAGTGCATTTACAGTTGTTGGTCGGTCATCTCATGGTTATCCACAGGTAAGTAGAGAAATGTAGTAATTAATTCATTATTGTCAACAGTGAAATATGGTTGGGTTTATACATATTGTATTAGTTTATGTTAAATATGACGTTTATGACACCAATATCAAAGGTTGATTAAAATGTTTTCATCTCTTATAAACTCTTATAACAATAAAATAATTAAGATGACTATTTTAATTACTGTGTCTATACAGCTATTGATTGAATTAGTCTATTGGTTTCAATGTCTACACTGTCTCTATACAGACATTGAATTAGTCTATTGGTTTTTAATGTCTACACTGTGTCTATACAGCCATTGAATTAGTCTATTGGTTTCAATGTCTACACTGTGTATATACAGCCATTGAATTAGTCTATTGGTTTCAAAGTCTACACTGTGTCTATACAGCCATTGAAATAGTCTATTGGTTTCAATGTCTACACTGTGTATATACAGCCATTGAATTAGTCTATTGGTTTCAAAGTCTACACTGTGTCTATACAGCCATTGAAATAGTCTATTGGTTTCAATGTCTACACTGTGTATATACAGCCATTGAATTAGTCTATTGGTTTCAAAGTCTACACTGTGTCTATACAGCCATTGAATTAGTCTATTGGTTTCAATGTCTACACTGTCTCTATACAGCCATTGAAATAGTCTATTGGTTTCAATGTCTACACTGTGTCTATACAGCCATTGAAATAGTCTATTGGTTTCAATGTCTACACTGTGTATATAAAGCCATTGAATTAGTATATTGGTTTCAATGTCTACACTGTGTCTATACAGCCATTGAATTAGTCTATTGGTTTCAATGTCTACACTGTGTCTATACAGCCATTGAAATAGTCTATTGGTTTCAATGTCTACACTGTGTATATAAAGCCATTGAATTAGTCTATTGGTTTCAATGTCTACACTGTGTCTATACAGCCATTGAATTAGTCTATTGGTTTCAATGTCTACACTGTGTCTATAAAGCCATTGAATTAGTCTATTGGTTTCAATGTCTACACTGTCTCTATACAGACATTGAATTAGTCTATTGGTTTCAATGTCTACACTGTCTCTATAAAGCCATTGAATTAGTCTATTGGTTTCAATGTCTACACTGTCTCTATACAGCCATTGAATTAGTCTATTGGTTTCAATGTCTACACTGTGTATATACAGCCATTGAATTAGTCTATTGGTTTCAATGTCTACACTGTGTATATACAGCCATTGAATTAGTCTATTGGTTTCAATGTCTACACTGTGTCTATACAGCTTTTGAATTAGTCTATTGGTTTCAATGTCTACACTGTCTCTATACAGACATTGAATTAGTCTATTGGTTTCAATGTCTACACTGTGTATATAAAGCCATTGAATTAGTCTATTGGTTTCAATGTCTACACTGTGTATATACAGCCATTGAATTAGTCTATTGGTTTCAATGTCTACACTGTGTATATAAAGCCATTGAATTAGTCTATTGGTTTCAATGTCTACACTGTGTATATACAGCCATTGAATTAGTCTATTGGTTTCAATGTCTACACTGTGAATATACAGACATTGAATTAGTCTATTGGTTTCAATGTCTACACTGTGTATATAAAGCCATTGAATTAGTCTATTGGTTTCAATGTCTACACTGTGTATATAAAGCCATTGAATTAGTCTATTGGTTTCAATGTCTACACTGTGTCTATACAGCCATTGAATTAGTCTATTTGTTTCAATGTCTACACTGTGTATATAAAGCCATTGAATTAGTCTATTGGTTTCAAAGTCTACACTGTGTCTATATAGGTATTGAATTAGTCTATTGGTTTCAATGTCTACACTGTGTCTATACAGCCATTGAATTAGTCTATTGGTTTCAATGTCTACACTGTGTATATAAAGCCATTGAATTAGTCTATTGGTTTCAATGTCTACACTGTGTATATAAAGCCATTGAATTAGTCTATTGGTTTCAATGTCTACACTGTGTATATAAAGCCATTGAATTAGTCTATTGGTTTCAATGTCTACACTGTGTATATAAAGCCATTGAATTAGTCTATTGGTTTCAATGTCTACACTGTGTATATAAAGCCATTGAATTAGTCTATTGGTTTCAATGTCTACACTGTGTATATAAAGCCATTGAATTAGTCTATTGGTTTCAATGTCTACACTGTGTATATAAAGCCATTGAATTAGTCTATTGGTTTCAATGTCTACACTGTGTATATAAAGCCATTGAATTAGTCTATTGGTTTCAATGTCTACACTGTGTATATACAGCCATTGAATTAGTCTACCTGTGTTAATGTCTAAATTGTGTCTATAAAGCTATTGAATTAGTCTATTGGTTTCAATGTCTACACTGTGTCTATACAGCCATTGAATTAGTCTATTGGTTTCAATGTCTACACTGTGTCTATAAAGCCATTGAATTAGTCTATTGGTTTCAAAGTCTACACTGTGTCTATATAGGTATTGAATTAGTCTATTGGTTTCAATGTCTACACTGTGTCTATAAAGCCATTGAATTAGTCTATTGGTTTCAAAGTCTACACTGTGTCTATATAGGTATTGAATTAGTCTATTGGTTTCAATGTCTACACTGTGTCTATACAGCCATTGAAATAGTCTGTTGGTTTCAATGTCTACACTGTGTCTATAAAGCCATTGAATTAGTCTATTGGTTTCAATGTCTACACTGTGTCTATAAAGCCATTGAATTAGTCTATTGGTTTCAATGTCTACACTGTGTCTATAAAGCCATTGAATTAGTCTATTGGTTTCAAAGTCTACACTGTGTCTATATAGGTATTGAATTAGTCTATTGGTTTCAATGTCTACACTGTGTCTATACAGCCATTGAATTAGTCTATTGGTTTCAATGTCTACACTGTGTCTATAAAGCCATTGAATTAGTCTATTGGTTTCAAAGTCTACACTGTGTCTATATAGGTATTGAATTAGTCTATTGGTTTCAATGTCTACACTGTGTCTATAAAGCCATTGAATTAGTCTATTGGTTTCAATGTCTACACTGTGTTTATAAAGCCATTGAATTAGTCTATTGGTTTCAAAGTCTACACTGTGTCTATATAGGTATTGAATTAGTCTATTGGTTTCAATGTCTACACTGTGTCTATACAGCCATTGAAATAGTCTATTGGTTTCAATGTCTACACTGTGTCTATAAAGCCATTGAATTAGTCTATTGGTTTCAATGTCTACACTGTGTCTATAAAGCCATTGAATTAGTCTATTGGTTTCAATGTCTACACTGTGTCTATAAAGCCATTGAATTAGTCTATTGGTTTCAAAGTCTACACTGTGTCTATATAGGTATTGAATTAGTCTATTGGTTTCAATGTCTACACTGTGTCTATACAGCCATTGAATTAGTCTATTGGTTTCAATGTCTACACTGTGTCTATAAAGCCATTGAATTAGTCTATTGGTTTCAAAGTCTACACTGTGTCTATATAGGTATTGAATTAGTCTATTGGTTTCAATGTCTACACTGTGTCTATAAAGCCATTGAATTAGTCTATTGGTTTCAATGTCTACACTGTGTCTATAAAGCCATTGAATTAGTCTATTGGTTTCAATGTCTACACTGTGTTTATAAAGCCATTGAATTAGTCTATTGGTTTCAATGTCTACACTGTGTCTATAAAGCCATTGAATTAGTCTATTGGTTTCAATGTCTTCACTGTGTCTTTACAGCCATTGAATTAGTCTATTGGTTTCAATGTCTTCACTGTGTCTATAAAGCCATTGAATTAGTCTATTTGTTTCAATGTATACACTGTGTCTTTACAGCCATTGAATTAGTCTATTGGTTTCAATGTCTTCACTGTGTCTTTACAGCCATTGAATTAGTCTATTGGTTTCAATGTCTTCACTGTGTCTATAAAGCCATTGAATTAGTCTATTTGTTTCAATGTATACACTGTGTCTTTACAGCCATTGAATTAGTCTATTGGTTTCAATGTCTTCACTGTGTCTTTACAGCCATTGAATTAGTCTATTGGTTTCAATGTCTTCACTGTGTCTTTACAGCCATTGAATTAGTCTATTGGTTTCAATGTCTTCACTGTGTCTTTACAGCCATTGAATTAGTCTATTGGTTTCAATGTCTACACTGTGTCTTTACGGCCATTGAATTAGTCTATTGGTTTCAATGTCTTCACTGTGTCTTTACAGCCATTGAATTAGTCTATTCGTTTCAATGTCTACACTGTGTCTATACTTTAAGCTTAGTTTGCTGGGTAGACCGGAAACACAACCCAAGTGGAATCATCCATTTTTGTTTTGTGATGAGAAAGACAAAGCTACAATGTTCACACCTACAGCGGCACTTGTCATTGAGTATTACGTAGCTAATACAGGTAAGTAGACTTGTTATTTAGTATTAAGTAGATGATACAGGTATTTTAAAGTTTTAATGGACCTTATCAAGTACCAATATTACAACATAATATATTTTATGCTAAACTATTAGAGTCTGCTCACGAAAGTCGAAAGAGAAACAAACAAAAGAGAGAGAGAGAGAGAGAAAGAAATAAAGAAAAAAAAACAGAGAGTGAGAAAGAGAGAGGAAAGTAAAGACTTTGAATTAATCAACATTGACTCGAGTGTTTGAGCAAAGTATTATAACTACCATAGACACATATCATGATTACATTGTTTATTTATACTTGAATTTCACAATAATAATATAAGTTTGGATTTCTGACAGGTGTAAAGTTTTCCCCTATGTGTATGCTTGGCATTCCAACATTTTAATTGCATGTGTTACGTATGTCGGTCATATAGGAATGACGTACTAAGGCATTGACCTCTTAACAAGTGCGTATTAGAGTCCAAGGTTTGACCTTTATGCTCTGAGGGCAGTTTAAATAAAATAATTCGTTCAACCCCGTGGAAATTGAAGGTTAGATTCTGGATCGCAGATTGAAATGCGTATTAATACCCTGTAGAACATAGGTTCTCAACCTTTTTCGGCTCACCGCCCCCTTTTACATTTTTTTTCCGCTCACCGCCCCCCAACTTAATTTTAGCGGAAACATTTGTTAATTAAAGGGAGATAATTAACCCTTTTCATTTGAGGTAATATTTCAATTTGTTTTTCTTTTATAAAAAATTAAATAGCTTGCATTTATAACTTTGAAATAATATGATAGAACTGTAAAAATTATTTGAAAATTGTATAAATATTATATGACTAAAGAATTTATATGAATATTTTCAAGCATTTTAATTACTACCCAGTTTGTATAATTGCTACGTATCTATACCGCTCAGCTATTGTGGTTACCTCTTTACAAAGGATTCAAACGCATTAAAGGACATCTCGGTAAAACATCTAAAGAGTAAAATAAGAGTAATATTAGCAGATGTTAAGGCGACAGTCCGGTGAACCAACCATAAGACGAGACGGCCGCATACCATATTTGCCAAATACTGACCCCCCCCCCTACTTCGTCGAAAAGTCATTGCGATTCTTATTTATTGTTCAATAATATGTTTGCCTACTGTTGGGAGATATCAGATATGTAGTAGCACTTGCGTTTACATCATATTTCATCCAAAAACTAATCGATTCAAATAGCTGAGTTGTTGAAATTATAGCAGGTAGGGTACCGCCCACTTGCCCTTCATCGCCCCCCAATCGCCCCCGGGAATGTTATCGCCCCCCTAAAGCTTCTAATCGCCCCCTGGGGGGCGATATCGCCCCCGTTGAGAACCTATGCTGTAGAACCTTCGATAATAGTTTTCTTTGTAAAGTCCATACCTCCTTAAAGAGTTCAGTTTGAAAGTTTGTAGAGAGAAGTCGCTATATTGATACTTGTATGTTTTATGCCATTTGATGAAACACTTGTGTTGCCTTCAGTTGATGCATTTATTTAAAGTTTATATTGAGTCTACAATTTAAATAAAATTGTTTATTCAACAACTGGAGTTGTTTGATCTATCATTGTTGAAAGAAAGGGAGTTGAAGATAATTATACCGAATATAACTACATTACTGCATAGACCTGTCAGTCAAGGAACCCCTAGCTTGGACTTCAGTTCAGCAGAATCTAGAGACTTTTAATAAAGATACAACTATACATTGAATCCGATTTAACGAGTCGATTCGTAATTATAGTCATCATAGTGACAGTCCATAACAATTTGAGGGCTTTGTCCGATATAGTTGTATAGTGAAGCATATATTCAAGTTGTGTTGTGTTGTGCGTAAAGCCGTGACCTACTGAGCAAGTCTAATAACGCTGAATTTATTCTTCCGATTGGAAAAACGTAAGTTGGAAAAATTTACTACTTTAAAAATCTTTTAACTAAAGAATGGAATTTATTGAAAATCCAGAAAGAGAAGTTCTGCAAACTTTATCAATAAAGAAGTTAAAAGAGATCGCTGAGATCTTGAAGATAGAAATTACTGAGACTACACCATCAAGGACTGTGTTGACACAGCAAATGGACAAGTCTTAATGAGGCGTGAACTTTTGAACCCGAATGTTCTTGAACTTCCTGTTCTATTTTTAAACTAATAACAAAAAAAGCATGCTTTTGCTGGTGTTTGACAATAGTTTTTAACCTCGACGGCCAGTTCTAGTATTTTAGAATTATACAAAGGATACAATATTAGTTATGAGGAATCCGTTTTTAACATCAAAAGTGAACAGGCGATCATTAATACTCAAGTGTTAGTCGCGTGACGTTAAATTTTTATTTGTTTACACAATAAATGAGTCAAGAGTTGCGTTTTCTTGGTTATTAAAAAACAAAATGCGTAAATTCATAAAAACAAATAACAAAATTTCTTTTGCAATAAGCAATAAGTTTGATATTTTAAAAAGGTGATTATTCCCTTCTGACTTTCACAATACATTGTTTTGCTTTGTAAACATCTATTGGAAATGAAATAAATTTTAATCCCCAACAAATTTGAGTACAACCAGTAAAGTAGCACACAGACATTGTTTCGTATAAAATGATCGAATAAGAACGGAAATGTTTTTGCACGTGACCTTTTATGCATGCATACACGTTAAGACTTGTCTATAAAAGAGAACTTGATTGCTAGTGGCAAAATGAAAGTAGAATCAGGCGCGGAGGGATATCAAGTTGAAGGTCAGACGTCAAAATCTATGTCCGAACAGTTCCGATTTCAACTAGAAATGAAACGGATGGAAATAGAAGAAAAACGTTTTGAGATAGAACAAAAACGTCTTGATCGTGAGATGGAACAAAAACGTCTTGAGATTTAAGATAAGAAAAGTCAAAGAGAAAGTCAGGAAAGAATAGAAATAGCAAAGATAGGAGCTACTAAAAAAGAATCTCATAATGACGTAGAGATGGCCAAATGGAAAAAGCTAGTCCCTACCTACATTGATAAAGAAAGTGAAATAGCTAATTTCTTCCAGACCTTTGAGATTTCTTGCAGAGATTTTAAGTTCCCAGAAGATAAATGGGGAATATTAGTTAGAACAGCTTTTACTCAAGGAAGGGCAAGAGATTGTGTGCTATTATTAAAAGAGGAACATTTAAATGATTACGAAGTCATAAAAGACACTGTACTGAAAGCCTACAACCAGATACCGGAAAGTTATCGGAAAAGGTTCCGTCAGTTAACAATGTCCCCTTACCAAACACACTTAGAATTCCTTCGAGAAGAAGAAAAGTTAATGGATCAGTGGATAAAATCCAGAAATGTCTCCACATTAAAAGAAATGAAAGATATAATTCTTTTTGAAGATTTTATTAACAAGGTTAGGCCGGATGTAAGAATGTATCTATCCGAGCGTGACATCACTGACCCGCATAAAGCTGCTGATTTAGCGGAGCAATACACACTGTGTCATAGAACAGCTGATGCAAAGAATTTTAATAGGTCACAACGGCCAGTAGAACACACACAACAAAAACATCATGAAAAGGAGAACTTTTTGAAACAAAATGATGTTAATAAAAAACCTGTCAACAAAAGCGTCCAATGTACTTTTTGTAAGAGAATAGGACATAGCATGGAAGACTGTTGGAGCATAAGAAGCGACAAAAGACCTAGCAAGGTGGTAATGTGTGCTAGCCACGCACTAAAACAAAATGTACAAGGAAGCGAAAATACAAACGAACTGAATTCGAAGAAAGATTCTTCTAAACCAGAAAAACTGAGGGTGGATTTGCCTGAGAGCAAAAGTCAGAAGGTAGAGAAATCTACAACTGAAGAAAATGAGGATGAATATCCTGATTATAAATGCAGATTGGCTACTATTGGGTTGATTGTCCAAGTCCACAGAGACGAAAAAGTAGACCAAAGTATTTTTGACTCGAACAAGAGTCTGAATTATTCAAAAGATGAAAAACCACCCGAAAGTCATGGTCAAGGGAAGAATGAAATTGACACAGAGACCCTGTGCAGTTTTCAACCGTTCATTAGTGAAGGTTGTGTGGCCTTACAAAAGGTAGGACCACTGAAGTCCGTAAACATATTACGAGGCACGGGGGCATCATTAACCCTGCTGCTTAAAGATGTATTACCACTGAATGATAATACATTGACAGGACAGATTGTCCTAGTGAGAGGTTTTGAATGGAAAGAAGAAGTACCTCTACATAGGATATACCTCTCATCTGACTTGGTGACAGGATATGTGACAGTTGGAGTAATATCTAAACTTTCTGTTGATGGCATATCTGTGATCCTAGCAAATGATTTGGCGAAAGGGAGGGTGAGACATGAACTGATTGTGAAGGAGAATCCAGACCCTAGTCCTAATGTTGAGACAGGTGAAGAAAAAGAACTTTATCCTGTAGGTGATGTCATAAAAGGTATGACACCACAGAAAAAGAAATAAGAAATTCTCTCGCGAGAAAAAAAAAGAGGAAGAAGAAGTTGGAACTTGATACTACTTTTTTCTCCAAGATTGAATATTGTCCGATAGGAAATGAACAATCAAAGAAGTCATCACGAAGAGAGATGATTGCTGAGCAGAAAGTAGACCCAGAGTTGCTACAGCTACATGAGAAAGCTGTTGACGAGAAAGAAACTCCTACTAATGATGTCTATGTACAGATAGACCACAGCATGATCAAACAACAATGCAAACCTGCAGTTGCCGGTACAGTTGAAGATTTGAGGAGCATCACTGAAGAAACGAGTGCTGAGAGCTGGACCGATACTATCAAAAACTATGGGTTACCACAATCCATACCGACAGATCGAGGGACCAACTTCGCCTCGAAACTCTTCAATCCAGTCCTAACGAACTTATGCACGAAGCATGAGATGTCAGCTGAATCCTATCCGGAAAGTCAAGGAGCCTATGAACCGATCTTTGGACCCACTGTCCGAGGACCACTCAAACTACTTCAAGAGGCGTGGCAGACCGAAATGGATCTCTATGGGCTGATCAAGTATCTAGATAAGTACATAAATTTTTTGTCTGACATAACTGTTTTTGTTAGAAAAAAACTGTACACTGCTCACATGCAGATGAAATTGTTGTGTGATGAAAGCAAGGCAAAGAAATTATATCATTTGAAAATGATAAAGCCTTACCTTCTGAAAACAATTGGAACAAACTTGATGTTGTTAACATTGTTACCCTTATTTGTAAAAATTCATGCCTGGAGTTCAGGATGAATTGAATGACAAATTCACTAATAGTTAATTACCAAACTTACTATTTTAAAACTAAATCCCTTACTTGTGATGAAAAAGGATTGAGGAAAAGTATTGTTAGAGCAGACATCATTATATTGTGATATTTCTAAACAAACTTGTTAGATTGAGCATTAAAATAATTGCTTTTAGAGAAAAAGATCAGTTTTATCCGCAGAATTGGTTTCTAAATCAGAGGATATTATAAATGTGGACTGATTATAAGATATGTTTGAGAATCTCTGAAAATGATAATGGAAACATTTGACAGAGGGGATAATTTGATTGAAAAAGATGTAAATGATTTTGAGAAAAGAGAATTTTTCTATTACTAAAGTATTGAGAAATGTTTTATTATTGTACTATGGAAATTTATTTTATCATGTACTGTTGTTGAAATAATTGCTCACTGAGTCAGGATGCAAATTTCTTCTAAGTGAATTTATTCATTTGTTCTATTATTATTGAATGTATGCTAATGTAGGGTAAAAATAGTTGCAGCAAGGCAGAACTATGACTAACAAGATTCCAAGAAATGTATTTATATATGATTTTTCACTTTTAGGATACTGTTACATGAAAAGCAAATCAGAAGTTGAAACTAATCTAAAACTTATCCTTGTTTTGAATAAATTTAGGATGTGCCACTGACTTGACGCTGTAAACCATTCTGGGTTCATGGTTGAGAATTTATAATGTTGTCATACCAATGTTCAACAAATGTATTATTAATTAAGGATTTCATGTCAAGATTGTAAAACTAATCTATATTTTTCTGTATTAATTAAAATAGATTGAATGAATTGTATTGACAACCAAAGAAATGGGTAGAATTGAACACTGTGAAAGTAACAGGAGTATCTAGAGAATAACATGGAAAAGAGCAATGTATTCCAACCTTACTAACTGAAAAGCTTGGATATGGAACCATTCAGACCAGCAGTTTGTTTTGTAAATAAATTGCTAAAATTGTTTTCTGTCTGAAAAAAATTAATAGTCTATGCTCTTTCATCTTTTGTACGTCAATAATATTGTATTTGAAATGTCTTTAATGTAATCTAAAGAGAATAGTTACTTACTGTTTAGTACTAAGATTGTATGAAGATGATATAATTTGCTTTAATTGATAGTTAATTAAGTAAATTAACCAATTTGTGTAAGTAAATCCATGTCTGAATGTTGTCAATTTAAAACTATTGTGCACTCTTTTAAAAAGAAAATGATGACCTAGAAAGGTCATGGTAAAATGAAAGATTGAAATATTTTTAATGAAATTTTGCTATAAACTATCTTAATTCTTGAACATACCATGCTTAGTTTCTTAAAAATAACAAAAATGAATGTAATTTTGAGATTATAGTTGTTAAATAATGCTCATTAGTACAATAACTTTTTGGTCGCGTAGAGATTTTTTTGACCTAAGCGGTGATGGGGTAAAAATCTGCATAGCAATGTCAACATTGTTAGAATCAATCGGGAATGAGAGAGAATGAAAGAGTAGTGGAGGGGAATGGAGAGAAGGAAAGAGGGTGACCTAAATCTTTGGTCCCGTCACAGACAGTTGTCTAATGTTGTTCAGGCCTACAAGCACGAAACAAATACTGCCGAGGGATCATTTTTTTGTTGTAAAATGTAATTGGGTCAGGCCTAGTATTTTTTCATCAGCGTTTTTTTTTTCTCCTTATGAAAAATAAGTCGTGTCTGAATAGACATTAAGTGATTGTTCTTGTTGTTTAATTACAATTGCAAAAGATATTAGTTTAGAAAAATGGATGCGAGAGTTTTTATTACAGTGAAATGTTCATGTAATAGAAATTATTAAATTATATTATATTATATCTATTAAGAATGATTATGTATTTTTCTTGTATACAAGATTTAGATAGACATAATTTAATTGTCCATTGTTTTGAATTGATATTGAATGAGTGAATGACTAGAGTTAAGTCATTTGATAAGATTAACTTATATTGCATATATTATATGTTATTGTTATCAGTTCGATTGAATTGTTGGAATAGCCAATTGAACTGTTGTTTTCCCCGGAATATTTTTTTTATAATTATTCCTTAAAATTAACATTTTTAAGTATTGTTAAAATGTAAAGGAAATAATTATAAAAATGTTGAAGGAGGGGGTGTTACGTATGTCGGTCATATAGGAATGACGTACTAAGGCATTGGCCTCTTCACAAGTGCGTATTAGAGTCCAAGGTTTGACCTTTATGCCCTGAGGGCAGTTTAAATAAAATAATTCGTTCAACCCCGTGGAAATTGAAGGTTAGATTCTGGATCGCAGATTGAAATGCGTATTAAGACCCTGTAGAACCTTCGATAATAGTTTTCTTTGTAAAGTCCATACCTCCTTAAAGAGTTCAGTTTGAAAGTTTGTAGAGAGAAGTCGCTATATTGATACTTGTATGTTTTATGCCATTTGATGAAACACTTGTGTTGCCTTCAGTTGATGCATTTATTTAAAGTTTATATTGAGTCTACAATTTAAATAAAATTGTTTATTCATCAACCGGAGCTGTTTGATCTATCATTGTTGAAAGAAAGGTGTTGAAGATAATTATACCGAATATAGCTACATTACTGCATAGACCTGTCAGTCAAGGAACCCCTAGCTTGGACTTCAGATCAGCAGAATCTAGAGACTTCTAATAAAGATACAACTATACATTGAATCCGATTTAACGAGTCGTAATAATAGTCATCATAGTGACAGTCCATAACACATGTGTCATTTTGTCTCCAGCCATGACGGATGAATTCTGGAGAATAGAGAGTCCTGTTGGGTTTTCATCCCTTCTATTAGATCAAAAAGTTTACCAACAGTTGAGTCAAGAAAAAGCCAAGATGGGCATGCGCGTGGACAATGTCCCCATCATGGTAAAAAATAGTTGTGGTAGTAGGCCTATATATATATTGAAATATTATATGTTAGCATTTATCACATACTGTTTTTTTTATTACATATGAACCCCAATCATAAAGATTTATGTTTTAAAAATTACATGTCTTTGTAAAATTCTTGCACTGAAACAGTTCCTAGAGGTTGTTGTTGTTTTTGTTTAACTTTCCAGGGATCAGAGCTAAGGATGACTGATGGAAGAACTCCTATAGTAGGAATGGTTCTGAAGCTGATCACAACATACGTAAGTACATATCTGCCTGTGCTGAGCCACACATCACACATTCATAGATGCATAATGAGTGTCTGTTTAAATTTAGATGAATGCCTATAATATATGTAGAAAGAGAAATGAAGAAAAAGCTAAGCTTTTTAAAGTTATAGATAAAAAGGCAAGATTTAATGAAACGAAATTCACAACGTAGCCTTTATAGTAACCATTAAAGTGCAATGAGGACTTACAAACTACAAATTACTTATTTATTTAGCGATATTCATGTTATTAAAAAATCGAAGAAGTGTGTTTTTAATTTTGTTTTAAAATGTTTGTTTTTTTGTCGGTTTGTTTAATTGTTTAATTGTGTTCGGAAGTTCATTCCCCCACCGAGGTACTACGACTGTAGGGGCGCGCTGCAAATGTTGAGCTGTAGGCCTATATGGATTTTGTTTGAACTCAGTCCTCTTTTTTCTTATGTGTGTAGCTCGACCATGGATCTCACGTATTGGGAAGATTGACCATGAAGATTGACTTATAACCAAATGTTGGACTCGCTAATCAACACCAGTTCTCATTAAACCAGGTATATTGGATAGTGGCAGCAGAACTATCAATGAGATTCATCAGTTGTATAGAAGCTGAAACGAATAAAAAAAAAAGGTCAAGTTGTGTGCAAGCAACTCAACAAAGTCGAGCTAACACATGGCGGAATTTCCACAGGCGGGAACATATAATGATTGTCCTATTTGGAAATAGGGCATTCTCTGATAGTGCTCTTCCTGAAACTGACATGATACAGCAAAGACGGTCGAGCATGTGCTGCTAGACTGTTCAAGCTTTCAGAAATGAGAGTGGATTGGGCTGAACCATCATTTGTACCGGTCCTCTATGGAAGTTACTCTACCTTAAATGATGCAGTTTTGTTCGTTCTCCGAGAGTAATCTCAACTTAGAGATGTGTGGGCTTCATATGTTAGGCTGAAAGATTGACAATTTGGACTTGAGAATGACAGGAACGAAAATGGATGTAGATATTAATAAAGTTTAATAAAGTTAATGTAAGCCTATATGTTTTGTGGTTGTGTTGCTAATTTTTTAATGTGCAAGAGTTGACTTCTTTTGATACATTTACAGCAACCAGACTCCATGGTGGCCATGAGCAATTTAGACAACCTTCCCGTCATGGAACTACGAGAAGGACAGGGTACGGCGCCTCACACAGCTGACGTATTGCAGATTCGGACGCCCTCCCCAGACGCGCGACCTAAGGAAGAAGAGAAGGAACCAGAGAAGGAAGAAGTCGAGGATGAAGAGATTCTTGCACCTGGGATGTATCTGCAGAGACTAAACAAGGATCGTCAGGTGAGTTTGTCAATAAATTCTAAACAGGAGAACTGTGATTTTAGTGACAGCCATGATTCATAACTGACAACTTTGGACTATACATGTTACACACAACAAATAAGAAATGTAGGGTTGTTTATATGCTTTTTTAATGTTTTAGTTGAATCAGAAAGGAAAAATAACAACATGTGATGTTCCTAGATTCTGTCCATGTTGTAGCAGTTTAAAATTATCTTGTTTTTTCAATCTAAATGTAAACTTTAACCAGGTTGCGAATGTACCGGTTAAAATTTTAAAACTGTCTAAAAGTGAAATATTTATTAATAAGAACGTGTTATTGTTAATGTTATATTGTGTAAGCATTGTTATAGGCTGATTTTATAGTTTGTTTCTATAATTATTGTTTTCTAGGGAGGCCTTTACAAGAATTTTGGCATTAAATAAATCAAGATTTTAAATCGTACTTGACTTTATGTATAAATATAATAGATCAATATTGATTATCTACATATAGTTTCAGTAAATAAAACGATTGAAAGTAAAACATTGTTTGTATATAGAGTACATGTACTTGTGACGTACTACAGCTTAACACTACTATAGTCTGATTCATGGTTTTCAACAACTTTCAAATCACGGGTGGGCCCATTAGCCAGAGAGAGAGAGAGAGGGGTGGAGGGACATATCTGAAGACCGTTATTGATCCAAGCGTTATTTCAGTATTGCGTGTTTACTTCTTCCTGAGCATGAAGAAAAGATTTAGGAATTTGTAAAGCAATATGGCCGCCACATTACCTGGCGTGCTGAACAGTTTTAGGATTAGGCTACATTATCGTCAGGTATAATAAGACAGTCACCAGTGAGAAAGGGGGGAGAACTGGTGTCGCTAGGCAATCTTCGTCAACAACATGGCAGGCCTAACTTAACATGACTTGATAGAATGTGTAACTTTAAAAATAAAACTATGCTCTTTTTATATAAATAACTGGGCTAACTTTATACTTTGAATGCACTTGACAAAAATTCATTAAAGTATATTGATGATCAATTGTTATGGGATTTCGTGTGGACACAGTTGATTTTTCAAAGTTTAAATTTCATTGAAAACTTTTTCCGGAGTTGTATTCAGGAAGTGGTTTAAGTGTATAGGGCAAATTGTAATCAAGTCAACGCTTGAATTGACTTGAAGCTAATGGCTACCATGTATTACAGACCTTATACTTCTGAGGTGAGAAAATATGATACACTTACTAACGGTAGCCCATTATTAAGATAAAAAGCAATAATAGTTGAAAGGTTAATAAGCGGTAGGCCTAATTTACATAAAGAGAAAAAATAAATGTTAATATACCTCAGAAATACAAAATAACTTTTAACAAAATAAGTTATTGACAAATGCGTATTGATAGTGTGTTAATGTTTAACAAATCCACTAAATTACCACTATGTATTTATAAAAGTTATAACAAAAAGCCTATAAGAGGGACATGAATGTGACTATGCCTCTATGTTTGTTGTGTGTACCTCTATGTTTGTTTGTGTATACTTCTATGTTTGTGTTTACTTCTATGTTTGTTTGTGTGTACCTCTATGTTGGTTTGTGTATACTTTTATGTTTGTTTGTGTGTACCTCTATATTTGTTTATGTATACTTCTATGTTTGTTTGTGGGTACCTCTATGTTTGTTTGTGTGTACTTCTATGTTTGTGTTTACTTCTATGTTTGTTTGTGTGTACTTCTATGTTTGTTTGTGTGTACTTGTATGTATGTTTGTGTGTACTTCTATGTTTGTTTGTGTGTACTTGTATGTTTGTTTGTGTTAGTTCTATGTTTCTTTGTGTAAACCTCTATGTTAGTTTGTGTGTACTTCTATGTTTGTGTTTACTTCTATGTTTGTTTGTGTGTACTTATATGTTTTTTGTGTGTAATTCTATGTATGTTTGTGTATACTTCTATGTTTGTGTTTACTTCTATGTTTGTTTGTGTGTACCTCTATATTTGTTTGTGTGTACTTATATGTTTATGTGTACTTATATGTTTGTTTGTATGTACTTATATGTTTTTTTGTGTGTACTTCTTTGTTTGCCTGTGTACTTTTATGTTTGTGTGTACCTCTATGTTTGTTGTGTGTACCTCTATGTTTGTTTGTGTATACTTCTATGTTTGTGTTTACTTCTATGTTTGTTTGTGTGTACCTCTATGTTGGTTTATGTATACTTCTATGTTTGTTTGTGGGTACCTCTATGTTTGTTTTTGTGTACTTCTATGTTTGTGTTTACTTCTATGTTTGTTTATGTGTACTTCTATGTTTGTTTGTGTGTACTTTTATGTTTGTATGTACTTCTATGTTTGTTTGTGTGTACCCCTATGTTTGTTTTTGTATACTTCTATGTTCGTTTGTGTGTACCTCTATGTTTTTTTTTGTGTACTTTTATGTTTGTCTGTATGTACTTCCATGTTTATTTGTGTGTACTTCTATGTTTGTTTGTGTGTACCTCTATGTTTGTTTATGTGTACTTCTATGTTTGTTTGTGTGTACTTCTATGTTTGTATATACTTCTATGTTTGTTTGTGTAAACCTCTATGTTTGTTTGTGTGTACTTTTATGTTTGTTTGTATGTACTTCTGTGTTTGTTTGTGTGTACTTCTATGTTTGTTTGTGTGTACCTCAATGTTTGTTTATGTGTACTTCTATGTTTGTTTGTGTGTATTTCTAAGTTTTATTTTGTGTATTTCTATGTTTGTATGTACTTCTATGTTTGTTTGTGTGTACTTCTATGCTTGTTTCTGTGTACTTCTATGTTTGTTTGCGTGTACGTCTATGCGTGTTTATGTGTACTTCTATGTTTGTTTTTGTGTGCTTCTATGTTTGTTTGTCTGTGTCTTTTTATATTTGCCTCAGTATGTTTGTGTCTAAGTTGTTATCGTATCTTATACATTACAGACGCTCCTTCTCTAAAGAAGATTATTACGTCCTACCAACGTCCGTGGTTTGTGTCTAGTCCTGCATTTCTATTAGTGTTTTAAATGATGTTTGTTAAAATTACAGGTTTTGCTGGTTTGTTCAGACAACACATTCCATACCCGGGTGCCACTCGGGAAGAAAGAGTACTTACATGCATTTGTTCTTGCATAAGGGATAAGGAAATTATTCTTGTCCTATGTTTATTTGAGCATTGTAATATATTGTTTTTGTCTTTAGCATGAATGAAATACTTTGTAATTATTTGTTTGTTTTTTCTTGGATACTATTTTTTCTGTGTGTGTTTGACCTAAAGTTTACGCATATTGTATAAATAGAGCAAGAAACATTTAGTCTATACTGATGTATTTAAAATCATTTTTTTCCTAATTTGCATAAGTTGGCTTTTGGGGCCATAGTTTTATGATTGTCTATTGTAGTCGATAATCACACATGCTTTCAATATACTAAAAATAGATCAGCTTTAATCTATACCTACAGTCTATATAAACATATCATTGTACAACTTTACATTTACATAGCATTACTCTCTATTTCTACTCTCAATTGTCTATCTCTAAAAATCCCATTATCTATTTCATTAATTTATTCTCTGTGTCTTCAATCTTCTTCTTCTTATTCATATTACTGTGGAGACCCCGTTAGGACCGAGGAAAGAGTCCACAATTCAACTAAACATAAAATAAAAAACATCACAAACAACAATTATATACAGATGACGGAGTGTCACTTTAGATTTTTAGACCAGCCCTTTAGTGAAAATTTGAAAGCCGGCACAGTAGGGGCAGTGATGGAGGCCTGATCCAGGGTGTTCCACAGCCTAATGGCTGACGGGAAAAAAAGAATATTTGTAGACGTCGGTACGCCAAACTACGCCATCCTGTTCATTCTTTATCTGATATTTTCTCTATTTCTCCAATCTACACCATCCTATTCATTCTTTATTAATATTTTCTCTATTTCTCCAATCTACACCATCCTGTTCATTCTTTATCTGATATTTTCTCTATTTCTCCAATCTACACCATCCTATTCATATTTTCTCCTTTTCTGTCCCTTTTTATTTTACTCCATCAGTATTTTTCATACCTTTATTGCACTCTTTATTTATTTTTTTTCTTTTATAAGCCTTTCTTCTTCTCTTGCTTTCTCCATTTCCATTTCTCTTCCTTTTCATCTCTATATCTCTTCATCTCTGTCCGTCATCTCTCTCTCTATCTTTTTTGTTCTTTATCTCTCTAACTCTTTCTCTATCTAATTCTCTTTCAATCCCTCCCTCACTACTTCTCTGTCTCTCTCTCTATATATATATATAATATATATCCACCTCTCTCTAAACATCTCACCTACTCAAGTTATACTATTCTCCCGGTAGCGATAAAGAGGCCAACTGAACTTAATGAATCACCAAAAAGAGGCTGATGATTTATCGATAAATTTTATCACCAAATTTATTGCCAAAGTTCGGGTGTAAACAAAGGCTGTGATTGTTTGGGTAGCCGCTGTGAACTTTTTATTACGCTAGAGAGCACGAATTATATAAAAAAAATTCATTGATTTCTTCTTAACCTATTCTTAAAAGAAAACCTATGTTACTTCAAATACTGTAAACATTGTTATCTTTGTTATATTATAATTATATAATTTTTTTAATGATCTATGTAAGTTTAAGTAATTATTTTCCTATTTTAATAAATAATTTCACTTTTGGCTTTTGACAGGGTTTATATGATACTATTGTCTAAACAATTTGTATTTATTAATCTTTTTTTTTTGTATCATAGAATTAGAAAACATAAAGTACTTTGTAGTCAATTAATGAATACAATTCAACATTTTATAGTAAATAAATAAACAAACGAATGGGTACAAAACATAGTCTACATAACACACAAGTTTAAAATACATAATTATATAATCAACATGTAGCCTACAATAGTCTAAAGGTTTATGCTGATAACTGTTTTTCTCTTCACATGTTTAGCCAATCAAAGATGGCGAGCTGCCTCCGTATGATGCCGTGGAGAATATTCTGCCCGAATATCAGTATATTTTTGTAGACCCCAACCCAAAGTCTGACAGATCCAAGCCAGCAGCACCATCACGGCTCGTTTGGCCACCAGACCGTGGGGCGTACACTACAGCTACAACAACAGCAATCACAAGGTGAGCCTAATACTTGTATTTATACAGGGGAACATAGAAAACAAACATCTCAAGGGGAAGCTAATACTAGTTCTTATAAGGTAAACAAACATCTCAAAGGCAGGCTAATACTAGTTCTTAAAAGGTAAACAAACATCTCAAAGGCAGGCTAATACTAGTTCTTATAAAGGGAAACCAACATCTAGAAGGGAGGCTAATACTAGTTCTTAAAAGGTAAACAAACATCTCAAAGGCAGGCTAATACTAGTTCTTATAAAGGTAAACAAACATCTCAAAGGCAGGCTAATACTAGTTCTTATAAAGGTAAACAAACATCTAGAAGGGAGGCTAATACTAGTTCTTAAAAGGTAAACAAACATCTCAAAGGCAGGCTAATACTAGTTCTTAAAAGGTAAACAAACATCTCAAAGGCAGGCTAATACTAGTTCTTATAAAGGTAAACAAACATCTCAAAGGGAGGCTAATACTAGTTCTTATAAAGGTAAACAAACATCTCAAAGGGAGGCTAATACTAGTTCTTATAAAGGTAAACAAACATCTCAAAGGCAGGCTAATACTAGTTCTTATAAAGGTAAACAAACATCTCAAAGGGAGGCTAATACTAGTTCTAATAAAGGTAAACAAACATCTCAAAGGGATGCTAATACTAGTTCTTATAAAGGGAAACAAGCATCTCAAAGGGAGGCTAATACAAGTTCTTATAAAGGTAAACAAACATCTCAAAGGGATGCTAATACTAGTTCTTTATAAAGGGAAACAAACATCTCAAAGGGATGCTAATACTAGTTCTTATAAAGGTAAATAAACATCTCAAAGGGAGGCTAATACTAGTTCTTATAAAGGGAAACAAACATCTCAAAGGCAGGCTAATACTAGTCCTTCTAAAGGTCAACAAACATCTCAAAGGCAGGCTAATACTAGTTCTTATAAAGGGAAACAAACATCTCAAAGGGAGGCTAATACTAGTTCTTATAAAGGGAAACAAACATCTCAAAGGCAGGCTAATACTAGTTCTTATAAAGGGAAACAAACATCTCAAAGGCAGGCTAATACTAGTTCTTAAAAGGTCAACAAACATCTCAAAGGCAGGCTAATACTAGTATTTATAAAGGGAAACAAACATCTCAAAGGGAGGCTAATACTAGGTCTTATAAAAGGAAACAAACATGTCAAAGGGATGCTAAAACTAGTTCATATAAAGGTAAACAAACATCTCAAAGGGATGCTAATACTAATTCTTATAAAGGTAAACAAACATCTCAAAGGGATGCTAATACTAGTTCTTATAAAGGTAAACAAACATCTCAAAGGGATGCTTATACTAGTTCTTATAAAGGTAAACAAACATCTCAAAGGCAGGCTAATACTAGTTCTTAAAAGGTAAACAAACATCTCAAAGGCAGGCTAATACTAGTTCTTATAAAGGGAAAAAAACATCTCAAAGGGAGGCTAATACTAGGTCTTATAAAAGGAAACAAACATCTCAAAGGGATGCTAAAACTAGTTCTTATAAAGGTAAACAAACATCTCAAAGGGATGCTAATACTAGTTCTTATAAAGGTAAACAAACATCTCAAAGGGATGCTAATACTAGTTCTTATAAAGGTAAACAAACATCTCAAAGGGATGCTAATACTAGTTCTTATAAAGGTAAACAAACATCTCAAAGGGATGCTAATACTAGTTCTTATAAAAGGAAACAAACATCTCAAAGGGAGGCTAATACTAGTTCTTATAAAAGGAAACAAACATCTCAAAGGGATGCTAAAACTAGTTCTTATAAAGTTAAACAAACATCTCAAAGGGATGCTAATACTAAATCTTATAAAGGTAAACAAACATCTCAAAGGGATGCTAATACTAGTTCTTATAAAGGTAAACAAACATCTCAAAAGGATGCTAATACTAGTTCTTTATAAAAATAAACAAACATCTCAAAGGGATGCTAATACTAGTTCTTATAAAAGGAAACAAACATCTCAAAGGGGTGCTAATACTAGTTCTTATAAAAGGAAACAAACATAGCAGAGGGATGCTAATACTAGTTCTTATAAAAGGAAACAAACATCTCAAAGGGATGCTAATACTAGTTCTTATAAAAGGAAACAAACATCTCAAAGGGATGCTAATACTAGTTCTTATAAAGGTAAACAAACATCTCAAATGGATACTCTATTTATAGAGAGAAACACACACACACAAAAGCTTCATAATGGGAGGCTAGTAATTGTATTTATAAAGGGGAACACACACTAAACAAATATCAAAAGGGGAGGCTAGTAATTGTATTTATAAAGGGGAACACACACTAAACAAACATCAAAAGGGGAGGCTAGTAATTGTATTTATAAAGGGGAGCACACACTAAACAAATATCAAAAAGGGGAGGCTAGTAATTGTATTTATAAAGGGGAACACACAAAACAAATATCAAAAAGGGGAGGCTAGAAAATATATTCTTAGAGTCAAACAAAAAAAGACAAAAATACTTTTAACTGAAACCATTTCATGAATATGGCATTAATATTAAAGTATTAGTAGTTTTTTACAACATATTTCTATAAAGAGAGCTCTTTTATAATGTCACATATGATAATATACTTTGCACCAGGGATGCCAATGACTTAGACCGTACACATATGAATGTATTGGAATACCAGATGAGAGACTTAGACAACTACAGGACAGCAGTGCAAAGAATGGGACAAGATATTATGACATTAAGAACTACGGTAAACTTTTTATGCTGGAGCTATTAAAAAACAACTCAACAATACTCGTGTAATATAGGGTACTGAAAACCTTTTTTTTTATTAGTAAATCAATCAAGTTTCATACTATAGGAATTGTGTGCATATATTTAGTTGTGGCGTCCTCCAGGTGGATAAATTTCCCCAACATTTATCCTAGATTCCCACATTCATAACCTTACCAGCCACAAAAATACTATGTATATTGCAGTCACTGAGATTATTGAAGCTTGCTTCACTATGCCTATTGACTAGGAGGTCTACACAGAAAACTTTACTATACAATAGTAACAGAATCTAGATTTAGTGTAATTATAGTGTAATAATAATTGTATAGATTAATACATTCATCATAGTAAACATAATTATTCCATTTTCTGGGAAAAATTTTAATTGGCACAAAATATGAGCATACTATTAAGATAATTAAATAGTTAATGTTAAAAAACAAAGTTATGTGACTTATTATAGCCTAGCTAAATGTCAATTAATTCTCATGTCAGGAAATTGTCATTATCTAGTAGTGTCAATTTAAGAATTTTGTTAACATCTGATTATAGGCATTAAACTCAAATGTTACTATAAGAATATTGTCAATGTAAAAATATTGTAAAATAAGGAATATTGTTATTTTTTTAAAATTGAAAAGGTAGAATATTGTTAATGTAAGGATAGTGTTTTCTATCTTTAGATCCGTCAATTAGAAGGAGAAAATAGTAAATTAAGGTTAGACGTGAATCACTATGATGACAGCAGAAAATTACTTATTGATGCAGCAGATTTAGATTCTCTGGCAAGACCTGAATTACAAGCTCGATATGGTAATTTGTTTTAAATAACTTAAACAGTTATGGATTTTTGACATTGTTACTTTATTTTAAAGTAATCATTTTTGGTTTTGATGTGGTTGTTTGATGTGGTGGTTCGATGTGGTTGTTTGATGTGGTTGTTTGATGTGTTTTTTTGTATGATGGTTTTTTTCATATTGAGTTTATTTTTAGAGGGGTAAATTATTAGTTTTTTTGTTTTTTTTGTAATCTGTTTATTGCTTTCTATCATGAATTTATTTTGCTGAAATAACTGCATGGTTAATTTTATTGCTGTGATTATTTTTTATTGAATTTTGTCATTGTGTAATATTAAAATTAAATGAAAATAGTTAGGGCTTTCTTTCTGTATGAGGTTATGTCATTTGTATTTTTCTATTAACTAGTGCAATACTTAATTGAAAAAGCATTTTCTATTCTATTTATTAACTAACAGCAAGTTTGAGACAAAAGTTGGCAGCTCAAACAACAGAATTAAAAGACTATAAATCTAGAGTACAGAAATTACAAAATGAGCTTATAAAGGTGAATAACCATTTCCTAGATAACTTTGATGGTAAATCTTGGGAAGTTCATTATCTAAAAACATGTTTAATTTTAAAATGAACTTATGATACTTTTAATTTCAACTAAATAATTGAACAGAAATACATTTCACTTAATCACTTTTTCAAATTTACTTAAAGCAAAATATGTTTACATTCATAAAGCCTTTATAAATATATTTGTAAACAATATAGGTTAGAAATGTGATTGGTAACTTTGGTGCAAAGCTCAAATCCTATCAAAATTAATATTATAATGTAATATAAAAATATTTAGTGTTTCTTTTAATCATGCTTAGACATTGAAAAACTAATATTGAATATATAATTGAATAGACCTATATACCATAAATATTTGATAAGTTGTATTTTTTTCACCCAGAAAAATGACAAAGAAAAAGACTATTTAAAAATGTCTCATGCTCATGCTTCTCAACAAGAACTTTTACAAAGACTTCAGGATAAAGTTCAAAAACTAAGGAAAGTTGAAGAGACATGCAGGAAACAAGAAAAGGTCATTGAAAAACTAGAAAGTGTTCTCTATAAGCTAAAAGGAAAATCTAATAAAGGTTTGTCAATATTTCTAAATGTACTTGAATTACATTAGTGATCTTTAAACATTAGAAAAATGTGTCTCATTATTTGTTCATTTCATGTTTTACCATTATTATCTGACTATTTAAATATTGATACATTGAACCAAATTGATTAAGATAAGATAAGATTTCTTTATTGATCCAAAAAGTAAATGTGGTTTGATTACATTGAAGTATTACAAACACAAGCACAAGCTCTTGATTACAGGATCTACAGTGGTGTAGCAATGGAAAGTACAGGTTGTGAAGGGCTTGTAATTTGCTTTTATTTTCTCATGTTCACAAAACATTTTCTCAAATTTCTAATTGTGACAGATGGTGTTATGAATGAAGCACAGGCTGCACTTGCAGATGAAAACAGAAGATTAAGAGAGCAGATAGAAGATATGAAAGTATGTTAACACATTACATTAGTGAAAATATTGTACAAAAGTTATTTACTCTACGTAATATTAAATGTTAATAATTTAAAACATTTCCTCAAATAATAAAAAAAAGAATGATCCAGATGGATCTTTACATGCAGTTCTTTTTTATAGTGGCGAATTAAGACCTAGATAATAATTGCATTCATACAGGGAACCACGGTAAACAAACACTTCAAGTGGTATTTTCAGCCAGTTTAACAATTAATATCTGTGTAGCAAAACACTTTCTGTTTTAGAAAAAAATAATTGTGAATGCAATAAGAAAGTTTGAAATTAAGGTTTAAAAAATACAACATATTGTGTATATGTGTAGAGTGTGAAAAGGGAATAAAACCAAACACATATTTAAATTTAAAAAAAAACATTAACTTTAAATAAGCTTTAAATATAATATTTTCTCAGCACATTTATTACTTAATCCTTAAATATCAAATGGAGTTTTTCTATACTTTAAGATGCATTGATAAGAACCTATGCATAAACAAAAAGAAAGTGTGAATAACTAAGAATGATAATATTTGATGATAATTTGATGTTCATAAATAAAGACAGTGTTTGGTTATGTTTCAGGATCAAATGGCGAGAGCAGGAATGGCTAGTGGTGATGAACTTGAGAAACTTGAACTCTACCAAGCACTTGAACGAGCAGAGGGTAGGATTATGTCCCTTGAGAGACAGGTAAAATATAGTTTATAAAATTATATATATATATATTAATTTTTTTTTTATATGTTTATTTATTTTACATTTTATAATATAAGACCAAAAATGATTGATAATTTAAACAAATTTTAGAATAAAGCTAACAGGATTTTTTATTCTTTAAACTTGGATGGACAAAGTTAAAAAATAAGAAAGTTCTTTGAATTCCAATGTTTCAGCTTCAAGACAATGCCAGGAATTGGGGTAAAGAGAGAGCTGATTTAAATATCAAAGCCAATGAAGCAGAACATGGTTTTGGTAGAACTGGTGGAATGGTGTTGCATGATTATCCTGTGCTTGTGAGTTTCTATAATAACTATCTGTGGCATATAAGCAAAGATATATTTAGATATATTTAGATATATTTAGATATATTTAGATATATTTAGATATATTTAGATATATTTAGATATATTTAGAAAATATTATGAATTCAATAAACAAAATATTTATGTCTCGTTTTATAGGGCCTTCTCGTCTATTAATTAGTTTTAATTAAACTTCTCATCTATTAAATAAACTAATATATTAATTTAACTTATCATCTATTAAATAGACTAATATATTAAATTAGACCTCTCATCTATTAAATAGACTAATATATTAAATTAGACATCTCATCTATTAAAGAGACTAATATATTAATTAAACTTATCATCCATTAAATAGACTAATATATTAATTAAACTTCTCTAATTATAATAAGTTTTTCTTTTTCTAAATATAATTATACCGTATATATATTAATATTTCATTAAATAAAAAGTTAAATACCGTAATTAAATCATTATTATTATAATTACCTCCAGGTGTTGTTTTCATATCATTAATTACATAATTGAATTATAAAATGTTTGTTTTTTTAAATATTAATGCTATTTACCATATCTGCAGGAATCAGCTTATAATAGAACTTATTCTAGACTTGGACCACTACTTAGATAATTTTACAGCTGGAGTGAAAACAATTGTAACAGAAATGTATGGCTTTGAAAGTGTCCTGTACAGAGAAATAGCAGTCTGTGATATTTTGATTCATTTTATAAATGTTTTTTAATTTTCTTACACTTTTGACTTTATTAAGTCTGTAGCCTGTTTCAGTAGCATAACTAGAGGGAGGCTGATGGGATAGCTGCTCCAGGTATCAAAAGTTTAGATAGTTGCTCTCTGACAATTAACAAAATTAAAAGCAACTTTTGCTGATAAACTTATTTTAATAAGTTTTCAACTAATATTTTGACTCCAGAAAATCTATGATTTCAACACACCATACTGTCTTACCTGCTAGATGAGCTTACAAAAAAAAAAGAACTAAGATGCTATTTATACCTTCTTAACACTAGTTATGCCACTGATCAAACTCAACATAAAGGCATTGTCAGTGTATCTATTTTTCATGTTAACATTTGTAAAAAAATACATGTTATTTTATTAAAACACAATCAATATGCTATATGGATTTTGGTGGTGCCATGCAAGAAAACTTTATCAACATGATATCCTGCCTGTAAAATAAAATTATTAGAATAAACTGCTTTAATATGTTCATTATAGAAAAGATATAAGTCCTTTAATCATTTTTTTTTACAAAGCAAAACATTTTTAATAAATCATTTTCATTTACAAAGTTGAAAAAAGAAAAAAATTCCCTAGAGATTTTGTTTCAAAAAGTTGAATATTTAAAGCATTCAAGTTGTTTCCAAATTAATCTCTGCATATCACATTGCTCATTATTTACATAGAAATCATTATTTAACTTACTATTTCTAAACTCTGTACAGATTAGTTAGATAGATAGTTATAGATATACTCTTTTATTGTTCATATTGTATGGTTATATTTTCTAGCAATATTAGAATAACTAACTATTTGAAATTAATGTTGGTATAAATGAATCAGGTAAACTGATGAATGCAAATTACTGAATTTTTTTTTCATTGTCTTCTTTATTATTTAATTGTCTTCCTAAAATGTAAATGTATGCTTACTGTTTGTCGTGAAAGATAAATTGTATGTCTTTGTCTATGTATAATCATATATGTATATTTTCTGTGTGCATTTCACAATATGTTAACTGATTTACATCTAACTACTCTATTGTTGACATCATTATCAAGACAACTATCACTATATGCAGTTATAAGCGAGAATGTAAACTATTAAAATCTCTGTGCCTGATAATTCACTAGAATCATTGGGTATCTTAAAAAAGGCCATAATGTCACCAGCACAATGACCCATTACCTTCATTTTACTCAATTTAACTATTATCTATTAGAGCTGGATGGAGTCTGGGAAGAAATCCTGGCATATAGACCAGTATTTAAGTCTGGGACTATGTGAATGCCAATCCATCATATATGCTAGGTCACTGAGCCCAGCTAAACTTAAACATGTAGCCTTCTACATAAATGTACATAATTTTTCTGCTAGAATAAAATGTTATCATTTCTATTTCTCAATGTATTGTTTTATCTTATTTTGCTAAGCAACTTTTCAATTGGTAAAACGTTATTTCAAAGTAACAAATAAAATAAACTGATGAGTTATACTATCAGAAATTATTTCAGATTGAATATAAAATGTTTAAGTTTTATGTAAAACTAAGGCCTATAAAAGAAAACTATTTCAAATTGTACTGGTATCTCAATTGGAATTTTTACTTTACGAAGTCTCTATTATAAAAAAACAACTTCCTTGAATTAAAATATGAATAGAATTGAAAAACTGACTAGAAGTTTCATTATCTCCTTTTGTCCAAAGTTATTCTTCAAACTGATGTAGGCCTACAATTATTGAAGTGAGAGAACTTATACTATTTATTAAGCCTACAGTAGTATATAGGCAATTAAAAATTTAAAATAGTTCATTGTAGCTATTGTATAACTGTTGTGTAGTTGTAGTAGGCCGACAGCTGTTATGCAGTCTAATTATTGTGTAGGTCTAGACCGTGAAGATCTATCGGCTAACCCTATTGCCGCCTTTAGGCCTATCCTATAGGGCGTTTGCAATCCCGTGACAAAAAGCACATGATTTGTGTTTACTTTGAGTAATGGTGTACAATTAAATATGGCCGCTGTATTAATAAAGTTTCATATAGGCTCGAGCTTTTTTTAAATGATTGTTGTGTTCGTAATAGACGATGTGAGCCTAATAGTGACTTGACTAGATAGCCTATTCACCAACAATATCACTTGACATCGTAGCCTAGCCTACGAAACATTAAAAGTGTAGGCCTATAAAGTGAAATTGAAAGTGTAAATAGGTCTAGCCGGCCCTAGCCTAATCACATTAATCAATTAATCTACAGTACTACTATTTACCTCCTTATTTTTGAGTAGGATAGCCAATATTCAGATGTGAATTTTGCATGATAAAGAAGTAATTTACTTTCACCACGTTACGTTTGTACCTCAAGTGGGTTCTATATTTACACAAATACGTCACTAAATTTACACAAAAAAACTTAAGCTCCGCCTACTGAGAACGCTCTATAGGCTTACCTACTAACTATTACATTCTGTTAAGTTTGTACTTTTTATTTTAATTACCGGTAGCCTATGTATTCCTTTATATCTTGGGGGCTATATTTATTTCAATAAAGTTTATCATGACTAAAACAAAATTGTTGAGAAAAAAAGTCATCTTTGCAAATCAGAGCCTTAATTCTATTTGCAAAATGTGATAAGAACTGGTTGTCTCCCTTACTTACCATCACAATGTCATAGTGACATCAAAACCCCTTCTTGTACCCACCAAAAACTGAATAATAATAAACTGACGCAGTTTCCTTTTTTTATTTCTCAGCTGTCGCAAACAGCCTTATGAAATCTTTGTTCATAAAAATATTTTCAAAAGATTATAAACTTTAGTTGTTTAACTAATTTTTTAATTTTTGTTAACAACGAACTTCACAAGGACGTAAAAGATAATTCATAATAAATATTATGTATATTATATTAGGCCACCATTAGCCTATGAATATTATTTAAACTGACTTAACTGACAATGAAATTCTGTCAACACACGACTTTACTACGTCATATTAGCATTATTAGGACAAAGTTGGAATAAATGGGCTTTCGTTAAAACATTTTTGTCATTTCGCAAGATATTCATTATAAATTTCATTTATTTTGGGGGGTTTTATAAATTATGTTTTTATTTTTAAATCAATAGTTTTGAAATAAAATATTTTAAAAAAGGAAAAAATGCGAAATATTTCATCGTACATAAAGGCGCAATAAACAATCTTCACAGAATTTTTACCAACATCATTGTAAAATACCTGTCATTTACCTGCATGACGTCAACATGTGACAGGAAACAACTCAAGTAAATTGTAAAGACAAATGAGAATTGTCAGATGTCAGTAATGTTGTTACAGTGGAGGAAAAGCATCCAATGTTTTTATAGAAAAAGGACAACAAGATTTGTGCGGTGGGAAACGTTGAGATATTTGAAATATAGATATCTAGATCTAGGCCTATAGGCTACATGTAATGACAGCACCAGGTTAAAAGTGTGTATTAAATAGGAAAACAGTTGAAGGTCAAAGATGTCTAATCCTATAAACATTTTAAATACAAAATAAGCGTTGGACGCAATAATCTTATATACATAAGGAGCGCCTGCAACATTAATATAAGATTAAATAATTATTTGAATTTGGTTTTTAAAAACTAGAAGTTATTTATTTTATCCCACGTGATGTCAAAAGTGGTGCTTGTTGTAACACTATGGTATCAATATCAAAGATACTTTACTTATTAATATGAACTAATTATTCTTAAAATTTAATTAAAACGTATAGTCAATTATGATGTAGGAAACCAATAGACTCTATTTGAAAATTATAATTTTCCATAGAAATACTTTTGACAATGTTTTAAAATTAAACACTCCTTATTTGAATTAGATCAATGTTTTGGCTCATGTGATGTTCACTTTCTTTCTTCTGTCTGAGTGCTGCATTAAATGTAAGCTTTTCAGATATTTCGTAAATAAAATTTCATCCAGCGTTAACCATTTACATTTAGAAAACAATAGAACAACTTCATCTGTCCATCGGCCGGCAGGTATGATCTTCACAACATCCAGGTTGTCTACTTTACCACAAAACTTCTGAACCTGTGACAAGACAGATTGGAACTCTATCACTTCATCTTCCAGTCCAGATTCTTCAGACATGAGTTGTTTAAACTTTGCCAAGAAATGATCATACAACATTGTGTCTGCAGTTGAAATCTTTTTATGTTGTATTTTCTGAAGCTCTGAGATGGAGTTTAATGCCGTATGAGATTCTTCGCTTTCTAATTTTTTAACATAAATTATGTCCGAAGTTGTCCAGCGTAGCTTTCTTTTGAGTACAATAAGAGAGTGTTCAAAATAGTCGGTAATTAAAACCAGATCAAAGCGTTTTTCCGTCTGAATGACGAATAAGTTGATGTAGACTAGGTCATTAAAGCTGTGGGAGAGGTTGTAACCTAGATCCATGGATTGGCGGTTATTTGTATAAGAATTATAACCTTTAGCTTCGTAAATCTTTGGATTTTCCAGAAAAGTTTTTAATGGATCAGATGAAACAATGTTGGACAAATATGTGAAATTGTTATTTCTGAAGTAATAAAATGACGAAATGAATTGTCCCAATGGTTCTCGTAAAGTTGTAAATCTAAATGTATCGTTGTGTAGGTAAGTGAGGATTTCATCACTGTAGATATGATGACTGAACACCATGTCATATTTGGTCACATTGGGGTAAGTCAGGATCTGACTAGAATGAAATGGAGGGCGCTGATTAATGTGAAGGTCAGACGGCAGTAAGGGAGTTAATTCGTGAGCTCGGCAGAACTCTGCAAGTATGGAATAGATTGTGGTGCTGCCTGTTTTGTGGTTCTTCAGATAATAGATGTGCTGTCGAGAAACTGGTAGATCGTTTCCTTTAGCCGAGATATTGATTGAAATATGTCCCGGAAACTGGTTTCTGTCATAAAAGTAATAGAGTGTACCCAGAGTAACCATAGCAACCACACAACTGTATAGAAGAAAAAATAATGAAAAATTGTAAAATACGTTTCAAATTTTTTGTTGTGTGTGGGTTTTTCAAAGTATTTTTTGTTGTGTGTGGGTTTTTCAAAGTATTTTTTGTTGTGTGTGGCTTTTTCAAAGTATTTTTTGTTGTGTGTGGGTTTTTCAAAGTATTTTTTGTTGTGTGTGGGTTTTTCAAAGTATTTTTGCCAATACACTTTTTCTTTTGTCACACTTATAGAAAGAATTAAAGCTGCATTCTTTCATATTTAGAATAGAGAAATGTCATCAAATATAACGGTGTATGCCCTACATTTTTTATGACAAAGCTTAAGAAATTCACGTCTTGTTATGAACCGGATGTCGGCTAAGCTTGTTTGTCTGAAAAATAGGTTATACTTTTTTATCAAGACTATTCAAGACACCCTATTTACATTTAGTAACTCGAGTAACTGTAACTTTTAGAACTTGTGTATCTGCTACTTTTAGAACTCTTGTATCTGCGACTTTTAGAACTCAAGTAGATCTATCTGCGACTTATAGAGCTCTTGTATCTGCGACTTTTAGTACTCGTGTATCTTCGACTTTTAGAACTCATGTAGATCTATCTGCGACTTTAAGAACTCTTGTATCTGCGTCTTTTAGAACTCGTGTATCTGCGGCTTTTAGAACTCGTGTATCTGCGACTTTTAAAACTCGTGTATCTGCGACTTTTAGAACTCGTGTATCTGCTACATTATTGGAACTCGTGTATCTGCGACTTTTAGAACTCAAGTAGATCTATCTGCGACTTTTAGAACTTGTGTATCTGCGACGTTTAGAACTCGTGTATCTGCGACTTTTAGAACTCAAGTAGATCTATCTGCGACTTTTAGAACTCAAGTAGATCTATCTGCGACTTTTAGAACTCAAGTAGATCTATCTGCGACTTTTAGAACTCAAGTAGATCTATCTGCGACTTTTAGAACTCAAGTAGATCTATCTGCGACTTTTAGAACTCAAGTAGATCTATCTGCGACTTTTAGAACTTGTGTATCTGCGACTTTTAGAACTCAAGTAGATCTATCTGCGACTTTTAGAACTCTTGTATCTGCGACGTTTAGAACTCAAGTAGATCTATCTGCGACTTTTAGAACTCTTGTATCTGCGACGTTTAGAACTCAAGTAGATCTATCTGCGACTTTAAGAACTCTTGTATCTGCGACGTTTAGAACTCGTGTATCTACGACTTTTAGAACTCAAGTAGATCTATCTGCGACTTTTAGAACTCTTGTATCTGCGACTTTTAGAACTCAAGTAGATCTATCTGCGACTTTTAGAACTTGTGTATCTGCGACTTTTAGAACTCAAGTAGATCTATCTGCGACTTTTAGAACTCAAGTAGATCTATCTGCGACTTTTAGAACTCAAGTAGATCTATCTGCGACTTTTAGAACTCTTGTATCTGCGACGTTTAGAACTCGTGTATCTGCGACTTTTAGAACTTGTGTATCTGCGACGTTTAGAACTCGTGTATCTGCGACTTTTAGAACTCAAGTAGATCTATCTGCGACTTTTAGAACTTGTGTATCTGCGACGTTTAGAACTCGTGTATCTGCGACTTTTAGAACTCAAGTAGATCTATCTGCGACTTTTAGAACTCTTGTATCTGCGACGTTTAGAACTCGTGTATCTGCGACTTTTAGAACTCAAGTAGATCTATCTGCGACTTTTAGAACTCAAGTAGATCTATCTGCGACTTTTAGAACTCAAGTAGATCTATCTGCGACTTTTAGAACTCAAGTAGATCTATCTGCGACTTTTAGAACTCTTGTATCTGCGACGTTTAGAACTCGTGTATCTGCGACTTTTAGAACTCAAGTAGATCTATCTGCGACTTTTAGAACTCTTGTATCTGTGACGCTTAGAACTCGTGTATCTGCGACTTTTAGAACTCAAGTAGATCTATCTGCGACTTTTAGAACTCTTGTATCTGCGACTTTTAGAACTCGTGTATCTGCGACTTTTAGAACACTTGTATCTGCGACTTTTAGAACTCAAGTATCTGCGACTATAGGGCGTTTGCATTCACGTGACAGAAAGCACGTGATTTTTGTTTACTTTGTGTAGTGTTGTACAATGGCCGCTGTATTAATAAAGTTTCATATAGGCTCGGTTTTTAAAAAAGTGATGTTTTGTGTTTTAGGTCTTATTAAGATTTAAGCAGTATAAGGCCTATTATCATAGACATAGATCATAGAAGATGATCTACTACTATTTACCTCCTTATATTTTAGTAGGATAGCCATTATTCATAAATATGTGAATTTGGCATGATAAAGAACATTCGCCATATTTGTTCCTCAAGTGGCTTCTATTTACAAATGACGTCACTAAAAAACTTACGCTCCACCAATTGCAAACGCTCTATTAGAACTTAAGTAGATTTATCTGCGACATTTAGAGCTCTTGTATCTGCGACTTTTAGAACTCGTGTATCTGCGACTTTTAGAACTCAAGTAGATCTATCTGCGACTTTTAGAACCTCCCTATCAATATGACCTCACAAAGCTCTTTACTCCTCCCCTACCCCCTCCCAGCAAGGAAAAAGTTCACCCTATTTCCTATTTCGAAAAAAAAAACATGTTCTAATTTAATTATATTGTTATATAATTAGGCCCTATTACAATAAACAATACAATTACTGTAATATTGTTTACTAAAAAAATTATTTAAATATTTTTTTTTTTATGTTTTGTTTCTTTAAATACCCCGGTACCTTTACTGACTCTTCACATAGGCGTGCGGCGTTATTTATGGTCGGCCCCAAAGTACAATTGTTTAAGAAACAAAAACAGCTGCGAATAAATATTGTCGTGTTAAGAATTACTTTTTAAAAACAATACATCATTTTGTATATTTATAACACAATGATGTCTATGCATAACACAATGTTGTCTATGTATAACACAATCTGTCTATGCATAACACAATCTTGTCTACGTATAACACAATGTTGTCTATGTATAACACAATCGTGTCTACGTATAACACAATGTTGTCTAATAATGACCTTACCGTCTGCGGAAATAGCCCCAACATTTATCCATCGTCTATCAGTAAAACTTTTATCATTTGAATAAATGTTGAAACATCGTAGATATAATAAAAAAACAGTTTCCACCAACACCATGCGCTACTAGTTTCTACACTCACGATGATAAATGAATAGAAAACGGATTTTACAACTTAGGTCCCTACAACGTAGGCTGTATCCAGGTAGTCCAATGTCCAATGAATGCTACTGTAAAACTGAGAAATGAAAGAACATTTGTAAAATCTCAGCGTGTGCGTTTTCAAATCACTACGCGAGATTTTATCATCATGGGTTGGGCCTATTAAATAGAATACTAGAACATTTTATTCCCTTGTAAATTGTGGTGAATAATGGTCGTAATGTCGTATATCTTAGGTGGGAGGCTGGCTGAGTATTGTGAACCTTACAGTAGGAAAATATTTCAACTAAGCTTACTACTATTTAAACTAACTAGACTAAGCTTACTACCATCTACACTAACTAGACTTAGCTTACTACCATCTACACTAACTAGACTAAGCTTACTACCATCTACACTAACTAGACTTAGCTTAGTACCATCTACACTAACTAGAGTAAGCTTACTACCATCTACACTAACTAGACTTAGCTTACTACCATCTACACTAACTAGACTAAGCTTACTACCATCTACACTAACTAGACTTAGCTTAGTACCATCTACACTAACTAGAGTAAGCTTACTACCATCTACACTAACTAGACTAAGCTTACTACCATCTACACTAACTAGAGTAAGCTTACTACCATCTACACTAACTAGACTAAGCTTACTACCATCTACACTAACTAGAGTAAGCTTACTACCATCTACACTAACTAGACTTAGCTTACTACCATCTACACGAACTAGACTTAGCTTACTACCATCTACACTAACTAGAGTAAGCTTACTACCATCTACACTAACTAGACTAAGCTTACTACCATCTACACTAACTAGAGTAAGCTTACTACCATCTACACTAACTAGACTTAGCTTACTACCATCTACACTAACTAGACTTAGCTTACTACCATCTACACTAACTAGACTTAGCTTACTACCATCTACACTAACTAGACTTAGCTTCTTACTACCATCTACACTAACTAGACTTAGCTTACTACCATCTACACTAACTAGACTTAGCTTACTACCATCTACACTAACTAGACTTAGCTTCTTACTACCATCTACACTAACTAGACTTATCTTACTACCATCTACACTAACTAGACTAAGCTTACTACCATCTACACTAACTAGACTTAGCTTACTACCATCTACACTAACTAGACTTAGCTTACTACCATCTACACTAACTAGACTTAGCTTACTAACATCTACACTAACTAGACTTAGCTTACAACCATCTACACTAATTAGACTTAGCTTACTACCATCTACAATAACTAGACTTAGCTTACTACCATCTACACTAACTAGACTAAGCTTACTACCATCTACACTAACTAGAGTAAGCTTACTACCATCTACACTAACTAGACTTATATATTTTTGTGTTTTCTTTCTTTAGATTCAGTAATATTTGTGTTCTGTGATAATGTTAAGCCTCCCATTTTTCAAAGCGGGGTTACAAGTTTGTAATAATAGGATTAATTCGACTTATTATATCCAGTTATCGCTATTAAAATAGCTGGTTAGCCATCTTTTAACATAATATATTATTGAAATGACATGTTATTTTTCCTTGTTATTTTGCAATGACTCCATTTATTATTTATTCAAACATATAGAATACAATTAGTTTGAAATTTCACTAAAAAGATTTCAAAATGTTTTTTAAAGGTTGTGGGAGGGGGGAGGGGGGAAGTTCACAAACAACATGTGTAGAAGTTAGGTCAGGTTGGCCAATAGTAAAATATTCAGCTATGTTAATGTAACCTTGACATGTCACACCTGCAATTTTTATTAGACAAGTGTTATGAATTAAGCAGATTATGACCTGCATATTCAAACCATACGGTTTCATTTACATAATGTGAACATGTTGTGGAACCAGTGGAGTTTAGCTGTGGCGACTGGGGGTAGAAAGAGAAGAATGGATGTAGGCCTATAGCTACCTCGCCTAAGGTTAATGAGAGCAGCAGTGGTGTAGCTGTGGCGACTAGGGGTAGAAACAGCAACAGCGGCGTATAGCTTTGGCTTTTGGTCATAGAGACAGCAACAGTGGTGTAAAGCTTTGGCGCTTGGGTGTAAATGGAGCATCACTGGTGTATAGCTTTGGCACTTGGGCGTAGAGTGAAATAATTTTGGAGATTATGCGTTTACAGTGGCGTAAGCGTTAATCTTACAACGTTATATAATTTATAATATAAAAATGGGATTCAACTGGGAGAAGGTGGGGGCGCCAATTTTAAAGTTCGCCTCTTTGCCTTTCATGTTAGGCGTAAATTACTAATTTAATAAATTTTTGTTGCTTTTATGGATTGTATCCTTGTAATTGTTCTATTTTTGTCTAAAGATATAGGCCTACTAAAAGGATCTGATGACTCAATTACCCATCCCCACCAGCTAAATAATCACCCTAGGCACATCGTAATTGTGGGCTTATTGTAAGTCATTGCTTCCTTGTATATAGGCCTACTTTAGTATTGGCTCATCATTATAAGTCATTGCTTCCTTGTGTGTAGGCCTACTTTAGTATTGGCTCATCATTGTAAGTCATTGCTTCCTTGTGTGTAGGCCTACTTTAGTATTGGCTCATCATTGTAAGTCATTGCTTCCTTGTGTGTAGGCCTACTTTAGTATTGGCTCATCATTGTAAGTCATTGCTTCCTTGTGTGTAGGCCTACTTTAGTATTGGCTCATCATTGTAAGTCATTGCTTCCTTGTGTGTAGGCCTACTTTAGTATTGGCTTATCATTGTAAGTCATTGCTTCCTTGTGTGTAGACCTACTTTAGTATTGGCTCATCATTGTAAGTCATTGCTTCCTTGTGTGTAGGCCTACTTTAGTATTGGCTCATCATTGTAAGTCATTGCTTCCTTGTGTGTAGGCCTACTTTAGTATTGGCTCATCATTGTAAGTCATTGCTTCCTTGTGTGTAGGCCTACTTTAGTATTGGCTCATCATTGTAAGTCATTGCTTCCTTGTGTGTAGGCCTACTTTAGTATTGGCTCATCATTGTAAGTCATTGCTTCCTTGTGTGTAGGCCTACTTTAGTATTGGCTCATCATTGTAAGTCATTGCTTCCTTGTGTGTAGGCCTACTTTAGTATTGGCTCATCATTGTTCTGTAAGCCAAGTGGTTCTGTATTAGCGACACTTGGAAAATAATAATTGTGCATGGATTCCATTTAACTTTCAGATCAAATCCACAATTGTGTAGGCTACAATGCGCTACAAGGCATGTTAAAATAAGATAACATCAAAAGTCGCGCAATACAAATGACCATTATTAGTAGTAGGCCTAGAAGACCCTATTTATGTGCTATCAACAGCGTATAATGTTTTCATTTTATAAATCAGTATCCAGTTCACACACACAACTTTCAACATCCAGGCTACTAGAAATACTGAATTACCGAATCAATCTCTTTTTTTTAATGTCTACTTAAAAATAATAGAAATAATAATAGTTAGTGAAGAAAAAATAATAATTCAACAACTTAGTTTGGAAATTTTATGTTTATTTTATTAGACACATTTTATTCTTTTCTCCACTAACATTACAAGAACAAAACCACTCAGAATTTGAAAAAGCTACTCTACTCACATCTAAATTTGAAGTGAACACAACATTTGACATTTTACAATAACGAATATAAGCTTATATATATGTATATATATATATAACAGTGAGTAACATATAGCACCATATTTAGTAGCAGTGGTTTGTTAACAGAAACAACAAAAGAAAAAGCACTAATGGTTATTTTGAGAACTACGAAATAAGTTTTTATTATCATATTAATCAACATCGTTTGTTAGTTCAGAGTAACTTCAGAGGTTTCAATTCACTAAGTACAACTGATCTCTATAACATAAGACTATTTGGTTTTTCAAAAAAAAAATTTTTTCTTATAAGTCTCAATGTTAGGGATTGACTTGTTTTATGGATTAATGAGCTTAAACGGTATATAGAGAGAAATAGAGAGATTCTCATAAGAAGACAGGAGAGTCTATTAGGCCTATAGAGAAATAGAGAGATTCTCATAAGAAGACAGGAGAGTCTATTATAGAGAAATAGAGAGATTCTCATAAGAAGACAGGAGTCTATTATAGAGAAATAGAGAGATTCTCATAAGAAGACAGGAGAGTCTATTATAGAGAAATAGAGAGATTCTCATAAGAAGACAGGAGAGTCTATTAAAAAGAAAGGATCAAACCTCTGTAAAAAAAAATGGTGGCTAGTTTTTAAATACAAAATTAAGCTCTAGATTAACTACAGCCAAAATAAATCGATTCAAAAAATATTTCTTGACAATTCTATGTGCAGCCTAGAGAGTAGAATAATTTTAGAATGCCTGCAATATAATGTAGCCTAGACAGAAGAACACTTTTAGAATGCTAGCAATATAATGTAGCCTAGAGACCAGAACACTTTTAGAATACTAGCAATATAATGTAGCCTAGAGAGAAGAACACTTTTAGAATGCTAGCAATATAATGTAGCCTAGAGAGAAGAACACTTTTAGAATGCTAGCAATCTAATGTAGCCTAGAGAGAAGAACACTTTTAGAATGATAGCAATATAATGTAACCATTATAGAAGAACACTTTTAGAATGCTAGCAATATAATGTAGCCTAGAGTAGAACACTTTTAGAATGCTAGCAATATAATGTAGCCTAGAGAGTAGAATACTTTTAGAATGCTAGCAATATAATGTAGCCTAGAGCAAATAACACTTTTATAATGCTAGCAATATAATGTAGCCTAGAGAGAAGAACACTTTTAGAATGCTAGCAATATATTGTAGCCTTTATAGAAGAACACTTTTAGAATGCTAGCAATATAATGATACATCATTTCAACAATATAATCATTGGATCTGTTCACTAACAATAATTAACTATTCAACTCCTTTAAATTCCCCAGTTGATGTGAACATGTTTGTACAACAAATGGTTAGAATAAATGTTTGAATAACAACTCTGTTATTTTCTAAGTTTAAAGTAAGAGAATAAATCTGCATTAATGTTTCAGTTAGCTTAAAGGCAATAGGCATTCCATGTTTTAGTTAGGTTAAACAAAATAAACATTCCATGTTTTAGTTAGGTTGAAGGCAATAAACATTCCATGTTTTAGTTAGGTTAAACGAAATAAACATTCCATGTTTTAGTTAGGTTAAACGAAATAAACATTCCATGTTTTAGTTAGGTTATACACATATTAGGAAAAGAATTTATATAACTTTATAACTTCAGTCTATAAGTCATAAAAAAACATAAGAACATAGTTTGTTTTTTTATTGATTGCATAATCAAAAGGAAGTATGATAATTTTATTTTAGAATAACTTCCATGTCATGTGTAACAATGGCATCATCTCTAGACAATGTATGCTTACAAATATGTACTGATCCTTTTTATATTTCTATTTGAATAAATAATCAGATTATCAGTTTAAAAATAAAAAATGTGTAAAATATAAACATATTTATAAACATGTAGGGCCTAGGCCAAAAACCTGTAGGTCTACACTTTGAGATTCCTTGGGCTCACAGAGTTAATCAAAAACATGTGTAGTTCAGTTTGTAGGTTAAGACCTCAGTCCAATAGAAATCCACTAAATAGAACAAGAAGAAAAATCAAAGAACTAGTTTACAGGAAACTTTAAAACCATGTAATGTAGGTTCAATAATTGAATATGTAATAAAAGAACTACCCGGTACATTAAAGTCTTTGTAGCTCAGTGTATAGCATAAAGCATCAAAACATTTCCATCATGTTCCCCTATCCTAGGCAAGCCTTAACTTCTTTTTCCATAATTTTTCTCAATGTGTCCAGCAGTAGGCTACATTATAACTTTTTATTTAATATAAAAAATTCATGTGTTGGTACTGTTACTTGAATATGTCATGTAGAAAAACAAAAACATTTAAAAGAAAATGATAACTTTAGAACCACATTACCAAGTTCTACTGCAATGCAATGTGACATAATGTTTAGCTGGTTCATTGAGTTGATTATTTGTGGCACCAATGGCACCACATTCATTTTATGTACATATAACATAATGCATAAAGCATAAGAATTATTTCAGATTGGCCATGTAACACAATTTACTTTCGCATAACCTCCAAAACATTGTAATTTCAAATGTATTTACTTTGAGACTTTCAAAATAAGTAATAAATATATTTTAGTCACTAATGGTCCAATAACAATTTAATTCTGTTTGCTATCTAGAACTACACATTTGTCTAAAACAATTAATGATAAATGACAATTTAATATTGAATAGTTAGTTCACTCTTCCATCCTTTAACTTCTTCCTGTCAGCATTGCCTACAATCTCTGAATTTATAACATAATAATTGTTTATTTCAGGAATTACAGTTTTTTCCATTTATTTCTATAGAAATATATTATTTCTTGATGTGTTCTATTTTATTTAAAACTTATACAATCACAAAGTCTCGCCATTATACATACTTCACCAAATAATACATCTTGATAAATAGATAAATAGAAGTATCTTTCAATGTTTGGTTTAATCTATTACTGCAAACCATGTTTTACTAACATTAATGTTGGGATCAAACTGAGATATAAAATACCAGGCATGTAACCTTTCAAAGCTATTCTTAAATTGATACTTTTAATAAAATCATAATTAAATTTGTTTTATTCAGATCCTAAAAAAAAACATTGTACAATTATAACCATCATTCATCTTTTTCTTAGTTTTTTTAACAACTGACCCGAATTATTTTTTATATTCACAACATGACTGTAAAAGTCTTGTATAACAGAGTTTGGCAATCTGTGGCATGCACAAGACTCAAAAAAAGACAATTAGAGACTCTTCTTCAAGAAAAGAGTGGATTGACTTTTAGGGCTGTTGGCACGCTAAATGAATTAGAAATCCTACCTAGACACACCATTATCAAAAGATTGATGACCCCTGTTCTATAACAAGAAGACCTGGCTTAATTAATCATGAATTGTCTTGATTCAAACTTATTACAAATGGAATTTTAAAGTCCCCCTATATCAGAGATAGCAAACTGATATTCTGATGGAAATTGATGCCTGTCTATAAAGTCCTACAAAGAATATATTTCTCCCTTATCTAATAGCATAAAAATTGTGTCCAACATATATTCACAAGGCCTGTATGGGAATGAATCAGTTTAACCACCTAATGCTATAATATTTTAAATAGAACTTCACCTCCTTTAAATTCATGGTGATCTTTCCACTTGTCTCTAGCTCCTTGTAAGTTTCTGGGACAGGAAAATAGAAGTGAAATGAATATCAAATTCATTACAAATGTATATAAACTTTAAAATATTTTCAATACTGTTATTTGGAAGAAACAACAAAAATACATCTAGCATATATAATAAGAGATGCTGTAAAAAAAAGTATAAAGTTACAGATTAAGGAAAAGTATTATTTTCATGTCGGTTACCTACAATAGAAATATATTAGTATACAATGACTTTAGGAAACATATTTCTTACTAAACAAAGAAACCAAAAACTTACTTAAACGATGCATTGTTTTACAAAAACTTACCAAAAAAAGATGCATTGATTTACAAAAACTGACTAAAAATATGCATTGTTTTACAAAAAACTTACTAAAAAGATGCATTGTTTTACAAAAACTCTGCAGAAAGTCTTCCTCTGAGATTCTTTCTTTTTTTCCTCCATATCTTTTCATAATAGCATTGACAGCTTCAGCTCCGGCATTGATATCTTTAAATAGAAGTTATTTTACTATAAATAGCTAAATTAAAAATAGCAACTATTTGTAGTTATTTTAAAGCTTTCAATTACATAAGCTATTTGCTATATTTACATTCCATGACCTTAAAGGCAACCTGCAAGAAAAAGACTTAGCCTATAATCCATCAGAGGAGAATGGCATAAGGCATCAGACAGAAAATGTTGGATGTGTTGGCAAAATGCACTAGCTAATATGTTATTATATAATTAATGTAATTGATATAATTTGTCTTACCAATGATTTCAAAGAGTTTCTGGAGTTCATTAATATCCACTGCATTACTTTTGTCTTTATCAATCAATTTGAAAGCTTTCTGAGGAATTCAAATTCAACAGCCATGTTATAATGTACATGAATGTTTTAAAGTTACATGACATGTTCAATTAAACTTACTCTCCAGTTTTGTAAATCAGACCAAATCTTCCTCACTCCTTCTTTATCAATAAGACCTTTAGAAGATTGTATCTATAAAATTGTCAAGGAAATATACCATAATACTTATTAAAATACATAATGAAATAGTAGTACTAAGAATGAAATAGTAAACTATTATACACAAATCAAGAAAATATTATCTATTATCAATTATATTATACTCCTTTATTTGAGACAAAATACTTTTTCCATAAAGAACAAAAATAAAAGTTTTGCTTTCCTATTATGTTTTTAAATTAATTTGGCATATACTATATATACTATATATACTATATACTATAAGGATACATCTGATAACCCAATAATACATCGACATGTCTCAACATTATAACCTTTGCCTTCTCCAGCTGAAAAAAGAATAAGTTTAATTACATAAATGATTATGTTTATATATTATTCTAGTTCAAACAAATAATTCATTTTAATATCAATGTCACGATCAAATACAGAGTAATAGTTTAGTAAATTGTTTCAACAATACTGATAAGCATGCAAAGGGGGCATTAATCCTCTGTAAAGAAGGAGTGTCTGTAACATATAAGATAAGAGCTATGATAGTAAAAAGTAAACTATTAGAATAAACTCTACCTGCTTCTAGCCCAGCTTGAAATACTACAGCAAGATCTACTGCATCAATATATCCATCTTTTCCAGCAATACCTTCAAAAGCTTTCATAATGACTTGTTCAGATGTATCCTACCGTACATGCATAAACAGGTGTTTAAGGGAGCACTTGACTATAGTACTTTTATTTTGTATTATTTATTACAAGCAAGACAATCACACAAACAGTATATTATATTGGATTAGCTAAATTTATAACAATTTATTTAATGTTTGGAGTTTCATAAATATGATTTGTAAAAAATAATCTTACACAGAATCTGACTAAAATGTGTCAATATTGACTTAATACTAGATCAAGATTTCATTATGTTTCTAAAATGATATTCTTTGCTTGGGTATTGAAAACATAAAAAGAAATATATTCAAGCTAATGTTTATATAAAAGATTCATTCTCTATATATATATTTGTATGTTTAAAGATGTAGTGAAAATGTACCTGTACCAAGGGGTTCACTGATTAGAGAAACTGTAAAAATTTAAAAAAACTGAAACAAGTGAATACCTTGGGTGATGAAGGCACAACATCTGGTTTTGGAACACTCATTGGCCTGAAATTAAAAATAATTGATTACCTTTTTGTGTAGGAAAGTATATTTTTAACCAACTCAATAAATATATTTTGTACAGTAACAAATATTGATACATAACAAAACCACACAGGGGAAATGGTAGAGTGACACTTTTGTAGTTATTCCAATGTTACCAAAGGACTATGCCTCTTTGGTACAGCGTTTTTTTCTTTTCTAATTTTCCTATGGTTTTTTCATTTGATATGTAGTTTAGTACATATTATGTATGACTATATATATCACTGGGGCTGTAACTTTAAAAATTACAAAATGTGACTCTGCTGTTTCCCCATGTTGTCTTCATATATTTCCACTATTGTTGTTTTATAGTGAAGCCGGCTGGCCTAGCGGTTAGCTCACCAGACTGTCAACCAAAAAACCACTTGACACGTCGCGGGTTCGAGCCCCGCCACCGGCAGATCCCTGTCGCCCTACAGGAGTTTTGGGACTAGATGACGTTAATATTGAGTTGTTATCACATGCGCTTAACCGGCAGCAGTGAAACCTCTCACAGATTAATAGTCTTCTAGAGCGCACTGAGCATGCTAATATAGCATGGATAGAAGCGCTATATAAATTACCATTACCATTACATATAGAGCATAGAGTGTAACCCTTCATCATCATGTAATAACTTACTGGGAATCAATTGGGCCTTCAGCAAATACCCTCATGTAGAATTCTGATTCAAGACCAGTTTTAAATGTGCATGGTACAATGATATGTACACCAGGTTCTAACAGATATCTTTTAGTTCTTTCCCTAAGAAGTAAAAGAAAAGTTTGAAATTCTTGATAAATTAAAATTGTATAAAGCATTATAAACCTCAATAAAATAAATATTTATGATTAAATAAAGCAAGAAGGACCTATAACTGTAACTTATTTATTATTGTTTTAATGTCTAAAAATATCAATAAGTTTTCAATATGAAAATGTTTTTCTAAATGTTTAATGTGAAATAAATTTTTAGATGATGATATTGTTTTTACATTTTATTTAAAAGAAAATGTATAAAAGACATTGCTTTAGTACTAATAAAGTAGACCATTAAAAATAGGCATATATATATTTTATATATTTAAATTATTACAATATTTATGTGTATATAATACATAAGGCATTAAACTCTAATTTAGAAATACAACCCAATAACAATCTGTTGCAAAGCTCAGATAAACATAAAGACAAAAACACCTTCCTTGTCCCTTATGCAAGAACAAATGCATATAAGTACTCTTTCTTCCCGAGTGGCATTCGGGCATGGAATGGGTTGCCTGAACAAACCAGGAAAACCAATAACCTAACATCATTTAAAACATTAATAAAAATGCAAGACTAGACTCGGACCACGGATGAGCGTAGGACGCAATAATCTTCTTTATAGAAGGAGCGTCTGTAATGTATAAGATAAGATAAGATATAAATATTTATAAAGTAGGCCCTATTTATAATTGATATTAAACTTAAAGCCTACATTTGAAATTAAATATATTATAAATTAACCTTGATTTAATAATTTAATTCAAAGGTTGTTACCTATAAGGCCAATAAGGACCAGATGTTTCAATAAGACGAGCTGTGAAGTCATTTATGTTCTCTGCAGTGATTCTGGTTGATTTGCTCCCTTTTTGAAGCTATAGTTAATATACTTATTAAAAAACTTTAAATCAAAATTAATTTTGATTTAGGCTTCTGGCTAAATGTAATCTTATTAAAACTTTCTTTTCAATTAGCTTGCATTATTATATTTATGAAATGTAATGTCTTAAGAATAATAATTTTTGTAATGTAGCTAGTTTTCTACAAAGAAAATTTAATTTTTTTTTTGCGCAGCCTTTTCTTTACAAATAGTATTTTCCTTTCCTCATCATCTCTCCCATGCTCTTCTAGAAAAAAAAGAATATTTCAACTACTGCCAAACCTCCTACAGGTGGAAGAAGAAGTTTATTTTCAATACATAATTAACTATTTCTTCATATCTGAGTGTATTACAAAACATGCAATCAGTTCATGAATAGTTGTATACAAACTAAACATAAGACAGCAGCTACTTTATGTTAAAAAATTGCAGAAGTTTATTGATGGCTTTTATATATAGGTTAGTTAGTTACCTTGAAGATGACAAAGCCTATACTGATCATTTCAGCAGATCTTTGTAGTAAATTATCAACTTCAAACAAAGATATAATGACTGTAACAGGTTTTGTAGCATGAGATAAATTCAGTTCAAACTGAGGATTGGTCCAAAATTTCTTGTTTGTGAAACTCATAGGTGGTCCTCCAGCTGATTGTCCAGTGACCCAAGATCCATAATGTTCAGTAACTGCCCATTGTGAACGGTCCTAAAAAATACAATGGAAATACATTGAAAACAATTACTGAACTGCATCAACTTTGAGATTTAATTCTGTATTATTTTAAGTTGTTTTCAATAACCAAATATTTGAAGATTTACCAAATTGTTGGATATTTCTTCTGTAATACCATCAGGAGTTAAATGACACATTTCCAGTTCATCAAAGTTCAATTTGAAGTCAGTAAGGCTAATCCTAAAAAAAAATTACACATCATATTTTAATAACAATTAGACTAGTCCTAAACTAATTACACAATATATTATTATTTTAGTAACAAAAAGACTAATCCTAAACAAATTACCGGTACACACCATATTTTAATAACAATAAGAGTATGTGAAATGTAATTACTGAATGTAATTTTTTAATAAGTTCCTTTCCACTGACCAGGTGTAAGCTTAATAAAAAACTTTTCAATGCCCTCATAAAAGCAGAAAATTGGTTTATAAAAAGGTCTGTAGCAGTGCATATAGTGCAACAGCCTATTCCTATTCATTCAAATGAGATAGCACTAGATTGTACTCTGCAAGATATTATCAGTGAAAAAACATATTCAGAGCAATAAGAACTTTTTGTGCCATTATTGGTTATCCAATAATATGATATGATAAGTGTTGTAATGAAGGTCACTGATTTTACTAATGATATTAAAACCTCAGTAGAGTAAATCTTCACTTATGAAGAATAATTTATTTTCCCTATCATTACTTACAATTATTTTTTATTAATTTGATTTTTTTTATTAGATTTTTTAATTTGAATTAAAATGTTTTGGTGTTCTTCAAGCTAGGGACACCAAACTCACCAAAATTCCCCATCATCTTTTGTGCTGAATGTTGCGTCTTTATCAGCTAGACTTAGTAAATTCCATTCAGCTGATCTGCAAACAGTTTAAATATTAAAATTTTAAGTAATAAAGTGTGTTTTTTTCTTGACATTTATACTGACTCTTTTAAGAATTATTTTTTTTTGTATCAAGAGATCTACAACAACAAAAATGTCTATTGTCATTGAATTGAAAGAAGCTAATTGTTTTATCACATTAAAGCAATAGTAGTGAAAACCATAATTATATTATTTGCACAACAATAGGCTATATTATATATTTATAGAATCTCACTTGTCACTCCATGGACCAGTCCATTCACCATGCCCCCATGGATTTCTCAAATGTAATAGTGTTACTGTTGTGTGCTTTATGTTGATCTGAAATTCATAAAAATAAGCTAAAATATTTATTTCTTTTAATACCGTGCAGGGAGGTAATAAGGCAAATTTTTTCTTTATTCAATACTGAACTACAGGATTTAATCCCCTTAAAATGTTAGAAAGAAAAGTCTCAAGCCAGCATAACTAAATAAAGTATTATCTATTGGAGAAACACTGTGCTAGAATTCAAAACTAAAAGTATTTTACCTCCTTGACATTCACAATGGCATAAGCATGACCTTCATAAAGTCCAGTATCTCTTTTAATTTCTCTTTCTCCAGGCCTTGTTTCACTATTCTATGAACAGAAATATTTATGTAAAGATATATTTAGACAAAGTGTTTTATTTAATTGCTAGTTAATCCATGGATATGTTGTGTTCATACAAACTTTATGCAGGCTATATTAATAGAAAAATGGCAAGATGTACAATAGAGAGGGATAAAAAAATGTTCAGAACATACTTCACATAATTCACTAGATTAGAGAAAATACATAAGCTGTTCACCACATCCAGGGAAAAAAATATGGGAAACTAACTCTAGATTAGTTTTTATGGTGCTTCCTTTTATGGCCAGTATTATTGTTTGTATTTTCATTACAGCTTATGTAATAAGGCTATGTTTATTTATTGAAAATCATTAAATTTTGTACCATAAATGATATTATAAAAGCTTTTTTTCTCTAATGATGATGGCTTAGAAGTCTATAGCAAGCAAAAAACGGACAAACATATATCAATACAAGGAAGTAATATCTGTTGATAATGTTTATAAATAGTCATGAAACAACAATAGCCATGCACCAAAGAATAAACTTCCAAAGATAACATTTTGTTGCCCATTAATGAATTGTTTATATCTATGCATTAGAGCAGGGGTTGGCAACCTAGACTTGGCATACAGAACAATGTTAAATGGAACACAGAAGATCCACAAAAAAGGCAATTTCTAGTCACTTCCACAAACAAACAAAAATGTGGTGGCCCAATTTGACTTTTAGGCTGTTGGCAGGCTGATTGTTATAGAAATTCTTCTTTAGCACACTATTACCAATAGGTTGCTGTCCCCTGCATTAGAGGATGTAAATATAAATTTTGTAAAAATTAATGAAAAAATTTTTCAACAAAATCTTTTTAAATAATTAGCGAAGACTTGACGGTAGATTTTGTGGTTGGATAATTACTATGACTTGTACAACCAAATAAAATTATAACTTAATACTTCACATTCTTATCTCATAAAACATCACAACCATCTGACCTTAGTTCATTTCAAAATAAACACTCAGTGTATTACAGAATATAATTTATATATTTAAATTGGATCATGTTCACAAACTGATTACAGGAGATTTTAAAATAATATAAAGAGTCAAATTTTCATAACTAAGCTGTTTGATTTATTTACAAGTAGTGAAGGTATACCAAATTAGTGTAACAGATAATCTTACAAGCAAAATAGGCAATCACTTAGGGAAAACAACTCGATATATTCATACAAGAATTAGGCTATAATTAAGTTTACAATAGTTTCATCAAATTTCATGCATTTTCTTACAGGTTTTAATTTGAGTATAGTTTTGCTAATTTATTTCACAGATGTACAACAATAATAAATTAAACAACTTACAAATATAGCAGCTCCCATAATGCTATTCATTTTACTGCAATTTATTAAAATATTTCTCAATTCTTTATCTGTGATCTTATCTTTCAGCGGAACCATTTCGCCAATTCCTCCAGTCAAATCAACCAATGAAGAATGAATCCTTCCACCATCAATAATGTCATAATTTCCATGTAGCCTAAGTAGTAAAATTTGATTTTCTTTTATGGTTTTATGCGAGAGAAACTTTTTCTGCCCTTTATCAATGACAATAAATTATGGTAACTTAATTTTATTATCTTTCTTTAAATTGAAATTGTGTATAAAGGATGTAATTAGATTAAAACAATCTAAATTCAATTAGTCTGTAAATGAAATAATTCAAAATATTTGATACTCACAGATATTAATTTTCTTTTATGTGTATAATTATGTTGGCTTGAAAAATAAAAATTCAATATCTTATCTTATCTTATCTTATACATTACAGACGCTCCTTCTATAAAGAAGATTATTGCGTCCTACGCTCATCCGTGGTCCAAGTCTAGTCTTGCATTTTCATTAATGTTTTAAATGATGTTAAGTTACTGGTTTTCCTGGTTTGTTCAGGCAACCCATTTCATGCCCGAATCCCACTCGGGAAGAAAGAGTACTTATATGCGTTTGTTCTCGCATAAGGGACAAGGAAAGTGTTTTTGTTTTTATGTTTATCTGAGCTTTGCAACAGGTTGTTATTGTGTTGTATTTCTAAATTAGAGTTTAATGCCTTATGTATTATTACTACTTTACTCTTTGCCCTTCTGTCCTCTAGTGTTTCTAGGTTTAGTGATTTTACTAATGATGTTACTCTTGTTAATTGGGAATATTCACTAGTTATGAACCTTGCAGCTCTTTTTTGATTTTGTTCTAATTTTTTAATGTTTTCCTTAGTTGACGGGTCCCATACAGGTGCTGCATATTCTAGTATAGGCCTAACTAATGTAATATTTTCAAGTAAATAACAAAAGAAAGCTAAAAAGGTAACCTACTTGGCAAATGCTTTCTCAAGTAATGAACACCAAAACTCATTGGGGTTCTTCTTGTTGCAGCCATAGATGAGTTTACCATTGTATGTTGGTAGTCTGTCATCAACCACCACTTCAACCCATTTGCCATATTGCCAAAAGTTAAACCTGAAAACTCCTGTCAAATGTGAAAAACATTTCTTTTCAAATAACTATTTCAAATATATTTTATTGATAATTTTATTGATAATTGTATTTTTAATATAGTCTACCATTTTCCTGTGAATTACTTTAACCATAATCTCATTTTATAATCTCACTGTAAAACAATTAGGACATTAATTTAATTATAAAATTATGAGCTGGATTATATTTTAGTATGCTTAAATTTAAGGTTATTTTTAGTCACAATGATAAGCATTTAATTATTTCTATTGGTTTAAAACTGTTTGTCATTACTCTAGGGTTTGTGGTTTGTTGTTTTTGTTTCCTGTGTGCAGAATTTTATTTTAATGAAATATTTTACATACACTATTTATATGATATTTTGACTTTTGACATTTGGAATTTCCTGGTATAAGGGTTCAAAATGGTATAAATTTGTTATTTTTCCTGAATAGTTCAACTACTGCTCAGGACAAAAGATAATTCATTTGACTTTATATCATTATTATTATATTGTATGGATATCAATATCAAGCTGTGGTTTCATCAACATATTTCATTTATATATTGTGTTTCAGTAAATCAGTTTATAACAACAATAAATACTTTATCAATAAAAATGTATCAAGAAGCTTACCACAATAGTCCTTGTCAAAGGATTGATCAGCTGGTACAACACGTTTCAAAATTTCTTTATGATTTGAGGCTGTCAAACAGGCAACTGATGCAATAAACCAACAATTACCTGTAGATAGTCAATATGTCAAAAATATAAAAGCAAAGACCTACAATGATTTGTTCTCTTAGATTTTTTTTAATTGATAGTTTACCTTAAGAATATGTATATACAATATATCATTGACTAAAAGGCCCATATTATTATGATGTAGCTAGCTGTTTATAATGGATTATAATATAATATTTATAGGGCTCATTCATTTGTATTAACAGTATTATCCATAATGTTTTAATAAAAGTAGAGGTATAGCTGTACATCCTATAATTTGTAAACATTTCTTTAAAAAATGTTTGTATCAATAAACTAATAATCCAATAATCTCCTTATAAAGACTATACAGTAGGGCTATGGGTAACAGAGTAGGATATAGGCCTACTTGGCAAGCCACGATCTTGGAAATAAATCTTCTCTATATTACAAAATATTTTTGAATATTTTGTTTAATAGGCTTTTCATACATTTGTAAAAAAAAAAAAAAGTCATGACCTAGTAGGCCTAAATCTATAGTTTTTAGGCTTAATATGAAATTGTATTTAAAACCAAAAGTTAAAATGTTGACAACATTGGAAACAATTATATCAAATAAATATTTTTAGGTATAGATAGCCTATCTTCATGGGTTCAGGAAAAACAGATCATGTGAAACTCAATTAATAGGCTTAATAGATGACTTGTCTAAGGGATTAAATAATAACAACCAAATTGATGCTATATTACTAGATTTTTCAAAAGCATTTGATAAAGTTCATCATTCTAGTCTTCTAAAAAAGACTTAAATACTTTGGTATCTCTGGTCCCATACATCAGTGGATTCAGGACTTTCATATAGGCAGAGAACAAACAGTGATAATAAATGACTCTAAGTCATCACCAATAACAGTAAACTCAGGAGTTCCACAGGGAACTGTTCTAGGGCCCCTACTATTTCTAATGTATATTAATGATCTACCAAATTGCATTAACACAGGAACAAAAGTAAGATTATTTGCCGATGATTGCATAATTTATAGAATAATAAAGACAGGAAAAGATAGTGAACTTTTACAAAAAGACCTAGATGAACTACAAAAATGGGAATCAAACTGGAGTATGTCTTTTCACCCAGAAAAATGCCAATTAATAAAGGTATCCAAAAAAAAGAAACAAATATTAGCAAACTACTTCATTCATGGTAAAGAACTAACTCAAACTAAAAATGCTAAGTATCTAGGAGTGATAATAAATGATTAAGTTATCTTGGAACCCTCATATTGATGAAGTAATAAAAAATCAAACATAAAACCTTAGGATTCATAAAAAGGAACTTTTACAAATGTAATAAGAATATAGGCCTAAAACTAAAATGCTATCTCACATTAGTTAGGCCTATACTAGAATATGCAGGATCTGTTTGGGACCCATCAACTAAAGAAAACATTAAAAAATTAGAACAAATTCAAAAAAGAGCTGCAAGGTTTATAACTAGTAAATGTTCCCAACTGACAAGAGTTACACCATTAGTAAAATCACTAAACCTAGAAACACTAGAGGACAGAAGGGCAAAAAGTAAAGTAGTAATAATACACAAGGAATTAAACTCTAATTTAAAAATACAACCCAATAACAACCTGTTGCAAAGCTCAGATAAACATAAAGACAAAAACACTTTCCTTATTCCCTATGCGGGAACAAATGCATATAAGTACTCTTTTTTCCAGAGTGGCATTCGGGCATGGAATGGGTTGCCTGAACAAACCAGGAAAACCAGTAACTTAACATCATTTAAAACATCAATAAAAATGCAAGACTAGACTCGGACCACGGATGAGCGTAGGAGGCAATAATCTTCTTTATAGAAGGAGCGTCTGTAATGTATAAGATAAGATAAGATTTACATGTACATGCTTACCTAAACTGCCTTGGTCAAAATCGTTATAAGCAAAACTGTCAGCAATAAATTGAGGACTCTTCACTAATTCCTGAAATTTAAAGCAATATATTCAAACTATTAAGACATTTATTTACAGAGAGATACAGAGATATTAGGCGAGGACCGTAGAGTAAGAACACTTTTAAAAGCTTATAATATAACCTTTAAATGTTCCTGCTGAAATTATTTTTGAAAATCACCATCGATTCTTAAAACTTTCAATCGAGATGAATCATACTTGAAGAATCGGTTTCTCTGAACGGTTAGAGATTTAACTATCCAAAAGAACCGGCTCAACAGCCGACAGACATAATAGTCAGGCATATAATGCAGCGTTTAAAGAGAACTGCGATAAATGTGTATTACTAAGCACTGAGCTCATGTATTCTTCGTTTGACCATAATATGGTTTGATTGGTAGCTCTAAGTTTTGGTCTTGTGAACTTTAATGCTCGTGTGCAGAAGTCTATGTCCTGTCTGTGGAAGATTGAATGTCGCTAATCTCGAATCATTGCCTCCGCCCATTGCCTCTCTAAATGACCTTAAAAATGATTTCATATTCCGAGTTTTTCGGGCATTTCGGGTTTTCCCGTACACCTATCTAGGCAGGATCGTCAAAAAGGAGGGTGGAACCGACGCCGATGTGAGGGCAAGAATTGGCAAGTCCAGGACGCCTTTCCCCAACTTAAGAACATCTGGAGCTCAAGAGATATCACCCTGAAAACAACATCAAGGTCGTCAACTCAAACGGTGAAGTCTGTCTTACTCTATGGTACTGAAACGTGGAGGACCACTTCTACTAAAACCGAGAAGATTCAGACTTTCATAAACTCGTGTCTCAGGAGGATTTTGCGGATACGCTGGGCGGACATGATCAATAACGATGAACTCGAATCTGAAGGTCAACAGGAAGCCGATCTGGAATTCAATCACAAACAAGATGGAGAGGTTGGGGCACACACTCTGAAAACCGGCTTCTATCATCACCAGACAGTCCTTATCGTGGAACCCCCAAGGGAAGAGGAAGAGAGGCCGACCCCGAAACAGCTGACGCCGTGACCTGGATGCCGACGTCAAAAGAACAGGTCACTCTTGGAGACAGTTGGAAGGACTCGCACAGGGCCGGGATGACTTGAGGGCCCTTGTTGGTGACCTATGCCTAGAGAGGTGCTAGCACAGAACGACATGCCAAGCATCTAAACCACTAATATAAAAGCCCAGCTCAGATGGGCGGGTCATGTTGTGCGCATGCCAGAAGGAAGACTACCCAAGAAGATCTTCTATGGTGAACTAGTCGCAGAAAAACGCTTGCGCGGAGGGCAAAAGAAGAGGTTCAAATGACACTCTAAAGGCCTCCCTAAAAAAACACTTAGGAATCGATCCTAATAACTGGAGAAGCATGGCCTAGAACCAATCCTCCTGGCGCAACATGACCTAATCACTGGAGCCAAAGTAAAAAAGCATAGATTAGATCTAGGTTTTACTGTTGATCTTTTTTTTTTATTTCTTGCTGGCTTACTTTAAAATTTAATTGAAAAGAATAGAACATTCAAAATGTATTTTCTTGCCATGCATCAAAATAATTGATATGCTACAATAGAACAATATAAGCGAAAAACAAACTTTATAGATACTAATTTCAAGAACGTGATCCAATTTTAGGTAGGTCTATATATTTTACAGTACATCACTATTTGTTTTAATATATTTTACTTCATTTTTTTTAAATCTTTTTTATTTATTATTTGGCAATGTTATTAAATTCTAAATAATAAGCTTAAAGAATTTTTTTAAAGTCTATCTTGATCTTTTAAAGCTTAAAATAGCAAACGTATTTTCTCGGGTAAATAACAGAAACTCGAGATCTTTAAAACTTTCTTTTAAACATAAAAAAATTTTGTTCGAAAAAAATCTTAAGAGAGTTTTGGGAATTGTGAGGTGTTTTCTTTTTTTCTCTTTTTTTTTTTAAGCACAGCAGGTGTGAACGTTAATTGAAGAAGATTTTTTACTAACATTTCTTACATAGAGCACAGCAGGTGTGAATGTTAATTTAAGAAGATTTTTTACTAACATTTCTTCAGGAATAGTTTTCTTGTCACGGTAGATCTATATTTCTTTTAGATATTATTTGCAGGAGGAAAAAACGTAAGATCGTCTTAAAGAAAAAGAAGAAATCCCTTAACACACTTGAGGAAAAAAGTTCGTTATAATTAAATACGTTTTTTAAGTACTGCTTCTTCTTGACTAGCCTACTTTGTAAATATCCATCGACGCTAGACATAGTTTGTAACCTATTCCTTATCTTCTCTTTTTGCATACAGTTAACACGTGTAAGCTACGAATATAGGCTTACCGTAGGTCTATATTTAAAAAGTATTGATAGCAAACTGATGCTAAAGGTAACGTTTTGAGGTTTATGTTCGGTGTTTCAACTACAAGTGAATGTAAAATTTAACATCAGCCCTGAATTGGTAACAATAAGAAAAATATGTAACAATTCGTTTTTAATTCGTAGGTATTTTATTGTGTCCATATTTCTTTCATCCTATTAGTAGGACCATAATATATTGTCCTGTGTATTAAAAAAAAGCAAAGGGCATTGAGTTTCAGAATTTTTAGAACAAGAAAAAGCACAGATTGGAGTGTAGACCAAGCCTGGGTGGATTTCGTGTTAAAGGATACTTGATACACATTCATGGTGTTGGGTTAATTTCGTGTTAAAGAATACTCCAGACAAAGTCATGATGTTGGGTGAATTTCGTGTTTAGAATACTGCAGACACAGTCATTGTGCTGGACGAATTTTGTGTTAAAGAATACTGCAGACACGGTCATTGTCTTGGGTGAATTTCGTGTTAAAAAATGCATATTCCAGACACAGTTATGGTCATGGGTGAATTTCGTGTCAAAGAATACTGCAGACACAGTCATTGTCTAGGGTGAATGTTTATGTTACAGAATACTCCAGTCGCATTCATAGTGTTATGTGAATTTCATATTAAAAAATAGGCCTACTTCAGATTCATAGTTACACGAGGCTTAGGCCTAAGAATTCTCGACACAAAGAAGTTTATTGTTTACTTTCTTACCTCCATGCCACAGTGCAGACTCAGAATTCAGTTCCAAGTTGTTAGGAAAAAACTATGAAAATGACTAATGGCGCCACTAAAATTATGTCGTTTTCAAAGGGATCTCCATAGAGAGATGATTCCAAAGCCTGCCCTCCTCGTTACAGTCAAGAGTTCGTAGTTTGGTTGGAGACAAAAAGAAGTCAATTGGAGTTTGGAGTAGGCCTACACACCTTTGAATCTGTGGCGTCTTTACTTTGGAACGACACTGGGGGATTCGGAGTGTCCTTAGAAATTATTCAAAGATCTATCTATTTAACTAGTTGTTTTTTTTCTGCTATTCCCACCCAACATGTGCAGCATGAATTGTAGAAAAAAAAAGATAGAGAGCACTGAACACGCCTAACGAGTTGCCTAGATAGATGCACTATCTAAATGACCATCAGTTATTCTATCCATGCTATAATTTAAAGAAGGATGTAAATTAATTGTCGGGGTAAGTGTGATCGTCAAGATATGGTCAAATATTTCGGCTTTAAATTATGATAACAAAAAGGAACAGTGCGTTTTCTTTTTTTTTTCATAGTCGTAATTTCAAGTTCGTTAGCAGCTAAAAACGGGACAAAATATCTAGTCGTAAAATTAGGCGTAGGTCGCCTTTATGATCAGGTTGGGTCTACGCTCTTGTGTCATTCTAACTCCACATGATGCCACCGTGGAGATAAAGTGAAAAAAAGAGCCAATCATATTCGTTATAGGATTGCCATTATTAGAAGAGATGCGTCCGGGAATCCACTTTTCATTGATCTATCTAAATCTAAATGACTTTAAACGAAGTAGGACAACCTCATAGTTAATATTCAAGTAATCCCAGCTTTTTGTAATATAGAACTTCTAGTCTGCTACACACTGAAACAGTTTCAAGCAACATAGTATTTGTCATAAGTCTTAACAAAAAACTATTTTTTTACTAGGTTTAGGGGGGATGGGGGGGTGGTGCTTTATAAAGCGTGACGCTTATATTTCCGCCAGTAGTGTTCTCCACCTCACTCCAGCCAACACCCACACAATGTTAAAAGTGGAACGAGTTAGAAGTAACCAATCAGCCTGTATGTTTTCTCTACTCCTTTAATGCTAATTAGATTACAGATTACCCCTCTCTCCCATACACACACACTTTGCTTCAAGTTGGGAGAAAAAAATAGAATTAAGATCGAAGTCTCAATTGTTTACTGGCAATAAACATGTACATAAAATAGTGGTCCTAATGCTCATCTGACTCATTGTGAGTACAATAGTAGTTCTTTCTTGGCTTACTAAGTAGGCCTAGTTAAATGATCAATATACTTATAGTTCTATTTTCGTGTTTACACAAATGCAGGTTGTAGGCCTATCTAAAAAAAAATAGCCAATGATGTGCTACAATACATCAGCCAATAAATATTAAGAGCTAGAAGTCCCTTACAAAGTATAGTCGCTTAAAATCAATAAAGCTCTACCTGTTTATTTGTTATTAAGCTTATATCAAAAAGATTTAAAGCCTTCGCATTGTTTTGCTCTTATCTGTACATTCGAATCTATGCCAATGGAATGGAAGAAAAAAAGAAAGGGGGGGGGGATAATTCCTTGTTCACACTGCCGTTGTTTAAGAACTAATAGGCCTAATATCTAAAAATATATTTATAATGTAACAATAAAAAAAACAAGTTTATAAGTACATGACATATTCATATGATAAATATAAAGTGCTTTATGACGTGTATATAAATCAAATTAAAAGAAGGGAGGAGGGGTGAGGAGTTTCATGACAAAATCATATCGCGTTAATTATAATCGTATAAGAAAAGAGTATAGCTGTATGCCTATAATAGATCAACCCTGTAGAACGATACGACAGGTAGAAAGCAATGGTTAATCTAAAATAATTCATGCGTAAATAATGAATAAGAAATCATCTGCAAAACACAAATGAGCTTATAAAGCTGAATGTTTACTCATTGTTTTGTTATTTTAATCGTAGGCCCATTGATTAAAGGTTTTAGTTTAAGGCCTGTTTATAATTTTGTTTGAATGCTACTTTTTTAAAATGCCGATATAGATTTACATTTTATTATTTATAGTGCATCGTTTATGTCGTGTTTAGTTAATTTTAGTCGTATAAATCACGCAAATCGAGGCTTAAATCATATCAAAGTTTTGTATATACCTTTTTAATGGCTTAAAATAATTTATGTAAGCATTGTTGTGATCTTAAGTATAAAAGTAAATAATGTTACATATATAGACGTGACACTGTGTAGGCCGCATAGGTTGGTGGGTCTTTAAATGTGTAACTAAAGTGTACACACTATACACTTTAGACCATTGTCAAAGTAGGTCGAAGTTCTCATTAAAGCTCAACACGGTTTGGAATGGTCTATATTCATGTCAACAGTATTTGAAATGGTCCATGACAATGTCAACAGGGTTTGAAATGGTCTATGATCATGTCAACAGTATTTGAAATGGTCCATGACAATGTCAACAGGGTTTGAAATGGTCTATGATCATGTCAACAGTATTTGAAATGGTCCATGACAATGTCAACAGGGTTTGAAATGGTCTATGACAAGGTCAACAGTATTTAAAATGGTCCATGGCAATGTCAACAGTGTTTGAAATGGTCTATGACAATGTCAACAGTGTTTAAAATGATCTACAGTGTTTGAAACCGTTATAACAATGTCAACAGGGTTTGAAATGGTCTATGATCATGTCAACAGTATTTGTTATGGTCCATGGCAATGTCAACAGTGTTTGAAATGGACTATGACAATGTCAACAGTGTTTGAAATGGTCTATGACAATGTCAACAGTGTTTGGAATGGTCTATGCCAAGGTCAACAGTATTTAAAATGGACTATGACAATGTCAACAGTGTTTGAAATGGTCTATGACCATGTCTACTGTGTTTGAAATGGTCAATGACCATGTCTACTGTGTTTGAAATGGTTTATGACAATGTCTACTGTTTTTGAAATGGTTTATGACCATGTCTACTGTATTTGCAATGGTCTATGACAATGTCAACAGTGTTTGAAATGGTCCATGACAATGTCAACAGTGTTTGAAATGGTCTATGACATTGTCAACAGTATTTGAAATGGTCTATAACAATGTCCACAGTGTTTGAAATGGTCTATGACAATGTCTCAACAGTGTTTGAAATGGTCTATGACAATGTTTCAACATTGTTTGAAATGGTATTTGACAATGTTTCAACAGTGTTTGAAATGGTCTATGACAATGTCTACTGTGTTTGAAATGGTCTATGACAATAGCAACAGTGTTTGAAATGGTATATGACTGTCGACATGGTTTGAAATGGTCTAAGACAATGTCAACAATGTTTGAAATGGTCTAAAGTATAAGTCTATGACAATAGCAACATGTTTTGAAATGGTCTATAACAATGTACACAGTGTTTGAAATGGTCCACGATAATATCAACAGTGTTCAAAATGCTCTATGAAGATGTCAAAGTTCTCAACAGGATTCGAAGCTTTAACTAATTATCAGAAATGTAAATATGTATCAATTAGGCTTGAATATGTTTTTTATGTATGACTGTTTAGCCTGAATCAAATGTTAACTAAGTTTACTCCAGACAATTTAAGAATTAAAAATTCATTTTTTATGTAAACTATATCCAATTGGTGCACATCAGTCTTGAATCAGTAGATATCGAATGCCGTTTGCAGTCATTCAAACAAATTGCAAACTATCGGCATACTTTGTCGTGCTTTTCGATGAGATATTTTTCTCACCCTTACTGCCCTTGAGAAAGTAGTTGTGTTCATATTTTATGTCTGTGATTTGAATGTCTGACTACTGTTAAACTGCTTGTATTTAAAAGTAAAATATATTAAAATCTATAATATGGCCTAGATCTATATGTGATGACTATTTGATTATTTTAAATTGTAGTGGGGTTTTTTTCTTCCAAGCCCTGCAGCTCTATACTCGTCGTATCCCACATCCAAAGCCCTGGGTGCGTCGTAAAAATATTTTACACTTGTTGCACAATTGCTGTTTTTCCCTTGTTGTGTGCTCACAGGGAAATAAATAAGTAACTATAATTAGACTGATTTAAAACATAGACATATAGAGAGTTTGAGTGCAAATACTGTCAATTAAATAATGACCAACAAATTTATATTGCATTGCTCATATACAACATCAGAAAATATTGAAAGTACAGTATCCAGTCGGACTAATTTCATCCATAGGGCAGGTGAAGCAGCGTTCATCAGTTTCTGTGGCCACTGCAAACTAGGTGATTGTGTGGCCAGCACTATGCACGGCCACCTTTACTTTACCCCAATTAAGGTCAAGTACCCATCAGAGCTGGATAGACTCAAGGAATCCTAGCCTGTAATAGGATTCGAACCCAGGTCCTTCGGTACGCCAGCCGAGCGCGCTGTCGCTCGGACACCGTGCTTCTCACTAATTTTTGTAACTATACTTTAATCAAATTTTTAAAATGCAATGTGAATAAATAACAGAATATTCATTACCTTTGGTCGCAACCATTTCACTCCAAAACGTGGCCCACCTCTAAATAAAACTGAATAGTTAGTTGGAAACTTGGTGTCCTCATACAGTTGTTTAGACATAAAACATTTTTTCTTAATCTGTTCATATGTGTCCCCCATGGTTGTGTGAAGAGCTATTCCCTCTCACCTGTTGAATTGTATGAGTTGTACGACTGCTGTAGCAAGTCCTGGTTAGGTAGACTCAATGTTGCAAGCGAGAGCTTTTCGCCCACGGCTTTACGTAGTCCCAGTATCCGCTTGCTTTGTCACCTACCTATACGTCATTTCAATTTTAAACCAGCCAAGTCCATTTTCTTCTGCTATTTGAAAGAAATACCGACTTCGACCTTTGATTCTATCTGCTTAGACAAACACTTGACTAGCTTAATCAAATACCATGTGGGTCTATGAAGCGAGAGAAATGTATACGATGTTTTAATGAAATGAAAAAAAAAAAGATCTATGGTCGTCATTTTCAATAAAATTGAATAAATAATGAGATATACTTTTAACGCCTTTATTACATAAATGTAGAAAATAGCATTGGCTGGCGACCAAGTAAACTAGAAAGTCTTGCACATAAATAAAATAGACAAACACTATTACAGCAAACTTTGCCAGCCTTTACACACCTATCCATTATTTCCACAATTACTCATGTGACCCATCAACCCCATATATATATATATATGTATATGTATATATATATATATGTATTTAAAACAAAGACATATAGGAGTAGCTAATCTACGTTTATAACAAAGACATATTATATGAGTAGCTAACCTACGATTAAAACAAAGACATATTATATGAGTAGCTAACCTACGATTAAAACAAAGACATATTATATGAGTAGCTAACCTACGATTAAAACAAAGACATATTATATGAGTAGCTAACCTACGATTAAAACAAAGACATATTAGTTGAAGGGGAAATAAAATTTGAAACACAAATTGTAAACAAAACGAATAATGAATAAATATAGATTAGTAGAAGTTGACTTCTTATTTAATTACACTCAAACTGTTTTATACAAATGTTTCACTTTTTAATAGGCTCACAAAGGTTTCATAAAAGATTGGCTCATCTAGAATATTCTTATTAAAAAATTGCATTTTAAAATGTCGTTAATCATAATAATTAACTAAGCGCCCCAGGGGGCGGTGAGAAGCTCTGGGGGAGGGGCGATGATGTTCTCGGCAACAGTAGGGATCGCTGAAGTGCCAGTGGGCGGTACGAAAGTAGCCTACTTGACATAGATTCAACACCACTGATTTTTTAATTACCAAAATTAAGATCTGCTTGACTTATAAGAATGGTAATAAATATTGAGCTTTGATAAAGGCTTTATCGACTAATATCTACTGTGTAATTGTTACGTAAAAGTCGTATAAAGCCCATTCTGTACTTGACCTTGATCTATTGCTATATTTAGACAGTATCTAAGAAATGAAGATGGGGGCGGTGATTAGATTTTTAGAAGAGGAAGTAGGGGGTAGGGTGAGTATAAATTAAATATCTGGCTCAGCTCGTTAGAAAACGAAGTTCGGTGCTTTTGTTCATCATCACAGTTTCATTCAGATTGTTTTAGTTTTAATTTGAATAAATTAGATTTATTTAGCCTTTGACTTATAAAAACCAGTTTTGATATCGACTTATTAAATAAATATAAGTTGAGCAAAAGCACTATGCTGAGACGAATTAATTAAATGGCACGTGATGAAGTGAGAACCTTCCACATTTTTACAACTTGATGGGAGTCCAGGCTACCAGACAATAATTAAACGTTATGTTTTTTTTTTTATTATAGAAGGGAACATTTTGCTAGTTTTGCTAAAGAAAAATAATAAAGGACACTAAATGCAAATTATATTACTTTTTACTTAAATTCTTTTTAAGGAAAAAAAGAAATGAAATTCTTCCATTGACGATGGTATGGATACTATCATAGCTTGATGTGGTAATTAAAGAAATATCTGCAAGATGTATTAGCTGTGTTTGATTCATCGACAACATTAATTTGCTAAAAATCTCAGTTATCGCCTGCATCACTGACTACAATACGTAATTACTGCATATAACAAAACAGAAGCAACACATTCAATGATAGATTGTTCAGAGAGTTTGGCAGATTTTTTAAAGAATAATAAATTAGGAATACAAAAAGTTTGTTACTACCACTTAGGTATGCTAGTCATCTAAAGTTTAAATAAGCTTATATTGTATGGATATTTGTTTCGATGCTATAGTTTTTGGAAACCGAAGACAATTATTTGAGAGAAAATCTCAAACAATTGAAAACTGATATCCCTTATTTATTTGAATGAAATAAGTTGAAAAAAATGATTTCAGGGAATTGAATTGACCTTAATTAAAAGAAGACAAAGAGTGTTTTTTTTTTCATTTATGTCAAAACCTCTATTGTACAAGCACAACTTTGGATGCAGAAATCTTGAATTTATAAAGAACAACTGACGAAAACATGTTTGTTTCAATACATTGAAACAATTAATGATTACTTCAACAGACGATATAAAGATAATATTATAAATATGAAAATTCCTGATTGGTTATTAGACATTTGTTTCGAATGGTAAAGTATTAAAATCAGCCCTACCTTTACAACTGCAAGAAGAATAAATAACAAAAAAAAAGAATAAAAATAGAATGCAGAAATTGGCTATGATCACGACTTTTGGTTGCAAAAGGACATCCATCAATTTTTCTAGGTCTTTTGGTTTTGGCAAAAAAAAAATGTAGGCTATTCCATTTCCACACCCTATTTATTGGAACGTTGAAGAACTACTAGCAACATACCAGGAACAAGCTTCACTTTAAAATTGTTTTATTTTCAAAACCTCTTTGCAGTATATTTTTTTATTATTATTTATTAAACAACATTAAACAAATGTATTAATTTCAGCTCTTTTTATGATATTTCAGCTCTTTTTAGGATAATAAAATTGCATACAAATCTAGTCGGCCCATACAACTCATATGCGGCAAATTTGACTCATTAGTTCAGTTTCGGATTTGCAGGGGAAGGGGGGGGGGGTAAGCAGTGAGAGATAAAAATTTGAAAAAGGGGGCGGTGAGCCAAAAAAGGTTAAGAACCTATGCACTAAACAAAGCAGTTATATTATGCAAGGGGGCGGCGCTGAAACTTTTGCCCTGGGGCGCCACAAAGGCATGTGAGGGCCCTGATAGTATTACCGCCGACAATAGTAAGAAAGCTTACAATACAATACGAAACCTCACAAAAACACTACAGAAATCAGCATCAGTAATCGAGGACAACAATGGTCAGCTCCTTACTAAAAGCACTTAAGTACTTAGACGTTGGACGGAATACTGCACCGAGCTGTATAATTACAAGACCGACACTGATATCTGCATACTACAGAAAAACAAGAAAGAGAGTCAGACGTATTACCAGTGCTATTGACCGAGGTTGAGGAAGCAGTAAGAAACTTAAATGGGGACAAGTCTCCATGAATCAACAACATTCCTGCTGAACTGTTGAAACATGGGGGCCCTGTAGTAACAAAAACACTTACAACAATCTGCCAAGAGATATGGAAAAATATAAAAATGGCCCAGGGAATGGACGCAGTCACTCATAATACCATACCCCAAGAAAGGCAATATAAAACAATGCCAGAACTACAGGACAATCAGTCTCATCAGCCATCCTAGTAAGGTGATGCTAAAAGTTATCCTCAACAGACTTAAACCTATGGCTGAAGAAATACTGGCAGAAGAACAGGCATGTTTCAGACCAGGCAGAAACACAATTTAGCAGATTTTTAACTGTCGCTTGCTCATAGAAAGCACATACAGCACCAACGCAAAACCCATCATAACTTCATCGATTTCAAGAAAGCATTTTATCGTGTATGCGTGTATGGCACGATGGATTATGGCAAGTGATGAGAAGCTACAACATTGAAGAAGGACTGATACAGGCAATAGAACAACTCTACAATCAAGCAAGCAGTGCAGTTCAACTAAATGGTTGTATGGGGGACTTCTTTCAAGATGTCGATTGGAGTCCGACAAGGCTGCATCATATCGCCAGTTCTATTCAATATCTTCCTAGAAAAAAATCATGCAAGAATCACTCGATGATTACCATCCATCAATCTTCATTGGGGGAGGACCCCTATGCAATCTATGATTTGCTGATGATATCGACCTGTTGGCCGGAAGCAACAACGACAAGAGCTCACAGACAAGCTTGCAGATATAGCAAAGGCATACGGAGGGAAAATCAGTTCAGAAAAAGAGTAAAATAGTGATCAACACCACAGATGCCAGAAGTTCAAACATCATATTGAACCAACAACAACTGGAAGAAGTAAATAATTTCAAATATCTAGGAGCAAACATATCCGCAGACAGACGCTGTGAGTCAGAAATTCGAGCAAGTATTGGGACTGCGATGGCGGCAACGGCTCGCCTAAACTGAATCTGGACCAGTAAAAGCATTGGTCTCCCAACAAAGCTCAGACTTACAGAGCCCTTGTTAGAACTATTATTATGTATGGATGTGAGACATGGACGCTTTTATCAGCAACTGAAAACAAGTTGCAGGCTTTCGAAAATAAATGCATGAGAAAAATACTTCGAATCTCCTACGTAGAATACAGGACTAATGCGTAGGCCTATGCGTGGGACAGAATTTCCTCAATTGCATGCCCTCAAGAAAACTTTATGGCAAGAATCAAAGGACACAAACTGACACGGTTCGGTCATGTGTTGCGGCACAACAATCCTCCAGGGCACGGTGGAAGGTGGGCGTAGGAGAGGCCGTCAGTGGACATGCTAGTTCGACAATGTAAAGTATTGGACAGTGTTGCAGTCGACTCAACTATTGACAACCGCTCAAGATAGGCAAAAAGTGGAGAAAGTTGACTGCCGAAGTGTCCATTCGCTCCCCACAACGACCACAACGGTCATGGGATTGATGAAGATGATGAATTTATTCCCCTAGTAATGCAGGGAATTGAGCTTGTAATATAATGAAATATGGTTAAAAAAATACAATTTCATACTTCACAACCGTCAGAAACCAATTATTTTGATGTATAATGGTAAGATTTATCTTTTTTTATTTTTTGTGTTTTCAATATTAAGTTTAAATTGTTACAAAAATATTAACTTCAGGTTTTTTAAATAGCCTACTTTAAGATGAAATTTGGGAGGAGTTCATATGTGCTGATGTGCTTAGCGTAGGTATATTATAGATTCTACTCTATAAGCTTATAGACCTACTATAAAATATACTATACATGCCCCATTCCACCTCTTCCGCCCCAATCCACCAAATTTTAACTCTTCTGATAATTAGAAATATTAATATGGCCTACTAAGCACGTTTACTGTTGATAAATAAAGGAAAATAAGTGGACTTTTCATTTAAATATGCAGACTTTGAATGTGACGTACCCCATTGCCTAAACACCTCTTCCCCCTCGACACATTCACACATCTTCTATTTGTCAACTTCTAAAAGAGCATTTCTTTCGTACAAAGTTAGTTATAAAGACTTCTAATTTGTATGACCAGTGGCGGTACGCACCGGGGAAAAATTTATTACTTTTCTTGTATTTAACGTTTATTATTAATTTATTATATTATTAATGTGTTAAAATTGAATTATTTTAAAATTGCGCGCAATAAGAATTAAAATATAAAATGCGAAACTGCTTTAAAAGTTAGGCAATCCATCACTGAGTACCGGCACCTATTTTTTTTTACAAAAAAAGCACTGTGCATGACTATGCAATTTTTGTTGTGTATGCCTTCTATAGCAGTTTTCGAATATGTCATACTTTGCCACCTACTTGCAAAAAATCTATAAAAGAGTCTAATGCAGCGGTTCCCAAACTGTGGGTCGCGACCCCCTTGGGGGTCGAATTACCATTTTGCGGGGGTCGCCAAAGACCTTCGGAAAACGTATGTTTTCGATGGTCTTATGAGCCGAAACACAACTCATCTTTCCGTCTCCAAGCGAGTCCACCGACATACAGATACATCCGCATACTACGTGTAGGCTAGGCTATTTGGCGTAATGACATCAATACAGGTGTATGTGACAAGGTCGGCACCATAATGCACGTATGCGGACCAGTAACACGTGTGTAGAGAGTTGTGTTAAAAAGCCTCTTCTCTGTTAAAAGCAGCCATTGTGTTAAAGCAGTAGCATTGGCGATAAAACGACCGACACATGAATATTTTGGAATTTAGTGTAAATTCTGTACAGTAGTAGTAGTAGTAGTAGCAGTAGTGTAGATTTCAACAGAGTTACTGACCAAAAATAATCGGAGCTCACTGTATTATATATGATCAAATATTAGCAACGAAGACATTGCCACAACAGTTAAAAGAAGTAATAAAAAAAAAACTAACCCATAAAAATCTTTCTTTGTAAACTAAGTTTACCTTCATGTTATTAAATAATTGATTGACTACTGGAAATGAAACATGTACAGAAAAATACATTTGTCACAAATCTCAAAAATATCTCCTTACTCCGTATCAATTGTTTCGTTTTATTTTCTGTTACTTTCGTTTAAGAAATGAATATTGTCATTTATAGGGCGTTTGCAATCCCGTGACAAAAAGCACGTGATTTGTGTTTACTTTGAGTAATGGTGTACAAGTAAAAATGGCCGCTGTATTAATAAAGTTTCATATAGGCTCGAGCTTTTTTTTAAATAATGTGTTGTGTTTTAAGTCTTATTAAGATTTAAGCTGTATGTTAAATAAAATAGGCTATTTTATTATTATCATAGACATAGATCATAGACGATGTGAGCCTATTAGTGACTTGACTAGATAGCCTATTCACCCAACACTATCACTTGACATCGTAGCCTAGCCTACGAAACATTAAAAGTGTAGGCCTACAAAGTGAAATTGAAAGTGTAAATAGGTCTATCCGGCCCTAGCCTAATCACATTAATTAATTAATCTACAGTACTACTATTTACCTCCTTATTTTTTAGTAGGATGGCCAATATTCAGATGTGAATTTTGCATGATAAAGAAGTACTTCACTTTCACCACGTTACATTTGTACCTCAAGTGGGTTCTTTATTTACACAAATACGTCACTAAAAACCTAAGCCACGCCCACTAAGAACGCTCTATTGGCATTACATTCATTTTATAATACGACACGAATGTAAACATGAATTAATTTTTGCCCTTCATTCACAAAGCTAGAGGGCAAAGTTTGATGACGTCATAAAAATAATCTCAGCGCATCCTTTTCTTTTCTAGCTTTGTGAAGAAAACCATGAAAAGTTGGACCGGCATTTTCAACGTGAAACCAAAACAAACCGTTAAATTTAAAAAAAAAAAATGAAAATTATAGTATAATTAAGTTTTTTTTTACTGAAAATTTGATAGAATGTATTGTTAGTTGCCACGAGTCTTCTGCTCAAGTTTCAGTTCGATTGGACGACGGAAAGTGGTAAAAAAATCGATGATAAGTTTTACAAGCAGTAGCAACTAAGAGAAAGGGAGTAAAAAGCGTCATAAGTTGTGCCCTTTTGTAAAGACAAGCTCTTTAAGCAGTCGACTGTTTTCGAAATTGTGCAACTAGAATGCTTGCTATTTCACACTTTGGAGATGATTGTCTAGAGAAATTAAAACTTGTTTTTTTTTTTAGCTTCATGGTGAACTCGTTTTTTTTAAATATATTTATATCAGAAAGCAAGACTGTTCTTTGAAGTACTTTTCGGTGATAAAAGTGAACTGCAGGCAATAATTTACTTGTTGACATTATTGTTTTCTTGAATGGGTAAAATTTATCACTGCAAGGAGGAAAATGTAACATGCCTTAATTTATCTAAAAAGATCCGATCATTCCAAATGAAACTTTAGCCTTTGTAGGGTTGCCAGATACATGGGTACCAAAAGGAGGACACAGAGAGACAAAAAAGAGGACAAAGGAGGACACATGGGTACCAAAAGGAGGACACATTCAGTGTTTCATTTAAATCATAAAAAAATAATTCGGATTAAACCAGCAATGGCTATAGATCTAATATAATTGTAATACAGTAGTTGCCAATAATTATCTATTAGTAAATTAACCAAGAAAATTATTGTAACCAAATAAAATTCAATTGACTTTATTTTTCAAAATGCAACAATAGGCCTACTATAGACTATTATTTGAAAATTAAACAATTAATTTTAAAGTTAACACATTATTATCTTTCTTAATTTTACAACTTATTTCTCTGTCGAGACAACGTTTTGCAAAAGATCCTCGTTAGCAAACACAAATGTATCAAAATTTTCACATGTGAGATTTTTCAAGTTATAGGCCTACTTTGTAAGAATTAACTGAGAGTCTGTTTCTTGACTTTGTCCATTTAGGCCAGTTTTGTAAGGCTGTGGTTAGTTCACTGGACTGTCAACTACGACAGCCCGGGTTCTAGCCCTGCCACCGACCGATCCATGCCGCCCTGCAGGAGTTTTTGGGCCTAGTGGACGTAGGCTAATAATCTTCTATCTACATGGAACGTCTGTAAACTTATAAGATAATTGAACGTTTATCAATGAGAACACTCTTTACAAATTGTTAGTAACTCTGAAAAGCAACGTCCCTTTGGGAACTTTGAAAAAACAATAAAGCTGTTACTTAAGATAAATTTGAATGTAGCGTATGTGTGCAAGGAGAGGTGAGGTGGGGGAAGAGAGAAGATCGGTGGACAATTAACCTAACAACTTATTAGATAACACAATCAAATTCATTAGCCTACACTTTTACTGCTAAATACTCTAGTGTTTTGCTTTACCCGACCCAGACACTTATTGACAGTAAAAAAAAAGAACATAAAAAGTTAAAAAAGGATTCTTGAAACCTTTGGCGTACAAAAGCCGGACATTTTAAGGGTTTTTATCTTTGCCTGCCGGACGGAGGACAAGCGGCTAAAAAGGAGGACATGTCCTCCTTTTGCTGGACGTCTGGCATCCCTGAAGCTTTTGCATGAAAAAATTGGATGAAAACGAAATGTATATGCTGTCTACTTCAGGCCCCACGAAGAGGTTGTGTGAGTGTGTGTGTGCGCGCAGTTAATGCGCTGCGCCGGGGCCCATAAGAGTTTATCTTTGTAATATTATTTGTAACATCAATACTGAAGGTTAGGAAAAGTTACATTACTTTAAATTAAAAATTGTACTTGAATAAAGTTTGTGAATAGGCCTGTAAGGCTGTGAATGGTATGATTACATTCTATTGGTGGTGCTCGGTAAATTTGGCAACGGTATTTTCGTCAACGGTATTTTCGGCAAGGTAATTTTGGCAAAGGTAATTTCGGAATAGGTAAATTCGGCAAAACACGCAAAGCGGTAAAATTGGCAACGGTAAAATTGGCAATCATATAATATCCACTGTTTTTATTAAAAGTATTGGTTAGACTACACTCTAGTCCATGGATAGGCAACCTATGCAATGCGTGCCATAATTGGCACGCAGATCGTTTTTAAATGGCACATGAAAGACCACCAAAATGGTGAAAAGAGCATGACAACATTAAGGAGCACTTTGGCACGTTATTTAACGTGATATAATGATCAAAGACAAAGATTTTAAATAGGCGCCAAATGTAGCCCTTCCCCAGCCCCGGCGTTTCTCCACCCCCCCCCCTTAATTTACGCCTCGGCAAAGGTCAAGGTAGGCCTATGTGTGTAAGGTATCCAAACTAACTTTACGAATCAAAGCATACGTTTGTCTCCCCCTACGATATTACGTAACTCTGACTACCTGACCTCAACCCCTACATAGTATGATACTGGTTGTGTAAACAAGAGCCAACGTAGAATGCTCCCCTCCCCTCCCGCCCTCGACCAAGACCATCGTAAGTACTTACCCGACTCCCCTTACGAAGTTCTGCCAAATCAAATATTAGTGACCCCAGGCTACAGCAGGAAAAAAAGGTGTGTGTGGGGGGGCGGTGTTATGGGGTCAAGGAGACGTTTTTTTGTTGTTGTTGCTAGTTAAAAGTTATTCTTTATGTCAATACATTTATATTTGATTTTATTATAAAAATATTTACACAATATTTTATAAAATTTGTCTTTTATATTTACATTATTTTGCTTAGGATTCTTGTATTTAAATAATATAAACGTATATGCCTAGTAGTATCTTCTTATCATTTTTATTCGTATATAATCAACATGTTTCATATCAATTTGATGAACAAGACATTGATATAGTTTCAAGTCAGAGATGTGGAAACAGTATGGCGCGAGAGTAGACTTACTCCCAGAAAGAGAAAAAAGTAGACTAAACAGAAATGTTATGCATTGGTGAATGTTAGGGCTTACGCCTCTAACCCGCTTTTTAAGTCTTTTGGTTAGACTACACTCTAGTCCATGGATAGGCAACCTATGCAATGCGTGCCATACTTGGCACGCAGAGCGTTTTTAAATGGCACATGAAAGACCACCAAAATGGTGAAAAGAGCATGATAGGCTAACATTAAGTAGCACTTTGGTACGTTATTTAATTTAACGTCATCTAATGATCAAAGACTAACATTTTAAATAGGCGCCAAATGTACCCCTTCCCCAGCCTCGGCGTTTCCCCCCCCCCCCAACTTAAGTTACGCCTTGGCAAAGGTCAAAGTAGGCAAAAACGAACACAGTGGTACGCAAATGTTCTTGACCGGTTACGTCAAGGAGAGTTAAAGAATTACTTTGCTGACCTATAGGCCTATTCTCTCAACACGGGTTGTTGAGTGTGTGTGTGGGGGGGGGGATACATGGCCACCATAAAACATTTTATCACATTCCATTGCAGTCGGCTATTTGCCGTCAATCAGTAGGCTACCTTTGTCTTTGTAGTTTAAAACCGTGTACCTTCTATGTTATAACGATACAAGTATACATTACTTAGACATATAGGCCTACAACAATACATATAGTTGGCTATATTTGACATATAAACCTCGATAACTTACAAGATATTTGTAGCTAAATGTGCCTTATAGCCTAAGTAAATTGGTTTAAACATAAAAAATACTTTTATACAATTTATTAGGCTACCTATTAAATGTTTTATTGACAGCTCTCGTTTGCAATATAATTTAAATATATAAGAAAAGTAAATAACTAAATTATTTTTTCAAAATTGTAATAACATAATGAAATTCAATATCATTATCAATGTTTTGATAGAAAGACTGATTTGTCTAACTAGCAAAAACAATGTTCTGGGATTAAAAAAGAATATAAACGAATACCGCCCCCCCCCCCCCCAACCTCTTTTAGTTTTCACTGCTTAGCCTGGTGCTACCAAGCTGGTCACTAACACTTTAATCGGTGGGGAGACGGGGTGGGAAGACGAGGGTGGGGAGACGGGGTGGGGAGACGGGGGTGGGGAGACGGGGGAGGGAGGGGATAGCGTTTGCTTTTGTTAACACGGCGAGTCTCATTCTGGTGTTTACGTAATATTGCCTTGCCTTGTTTCCTTGTGCTATAGACTGGTTACATTATTTAAATGTTCCTTTTTTGTATGCACTAGTTAAATAACGTAAAAGTTTTTCTTAAATTTAATTTTTAGTCAAACGAACTAATTAACTATTTTTTGTTACCTAATTTGTTTACTTTATATATACATTTTTAGTGTCATTTTAGCACGTCTCATAAACTCAACGACTGGGGCCCATCTCCTCCGCCTTCCTCATGTTACGCTATTGCAAACATGTCACAAATCAGGCACTTTCTATAATTCTAACTCCATTTCGTGCCATTAGCTTCATTTAGTAGACTAGAGCAGGGGTCGGCCAACTTTAGATAATAGTGTGCCAAAGTAGCATTTCTAAATTTTTCAGGGTGCCAACGGCCTTAATGTCATCCTGCTCTTTTCATGCAGAAGATACTTAAACTTCCTTTTTGTTGGTCTTTCACGTGAAATGTAAAACCATACTGCGTGCCAAGTCTAGCACGCATACCGTAGGTTGCCCACCCTGGACTAGAGTGTATTCCTACCAATACGGTCAATAAAAACAGTATATTTGTTAAGTTTGCCAAATTTACCGTTGCCAAAATCACCGCTTTGATCGTTTTGCCGAAATTACCGTTGCCGAATTTACCGTTGCCAAAATTACCATGCCGAAAATACCGTTGGCGAATTTACCGTTGCCAAATTTACAGTTATTCCTATTGGTAATTCTTATGACAGTTAGATAAAATGGTCCACAGACCTTTTAAAAGATTCCTGATTTCTATAAACGTATGAAAAGCAAATAAATCATCTAAATATGACTATAGTGTTGGAAAGAAGGATCGAACCAGCACTTTTTTTTTCTCATGCGGCTCCTGGTCTACTTTATCTGCATTCTTTGAAAAACATGACATTTAAGCAGACAAAATGATTACGGTGATAAATTCTGTGAAATAACACTTTCACATGCTTGCAGCCGAAATTTCATCGTACTTTCCAAATCTACTTGACACCACATATCTATGTACTTGCCAGAAGCCCATTCACATTCAAAGTTGAAGATGTTCCTGAGAAAGCACAAAGGCGTTCATTGGGCGTATTAACAACGATGCATAGAGAACTGATTACTCTATAATGCCAGGTACATAAATCTGGATCAAATGTTTGCAGTCATAAGCTATTTTGACTGAGATTGTGTTGCGCCATTTTCTTCCATACCCAACAAAATATCTTAGTAGGCCTAAACATGCTTTTCCACATTGTTGTTTATCAAATCTAAACACAGTAAACTTATTGTTGGAGATGAACTTCTTAGTTGTGCTCTTGCAAATACTGTCCCAAGTAGGCCTATTTCTGAACCGATGAGAAATAGGGCCTACGCAATGTCAACCATCACAATAGCTGACGTTCGTGTTGTAATTAGAAATATAGGCCTAAGCCTATACCGGTATCTTGCAATATTTAATTACATTTGTTCTTATGTCTTCTTTTTTTTTATATGATTAATCGCTAGCCTATGCTTTAATTTAATAGGTTCAATTTGTAACAATAAAAATACATCCGGCATATCAGATTCATAACAGTCGCAAAATGCAGTAATAAAGTAGGGACGAAATTATTTTTTTTTTTTTTATTATTTTTTTTGGGACGGGGGGGGGGGGGTCGTCAAAGCATGAAAAACTATATAAAGGGGTGGCGGCCAAAAAAATTTTGGGAACCACTGGCCTAATGAGTTTGTTTTAGGGATGTTAAACGAAAACCGGAATACCGGATTCCGGTTTTGAATCTGAAAACCGGTTTTGATTTTTAATACCGGATTTCGGTTTGTTGGTTGGAAGGTAATCATTACTTCAAGTAGGACACCCTTTATTTTATTTTTTTATTGGGTCTGATGGAAATATTTTTTTAAAAAATGTTGGATTCACGCAAAACAATTCTTGAAATGCCTTGCTAATACTATTTAGTCTTAGATATTGTGTTTCTTTTTTTTTCTCCAAATACCAACTATGGCTTGCGATAAAAACAACATCAAACCAAATGTCGGCTCATCGTTTAGATGTGCGCTACTGTTTGATGTGCCTCAAGTGCGGCAGGGATTGCCCCTCCCGGGTTGGCCTACCCCTACACAGCCATTCTTGGCGGTGCAGTTGGATACCTCACCCATGAAGCTACACCATCGTCACTCGAGACGGACGGATGCCGACGACGACTCTTTGATGTACGCAATGGAGAGAGCAAACTAGTTTTGTCCTGTGACCCTGAACAATTCGGCTAGACACCGCGTCTGTGCTTTGTTATCAACGGCAGCATTGAATACACATTCTTTTGACTTTTGATTGGCGCTACGTGATCCTATTCAATACATTATTTTACAAGTCTAAGTCCACGGTGCACAAATTATCACTATTGAAAGCTGTTATCGGTTTTAATCAATTAGCCCATATTTTTTTATTTCTAAAGAATGTTATGGTAAAGTGTACAAAATCATAATGTATTCACACAAATCAACCTCTTGAATGCTATGCAAACACTTATTAAGTTTGAAATATTTTTCAATTACACCTTCAAAACTACGCTCATTTGTCTTTTCCGGCCTGTGACTTGTGACATTGCGGGGGGGGGGGGAGAGAATCGAAATCCGGTTTTAAACCGGTTTTATAGAACCGAAAACCGGTTTTGAAAACAAACCGGTTTTAACATCCCTAGTTTGTTTTGAGTTTTAGTGGATTTCCACTGACCTATAGACTGTCAATAGATCTATATAGCTCAGTGGTTCTTTCTCTTTTGGTATTTCTGGGTTTTTAGTAAATAAATTTCTTGATATTTTATACAAAATTAGGAACAATTATTTTACCATACGTTGATATTTTTTTTTAATTGGACAAATTACCAATTTATAAAGTGATTAGTGATAATTCGGCATGTTACCATAATACTCATCAATAATTGGTTAGGTACCTACCGCTTATTTGATTAAATATTGTTATTTTAATTTCTAAAAATGTTATTGTCTGAAGTTGTGAGTCTCCGACATTGACTAACGAATATTTGATTAACTTGATTAAGATTAGTAAAGGCTAGTGATTATGTTTTAAGTTTTATGATTAGACTAGTCTACTTAGACGACTTAGTCAGTGAATCTTTAGTCATTAGTAGTTTAAGTTATCATTAGCGAATACAGGTACTCACACTTACACTTTTATTATTATTATTATATAATATACAAGCTAAATTGACCTGCGTTGCCGAGATGAAAATAAAACAGGCCTGTATTCTGTATTCAGTGTATTCCTGTAGGAGTGTAGGCTATGCTATACTGTATAAAAGTATAAAGCTACACATACAATTACAATTTTATAAATTACAATGAACAGAATGATAGAATGATATAAATCTAGGCCTATATTTATATTGCCTAGGCGGTAAATCTAGGTCGCTTGCATAGCAGTCTGATACGTTAACTAACCACTTAGCTTAGCTAGTGAACAGACATAGTGAAAAAGTATAATATGAGACAATAAGGTCACGTGTCTTTAAATTAACTAATATTAGTAGGCCTAAATGATTAGTATAGGACATATAGGCCTATAGTAGTATATATAGCCATAGTTTACTATAGTTTACTCTATTAGCCTATAATATTCTTCTATAGAACAGATTGTTACTGCTTTTTCGAGTAAATTATATAGTCCTATAGTTTGATAAAAAATTTTTACTCCATCACTTCAAGGGTAACCAAATCAAAATTACAGACATTTCTAAAGTCATTATCGTCATTAGTTCCAGTAAAATTTAATTTACCATTAATTACACTTTTACAAACTAACTTATAGAAGGGATATAAAACATACAATAAGATAAAAAAAGATAATAAAACTAAAATAAAATTGAAACAAGTTGTAGTCATTCGTTTCTCCATCATTTTGACAGGGATGAAAACTAGTTCTTTTAGTCTATTACAAGGGTGGAACTCCATAAGTCCACCAAAAGCCTGGGATTATTGTAAATTCTTAATTTATTAAAGCTGCATTCCAATTTTTTTCCTGTAGGCCTCCTACCCTATTATTTATTACAAAATAGAAATAAAGAGTAATTAGTAGGTTATCACTCAAGTTACTTAAGATAAGAATTGGCACTTCTTATAGCGCTTCTATCCATGCTATTAAATTAGCATGCTCAGGGCGCTTGGTTTGACTTGCAATGGCAGATGTATTAGCCAAAGAGAAAGGTCTTTAAGTTCTTTTTAAAAGATTCTCTTGTCCCAGACTCTCAGTGTCTGAGATAATTTTTTTCATAAAGAAGGCGCAACTGATTCAATTGAGCGCACTCCCAGGTGCTTCTTTTTGTGTCCATCCAAACTGGGAGTTTTGAGGATTGACTGTGTTGAAGAGCGCAGTTCCCTAGATGGCTCATGCCTTCATATAAGCTCTCAAAGATAGGAAGGAGCGATGCCCTTTATGCATCCGTAGGTAATGGACATAATTCTGTGCTCTATTTGCTTTATCACCACGAACCAGTGGAGATCCCTTAGTATTGGGGAGATATGATCTTGCCTCCTCACCCCCGAAACAATGCGCGCCGCAGTGTTCTACACTCTCTGTAATCTCTGCAGCTGATTCTGGGGTAAACCCCATAGGCAACTATTGCAGTAATCCAACCTTGACTGGATAAGAAAGACTGCTACAGTATTGGCCGTCCTCCTATTGAGTTGAGGTCGCAGCTGACCTAGGGCGCACAGATGAGACGAACAAGCCTTAACCACAGCACTGATATGTGGAACCATTGATATTTTATTATCAATAAAAAGGCCAAGGTCTCTAACCGTGTTTTACAACGTTATCTCGGAAGCCTCAACTTTGATCATAGTAATTGTGATTTTCTGAAGACTGACATCAGAACCACAGACAATTGCCTCTTAATAGGCCTACATATAAGATCATAGACTGATAAGCTATAATCATAACATAGGACAGGACATCTAGTGAGTAGGCTCTATTCATTATAATATATTCTATGTAATTTGAATATATAAATATTCATATTTTATTTCATTCAATTAATATAAATATATGGTAATATATTAAGTAGAAAAGAAATGTATTTAAAGTTGCAGAATTTTTGGTTGTGACATCACATTGCATGATGCTTAAACTGAGCAAATTAAACATATTTTATAAGAAAATATTGACTGGGCCTGAGAAAGATGAAACAAGGCCTACTATAATTATTAAAGCATCTGAATATAACTAGAAAGCTTTACTTACTGTATCAATTTAACAAATTTTGTAAAATGTGCAGGCCAACTGAAATGTAAAACTATAAAAAGCATTTGAGTTTTCAATGAGAGCCAAACTAAATTCAGTAAATAACAACAATTGACCACCTCTAGTCAATAGAGTCAATGCACAATCTATGCCTGATAATTCATAATAAGTCTAGACTCAAACCACAGGTAATTAAGCTTAGGACACTATAATATTCTGTAGGCTTAAAGTAGAATGTCTGTAAGATAGTTTAGATAGGCATAAGTTCAAATGTGACTGGGCATTGTGTTGACCACACAACCCCCTATATTTATTAAATATATTTACTTGACCGTCCATTAACCATTATTTAGTAATGTTTTTCCTACTAACTACTAAAACACATTGGTTTACTTCCTACTTGGCAGACAGGACTCAGAGAGTTTCTATCAATCAGACCTTATCAAAAGCCACTCCTCTCATCTGTGGCGTACCTCAAGGTTCAGTTTTAGGGCCTATCCTTTTTGCTGTTTACACTAGCCAGCTTGGCAGAATAATTGATAGCCAAGGATTATCTCGCAAACTATATGCGGATGATACCCAGCTGTACAAAAGCTTCCATCCTGATCATAATGCTTGTGCTGCCGCTGTTAATGCAGTGGAAGAATGCTGTCTAGCGGTGAAAGCGTGGATGACTGCCAACAAACTCAAACTGAATGACGACAAGACTGAGGCAATTATGTGCGGTTCAAACTTCAATCTTAGGAAAGTCGATATTCCATCTATTAAAGTAGGGGCCTCTGATATCTTTTTGTCCAACACTGTCAGAGACCTGGGCTTTATCATTGACAGTAAATTAACAATGGGTCCACACATCAGTACTGTGGTTAGGGCATGCTCCTTCCATCTTCGTGCCCTGGGTCAGCTGCGACCTCTGATTAATAAAAAAACAGCCAATGCTTTTGCTGTTGCAACAATACAGTCAAGACTAGACTATTGTAACAGTTGCCTGTGGGGTTTACCCCAGAAACAACTGGATAGACTTCAGAAAGTTCAAAATACTGCAGCACGCATTGTGTCACGAGTAAAGAAGCATGACCATATCACTCCAATTCTCAAAGAGCTCCACTGGCTCCCTGTGACGAAGCGCATCGATCATAAGATTATGTCCCTTACCTATGGATGCGTGGATGGCACAGCACCTGCATATCTCAAAGAGCTTATACCGAAGCATGTCCCGTTAAGGATGCTGCGATCTTCAACACAATCTCTCCTGGAAATTCCAGGTTTGGAAGGTCACAGAAAAAAGACTCTTGGTGTACGCTCGTTTGAATCTGTGGCGCCTACACTGTGGAATGGCTTACCTGAGACACTGAAAAACTCTGTGTCAAAAAAAGCATTCAAGAAGAATTTGAAGACTTTTCTTTTCAACTAAGTTGATGAAGTACACATCCATCAGCAAAATACTTGTTTAAAACTATTTTAAAATGTTATTGTCGTTTCGTGCCTCCATCGGCCGAAACCTTGTTTAAAACTATTTTAGAGTGTTATTGTCGTTTCGTTTTTGTGAGTGCGCTGAGCATGCTTGCATTAGCATGGAGTGAGGCGCGATATAAATGACCAATTATAATTATTATAAAACAGTAAGCTACAATCAAACAAGCCTGCTGAAACTACCACTCCAAACTTTTTTAGATTTTGACTTGTTTATATTTTTTTCTTAGTCTTAGCTGATTTTTTTTACATTTTTTATCTTCCTCTGTGACTTAGTCCTGTGAGCTAGTGATAATGTTGCTGGCTTATGGTTTACTTTGGTTTTTGAAAACCAAAGTTTACTACAATTAATTGAACTTAATGGTGTTATACATTGGCATAAAAAGGATTTCTCAACTTAAGTGTTTGCTGAATTTATTAAAACAATTGTATTGAAATTATTTTATTGTTTCAAAGTTACAAAATGAATGTCAAGAAATTTTAGGATACTGTGTTATAGAAAGACCACATTTAACAATTTCACAAATACATTTGAAAATAGTTTTAACATGTATTCATTAATGATGACAAAGAAAAAAAATGTATTACAATAATTTTATTACTTACCATAATATAATTGTTAAAATAGTTGATGATGATATTGCAAATGTTTGATAACTATCAACAGTGTATAATTCTTTTCAGCTATAATTCAATATATGATCCAAAGAGACCCTTCAGTAAAAAAAATGTATCATTTTTTTTATTACTTTGAGTAGAAACCAAAAGAAATAAGTAGAGAACTCACAAAAATATGTTGTGTTTTAAAACTTGAATCATATATAAAATAGAATATGTTGTGTTTTAAAACTTGAATCATATATAAAATAGAATATGTTGTGTTTTAAAACTTGAATCATATATAAAATAGAATATGTTGTGTTTTAAAACTTGAATCATATATAAAATAGAATATGTTGTGTTTTAAAACTTGAATCATATATAAAATAGAATATGTTGTGTTTTAAAACTTGAATCATATATAAAATAGAATATGTTGTGTTTTAAAACTTGAATCATATATAAAATAAAATATGTTGTGTTTTAAAACTTGAATCATATATAAAATAGAATATGTTGTGTTTTAAAACTTGAATCATATATAAAATAGAATATGTTGTGTTTTAAAACTTGAATCATATATAAAATAGAATATGTTGTGTTTTAAAACTTGAATCATATATAAAATAGAATATGTTGTGTTTTAAAACTTGAATCATATATAAAATAAAATATGTTGTGTTTTAAAACTTGAATCATATATAAAATAGAATATGTTGTGTTTTAAAACTTGAATCATATATAAAATAGAATATGTTGTGTTTTAAAACTTGAATCATATATAAAATAGAATATGTTGTGTTTTAAAACTTGAATCATATATAAAATAGAATATGTTGTGTTTTAAAACTTGAATCATATATAAAATAAAATATGTTGTGTTTTAAAACTTGAATCATATATAAAATAGAATATGTTGTGTTTTAAAACTTGAATCATATATAAAATAGAATATGTTGTGTTTTAAAACTTGAATCATATATAAAATAAAATATGTTGTGTTTTAAAACTTGAATCATATATAAAATAGAATATGTTGTGTTTTAAAACTTGAATCATATATAAAATAGAATATGTTGTGTTTTAAAACTTGAATCATATATAAAATAGAATTGACTTACGGTGATTCTCTTGTTTTCTAATAAGTATTAGTGTCATAAAATTAGTGATACCCTTTAACCCTTACGCAACATGCTTTATAAAAATCTCATATTTGTAAACTTGTCTATGGATACATTTAAGTTTATATTTCATTATTTTAGTGCTACAATGAAGGACCAAAAATGATATTCATAAAAAAGTGGCAGCGCTTGGTGAAATGGCTGATATTTCTGGCAATTATATTTCTTGCTTGGCAAGTGTTAAAACAGTTCTCAAAAATAGAATCTACACATTATTCCTCTTATGGAGCTAATAAAGAGATTCCAGATCACTGGGGTATAAATAATGATGATATTGAATGGCTACCAAGTCTAATCAAGTCCAAGTCTGAAGATCTACCTATAGTACTTGTAGAGGAACATTATGAAGGTGGACTTTCCTATTGGTTTTAGTTTTCTTACATAATAATATTCTAATCTAGTTAAATCATTGTATAACATAACCTACATTTATCCAGTTTGGTGCTTTTTGACAAATATTTCTTATTCACTTTTTTATAAATGATTTTTTTCTTCCCTTTTGTTTTCAGTATTAAAATATTGGTTTCAAGCTGCAGAACTTGGTTTAATTTCAAAATCTAGAAATATATTGGTAAGTTTGATCAGTTGCTTTCACAAATAATATAGTATACAATATTACTTTCATATGTACTAAGTGATTTATATAATGAAAGTATTAGAGATCCTATTTGTGTATCATTTTAAAAGTGTAGTGTACCATTAACTTTCTCTTCATTTTATAGATCCATATAGATGGTCATGTTGATGGAGCTATTCCATATGACACAGAGAATATTCCTTGGTTCCGCTTTCCTGCAAGTAGAAAAGACGTTCACAACATGATGCAGAGAAATGATATGTTTCTTGTGGTCAGTTTTTTTCTAAAAGTTTCATATTTCAAATTAAAAACAAACTTTTACTGTAATTCAGAAAAAATATTTTACTGTATAAAATGATGAACTGTCTCAGTAAGTATATTATAACATTATATATTATATTATATTATATTATATTATAACATTGATTGTTTTCAGGCAGCAGCTTTGACAGGATTAGTGGATCATGTAGTTTGGGTTTGGCCTAATTGGGATACAGCAAATCATGACTCGGACTGGACTCATATTATTTTCAATATACAATTAGGGTATTTAAAAGTTAAAGATAAGACCAACAAAAACACTAAAAATGATTTATGTGCATGCTGGAAGCGCCAGACATCCTTAGAAAGTGCTAACAAAGATGCATTGAAACAGGGTACTTGGCACTGTCACAGAAGAAACTTCACGGAACTAGAAGCACAGGATGGGCCTCAGATAACTCAAGATGATTGCATGTTTCAAGCTAATGCAGTTTTTGAAGTTATGAGCGAAACTAAAGCCTCCACCCAGCTTCAAAAAATGTATCCTGCATTTGTTTCAGCAGGTCTAATATTAGATATTGATGAAGACTTTTTTGGCTGTTGGAGTGACATCTTTCCCTTTCAGAAATTTGGAACCCCACAGAAAAGTATTGAGTTATTATCAGAGCTGGTAGCAGATTTACTTTGTGCAGAATCTGCCACTGAGGAACAAATGGCTGACTTGTTCTACACTTCACTTGTCAATCTGGTGATTGTTTTGAAATCTCAGAGTTGTGATTCATTAACAGAGCAGTTTAAAAAAACTGGAAAAAAATGCAAAAGTAATGTTGAGATAAGTAATTTTATAATTGAGAATATACCTGCTTTAATTAATTTCCTTATTGATGAAGGACATGAAAACTTGTTGTGTCATAAAGAAGTGAAACTAAGAGGACTGTTTTTGCAAAGCACAATGCAACTGCTTCTGAACTTTTCTCTTAAAGAGCTCAAACTTTTGTTTGATTTAGGAATCTGCTTTGAAGTTTCACCGTCTTCACGTTATTTTGTCCAAAGTGGGAGACTTCATGTTTGCCATGGGGAAAATGTACCTAAAAAATCAGAAGTTTCTTTTCATTATCCATCGGCAACAGAAGTTACATCACAAAATGTCACTTTGCGTAAGATTATTTCATCTGTCTTTAGGAAGCCTGATTTGATTACAGTGTGTCGTTCCATTCGAGATGGATACACACCTAAAAAGCTACATACAACAATAGAAGCTAACATATTGAAAACCATTTCTAATGCTTACAGAAGTGCCCATGTAGATAAAGTCCATTATGATCATAATTTGCTGGGAGGTAAAACAGGATGGCCTCAACGAAGCCATGATTGGTCAGAGAAACTTTTGCAATATCTGTCTGTCAAATAAATGTTGTGATCATTGAATGTATAGCCAACACCTTGTGCTGAGATATGATATTTATTCTGAGATGTATAACAATGGAATCTCTTGTCATGTGATTTTACATTAGTACACTTGATTGTATTAAAAACAAAATTAATTTTCTTAGAGATCTATTGATTAATAATTGCTTAAAGAAATTTTGATTTCAACTAAGCTTTAACTGTTTTGGCTGCTTTACAAGTACTGCTTAAGTTAAACCATAGCACATTTATTTCAACATTTGCTCAATATAGTAAATGACATCCCATTACTGTGTTACTTAAATAATAAAACTTTTTTTTATTATTCTTATTATTTGAATTTACCTAGTATTAAAATTATAATTGTTATATTTAACTATTTCATTACAATGAATAGTTTCAGCTATTAACCCTTATAGCCCCAGGCGGGTATTACTTACAGTTTCCCCTACTTCCCAAGCTCTATATTTCCACCAAAGAAGGGTGCCTATTTAAAAAAAAAACAACAAAGGATCTGACCTTTCACCATAGCAGAATGCTTATTTGATAGCTGATTAGTAGAATTATATTTCTTTTTAAATTATGAAAATTGATCAATTACTGGGTAGATTTTTTGTGAAATTAAAAGTGCGGTTCTAATGAGTGACCCCAAGTTACCTTCCGCTATTATGAACTTGGGTGTTGACGAAACTTTTCTTATGAATTAATAATACTACGATTAAATCCAATTATTTTATGAATTAGATGAGTCTAATGAGATAAGTTATTAAAAACAATTTACTCTCTACATGTTATTATCACTTTTTACAAACAAAGAAGAAAAAATGTAATTTCGGAACACTATTGATGTTTCAGCCATTCTAAAATAAAGTCTGGGCCATGGGGAGTAATTAGTAAAAAAAAATATCCAGTAATGGAGGTACGCATAGCAAGAAAATAGCTCGGGGCGAGAAGGGTTAACCTAAATAATTATAAGAATATAAATTTGTAATAAGCTGTAATTTTTACATTTCACAGACATAGTTTTTTTGTATGCTTATTAAAAAAAGAAACTTACTACTGTTAAAAGCCTATGTTCACAGCAGCTAAGTTAATTGCTCAAAGTGTTAGTATGTCAAATATAATGTTTAGCTGATCAACTGAACCTACTCTTTGATTCCATCACACAGATACAATATATTTTCTCTACCCATAGTCAGAATGTGTGTGGCTAGTTTTACAACAGCTAGTAATTCATAAATTTGATGTTCTTATGATGATTTGGTAGATTTATAAAACATTGCCAAATAGAAGAAAGGACTCATGTTGAGATTATTTGTGGTTCTGACAAGTATAAAAAACTGTTGTTTTTTTTAATGAACATCTTTCTAGCTATTCACAATGTTCAGTTTATCCCACTAAGTTATGGAAGCATAAAGTTTTATTTACATGCCATTTTTGTTCACTGGGGGATGAACATTTGTTTTTTCCATGGCTTATTTAGGGATTGTGTGATTAACACAAAGCTCACTCCCCTTTTCTTCACCAAACTGAGGTTGGAGACACCAAACTCCAGGCGTGGAATAAAATCCATGTATTAACAGGCTGTTAAACCCAAGTCCTCAGGTAGGCCTATTACAGTCCTGCTGCAAAAACACTGTAATGTCATGCTTTTCATTTGGCTTTTTGTAAACATTCAAGTGCAACATACCGTATATTATATTATATTATATATCAAGTATTTTGAATTGTATAAAATGTTTATACTTAGTTTTATTTCTCTTCAAATATATACCTACTGCAATAAAATATTGATATTAATATATGCCCTAAACATAAATCTTTAAAATTTACTTGAGTTTTTTGTTTGTTGAGTTTGTTTACTATAGATTCTTTTCCTGATATAATTGTTAATGGTAATTTTTGTTGACCATTAAACAATTTATTAAAATAATATTTTCTTGTTGCTTATGTTATGAGTGTAACTTCTAACTTCTTCGTTCTGTTTTAATTGGACAGACTAGACAACAGTTCTTATTTATGATGAATCAAATAACACTCAGTTTGCAGCACATTGATTTAATCACATAAAAATCCATGACATTAAAATAAAACAGTTCCAGTTTAGAAAAGCATCTTTAGAACTTCAAAAAACGTTCTAAGTCCATTTAGTATTCAGTTACACTGATTTTCATACACGTCTTGTTCATACAATGTCTAGAAGTTAACTAAACTAACAATTGTCACATGTCCATTCTCTCTTTTAACTCAAGACTCTCGTAATCCTCGTGACTGAACATAACATTGTAGTAGAATAATCTACGCATCATAAATGAAGATTGAAGTTCAGCAATCATGTACGGTAACAATCAACGGCAATAACTCGTGATTCATAATATTCAATTTGATTACATGAGTTTTTTCCCTTAGACCCCTTTCATTCATCAGACTATAGTAATCTTAAATTATAATTAGAATAGAATGGTAACCTATTAACAATAATCATACAGATTAAGATTTAGATGTAAATTCAAACATCTTTTTAGATCTATTGCATAATATGTTACGAAGCCTCTTGGACATTGGCATTGGGTAGGATTAGTCCTTTGCTAAACTGAAAACAGAATATCAGACTTTTCAAATCTATTGTATCATAAAACTTAGCTCAGTGTTGTCAAATATATATGATCAGGTGATGAAGACTTTAATTTCACTTTATGTTCTTTCCATTTAACATAAAACTATATCAGAAAAAGAAAAAAATAGAATATTACTTTTTTGTATATATTATGGATCTTTTTGCACATGTAGCAGTTGATCCTTATGTGTAAGAAACATGAGGGTGCCAATGTAAATTACAAGTCAGTCATAAAAGATTGACTTGTATAAGGGGCAAGGGTGTTAACTCTCAGCAGCAATACGGCCCATTAGATGATACTCAATATAATTCTTGTTTGCTGATATATATTATATATTGTTGTTATTCTGGTGTTTTATATTTATTTTTTATAATTTATATATATATATATATAATAGGAATAAATTATTGTATTATGTAAGGCGCAAAAAAAAATTAAAAAAAAATTAAAAATACAATTATCATACAAATATTGTTAAAACTTGTGCAAATTACAATTTATATAGGCTAGATCTAACACTAATGAAGAAAAAAAATCTTAAGATGCACTCTATAGTATTTCTTATATGTGGACTTGTGTTTTTGTAATGTATTGTTTTGTATTAAAAAAGTTTTAAATCAAGAGTTGGATATCTTTATTGTTAACTTATGTCAACTGCTTATACAAAAATATGAATGCAATATTACATTTAAAAAAAAAATATATATATTGACTACCAGTACCGGTACCAGCATATGAAGATTTTATTGGAAAAAACACTTATATTTAAAAAACAAAACTTTAAAAAACATTCTAGTCTGTAGACTTACTATGTAGTCCTAATAATAAGATGTGTTTGTCAAAAACATAAGCAGTTAACAATACAGGCATACATTCATTCATGTTTACAAAAAGCCTCTTAATCATTTAAATAAATAATAGGCTTCGTTCACAGAATGCTACAATATGCGGTAATTTATTTTTTCAAACAAACGAATACTGTAAAATCAGTAGTAGCTTAGTATAAAGTGCTTTTACTATCTAGCATTATAATTATAAGAGTGAAACTATATTGAATTTAATTACCGGTAGTAGAAATTCAGTAGTATCATAAACAGCTTTATGGCATATTACTGTATTACAAAAAATGATAAATAAAAAGAACAGTTGTACTTTAAAACTATTCACTGTTGTTAACCAGATGCATAGAAAAAGTATCTCCAACATATCTGTCTAAACTATGTCCATGCATCAGTTCTAGACACAATGCTTTAAAAAAATAATCAACAATCTATCCACATACATTTCGAGACATTGTGTCTAAACCATATTTCAAGGCATTTGGTTAGGAGGGTCTATAGAAGAGAAGTGTCAGTGTCTCTGTAAAATTGAAGTGGTCAGGGTCTATATAAGAGAAGTGTCAGTGTCTCTGTAAAATTGAAGTGGTCAGGGTCTATATAAGAGAAGTGTCAGTGTCTCTGTAAAATTGAAGTGGTCAGGGTCTATATAAGAGAAGTGTCAGTGTCTCTGTAAAATTGAAGTGGTCAGGGTCTATATAAGAGAAGTGTCAGTGTCTCTGTAAAATTGAAGTGGTCAGGGTTAATGTAAAAAGAAGTGGTTAGGATCTATGTAAAAAGAAGTGGTTAGGGTCTATGGAAACAGAAGTGGTTAGGGTCTATGGAAACAGAAGTGGTTAGGGTCTATGGAAACAGAAGTGGTTAGGGTCTATGGAAACAGAAGTGGTTAGGGTCTATGGAAACAGAAGTGGTTAGGGTCTATGGAAACAGAAGTGATTAGGGTCTATGGAAACAGAAGTGGTCAGGGTCTATGGAAACAGAAGTGGTTAGGGTCTATGGAAACAAGTGGTTAGGGTCTATGGAAACAGAAGTGGTTAGGGTCTATGGAAACAGAAGTGGTTAGGGTCTATGTAAACAGAAGTGGTTAGGGTCTATGTAAACAGAAGTAGTTAGGGTCTATGTAAACAGAAGTGGTTAGGGTCTATGTAAACAGAAGTGGTTAGGGTCTATGTAAACAGAAGTGGTTAGGGTCTATGTAAACAGAAATGGTTAGGGTCTATGTAAACAGAAGTGGTTAGGGTCTATGGAAACAGAAGTGGTTAGGGTCTATAGAAAGAGAAGTGGTTAGGGTCTATGGAAACAGAAGTGGTTAGGGTCTATGGAAACAGAAGTGGTTAGGGTCTATGTAAACAGAAGTGGTTAGGGTCTATGGAAACAGAAGTGGTTAGGGTCTATGTAAACAGAAGTGGTTAGGGTCTATGTAAACAGAAGTGGTTAGGGTCTATGGAAACAGAAGTGGTTAGGGTCTATGGAAACAGAAGTGGTTAGGGTCTATGTAAACAGAAAGGGTTAGGGTCTATGGAAAGAGAAGTGGTTAGGGTCTATGGAACGTGAAGTGGTTAGGGTCTATGGAAACAGAAGTGGTTAGGGTCTATGGAAACAGAAGTGGTTAGGGTCTATGTAAACAGAAAGCGTTAGGGTCTATGTAAACAGAAGTTATTAGGGTCTATGGAAAGAGAAGTGGTTAGGGTCTATGGAAACAGAAGTGGTTAGGGTCTATGGAAACAGAAGTGGTTAGGGTCTATGGAAAAAGAAGTGGTTAGGGTCTATGGAAACAGAAGTGGTTAGGGTCTATGGAAACAGAAGTGGTTAGGGTCTATGTAAACAGAAAGGGTTAGGGTCTATGGAAAGAGAAGTGGTTAGGGTCTATGGAAAGAGAAAAGGTTAGGGTCTATGTAAAGAGAAGTGGTCAGGGTCAATGTAAAGAGAAGTGGTTAGGGTCTATGGAAACAGAAAGCGTTAGGGTCTATGTAAACTGAAGTGGTTAGGGTCTATGTAAACTGAAGTGGTTAGGGTCTATGGAAACAGAAGTGGTTAGGGTCTATGGAAACAGAAGTGGTTAGGGTCTATGTAAACAGAAAGGGTTAGGGTCTATGGAAAGAGAAGTGGTTAGGGTCTATGGAAAGTGAAGTGGTTAGGGTCTATGGAAACAGAAGTGGTTAGGGTCTATGGAAACAGAAGTGGTTAGGGTCTATGTAAACAGAAAGCGTTAGGGTCTATGTAAACAGAAGTGGTTAGGGTCTATGGAAAGAGAAGTGGTTAGGGTCTATGGAAACAGAAGTGGTTAGGGTCTATGGAAAAAGAAGTGGTCAGGGTCTATGGAAACAGAAGTGGTTAGGGTCTATGGAAACAAAAGTGGTTAGGGTCTATGTAAACAGAAGTGGTTAGGGTCTATGGAAAGAGAAGTGGTTAGGGTCTATGGAAAGAGAAAAGGTTAGGGTCTATGTAAAGAGAAGTGGTTAGGGTCTATGTAAACAGAAGTGGTCAGTGTCTATAGAAAGAGAAGTGGTCAGGGTCTCTGTAAACAGAAGTGGTTAGGGTCTATGTAAAGAGAAATAGTCAGGGTCTATGTAAAGAGAAGTGGTTAGGGTGTATGTAAAGAGAAGTGGTTAGGGTGTATGTAAAGAGAAGTGGTTAGGGTGTATGTAAAGAGAAGTGGTTAGGGTGTATGGAAAGAGAAGTCGTCAGGGTCTCTGTCTAAATCTATGTATAGACAAATGGACAATGTCTTGGTAAAGGGTAGTAGCCATAGTCTATGTAAAGAGAAATAGTCAGTGTCTCCGTAAAGAGAAGTAGCCACATTTCTTTGCATGCACACGTGGCCAATTCTTTTTAATTTAGACAACTTATCTTCAAACAGATCCCTTCTTAATAACTTACATTAGACCCCACAAAAGAACAATATATATATATATATATATGTTTCTCTTTCTCTCTTTCCGTCTCTCCCCTTCCCTACATAGATAACTGTACCATATCTCTCAAAGAAGAAATCTCGCCACATACTTATTTGCTCCCTCTTTCTCTTCTTGTATCCTACTCTATCCTCTCTGTCTTTCTCTCCATTTTCTCTACAAAGACTTCTTAATGTTATATAGGTGTAGAGAGCTTTCTAGTAAAGAATTGTAAGCTCTGTGTGGGCTAATAGCAGTAAAGTAATATTAGCATCAGTCTGTTGTTATGTTAGCAACATTATGCTGTTTATGTTAGCAACAGACTGCTGTTATGTTAGCAAAATTATGCAGTAATGTTAGCAACATTCTGCTATTATGTTAGCAGCATTGTGCTGTTATGTTAGCAGCATTCGGCTCAATGTTTATGTTAGCAGCAGTCTGCTGTTATGTTAGCAACAGTCTGTTATTATGTTAGCAACATTATGCTGTTTATGTTAGAAACATTCTGCTGTTTGTGTTGGAAACATTCTGCAGATTTTGTTAGCAACATTGTGCTGTTTATGTAAGCAACATTCTACTGTTTTTGTTAGCAACATGGTGCTTTTTTTAACAACATTCTGCTGTTTATGTTAGCAGCATTCTGCTGTTTATGTTAGCAGCATTCTGCTGGTTATTTTACCAGGATTGTGCTGTCTTTATTATCAACATTGTGCTGTTTATGTTAGTACATTGTGCAAACATTGTGCTGTTTATGTTAGCAACATTCTGCTGTTTATGTTAGTAACATTCTGCTGTTCGCGTTAGCAAAATTCTGCTGTTTATGTTAGCAACATTGTGCAGTTTATTTTAGCAATATTTGGTTGTTTACGTTAGCAACATTGTTCTATTTATCTAAGAATAGAATAAGAATGGGCATTTCTATAGCGCTTCTATCCTTGCTATTAAATTAGCATGCTCTTGGTGTGATTTTCAGTGACAGATGTATTAGCCAAAGAGAAAGGTCTTCAAGTTCTTTTTAAAAGTTTCTCTTGTACCAGATTCTCTCAGTGTCTGAGATAGACTGTTCCATAAAGAAGGCGCCACTGACTCAAATGAGTGCACTCCCAGGTACTTCTATCTGTCCATCCAAACTAGGAGTTTTGAGGAGTGACTGTGTTGAAAATCGCAGTTTCCTAGATGGTTCATGCCTTGAGATAAGCTCTCGAAGATAAGAAAGAGCAATGCCCTTTATGCATCCATATGTAATGGACATAATTTTGTGCTCTATTCACTTCATCACCGGGAGCCAGTGGAGATCTCTTAGTGTTGGGGAGATATGATCTTGCCTCCTCACTCCCGAAACAATGCGCGACGCGGTGTTCTGCGCTCTCTGTAATCTCTGCAGCTGATAATGTAATGCAATATAAGCAACACTGTGCTGTTTATGTTAGCAACATTCTGCTGGATATGTTAGCAGGATTGTGCTTTTTATATTAGCGACATTGTGCAAACATTCTGCTGTTTATATTAGCAACATATTACTGTTTATGTTACCAAATTCTGCTTTTTATATTAGCAACAGTCTACTGTTTAAGTTAGTAACAGTCTGCTGTTTATGTTAGTAACATTTTACTGTTTATGTTAGCAAAACCCTGATGTTTATGTTAGCAACATTCTGCTGCTAATGTTAGAAACATTGTGATATTTATGTTAGCAACATTTTGCTGCTTACGTTAGCAATATTCTGCTCTTTATTTATGATGGTATTAAATCGCTAAACCTGACCAAACCTGATCAATTAATGAGTTAAACAATTAGAAAAGCTACTCGTTGTTTAGAAAAAAAAAGCATTTTTTGTTATATTCAACAAATTATTTCTTTTATTACCACTACACGTAATTTGTTTTTTAACTAATCTCCAGTAAATTTAATAACACGTTAAACAAGTTTCTTTATTAAGAAACTCTAACCATTATCAACTTTTAAAGACAAAATATTGAGTTCTTTTTTATTTATAACCCTTTTAAAGCTCTAATCACATTGGTGTTGTTATCTCAATTTGATCAATCAATTTTACGAAAGACTTAATGATAACACTAACATTAGAAAGTCATAAATGGATCCTCTTGCGTCCCTTTATTTCATTAAAGAGTGCTTTAAGAGAATCTCAGAGATAAAGGTTTGAAGTAGCAATTAGGCTACACAGTTTAAAAAGAGACCAATTTTTTATTAAAAGTTTGTTTGTGCATACATGCAAAAATAAACTATAAAACATTAATTTTGGTTATCCTCCTGGAAAAGTGGTAACCAATTGTTATTGTACAGATGTGAGTGAACATTTAGTTGATTTAGAAACGTCAATAACCAAGTGAACACTACTTTAAAGTGGGCTAGACGTCTAGATCTTACAATGGTTATAGTATGGAGGTAAGGAGAAATCACTTTAGGTATCTAACATCTAAGTTCTGAGGGATTTATTTTCTAACGTAGTTAAAATGAGTTATTACTCTTTTAACTGTTTTTGTATTTCTTAAATACAGGCTACCCGCTTCTGTAGGTTATAATAATCAGTGAGTAATTTTCAAACCTACTGGAACAGTTCAAGTAAAATTTAAAGCATTTAAAAACATAAATGCTGTGAACAGTTGCCCATGAGTAAGTGATAATTACTTTTTAAATCACAATTATATCGGAAACATAATTATGACATAGGAGACTTTTAGCAATACTACTGAATTAAGATTAACAACAACACATTGTACATTAGCAGAATTGTATACGCAAACAAGGGAAATCACATAAAGCCACATAAGTACATATATATGATATATATAATATAGATAAATATAAAGATAGATAGGTAGGTAAGTAGGTAGACAGGTAGATAGATAGATTTTATACACATAATATTCATAATAATCATAAACATTTATGCTTGTATTTCTAGGTGTATGGAATTCATTGCAATAGAACAATACCATGTTTGATGTGATAATTGCTGCAGTTATCCTTACTGTGTTTTTGACATTGTTCATATATACATACAGATATCGTATTAAGAAGATTTCTTCCACTTCAAAGGCAGTTCTAATTACAGGCATGCTACTTTTTTATATTTAAATATATATAGATATGTGTACATATATATTTATTTATTTATTTATTTATTTATTACACGTGTATATATTTTTAATAGTAAGCTTTTCTTGAAGGCTAGAAAATAAAAAGATATTTGTAAGATATTTGCTTACATAGCCTATTAGGGCCTACATAAGCAGGTTTTGTAAACAACAAAAATACTAATTTTATTTTTTCTTCAATTTATTATTCTTTCTTTATGTCATAAAAACAGCAACAACTTCTTAATGTCATTTTGATTGCAATTATCGTATTTCACTTCTTCATGTTACAGTATTATATTCACAGTAGGCCTACTATTCATGTGGGCGCACGGTGGTCGTGCGGCAGCGCGTTCGGCTAGCGTACCGAAGGTCCTGGGTGCAGGCTGGGATTTTTTCCCAGGTCTGGAGGTGTTCTGAGTCTACTATGGTCTGATGGGTACCTGACCTTAGTTGGCTCTAGTATGTTCTGAGTCTACTATGGTCTGATGGGTATCTGACCTTAGTTGGCTCTAGTATGTTCTGAGTCTACTATGGTCTGATGGGTACCTGACCTTAGTTGGCTCTAGAATCCCGCGACCACAGAAACTGGTGAACGCTTCTTCACCGCCCTATGGATTCACATGTCAGTGTTCACGTCACTGTTAAGTCACTGTCCTTGTCAGTCGCGTACCGAGGGCTGGTATCACCCGGTGCGGTAAACTTTGGGTGTCACCCCGCCCATAGTTTTCGTCTCCTTAAAACAAGCCTACACGTCAAGTATGACAAAAACAAAATTAGTTTAATATTAGAAAGTAAAAAGCAATAAACAACTGAAACAACCTTACGATTAGTTATTTTTACATTAAAAGTACTTTATTTTAATTTTTCCTTCCTTCCTCTTCCTTTTCAAAGTTGCAAACGTGTCAATCACCTCATCAAAATCTATATCATTCACAGTATCCCTTTCAATCGATAACATAGCCAGATCAGAAAGTCTCGATTGTCCCATGGTGGAGCGTAAATATCTTTTTATAAGCTTTTGTTGTGAAAAGCTTAGTTCACACGAAGCAACAGACACACATACCGTTTGAAATAATTGAAGGCCTAGCGAGAGTGTTGGAAGAGATTCTATGAAGTCCCATTTAGCTATAAATTTCAAAATATCTAATACTGACCAGTCCTTGGCTTTTTTTAGGTCATATCAGCTGCTTGTAGGTGTTGCCTGAGCCCTGATATTTCTTTTAACAGCTCATCTTCGGATAGCTCATCGTTGAAAGCGCGCTCCAACGTGTTGTAGATAACATTTTCAACCCCAGTGTGTTCAATTAAAACATCCCACGGATGAGTGGAAGCAGCAAAGAAGGAAAACATTCTCTCAAGGGTACCAAAAATTTTTATACATGAAGCATTTTCGGCCAAAGAGTGTTGACCACACAAGTTAAGGGAATGGCCCACACATCCATTAAAAATAGCTTTCTTGTTCTTTCTTTTCAAAATGGCTCGAATACCTTCATGGATTCCAGACATTGTGGCAGCATTGTCGTAACATCATTATATCAAGTCCGTCACTTTTTAGATTTTTAAGAATGTCAGAACTGAGGTCGTCAGCTTTCTTACCCCTTAGAGGAAAAAATCTAAGAAACACTTCTCTCACTTCAACTTCCCACTGTGGATTTTTACATATCTGATCATTTCAGACATTTGGTCAGTGTGTGATATATCAGGTGTGCTGTCAAACATAATTCCAAAATACCTTGCGGCCTTTATATCCATAACAATATTTTTCTTTGCATGGTTGACCAGTACATATATAAATTCATTTTGAATTTGTGGTGAAAGATAAGATACAGATGGTTTCCCTGTACATGTACTTATCTTTAGTCTCATTATGTGCTTTTTCAGCACTGGGTCATATTTGGAAAGCACCTCAACCATCTCAAGAAAGTTTCCTTTATTCAACGAGGATTCATCTTCGTTGTGGCCACGAAATGCCAGATTTTGCTATGTAATATCTAGCAACCTGTGTAGGATATATCTCCACTATTACTTCTCCCTGTCCATTAAAGCAATACTTTCGGCATCAATTGTTTTATGTAGCTCTAAAGTCCTGCTGCCAATGTTTTCCATTTTTCAAGGCAACATAGGTGCTCTTCAGATGTCTCATGATTATGTAGTATTGGACTCAGTTTCCACCACTTAACAAACCCAGTAACAAATTTAGATTTTGTTTCGGTAACATCAACAGCAAACAACTGCAGCAAAAACAGTATTATTTCTCACTAACAACTAACAAGTGAGTAAACCATCCATGAATGCTTTATTTTCTCGCCATTGGGCATTACCTTGTAGAGCCATTGTTTTGTTAGCTGGCGCACATCTCCTTTAGCTTTTCCATCTTGTCTTGTCACAACAGTGAAAGACCAGCAGCGCGTGCTCTGTAAAATTTTCATTTTTTTAAATATTGTTTATTTCATTCGGGTGTCACCCGGTGCGGTCCGCACTCCCCGCACCTGCCTCGCTACGCCACTGGTCCGTGTCACTGTTGATGTCGCTGTTTCAAATTATGTCACTATTCTGTCGCTTTTGATGTCAAGAGTCATTTCGCTGTCCGTGTCCTTACCCATGTCACTGTTCATGTCACTGTTTATGTCACTGTTCATGTCACTATTGATGTCACAAGTCTTGTAATTATTTATTTTTAAAATTTGACCTAGGTTGTGATACTGGCTTTGGTCATATACTAGCTATACGACTGGATAGCGAAGGATATAAAGTATTTGCAGGTTGCCTTCATGCTAACGGTGATGGTGCAAAAAAGCTGCAAAGCTGTACCTCTCAAGCACTACAGATCTTACAACTGGATGTTTCCAATAACGATCAGATAGAAGCAGCTAGAGAATTAGTTACAGAGCAACTTATGGGATATGGTGATTATATTGATACCAAAAAAATTCTTATAATTTATAGACGTACATGATTACACAAAAAAAGTTGTTTTTTTTATGTACACCCCGCCCCCCCCCCTTCCTTTTCAAACCTTGTTTTTTTCTTTATGCTATAAGTAGCTTAAATGAGCCAAACTGTCTGTAGGATTAATGGTAGTCTACTTTACCTGACCAATTCTCCAAAAGATACATTTCTAAGTTTATCTATTTAACAATAAAGTTTGGTTTCCTTTTAAAATCTGTCACATAGATAAATTAAAGATGCTTGGTGTAATGAATATATAATATATTTCAGTTTTGTGGGCTGTAGTCAACAATGCAGGAATAGCAAGTCATGCTCAGTTTGAATGGTTGCCCAAGTCAACCTTTGAAAAAATGATGCAAGTTAATTTCATGGGAGTTGTTAACGTGACCAGAGAATTTCTTCCTTTAATAAGAGCCACCAAGGGAAGATTCATTAATATGGCAAGTATGGCAGGTAACAAAAAATATTTATAGCATGCATGCCAGGTAAACTATCTTTATTATAAGTATGGAAGATAAATAATTTGTATTGTTATTATGGCGCAGGGGCATTATTAAAGATTATTTTTTACATAAGAAAATATTTTATGTCAAATAGAAGAGATGATTGCTTTTTTTTTCTATGTTGTACGTTAAATCTAAAATATTATAAATTTCTTTCTGAGAAACAAAACCCTACAAATATTTTGAACTACTCAAAAGACAATTTTAAAAATCACTACTAAAATTGAAGCTTTTATTTGTATTCTAATTGTTTAAGGTCGAACTGCACTGGCTGGATTTACAGCATATTCTGCCTCAAAGTTTGCTGTCATTGGGTTTTCTGACAGTCTACGGCGAGAAATGAAACATTTTGATGTTAAGGTTATTACAATCGAACCATCACTGTATAAGTAAGTTGGCTAAATGTTGGCCCTTTATAGTCTTAAGTCTAAGTTGATAACTGTTACATTCTGTTTTCAAATATAGACCTATGTCGAATGACACTGTCACATAAATACTATATCTAGTCCATTACCAAACGTTTAAAATTTGCTAGCTACAGTAAAAGAAAATTTATGAAAACATCAAGACAATCATAATGAAATTTATGTAAATATTTTCTTGTATTATAACATACCTTTGTATTTGAAAAAAACATTAGCTGTTAGCTGTGTTATCATAAATTTACAGAACTGGCATTGCATCTAAAGCTAATTTCTTGCTACAAAATGATGTGTTTTGGTCAATGGCCGAACCTGCAGTTAGGCGTGATTATGGTGTACAGTTTTTTACAGATAGCCAGGTATTTTTATTTGCTAACCCTATCATGCATCGATCAATTTATAAAATATGCATCGGTCAACTTATATATGTGGCTACTTCGGGAATCTAATTAATTGGCATGCGCTTTGATGTCATGAAATAGACGTAAACAAAGATGGTGTCCAGTTTGTTACAGTACCCGACTAAATACTACTATTGCTATTCATTAAAGACTTTTATATAAAACAAATACCACATTCCTCTAATTGTCGACTTGTGTAGAACTTTCACCATGACATAACCAGTTTATTCACTTCTTTTTTTCATATTCATTGTGTTTTCCTGTAGCTTGAATCTAACTGTGTCCTGCTTCAAAGATAAAATATTTCTTCTTTTGTAGTGCGCAGTCAATTATTTGTACCTACACTAACACAGTGGTACATAATGATGGTTTACCTACACTAACACAGTGGTATTATGTTGATGGTTTACCTACAGTGACACGGTGGTATCATGTTGATGGTTTACCTACACTGACACGGTGGTATCATGTTGATGGTTTACCTACACTGACACAGTGGTATCATGTTGAATGTTTACCTACACTGACACAGTGGTATCATGTTGATGGTTTACCTACACTGACACAGTGGTATCATGTTGGTGGTTTACCTTCAGTGACACAGTGGTATCATGTTGATGGTTTACCTACACTGACACAGTGGTATCATGTTGATGGTTTACCTTCAGTGACACAGTGGTATCATGTTAATGGTTTACCTACACTGACACAGTGGTATCATGTTGATGGTTTACCTACACTGACACAGTGGTATCATGTTGGCGGTTTACCTTCAGTGACACAGTGGTATCATGTTGATGGTTTACCTACACTGACACAGTGGTATCATGTTGATGGTTTACCTTCAGTGACACGGTGGTATCATGTTGATGGTTTACCTACACTGACACAGTGGTATCATGTTGGTGGTTTACCTTCAGTGACTCAGTGGTATCATGCTGATGGTTTACCTACACTTACACAGTGGTATCATGTTGATGGTTTACCTTCAGTGACACAGTGGTATCATGTTGATGGTTTACCTACACTGACACAGTGGTATTATGTTGATGGTTTACCTACACTGACACAGTGGTATCATGTTGATGGTTTACCTACACTGACTCAGTATTAACAATGTCAATATATTCTGTAAAAATGCTGGAGTCAATTACTACTCTCCCATAGGTTGGATACGCTCTAAATATGCCTGACCTATTTTTTGAAGAGAATAAAAAATGAAATATATTATTATTTCATTGTTTCCTTTACTTTTTTTGTAGTTGTCAAGAAAGAAGTTGATGCAGTGGGCAAGAAGGAATGTTGATGAAGTAGTAGACTGTTGTGTTCATGCAGTAACTTCGGCGTATCCTCGTCATCGCTATGTACCACCAACAATTTTACAGGTTCTAAATGACACAATGAATGCATTGTCTATTGGCTTTCAAGACTTTATTCTTCATCATGTGACTGGGCTGTATGCAAAACCAGACATGATGTGTCCAGATAACCAAAACCTTCACAATCATAGACCTATACTCGGACGAAGAAGAAGTTATGCCACATAGTTTTATGAATTATTTAAGTTTTAGTTTTGGACATTAACTATAACTTACTATAAGTCTTATAAGGCCGACAGTATTCCAATAAAGTTGTATTATTGTTAAAATGATATGCCTAAATCATAAAGTATCTTTACAATGTTAAATAACATGTTATGCATATATAGTATTATTCATATAATGGATTAAACTACTCAATTATTCATTTAATCATTTGTAATCAAATTAAAATTATTGTTAAAAATTACGGAACTTTTTGCGTACACGTTAGGTTTAGTGTTTTATATATAGGCCCACGTTAATCGTATACCTTATGCCGGTATTTAATATGATATAATAGGCCTATGAAGGGCTAATGTCAGCAAGTCTTTTTTTTTCTTCGCTGTCTGGTCACATGCAGGCACTACTGTACCCATGGGCCTCAAAGCGGCGTAGTGTGTAAACCGCCAGTAATTTCTTCGAAACACCGGCGGGCTAACGCATGGGGGACAGCCCCGCAGCATGTCCGAGATCCATTGCACTGCCGAGAGGCCACCGGGTCTCGGTGGGGAGGAAGCAATGGATGCTGCAACCCCAGTCTCACGACCCACCCGGTGCCTGGATGCCTGTGCCTATAGTACAGGATTTGTGCTACCGGGTGACAATGCAGATATACGGGAGAGCCACCACGATAATGATCCTTAGGGGAACCGCAGTGAACGGTCGCTGGCCTGCGGAATCCTTCCCTGTTACATGGCACGCCACGCCTTCGGCGTGCCGTGGGGTGGCTGGATCCTGGACAGGGTTTTTAAATAACCCACTTCTAAAGCGTTACGCCCCGGCTTAAGAGCTTCGGCTCGTCCGGGTTTTGAGACTTTTTACAAGGTCACATGCAGGAAAATGATCACATGTTCGCACTGGTAACGTCCCTTTAACCAATGGGAATTGGTTTTAACATACTACTTTATAATATAGGCCTATTATATAGACTACCTACAAAAGATAACCAAAGATAAAATAAAGCTTTCAGTCTGTCAGGTCATAATCTGCATATTGTTAAGAAACATCAAACTCATACATTGCATTGTTATTAAACAGATACTAATCATTTAACCGAATTGCCGTAAAAGCGATATAAGAAATTTCATAGACCAATGTCTTAGGTTTATCCTAATTTAATTAGAACGTTGTTTTCTTCAACCTCAATACACAATCACGATCTGTGCACGCGGTCAACAGCCAAGGTCGACGGATTTACCCAAGTAAATAGGGCGTTGTTTTTTTTTCCCCAAAAGTCTCGTTCTCGGACAAGATGGCCGACATTGTTGACACCGGTAGTATTCGGATCTTTCACTAAACGTTAATATTTCATTATATAGTGTAATGTACTCTCGTGTATTCGTGCATACTATCGAAACGACCCATAAGATAGACCGACGCGTAGCGGTGAACGGTTTAGTTAGTTCTTTGCCAGCCTTCGACAAGTAAACATACTAAAATCTGTGCTCTGAGATAAAACTCCTTTTGATTTCTAATATGAAGGAAGGATTCAATATTATTTTACAACTAATCTCAATACTATTCAAAGCTTATTGAAGATATTTCTTATTCATACTACGGATTATGTGTTTTTCTTATTTACTTGTGTATAAATATCATTCGGATTTCTAATTGAGGATTTTGTAATTAAACCAATTATTCGTTGCTTTACACAACTTGATTTACGTCAGTTTATCAACTCTTTATACTTGTGCGTGTGTTACTTATATTACTATAGTAATAATCAACACTACAACTTAACATCACGATACTTGCTGTATAATATGAGCCAAGATAGTTATACATGAAGGAAAATCAGATAAAACTCTACTCTACGTTATGTAGATTACCATGGGATATTTTGAACCAGGATTACCTAGACTACAATAAATTAATATCAGATTGATATAATAAGACCTTCACCAAGTGAAAGTATAATCACACTAATTATAACAACATAATAAGTATTATTTCATGATCTGAATGGGGGCTCTAGCCGAAATAACGATATAACTACAATTTGACCAGGTGTGATGTAATACATGGTGGCTTGTTCCGGTATTTAAATATTACCACGTAATAAAATTATGTCTCGTCCGTGGATTATATTATAGTGGATAAATCCATCACGTAATAATATGAACATATTTAATGAAGTATTTTAAACAACGTTCTCTAAATTTGATTTAAACTTTTATTTCACCAGTTCATTACAAAGGCAGTTGTTGTTTTTTCTCACAATAAATTCAATAAAGACAATGAATACGGCTCTTCACTTTTTTTCCTATTAGAGGGTCAAGGCCTTTGGCGAAATGCTCATTTTTGTACAGCTTGACATTGAGTTGTGACCTCACGGTTGCCAACATACCATCTTGCAAAACAACCACCACAATAGTCATCTCTGTTAAAGAAAAAAAAGAAAGAAAAGCCATTTTGTAGTTTTGTGTGTGTATAATTGTATACTTTTAAAAAACATAGTGTCTATTTAGTAAGTTTGCATTAACACGCCAAATAAGCCTTAATTATATCTTTTTTAGGTCTTTATCTAAAACTCGGGTAACGGTTGGTGTCAAATTTTTTTTAAAGAATGTAGCCTAATAAATAAGGAAATAACAATAATACTTTGTGTAGGCCTAATAGAGCTTAGGCCTACGAATCCTAATATTAGCCACAACCGGTAGCTAATTTACCCGGCGTTGCTCCGAGGTAGGCTACAAAAAGCACGTGATTTTTGTTTACTTTGTGTAGTGGTGTACAATGGCCGAAGTATTAATAAAGTTTCATATAGGCTCGAGTTTTTTTTAATGATGTTTTGTGTTTTAATTCTTATTAAGATTTAACCTGTATTAGGCCTATTATCAAAGACATAGATCATAGAAGATGATCTACTACTATTTACCTCCTTATTTTTTAGTAGGATAGCCAATATTCATAAATATGTGAATTTGGCATGATAAAGAACATTCGCAATATTTGTTCCTCAAGTGGCTTCTATTTACAAATGACGTCACAAAAAAACTTAAGCTCCACCCATTGCAAACGCTCTATTAAGCTTACATAGATCTAGGCCTACAGCTACATATAAAAAAGTATTACGGTGGCTATAAGGGCAGATAACCCAGCACAGGAGAAGAAAAAGCAGCTGGGCATAGTGAGCGCTGCTTCCGTGGCAAACGTTTTTACTTTTAACGAACAAAATATTCTTTTTACGACTGGGTATTAGGTTTAAACTAACCCTAAAAAATGTTAATATATTTTAAAACTTCTTTAGCAAATAGGACTGATACAGTAATTTATCATTTTCTTGGGGAACCGACCAGTAGCGTAGCCGAGGGGGGGGGGAGAGCAGGGGGAGCGGCACACACGACAAGTGAATATGCTGTGACGAATGGAAACGAATCGGTCGTCACATAGGCCGAATTTTATAACTGCCAATGTTTATAACAAATGTATTAGCATCACAACCATGTATGGATTAGGAATGTATGTACATTATTTTGATTAAGCGTAAGAGAGAGAGAGAGAGAGAGAAGGTTTAGAAATATAAATGTTGTTTGTAAATGTTAGTATATTACCTTGTTCCCATATAGCGGGGTTTCCCGGCCAAGTAAAATGATACTATACCGCCCTCCCCCCCCCACCTTCCCGTGTCACCTTTTCCACCTGCGACGTGGTTATCCCCCCTTACCTGTTAAGATAGGAATCATCTCCCTCCAACTTTGAATGGCGTACGAATTTAACGACCAGTGTCCAGATTGCAATCAAGGGTCACATAGTCTCGTGAATATCGCGCCCTCTCGCCCCGCCCCCCGTTTTCCACCTTCCTGGGTGACCATATATTTCCTACCTTATCTTGTCACTGTTTCAGGAAATATAATTCCAGTTGATATCATTTTTTCTGATCGCCAACGGTGGACATTGACATTTTTATGCATAGCTCTGGCCTTCTGCAAATGGCCCATAATTGGGCGACTTTCTAAGGCCAGGGAGATCCTTCTGTTGATCTCAAAATTTAGTACCAGATGTCAAACCATTGGTATAGTTTACACTCCCCCTCTTCATGTCCGCTATATAAGTTGAAACTGTTCGCTGTAAATTTAGTCCTGGCGCCAGTCTCATAAGAAGACACACTTTCATTTTAGTTAGAAGTCAGATCTAACTATTGTAAATATTGTTCTACTCAGATTGTTTGATCCACCATTTTATATGCCAGTTTCGTCACGAAGTTTTGCATTTTGTTGATGAATTGCCTGCATCTGCTAATAGTTTACCTTCATCATTGTATTATTATTGCTAGCCATTTTCCGCTACCATTGAATAAAGTCACCCAGTTTTCTCTCATAAGACAACAGCGTTGGTTACTGTTTGGTCAGAACGTGACATTGTTTGTTAGACTTAGACGTTTACGAAGCCACGTCTAAGGAAAGGTGTCAAATATAAATTTGCAAAAGTACAGTAGAGGCTGCCATCCGACTTCAAAAGATACCTCCAGACCAACGAAGCCAAGGGTGTGAGTTGAAACCTCCACCACACGTGTAACCGAGTTGAATCCACAACTACCGGGTTACATAATTGAGGTCTCGTCCGGTGATTCGAATCTGGGCACCATTTGAAGCGGTCCAGCTTGATTGTATTTTTGCTGGGGGCTCTTATTCACCTCTAACAGAAAAGCCACTGTCCTGACAACCCGGTGACAACCTGTATCAACCCCTACACAAAACACTGCCTGTCTCCTGAAGAAAGTCAACTAGACCTACCCTGCTCATTTCATTGAACATTGCTTGTTACCTGAAGAGTGTCAACTGCCAACCAGACAACCCTGTAGACAACCCTTTGCTACACGTTTATCCACCTGACACCGTAGATCAGCTTCAACGCCACCGTGAGACAACACAGCTAATAGTTACCGAAGTCCACAAGACAGAATTAAAAACATTCTAACATTCTAGTGACATTAGTGAATAGTGTATAAGTGTGTGTGTGTGTTAGTGATATGGATTATTTCTGTAATTCAAATTAGGAAGGCTGAAGGGTAAGTGATCCTTTTATATTTGTTATATCATTGGCAATTTAGCATAATTTAGAAGTTAGAATATCATGGCCGATATTGTAAGCATTAAACGTGTTGCTAGAGAAGAAGCTGAGGCCGCTAACCTCACTGGTAATGAGATGTTAGAATATATTAAGCAACAGGTCGCTGAGTTTAGGGAGGCAGAAAAGTTAAAAATGGAGTCCGAAAATGAAAAGTTAAAAATTGAATCAGAAAAAGAAAAGTTAAAAATTGAATCAGAAAAAGAAATGCAAATTAGGTTGACCCAAATTGAGGCTGAGAAAGTAATACAGTTAAGACAGGCAGAATTAGCGGCCCCCGGTATGTGCACTCCGAATTCCCCTTCCTCTCAAACTTCAACAGAGCACTCAAATGACTCATTTACCCCCCAATACTACTCTTTCACACCTGACATTTTTGACCCGTCATTAGAGACCATTGACGTCTACCTTAATAGGTATGAACATTTAGCTGTAAACCATAATGTCCACAAAGAACTATGGGTTAGACATTTAGTTCAGTCTCTAAGAGGCCAAGCTTATGAGGTTTACAACAAACTTCCTTCTAATGACAAAGACAGTTATGAAACATTGAAAAATGCGCTACTGATAAAGTACGAATTGACGGCTAGATCATACAATAGGAAATTTAGAGAATCACAAATAAAAGAAGGAGAGACGTATGTTCAGTTTGCAGACAGGCTAAATTCATATTTAATCAAATGGGTAGAACTCGCATCGCATGAAAAAACATTTCAAGGACTAGCCGAGCTAGTCCTAACAGAACAATTGAGATATAATATGTCTTATAAAATGAAAGTGTTCCTGGACGAACGTAAGGTGGGTACCTTTAACAAATTGGTAGAGTTAGCGGATCGCTACGCCACAGCTCACCAAGAGGAAAATCTGACAACCCACCCCCCACGCCCCCGCCTTGATAAACCCCAGGCAGGACGCCCCAACGGGCCTAGAGATAAGAAAAACTCACATCGCTATCCGCCCCAGCACGAAAATCAGCAAACGCTACGCCCCTACCATCAAACAAATGGAGGGAGCAACCGCCTAGAGCACTCAAACCCTTTTCCGAGTGATAGGAGAGACCGCCCCACACAGGCCCGCGTGTCCTCCGTTGTAGTCCAAACCGACTCTGAGGAGCCGGAAAATCTAATGACACCCATTTATAATTTGGGAACCTTAGCTACTTGCACTAATGAGTTAGAAACTCAGGTGACTTTGATTGATGAATCGAAAACCTCGCCTACCCCTGGGAGCCACAATGGCCCCAAAGAAACAGACACGGTTGAACTGAATGGGGAACCAGCAACTTGTCACTTTGATAGTGGTTGTCAATACGACTCCATTGTTTCCGCTTCGCGGATACGACCCGGCGACCTTACGGGTCAGTTTGTAAACCTTCGAGGGCCATCCCTCTCTGCACCCGTCCAGAATCTTCCCATTGCGCGTATTCACATAAATTCTCCTTTTGTGCGTGGAACAATAAATGCAGCGGTCATGAAAGACCTAGTTTATGATGTTATTTTGGGATGCAAGTACGTTTTTCTAGCTATCCCACAGACCCCTATGATCCTGACCCCGGTTATCACCCAAGCCCGCCCCGAGACAGTGGACTCTACAGTAGAGCCTCCGCCCTCTCACCAAGATTTTATTAAAGCTCAGCAGGAAGACCTTTCCCTAAATTCAGTTAGAGAAAAAAACCAAACAAGCTTGCGCGATTCTAGAACAGCTTATGTTTTCTTTAAAGCAAACCTTCTTTATAGACAGCCTTGCGCTGATCAAGATGAAAAGCCCCAGGTAATAGACATAGCCGATGACTTTCATATAGGAGCCCACCAAGGACAGATGTCGACTGTTCAAAAAGTGAAACATGACTATTTCTGGCCCGGTATGTCGGGTGACAGCATAAGATTTGTATCTTCGGGTCACCAGGGCCAAGTCATGACAAAAAAACGCCTCACTCCACCTGTACCGTTAGGTGAGATCCCAGTTGGGGATATTCCCATTAAACGGGTGTCAAAAGACCTAATAGGTCCCCTCCCCCGGTCGCGGTATAAGGACGCTTATATCCTGAGTGTAGTGTGCCAATCGACTAAATGGCCAGACAGATTACCGACCCTTCTCATTCATGGCTTCAGGCAAAATCTTAACCGCCGACTAATGCGACAGTCTCTGTCTTTGACCCCGTACATACCAGGACCCGAAAACTGCCTATCAAACTTCCTCAACCGCCACTCTATTGCAAACAAAACGGGAAAGGACTAAGAAGCCCTCCTGGTTTATTGTATATATCTTCTGTCATTATCATAAATCTGTAAGTATCTCAATTTATCTCTTAGTTTTTGTTATAGACTTGTAACTTTTGGGGTGTATAATCTCGCGATTGTTCTCGTAATAGCGTTTATTAACAGTTCTTATCATAGATAAGAACTTTTGTTGGTGGGGATATTGTGACGAATGGAAACGAATCGGTCGTCACATAGGCCGAATTTTATAACTGCCAATGTTTATAACAAATGTATTAGCATCACAACCATGTATGGATTAGGAATGTATGTACATTATTTTGATTAAGCGTAAGAGAGAGAGAGAGAGAGAGAAGGTTTAGAAATATAAATGTTGTTTGTAAATGTTAGTATATTACCTTGTTCCCATATAGCGGGGTTTCCCGGCCAAGTAAAATGATACTATACCGCCCTCCCCCCCCCCCCACCTTCCCGTGTCACCTTTTCCACCCGCGACGTGGTTATCCCCCCTTACCTGTTAAGATAGGAATCATCTCCCTCCAACTTTGAATGGCGTACGAATTTAACGACCAGTGTCCAGATTGCAATCAAGGGTCACATAGTCTCGTGAATATCGCGCCCTCTCGCCCCGCCCCCCGTTTTCCACCTTCCTGGGTGACCATATATTTCCTACCTTATCTTGTCACTGTTTCAGGAAATATAATTCCAGTTGATATCATTTTTTCTGATCGCCAACGGTGGACATTGACATTTTTATGCATAGCTCTGGCCTTCTGCAAATGGCCCATAATTGGGCGACTTTCTAAGGCCAGGGAGATCCTTCTGTTGATCTCAAAATTTAGTACCAGATGTCAAACCATTGGTATAGTTTACACTCCCCCTCTTCATGTCCGCTATATAAGTTGAAACTGTTCGCTGTAAATTTAGTCCTAGCGCCAGTCTCATAAGAAGACACACTTTCATTTTAGTTAGAAGTCAGATCTAACTATTGTAAATATTGTTCTACTCAGATTGTTTGATCCACCATTTTATATGCCAGTTTCGTCACGAAGTTTTGCATTTTGTTGATGAATTGCCTGCATCTGCTAATAGTTTACCTTCATCATTGTATTATTATTGCTAGCCATTTTCCGCTACCATTGAATAAAGTCACCCAGTTTTCTCTCATAAGACAACAGCGTTGGTTACTGTTTGGTCAGAACGTGACATTGTTTGTTAGACTTAGACGTTTACGAAGCCACGTCTAAGGAAAGGTGTCAAATATAAATTTGCAAAAGTACAGTAGAGGCTGCCATCCGACTTCAAAAGATACCTCCAGACCAACGAAGCCAAGGGTGTGAGTTGAAACCTCCACCACACGTGTAACCGAGTTGAATCCACAACTACCGGGTTACATATGCGTATTACCTTTAACCTAGCCATATTGTGTTTAAAATGTCCCCATCTAAGCAATCATTTTAGAAAGTTTGCTCAGCAGCAAAACAATTTTGAAATGGTGGCCCTTGTCAAAAATAAGATCAAAAATTGTTTCGCTAAATTAAAATGTATTAAAGTTTTTCTAACACGCACATTATATTTGCTCCACTTCATTTCATTAAAAAGAAATAACCATTATTGTTACGATTTGTTCAATGGTAGGACTATTACTATAAAATAATTTATTATTAAATATTGACGTTTCTATTCTAGAACAGTTTGTTATACTTACTGGCAAACTGCTTCATTTACTGAACATTGTGCAAATTGACAAGGAGCCACAAAGCAATTCACAATTTGAGGACATTGTACTGAAGCACCTATGTTAAAAAACATAATCAGGAAATATTTATTAAATAAATTGATTTGCTTACACTTATAGGCCTATATTGAATGTATTCATCTTTTAAATCCCCAAACCAAACAACTCCGCAATTCTGCCCTGACAAACTCAATTGAGGATTGATCAGCAAACGATTGATGTAGCTGCTTGAAACTATAGCTCGCTAGCTACAGCTCGCCAGGAAACAGAACAGGGTTAGGGTGTTGTTCTATATAACTTTATAAACAGTTTTGTTTTCTTTAATTTTACTACTGAGGGATGGACGCCTACTCAAATTCTTTCAAGAAAATTGTTTGCATAAATTTCAGTTAGAAATAAATGCAGGACCTAAAGTCCAAACACTAGATAATAGTAGTCAATGCTGGCATAAGATAAAGCAAACGACTCATAGCTTATAGGCGTATACACACGAGCAAGAGGAGCACGAGGCCCAGACTGTGGATCACTTATAGCCTCCTCAGGAACAGTTGTGGAAAAAAGTTGTGATTTCTACTTCCACTCCAGGCAATTTGTAATAAAATATTATATGCACATTCTACAACACTGACACTGATATCTATTAAATAAAGATCACCCTGCCCCTACTGAATTTGTATCCTCGAAAAACAATGCGAAATTTTGAGAGTAGCCTACGGTAAGTGATGTAGACCCAGTGCCCTCACATAGAGGGGGGGGGGACAGAGGGGGGCATATACCCGGGGGCGACACTTCCAGGGGGGCGGCAAATGTGGTATGAATATAGCAAATATAGCACTTAACAAGCAGTTACAGTATGCAAGGGGGCGGCGCTGAAAATTTTGCCCTGGGGTGCTACTTAAGCTTGTAAAGGCTCTGTGTAGACCTAGTAGGATTATAGAGTCTAGATGTAGACTTTTATATTTTAAATAGTATCTATGCCGTCATATAGACCCTATGAGCTAATAGATACATCTTCTATCTACGCCACATCCAATTTCAAGTTAGTTTAAACGTTAAAAATGTAAGTTACCAAAAACATAAAATCATGCTCTTTTTTTACACGGTTTTAAGAATTTAATCGTTCATTAAATTTGAAGTATTTCAAAGAATTTTTAAGCATTTCTGAATATAAATTTGCTAAATTAAAAGATTGCCCTCCATTTTTGTAAAAAATATCTACCATTGTGAGGCCTTTTATAGGTCATTTGTCAACCTTTGTAGACCTAGAAAGCAATACGCAGACCTAGTAATAAAGCACTGTAGACATATTTATAAAGCACTCGTATTAGACTAACTTATAAAGCACTGTAGACATATTTATAAAGCACTCGTATTAGACTAACTTAATAAGCACTGTAGACATATTTATAAAGCACTCGTATTAGACTAACTTATAAAGCACTGTAGACATATTTATAAAGCACTCGTATTAGACTAACTTAATAAGCACTGTAGACATATTTATAAAGCACTCGTATTAGACTAACTTATAAAGCACTGTAGGCCTACGTAGACCTGCTAAGAAAGCACTGTCGTTGACGTAATAATAAAACACCGTAGACCAGTGGCGTAGCTAGGGTCATCTGCGCCCAGGGACATGACACAAAGTCTGCGCCCCTTCTCGGACCGCTCACTGAGCCTCCAAGAATATTTTGAAATATTTTACGGTTTATATGGTTCATTTTCGAAGCATCTGGTATTTTAATGAAATAGAATACAAACAAATAATTCTCTATACGATTGTAAAAGATTTATTTGGAAAAAAAAATCTACTCTACTAATTATACATGACTGGAATAGACATAGACTACAACAATTTGATCCTCCTTGATTTGACTGTCGTAAACTCGTCAATCACGTTGTCATAATAATATTCTCAAGTGCTCCTCTTTCGATGCTAAGGAGTGCCAGACGATCTTGTCCCATCGAAGCACGTAAATAAGACAAAATAAGCTTCAGTTCGCTGAAGGACCGCTCACAGATTGCAATTGTAACAGCAATTGTTAGATGTATTTGCAGTGAAATGCGCAGATTCGGAAATATATCATCGCCATATGAAACAATAAAACCAAGAAGATCCAAAGAAGTTTCCAGTAGAACTCCAGTCCGGGTACTGAGCATCATTTTGCACTCTCCGCTTTATGTGCACAATTCATGACCATTGACGTCAGTGTCGTAGAAATTTCTAAAATGTAAACAATTTTGACGAAGTGTATCGACATTTGTCTCAGCGAGAAGAGTTTTGACGTCTAGTAAAAATCCAAATTTGGTGTATAGCTTTTTTAGACGTAAAAATCCTATTGATATCTCCTGTTGGAGTCTATCAATTACGCTGTTCATAGCACGTGCAATTTCTTCTTCTGCAGAAAGTCCTGCATCCTGCTAATTCTCCAGGCATCCTCCGATGTCGTCTAATCCTTCTGTCAACCTCGATTCCCCAAGTTGTGCATCTTGTTTTTCCATTGTCTACCGCAACCTGGCTCAAATAATCACAAATGTTGACAAGTACTTGCTCCAGCGATTCAAGATCAGATGGTGATTCCTTGAAATTCATAGTAGGATCCTGCAACCGTTTCTGGACACGATCAATTTTTCCAAGTATCTGTTCCAGAAATGTAACAAAACTAGGAAGTTAAAGTTTAATATACATGCCAGCAAAGTTTCTGCACCACTTCTAGTGTCAGGCATCATAGTTGCAGCTTCTGATAATTTTTCCAACAGCCCTACTAGTTCATCTAGTCCAGCGGTTCCCAATATGTGGGTCGCAACCCTCTTGGGGGTCAAATTACCATTTTGCGGGGACCTTCTGAAAACGTATGTTTTCGATGGTCTTAGAAGCCGAAACAGCTCATCTTTCCGTATCCAAGCGAGTCCACCGACATGCAGATACATTCGCATACTACGTGTAGGCTACTTGGCGTAATGACATCAATACAGGTGTATGTGACAAGGTCGGTACCATAATGCACGTATGCGGACCAGTAACACGTGTGTAGAGAGTTGTGTTAAAAATCCTTTTCTCTGTTAAAAGCAGCCATTGTGTTAAAAGCAGTAGTATTGGCGATAAAACGACCGACACTTCATTAATATTTTGGAATTTAGTGTAGATTCTGTTCGGTCTGGATTTCAATAGAATTAGTGACCAAAAGTAATCGGAGCTCACTGTTTGATATAATAATAATAAGGGCAAATATTAGCAACGAAGACATTGCCACAAAAGTAAAAAGAAGTAATAAAAAGTGTCATAAGTTGTGCCCTTTTGTAAAGACATGAAAATGAAATATATATGCTGTCTACTTTAGGCCCCACGAAGATGGTGGATGTGCGTGTGTGTGTGTGCAGTTATTGCGCTGTGCCGGGGCCCATAAGAGTTTATCTTTGTAATATTATTTGTACGATCAATACTGAAGTTTAGGAAAAGTTACATTAATCTAAATTAAAAACTGTACTTCATTAAAGTTTGTGAATAGGTATGTAAGGCTGTGAATGATATCATTACATTCTAATGGTAACTCTTATGACAGTTTGATAAAATGGTCCTAGACCTTTTAAAAGATTCCTAATTTCTATAAACGTATGTAATCTAATGCAAATAGATCATCTAGATTTGACTAGGGTTGAAAAGAAGAATAAAACCAGCACTTTTTTTTCTCATGCGGCTCCTGGTCTACTTTATCTGCTTTCTTTGAAAAACATGACATTTAAGCAGACAAAATGATTAAGAAGATAAATTCTGTGAAATAACACTTTCACATGCTTGCAGACGAAATTTCATGGTACTTTCCAAATCTGCCTGACACCACATAGACTATCTATGTACTTGCCAGAAGCCCATTCACATTCAAAGTTAAAGATGTTCCTGAGAAAGCACAAAGGAGTTTATTGAACTGATTTCTCTATAATTATAATGCCAGGTACAAAATTCTGGATCAAATGTTTGTAGTCATAAACTATTTTGGCTGAGATTGTGTTGCGCCATTTTCTTCCATTTCCAACAAAATATCTTAGTAAACATGCTTATCCGCCTTGTTGATTATCAAGTCTAAACACAGTAGACTTATTGTTGGAGATGAACTGCTTAGTTGTGCTCTTGCAAAGACTGTTCCGAGAATTTCTGAACCGATGAGAAATACGCATTGTCAACCATCCCAATAGCTGACGTTCGTGTTGTAATTAGCGTGTGCCGACATTTAAACATGTGACAGATAAACATACGACACTTAAACACAGACACTTAACCACACGACAGATAAACATACGTACACTTAATCACACGACACTTAAACATACGGACACTTAATCACACGACAGATAAACATACGGACACTTAATCACACGACACTTAAACATACGGACAGTTAATCATAGCGACAGATAAACACACTTTTTCACTATACCATTAAAAAAAATAGGAAAATAATATAGATTATGTTCCCAATCGTAAAAAAAACGGAATAGGGAGAAGGAAAATACCTCATGGCATCAACAGGCCTACGGTCTGTCTCTTTCTCTCTCTCTCTCTCTCTCTTTCTCTCTGTCTCTCTGTGTGTGTGTCTCTCTCTGTCTCTCTCGATCACTCTGTCTCTCTCTATCACTCTGTCTCTCCCTCTGTCTCTCCCTCTGTCTCTCCCTCTGTCTCTCCCTCTGTCTCTCTCTCTCACATACTATCGTTATTTTCTTAGATATTTTGTCTGGTATAAAACCGCTTAGTAATATACTATAGAAACAAAATATACCACCACACCTTCCCACTTTTTCTTTATCTTTTTCTCTCTTTCTCTTTTTCTACCATTTTCAAACTAGTCAAGCCATTTACACGGGCAGAATGCTATGATAATATAGAAACAAAATATAATCTCCCTTTTCTTTCTCTCCCTCTCATTTCTTTCTCCGTAATTTTAGAGTTTACATAATATTGAAAATATACGGATTCAAACTCGTACCCTTCCACTTAGTCTTTTCTCTGTCATAATCTATGAAATCATAATAAGCATTTAGACAATTATTCCCATCAGACAGACTAGTTCAAAAAAAGAATCAACAATGTGTCTATAGTCTATGTAGATAGCAAGTAAATCACTTGCACTAGCACATATAGAACGAGGAATACATTTAAAGGTTCTGTATCAAAAACCTTGAGTACTTGGAACTTGTAATTAAAATATATGTTATATTTCGATCAGTACACCTATATTCCTATATATTTATTAAAAAAAATGTGCCACCATCATTATCAAATTAATTTAACTAATTTAAAAGGCTCTTTATATAATCTATTGGCTAATGCTATTAAAACTGTATTGGTCAATTTGATCCACTAGTAGATATAAGAAGTATTGAGTTTTTTCTAATTAAACAAGGTAGCCTATATGGGTTACATTGACCCACCTTGTCTTGTAGTCGAATAGGCCCTACAGTTAAAACACGAAGAGGGACAGTGCTAAGTGGATTATGTAATGCTAGACGCTCGCCGTTCGATCTCAGGTCTGGGCAGCCACGCGTGAAGTCCCACCCCTTTATCCAATTTCGACCAGACAGCAACTAAAAAGAACTGAGGCGTCACAAACAACCGCCCTACCCCCTCCATTCAACTGGTCGCTAACACACACGCGGGTATATTATATAAACTAACAATAGGGCCTATCAGTAAAAAAAAAATAGAAAAACTTTCTAATCATTGACACTCTTTATATGTTTATTAACTCTGTGATGGGCAGAATGTTCTAGTACAGGGGTCTCCAAACTGCGGCTCGCGGGCCACATGTGGCCCCCGAAGCCTTCTCATGCGGCCCGCCGAGACCTTTACGGAAATGTATCTTTATCAGTACCAAGATCAGCCGCCACCTACGTGGACGTTATGTTTTTGCCGAACTCAAATAGAGGCGGGCAGTAGTGCGTTATGTTTTCCAATCGATCACTACATTGTAAAAGCCTTATTCGCTGCTTACTTTTTCAACTTACGTCTACATTCAATGAGATGATATAACGTTAACGCCATCTAGTGGCGGAGTATGGCACTGTTACTGGACATGATGTATTCAAAGACATTTGCAAATTGTAACTTGGACTGGACTAACCTCAGTTGCCTCAGTTGCCTGACTGTTGATGTAGGAAAGAACGTGAGTGGCATATAGACAGGCTTGGTTGGACAAGTGAAGCAGATGTGTATAGAGAAAATACATTCCACAGTCAATGTTTCTACTCTGTATTATTCACCAGCAAGCTTTGTGTGCTAAATATTTGGACATTAGAAGTGTATTGAATCCTTTGATGAAGATGGTGATCTCAATAAGGTCACACGGGCTCAACCATAGACAGTTTAGAGATATGTTGAAAGATACAGACACAGAATTGCAAGATTTACCATATTACACAGCACTTAGATGGCTAAGTTCCGAGCAGAGTATTTAAGTTAAGAAAGGAAACATGTGACTTCCTGGAAAATAAAGGCAAGCCACAGCCATTACTGTCTGATGAAGAATGGGTATGGAAATTAGTCTCTACTAGTAATTTACATTTTCTGAGCCTAAAACTACAATGAGAGGAAAATCTAGCTTTTGATCTATACATCCACCTAAGGGCCTTTAGATCCTAACTTGTATTGTTTTCGGAACAAGTACAGGCGAACAACTTGACGCACTTTCAGCAGTGCAAGGTATTCACGGCTGAAGCAACAGCTGAGTTCCCAATGTCATTTTTGCATGCGAGATCAGGAGCGGTTTTCTGAATAGGATTCAAAGGCAGTAGAAGTGAGACTGTTTCAAAACCAATTTGAAACCGATGTGGCCAGTTGCTCAGATAAACTGCAGTTGGAGGTCATTGAGTTGCAAGCAAATGACCTCCTTAGGGACAAGTTCAAAGAAGGACTGGTGGGTTTTTACCAGTTTTTGCCCAAGCAAGACTTTCCTAATGTCAAAACTTTTGCATCAATGTACCTATTTATTTTTGGAACAACATACCTACGTCAGGAACTATTTGAGAGAAAACTTGTCCGATGATAATCTCAGGTCAAAGTTGATGTAAGGGACATCAAATCTAAAGCCAGAAATATCTGCTATTTTGGCATCCAGGAAACAATTTCACCATTACCACTAATCCGGGTGTTCGTGTGTAGTGTAACAATGTGTTATTGAATATTAACTGAATAAAATAATATTAAATAAATAGTTAAAAACAACATTCATGTTTTCATTATTTTTTATCCGGACCTCGAGTGTGTAGTCGGCCCCTGAACTGCTGTTTAATAGTTAATGCGGCCCTCGGGCTGAAAAGTTTGGAGACCCCTGTTCTAGTAGATTCGCTAAAAAAAATAATTTTTAAAGCAATTCAAACAAATAATAATTGTCTTTTTTCCTCTATTTAAAAACTATTTGTATAATAACGTGTAAATACACATAAACTATACCTATTTGCTACTCCCTAACTGTATCATTCTTTTTAATGTCATTTTGTCGAGTATAAAAACTCATAATAAATTAATATAGACAATAGACGAAAAATATAATTCCCATTCCCCCTTTTTTTCTTCTTTTTTTCTTTCTCTCTCTCTCTCGCTGTCTCTCTCTCATTCTCTCTCTCTCTCTCTCTCTCTCTCTTCTCAATTTATACACTTTTGTCTAACATTTTGAGGAACATAATGAACATAATGCTATGATAACAATATAAGAACACAAATATTCTCTCCCTCACTCTCTCTATCTTTCACTTATTTCTCCGTCATTATAAAATATACATAGGACATATAATAACATACGTAGGCCTATAAAAACTCTTACGCTCTCACACATTATTATTTTTTTAAAAGTTATAAGGCCCCGTATTACAATTAGGCTACAACTTTATCTCTAGTTTTACTTTCTTGGTCCTTTTGGTGGATGTATTCAGACAAAAACTTAAAGGTTTTACTTTGTTCCCTTTTCTTCTTCTTTAATTACACCTTCTCCTGTTTCTAGATATAATCTATTACATCTTAATAGCATCTTAAAAATACATGGACACAAATATATTTTTCCCGTTGCCATTCCTCGTGCCATTCTTTTCCCCAACATTCAGGGAAGGGCAGCTAGCAGTTAATATATTATACACGCTTGTGTATGTTAGCGATTAGTTGAGTGGGGGTGGGGGGCGGTTGTTTGTGACGCCACAGCTCTTTTTATTTGACATCTGGTCGGATGAAAGGGCGGAACTTCAGGCGTGGCTGCCGAGACCAGCGAACGGACGGCCATCGTCGAGTATTACATAATCCACTTATCACCAGTCCGTTATGTTTTCAGAAGCCCTATCCCTTCTTCGTGTTTTAACTGTATTCGGCTACAAAATGGGTCAATGTAACTTATACACCTTGTTTTATTAGAAAGAAAAAACACAAAATACTTCTTATATCTACCAGTGGGCCAAATTGACACATATAGATTTTAATTGCATTAGCCAATAGATTATTTAGAAAAAGCTTTTAAAATTAATTTGATAATGATGGTGGCAATAATACAAATACTATATTTTAATTAAGTTCCCAAAAATGCGTAAATATGAATACGTTTTAAAATTGTAATAACCAAAACATTAAGAACAATAAAGTATTTATAATTGAGCACTAGATATGCATAAGACTATGGTATTGGTATGTTTTCTTTTTTTTAACTACCGTACGCAAATAGGGCACTAGGCACAAGTAGTAGATGTTTTCTTGTCTAACTTCACCGAGTGTCAGTCACATTTCCATTTAGAGCCAACAACACCATCCTTTCTGATAATTTTCATCTTTTGCCTATCACAGATTTAATTTCTAGTGTCTTACTGAAGGTTGTTTATACAGAATTTTTTTTATTGTATTCTTCGTTCTATATGTGCTGGTAAAAATTCTTTTGTTATCTCATAGATAAAGTGTTGATTCTGTTTAAAGGACCGTGTAGCATGTGCTGTTAACCTTTATTGAGCTGCAAACGTTCTGCTATTACTGCGAACAATGGCTCACCTGTCGTACCAATGATAAATTTTAATCTCTATTGCCATTATCAAATACTATATTTTTAATTAGGTTCCCCAAAATGCAAAAATACGTTTTAAAATTGTAATAACCAAAACATTAAGAACAATAAAGTATTTATAATTGAGCACTAGATATGCATAAGACTATGGTAACACCAGCCATTCTGCTGAGCTTGCATCTTTTGCCTATCAAAGATTTAATTTATAGTGCCTCACTGAAGGTTGTTTATACAGAACCTTTAAGTATGTATTATTCGTTCTATGTGTGCTGGTAAAGGTCCTATGTTATAAATAAATAAATAATAAATATGAGACTTAATATATAGCGCATATCCCGTTCCCGTTGTGAACAGTTCTGTGCGCTGCTGTAAACATAGTGCTGCCTGCTGGCGCAAATACGTTTACAGGCCCAAAACTCCTGCAGGGTGACATAGATACAGTGTATTTCTGTTTAAAGGACCGTGAAGCACGTGCAGTTAACCTTTATTGAGCTGCAAACTTTCTGCAATTTCTGCGAACAATGGCTCACCTTTCGTACCAATGAAGAATCTTTATTGCCCTGCTCATAGATAGTATGCAAGACTTCTACTGAGCAAAAAGTCGGGATAACACACTGAACGCTTTTTTTTTTGTTTAATTAATGTTGTATGTAAACATAGATTTCTAGTTCAAAAACTAAAAAAAAAATCAATAAAAAGAAATAAATATTAATGTTAAATTAATTATAAATAACGATAAAATGGGAGTGAGGAAAACCAAGGGTGGGCGTAGGGCATAGGTGTCCCCGTAGGCCTGTTGATGCCATGAGGGATTTTGCTTCCCTCTATACCGTTTTTTTTACTATTTAGTCTATATTATTTTCCTATTTATTTTAATGGTATAGTGAAAATGTGTGTTTATCTGTCGCTATGATTAACTGTCCGTATGTTTAAGTGTCGTGTGATTAAGTGTCCGTATGTTTATCTGTCGTGGGATTAAGTGTCCGTATGTTTAAATGTCGTGTGATTAAATGTCCGTATGTTTATCTGACGTGTGGTTAAGTGTCTATGTTTAAGTGTCGCATGTTTATCTGTCGCATGTTTAAATGTCGGCACACGATATAGTTTATAGTAAGCATATTCAATCTATTGCTTATTAAACTATGATTAATATGATTATAACAACTATGAATATTAAATATACTTTATCAACATGTTATTTCTAAATGTCTAATTATGACATTATAATTTTTCTAATCAAAGATCAAGATTTTAAAAAGACTCCAGATACCATAGCATTCAACGCGATGAAAGAGTGGACTAAATACAGTTTTTTTTAATATTACTAAATATGTAAAATGCTCATGCTAAGATACAGTTTACATATAGCCTACTTTTCAAAAGCTAAATGGTAGGAAATAGCAAATAAAGCATGCAGGGCCATTTCTCCCCACCTAGTGGGCCATTTCTCCCCACCTAGTGGGCCATTTCTCCCCGTGCTATGGCCATTTCTCTCCACTTATATGTACATCAATTGTTATTTATTATATAAAAATCTATATATAATTTATAATAATTAAGGGATAAGCAAGGTATATTAACTTGTATTATTGGCAGGGCCGGATTTAGACTTGATGGGGCCCTAAGCTATTTGTGATATGGGGCCCTTTATAAGCTTATATGTCAGTACCAAATATGATTTTTGGATACTTAGAAAGTTAAACTGAAATACAATTAAGAAGTATAGACCTATAGATAGTGAAATAATAAATCGAAGTCTATAATAAGATGGACCGCTTGCTTTGATATTTCTGCTATTTGATAACTTGAAACACATAGTTTCGGAATGTCTGATCGCACCAGTGGCGTAGCTAGGGTGTGGGGAGGGGGGGTCCAAATTTGAATGTCTTCCCGGGCCCCCACTTGAGGGGGGGGGGCCCAAATGAGTGTCCGACATTTTTTTTTACATTAAATATTAAATATTACGCCGCTGCCATGTAATCTTGCTATTCACGTTAGTGACCCTGTTGCATGTATTCCACACATATTAAGGATTTCAAAATTACGTATATCAAAACGCATGTAAAAACTGGTAAAAAGTTTACTAAATACTGTCAATACATTACATAACTCCGGTTTTTGTAAAACACGTAATCTTGACGGCATTTTATCGGTATCTTAGGTGGCGTATTTAGGCATAATCCACACGTTCCATTGGAACAGTGGCCCCCACACAAAAGGGGCCCCCTGACAACACGTAAATGATATTTTGGTTTAAGTTTTACCAAGCCTTAATGTGTTTGAAACCTAAAATTAAATTACGTGACTATACTATAGTAGGTATAGATATTTTGTAATCATAAAAATGGGTACTTATTGTAATGCTTAAAAATATACATATAAATTCTTTAGTCCTATAATATTTATATAATTTTCAAATAGTTTTTACAGTTTGATCATTTCAACGTTATAAATTGTAAGCCATTAATTTTGTTATAAAAGAACTTTTTTTTTAGAAATATTAGCTCAAATGAAACGGGCTAATTATTTCCCTTTAATTAAAAAACAGAATTCCAAATTTGATTCAATAGTGATGCCGAACAAGTTTTGTTTTGTAATGTAACAAAATATTACTGATTATTATTATTTATTTATATATACATTTAACATTATGGTATTCTTAACAAGATTTAATTATAAATATATTTAAAAAATTTAAAATAAACAGCTGTAAATAAACATAAACTGCTTTAATTGTTTGTCGATTTAAAAAGTTTATATTTTAAACATTAATAATTACAGAAATTACTTAATATAGTGCTATTAAATAAGTCTCTTATATTTATAAATTAATTATACAAATAAATTTGTTTTAGAATTATTTTTATTTATGTTTAAATAAAGAAGATGAGCATAAAAACTCGTGTAAATGTAATTAGTCTGTAGGCCCTATCAATTAATGATTGGTCAAGTGTAGGTGACCTCTTTGTATGCTTAAAACAGCTTTGATGTGCAATAAAATCTGTTCACATGTGTAATTTGAACCAACAGCTGAAAGTAAATGAGCAAATACAAAGCAGTTGAGAATAGCTGATGACTTTCCTAAGCAGCTTCCTTATAGATTTTTTTCCGCAAATGGGCACATTTGGATAATCATTTTTAAATGTTTACAATTTTAATTCAACTTGCTCCATTTTAAAATCGCCAATATTCCTCCACTTAAAAAAAAAAGATCTAGCCTACATCTAAGAAGGTTGTAGTAAGATCAAACCAGTTAGGTTTGATGTTGTATGAAAAAAATGTGTCCATCAATTTGAAAGACTTGCCTTTGATTAGAAAACTTTGAGTGCTTCGATGTACTTCTGAAAAAGCCCAACTGGGCGATAAAAAAAAGTTGAAGGGGGGGGGGGGAGCAGAACTTTGTTTCAAAGGGGGTGGTGAGCCAAAAAAGAATGAGACCCTATGATGTAGACTAGATGATGTTATAGATGCCTTTGCTGGACAGAAAACACGACGTGAGGCGATATGAATTGAAATTTGTCAATTGTGCATTATCTCGCCAATAAACAGAGGTATTATTCATTAAAAGAGTCTATTACTATTACTTAATAATTATTTTTGGTAAATTTTACTGATATACTGTACCAATTTGAATTTATACTTATATATTTATTAAGTACATTATCTCATGTCATAATGTCGAATGTCAAAATGCAGGGGCCCCTAAAGAGGCCAAGCGCCCCTGGCCCCCAAATCCCTAGCTACGCCACTGTTCTCTATGACACTTCGTAAATTCAAAAATGAAATCTATCACTCTCTTTCCTAACAACGGAATGCCACCAAATGAAATATGAAACCAAATCGCTAAACTAACATCAGAATGACAGTTATACTAGTTAATAGTAGTTATAGCCTACCATTTAAATAAAAACTAGTGAATCCATGTTTCTAAGATCTAATTATATATAGTATATAGGCCTACTCACCATGAGATCTAATTAAATATAGTATATAGGCCTACTCACCATGAGATCTAATTAAATATAGTATATAGGCCTACTCACCATGAGATCTAATTAAATATAGTATATAGGCCTACTCACCATGAGATCTAATTAAATATAGTATATAGGCCTACTCACCATGAGATCTAATTAAATATAGTATATAGGCCTACTCACCATGAGATCTAATTAAATATAGTATATAGGCCTACTCACCATGAGATCTAATTAAATATAGTTAGTATATAGGCCTACTCACCATGAGATCTAATTAAATATAGTTAGTATATAGGCCTACTCACCATGAGATCTAATTAAATATAGTATATAGGCCTACTCACCATGAGATATAATCCAATATAGTATATAGGCCTACTCACCATGAGATCTAATTAAATATAGTATATAGGCCTACTCACCATGAGATCTAATTAAATATAGTATATAGGCCTACTCACCATGAGATCTAATTAAATATAGTATATAGTATATAGGCCTACTCACCATGAGATCTAATTAAATATAGTTAGTATATAGGCCTACTCACCATGAGATCTAATTAAATATAGTTAGTATATAGGCCTACTCACCATGAGATCTAATTAAATATAGTTAGTATATAGGCCTACTCACCATGAGATCTAATCCAATATAGTATATAGGCCTACTCACCATGAGATCTAATCCAATATAGTATATAGGCCTACTCACCATGAGATCTAATCCAATATAGTATATAGGCCTACTCACCATGAGAATTCTGAAAGCTTAGTGCGAGTAAAATGAGAAGACACAGAAATACTGACTTCATTTTTTATTTTCTTTGTGAAAAGGTAACGTTGTCCCTTCTATTTATACCACTTTTTCATTTCGTCGGTGAACAAATTAGCACATGTTGTTTTGATAAGGAGAATATGACTTATCTAAGACGAAAGACTTCCATGCACAGCATTTTTGGCCGACTTCTACTTCTATGATCGAGGAAGTCATTTGACCCCAATCCCCATAAAAATTACAATATGCCTATTTATTTTTTAACGCTAGCGGTAAATCAACTAAGCTTAACTAAACGTAAACTTAATAATTGGGTTGGTCGTTGTAACAGCTATAACTGATGTCTGATGTAGTAATATGTAATGTAGTGATTACCGGTACACAGATTGTGCTGGAACGGCTACCGGTACGTTGTCTAATGGCTGAAAGTTTTGTCAACTGCTCACACATTTCTATTTTCAACTCACGTTCCGTTGATAATACTAATACAACTAGGGAAGTAAAAGTGTCGATGTTTATTTACAAGCAAATGGTTACATTCCACCACATCCATTCACTAAACTTCTCTAATACTACTAATAGTAATAGTAATAGTATAGTAAAAAATAGTAACAATAAGATACCTTAAGGCGTTAAGTTCTTTAGACTGGCGTTCTCGCATGCGGGTTGTTCTACGTCACAACGGAGTTACTGCCTACATATTTTTCCATAAAGACTACTGGGACGTGATACTTAGTCTAGAATGTTAAAATTGCTAATTTAAACAATTAACCTCACCTTTACCGAAGGTTATAAAATTAAAGCTCATTGCCCCAAATCTTAGTTGGGACATCCACCACAATTTTTATTTAGTCCATGGGCTTATCCAGATAAAGATGTTTCTCGCCCCCCAAAGCCATCAACATTGTACCGGTATCCCTTTGTCTATTTGACCAAGCCCAAATGAGCAACAGGAAATAGATTAGTTATACTCACTTATACTATACTTACAGATCTATATTATTATTATTATATATATTTTGTTTGGGAACTTTCACCCGCTTTAAATGTGAAGACGTGTAATGGGATATTGTACTAAATTGTAGGCTAAAGTTTAACACAAGCATGTCTTGTCTTTCTAAATAGACATTTTCAACTTTTGGCTTCTTATATTATTAATATTAATAATTAAGTTACCGGTATATTTTATTCTACATAAATTATTAATAATAGGCATGATGATTATTTCATTTTCAACAATGTAGGTTAAAAAATTACAGGTACCATACTATTTTAAATTTGAAATATGATACAGGTACTAAATAATTATTAATGTTTTCCATTTTTCAATACTTGTATCGGTACTGGTATTAAGTTGAATTTGTACAAGAACCATGTTTCATCTTTTTAATGTTGACATTTTATTTATTGTACACTGTACATAAATATTGACTTATGTTGACCATTTAATTTTGTTTTACAAACAATAGCACCAATAATTACAATTATACTGGTACATTGTACACACAGTTCAAACTGCTACTAAAACAGACAACATTAAATCTGAGTAAACAAAACAAACATCTTATGAGATGCTTAAAAGTTTTAATTGAAATTATTTTTTCTTAGATGCCTCCTGAGCCTTGAGCACTCTTGCAACTATTTTCTGTTCCTCAATCAAAAAAGCACGAACAATTCTGAAAAAAAGTTTTAGCAAAAAATTAATGTGCAATATACTCAACTAATATGTATTTATTTAATAAGGTTTTTACCCTAAAAACATTTCAAAATTCTCAAACATTTCACAGCCTTTTACCAAACCTTATAAAAAAAGTCAACACCTGACCTACGAACAATATAAATTGGTTTGTGTGAAATGTTTTAATGTCAACTGCTGTGTCTACATTGTAAGACTTCAAATAATTTTGTAAAAACAAATAGGAATTAAACCACTTAATCCCCTTTGTGCATTGGCCACAGAAACTCATTACGAGCTTCACAGGCCCTAAAAATAAATTGGTCAGTCAGAACTTCTAAACTTAGGCCTATATTATAATTCCTTTTACCAAATAAAACAAATAAAAAAAAAAAGACATTTTGTACAAATGCAATTGCAGAATTTCTTAACTCATTAAACTCAAAGATAAACAGTGGTACCATGGGTTACGAACTTAATTCATGCCTGAACTCTGTTCCTAACCTGAAACATTGAAATCAATGTAATTAACTCAATCAGTTTCACGATAAAAAGAATTGTTCAATTTTATCTACACCTGGTCATTTACCTGACAAAAGTTAAAGAATATTTGTACCACATGTATTGAATAAAGAGAAAGAACCAATAAAATAAAAGTTGCATTTCATTGATCCAGATTAAGAGACGTTCAACTTTCTCTCCAATCGGAGGTCTTAGCTTCTGCAGATTAGTAACACAAAGCCACATAGACTGATTTGAGTAACTCTTTATTCTTTAAGATGATCTATCCATGGTGTACAGATTAGTGATGTCACACACGAGAATGCTATTTACATAACTTCTTTCTAGCCTACCAGGCTAGCGCTAAACGCTGCAATGTCTTCCTTTGTACTGTACTCTATCTTTAGTCACCAACTTTACACCTTCCTATCTATCTCTCTTCATTTGTAACCCGAGATACTGTCTGTAAACGGAGACAAAAGGTAAGCTAATATCCTATACTATAATACGAGCAAAAATTGTATGTATATATATATATATACATAAATATATATATGTATGTCTGGAAATTTTCTTCAAAAATGCTCTAACGATTTTATTCATGTTTTAATGCACAACTTGTTTTACCTGAAAAATAATCTACAGCTTTTCGTCCCCACAAATAAAAATCGGAAATGAACGTTAGACAAAAATACCCCTTAAATTTATCGTAGATAATTGATTTTGGCAGTGAAAACATGCCATTGATCGACCCACGTGTGGTGCGGCTTTCAAGAGCGGTGTTTTGTTACGTCGCAATTATGACGTTTTGGGAATACCCGAAGGCCTACCACAGCAGAAAGAAGTTTAATTTCTTGTCTAGACTACTGTTGCGCACCGATGATAGCTAAAATTTAAAGCAAGACCAAGTGTAATTTATGTAATGCAGGGGGTGTGCAAACTACAGTCAGTGGGTAAAACGCAGGCTGACAAATAATAGTATGTGGCCCTTGAGGCTTATATAGATTATAACGTCTTCAATATATTTTAGATTATAACATCTTCAATATATTTTAGATTAAATTAAAAAAAAAAAGAAAGACAAATAAAATATTTACGTATTAATTAATAGTCAGATAAAAGTTTATTATTAGACCTTTTTAATTTATATCAAACATATTTGCCGGCGTAACTCATTGTTAACTTGAATGGGGTAAGGGAGGGAGTTAAAAAAATTGACATAATTTTATAAGAGGGGTCCACTAGAAAGTTTGACAGTTGTTAAAGTAGGGGAAGGGGTAGAAGAAATAAAAATTGTAACGTAATTCACGATATTTTAAATTTAAACTTTTCATTTATCTTTTAAATATACATAGCATAATGACATATATTTCTGATAGATTGAAAACTGATAACTCTAGCATACATGTTTTTTTTCAGTGATTGAAATAAGATTAAGCCGTTTTATTTCCTTTTTTTTTGGGAAGGGGGGGAGGTATTGGGCAAAATCTAGATATTAACCCTTAAAGCGCGTAGGGCCAAGACCGTGGCTCAGCATTAACAACACGTTAAGTGCGTGGAGCCACGATCGTGGCGTAGCTTTTTTTGGGCTACATTGTGTCGTTTTCATTCGTAAAAACGTACACATCCGTAAAGCTTAACAACTTCCGTCTCTTCTGGTAGTGAAAGGCAGCCATTTTTTACGTTAAATTTTCCTCGATTCGCAAAATGAACGAAGGTGTTAGTGACTATTCGAAAAGCTACGATGGAATTGATGCATAATTTCAATTATATTTTATTGGTATTGATGAAATTCTAAACAGTAAGAAGTGTATTGAATTCATATTTGTTTTATTTTAATGATTTAGTTTTCAAAATACTGAAATAGGTCCAAAAGCCGGCAAATAGTTCAATAAATTAGCTTCGTGTTTGTTGTTAGCAAAAACATCGTTTTCGAAAGATGGACATGGCTAATGATCGTTTTCATTTTAGTTATTATTGAAATAAATTTGTATTTAAATCTGTTTATTTTGCGGGCCTAGGTTAAAACTAGTATATTTTCATCATAATTGTAAAAAGGAGATAGTTAAACAACATTTAATATTTATACAGGGTTCCCACAACTTTGGATTACAAAATTTCCATGACATTTCCAAAACTTTTCCATGATAATGTACAAAATTTCCAAGACCCTCTTTTGAGTAAAAATCCCGACATATACCGATGAAATATATATATATATAAAAAGTCAGTGTTTGTAAGTAAACCGATCCCCATTGGTCAATTTGAAAACACGTGATTTTGTGTCACTGATCTAGGCCTAGGCCTATATAGTGTCTAATAATTTTTCACATGGGACATGTGACTTCACTATCTAAGAGGTTAACGTATCGGGCGACCCGGGTTCCATTCTCCAGTTTTTATACAATTTTTATCTGCACCTTATACAGTCCTGTTCTTTTTTCCCACCCGGGCAACGCAGGGCAATTTAGCTTGTATTGATATAAAACTGTTTATAGTATAAAAAAAAAAAAGAAGTTAGACAAGAAAACAAAAGAGAGTAATAAAAAAACAAAAACAATATTAATAATAAAATAGGGAAAAATAATAAGAGAGCTCATCACCATTAGAGCAGACGAATTCATTTCCAGCTTGATTTATCAGATTGTGACAGACTATTAATAATGAAAACTTTATAATACTGTATTGATATGTAGCACAAGTTATGCATTTACAATTGGAAAGAAAATAACTAGTAGGCCTATTGTTTGTTATTAATGTAATTAGTTTAAAGTTTTAATTAATAGCAATCTGTGTATTTAACTTTACAGAATATCAATAATTATAAAGCTAAATACTGTAATAAAGCCTCTATAGCCTAGGCCTAGTACTAGTAATAGGCCCAAATAGTAGGATACTAGTAACTAATAGACCTACTAAAAATGCTAGTAACAGGCCCCTTCATATTTAGCCTATACCTTATAACGTATAGCCTATCCTTATAAGGTCATAGGCCTATAGCTAACCTAGTACTAGATAATAGTGAGCAACATGACAGGCTATGCACTATGCACTGCTATGCCGCTATGGTATAACTATAGGCTATAGTATAGGCCTACGCATTTTTTAGAAAATATATAAAATTTTCGGTAGTTATTTTGACCCAAATTTTTTTTCTTTAGTCCTAGTCCTAGTGCCCTAATAGACTATTCAACTTTTGTTTTTTAATAGTCAGTGGAAAAGTAAAATAGTAAAAAGCGTTTATAATACAGATATGTAGACATCTAGACCTAGAGCTAAAAATGTGACGCTTTCCAAGAAAATATAATAGGCCTACTAGATATTGATGTCACACAAAATTGTATTTTAACAAATGCGATAGCCGGTAGTCATTAATATCTTAAGGCATGGTGCCGCTATGACTGGCAATGCATCGGTAGGCCTAGTGATTCATTGTTTTTGTTATTTATTTTATATCGGGTCGTTTTTTGAAATCGCTACATTTTTTTATATAAATAGGTTGTAATCGGACTTTAGCGGCCACATTTTAACACGAAAACGTTTTGGCTATCAAAATATCAGCGTAGGCCTAAGGTGCAAGTACAAACCATGAAAGTGAAAGTAATCAGGCGGCGATGCGCTTTCGTTAACAGAAGTACAAAAGAAAAAAAACGAAAATGGAATAATCTAAACGGTCCAATTCTTGCATCATGGACTTTTGGTTTTTATAGCGGCTAAAAAAAATATTAAATAAAACTTGTACTTATAATGTTCCGAAATTTTGAGTTTTAATTAAGGTTTTTGTTGTAATGGGTAGAATGAGGGGTAAAAATCTGTAAAACTCCGAGAAAATCGAAAGGGTTGACAGGTCTGTTAACTTATCTAGTCTAGCAGACACCAAACTGTGGGTTGACAGGTCTGTTAACTTATCTAGTCTAGCAGACACCAAACTGTGGGTTGACAGGTCTGTTAACTTATCTAGTCTAGCAGACACCAAACTGTGGGGGACGGAGAGAAAGGGAGGAGTGGCAAGCATAGGCTGGTACCATCTTCACCGGACCAAAAAAAGCGAGACAAGAGAGCTTCCCGTAATTTACACATGGGAGGTTTGTAAGAAAAGTGGAATTAACATACCCGAGTATTTATAATTTAGAGATGCGCGTGTTGGAAAAGGAAAAAAATCAGGTTCAGCGAAATTTTGCAATAAAATATCTAAATTTAAAAATTCCAAAACTTTTCCATGATCTAGTTATCAAATTGCATTTTTCCAAAACTTTTTCATACTGGAAATGGTCCTATCAATTTTCCAAAACTTTTCCAAAATTCCATGATCCGTACGAACCCTGTTTATAATATTTCTTTTTCGAACTGGGTGGGTGCACTCTAGGTTTACTGAGTGCAATGTCGGGCTGTACCCTGACTAATTTGTAAATATTACAGGAGACTCTAATACTTACTAATATACTTTTTTTAAATACATTTCTTTAATTTAATACATATATGTCTAAAATTTAAGTGTTTAATATTATTTTTATTCAATTTTTACTACTTAGTTGTGTGTTAAATTATTTAAAATATTTTTTTGAAGTTTTTGTAAACAAAAATTGCCGTGTATTTATTAAATTTTTACATTTTAGATGCTAGATATTAAACAATTAATATGTTTTTCCAATTCCCCAAACTATAAGCTTTAATAAAATGTATAGGTTTATATATCTAATGTAAAAATATCATAAAAGAAAACAAAATAAAAGCAAGAGGTTTTGAAAGTTTAATGCCCGTCAGTTTTAGCTACACCAGACCTGCCTACCCCCCACTGGACCCATGAGGGAGACAGAGGCTAGTTATGTGGGAGATTTTCCAACTGATGAGGGAGATTTAGAGCAGCATAACAAAAATACATAATAATATAATTATAATTATACACAAACTATTTTATCATAGTTATAAAGAAACACAGGTTTGCAGCATAATATATGATAATATTTAATCTACACGAAATAACATCATTCCAAATGCAATTGTCAGTGCAGTGGTCTTCCTGACCATTGAAAAAATATGCTCACAAGGCGCGCTAGAGTGGGGAATTGTGAGTATCCCCTTCATGACTAGAGAGTTGGGGATACTCGGAGGACAACTTTGTCCAGCTGTGATCAATCCGTTCATTTACTGGCAGATCCAAGTCAGTACTCTGCAGCTTAGCGAACTGCTCAAGGATAACATCCCTGTCAGCATCCCCCATCAGCATTGGAAACCTATCTAAGAAGTAATTTAGATGGGAAGACGTTATGTTCTTTCTTTCATGAAGGTTGACTACAACTGAATTGACAAGGACTTGGTCATCCAAGGACAGGTTTTTACAAAAATAAAGTCTTACAGACTTGTAAAACTCAGAAATTGTCTCCTCTCTAAGTTTATAGAAGGAGGGGCACATGACAGAAAAAGTCGTTTTAATTTTTGATTAGGCCCTAACCCCAAACCGTGGGTGCCACTCACTTGAAGCAGTGAACCCTGAAATCCTTTTCTTAAAATTTCTTGAACCCTGAAACCTACTTTCCAAAATTTTACAAACCCTGAAATTTATCGCAACTCCTAAAATTTATATTATTTTTACCATATTGTATATGCCGGTATATATATATATAATTTAATATAATATAGGCTACACCAATAAGCAATGTTGTTTTTACTATATGTTTCTGCATATTATGATAGAAAAATTATGTCTTTAAAATGCTGTATAGGGCCTATGATTGTGTTATTGCTAGGCCTAAGCTTACTTTGGTTATTGATAAATGGCTTGAAATATCTTTTAAAAAAATGGACAAATCTAAAATCATAGTTAAACATACAAAGATGTGTTATTTTAACAATTTAATAACATCATTCCTATTGATCTTATCATGAACCTTTTTTTTTTCAAGTTAGCCTAAGCTAGCCTACTTTAAAGATATAATTATGTGTATCTTTATTCCCCATTTACTTTGTTCTGTATTTTCTAGGTCAGTTACCAATAAATGTAATTAAAATATTGTATCCTAATCCTAGTGAATAACTAGAAAAATATTGAATCTAGTCTGTAACTTCAAATGCCTAATAACTGAAAAGAGGGAACAAATAAAAACTGAAGGATTAATACACATTTTTTTTACGGTAGGCTATATAGTTCAGTGAAATGACGTATTTTTTATTTTGTTATGAAAATGAGCAAATTCGCGAATGCGGGGCACTAACAATTTAAAACTTCGTTTTGAAATTAATTTAAATCAACATTATTTTATGATTTTCTTGTTATGTCCGATATTGTTAGAAAAAAATATGCACCAGCATAAGTGACTGTTAGGACTAGGTCTAGTTCTAAACACTACACCGACAGTTTTACTCCATTCATTAGGCCTAAATGCCTAATAAATATGACTGCAACGCAACATATATAGGCTATATTAAACAGTAGGCCTAACTGTGACATTGCTCCAATAGATTAATTTATTCATATTTCGTCGCCTTCATTTTAGCGGGCTGATAAAAAACGCATTTTTAATGGAGGAAAAAAAAAGCAGTTTTCATCTTTCCATTGAAATGACAATAACCTTTCATATTACAAGCTTATAATTAGGCCTAGCCTAATATAGGCCTACTAATAGTATAGCCTACACGGAGGTGTGAAACAGTCGCAGAGTCGGGAATTACCAATTACCGATATGACGATGAAAATCTAGGCGGCTGGAAAATTTAGGTAGCCTACCTTATTTTCCGATCATTAAAAAATTTTTTTAGTGAATTAAAAAAAAATCCAACCACATAGCGTGACATTTCACTAAACTAAGCTTATAGGCTAATACTGTAGGCCTATCTAGGTATGGTTTACAGTACGCCTACCAGGTCTATTAAGTCTATTTATAGCGGATCCGATTCTCACCGAACCGGGTTTCGTACCGCAATTTCGGACCCGTACATTTTTTTTTGTTGGTTAACCCACGAATCTGGAACCAAAGTAAATTGAATCTCGCGAATCCGGAGCCGAAAACTATTTAGCCTCGCGAATCCAGATTTCCGGGAAAATCCGGAAAAGTGGCACCCCTGCACCAAACTCCACTTTTCAAAGGCACATATTAATTTTCATTAAAAAAAAATATAATGGAATTTAATAATAGCCATTTTATATTTTATTTATCTTATAAAAAACTTACTATTTATTATTATATTTACATAGAGGTTTCAGTTATTTAGGGCTTTTGAAAAAAAATAAATCTCCCGATATAGCCTAACTTAATGGCAAAATAACAGTGTTTGAGTATGACGTAGTCAATGGCTGAAGCTTCGGATCAGCTTTCCCACTCAAAATCTAAACTTTAAACTAACAGTCTTTCATATGTAGATGCAAAATTATATTCTGAGTCACAAAGCATTAGCATGCCTTAAAAAGGTTCCTAACTGACTTATAACGTAAGCCAGATGACCTAGCTTATACCATTTCAATACTGGTAGGCTACAATAATAATAGCATTAGCCTAGGCCTAGGCATTGCATTGATCATTGCTAGCAACAAGTTCGACAACCATCGTTGTAAAAATTAATTAAAAAAAAAAAAGAACAGAAGAGCGAAAAACGGAAGATTATTTATAAGTAAAATAAAGTAACTAAATATATTAGAAGACATTGGATTGGAAATCGCTATTTAATCGTAGTTTTTATCTGCCGATTTTTTGGGCTGGCACAGAACAGAACGTGAAAGTGCCGCCATTTTTTGGCCAATTCGATGGTAAAATAAAGGGAAATGTGTATACTGCGCATGTCCATGCAAATAAATTTTAGTTCCGACTTCTGATTTTCGACAGAAAAAAGATTCGCATTTTTTGCAAGTGTCGGAAAAATATCGATCGGAAAAAAAAAATTAACAATTTTCGGAAAAGAAATCCATAGGCGGGGAACAAAAAAGCGGAAGAATTTTAAAGGCATGCGTAAAAGCGGAAAACAGGGTTCAAATGCGTAGAACTCCCGCACAATGCAGGTCTGCTACACTTTTTAATGCATTTTTGTGAAAATAGCTACGCGCTTTAAGGGTTAACATATTAGACTTCACAAATAAAAATCTGCTTCGACTGTTAGAATTTAAAGCTTATGTTATTCATAGTAGAAAAAAAGAAAAAGACAAATATAATTTGTAGGTCTGGTAAAGACGTATGTTTTAAATTTATGCACTGTTGTTTTACATTCACATTATGTTATGGTACAAGGACCTGCTCTAAATTACCGATCGAATGATCGGTCACCTGGTACTATTTGTAACCCAAGGTACCAAAACCTTGCATAACCCTTTACCAAACATTGCAACCGAAAGCGCCAGTCGCCAACTTGGGCAAAACACCCAAATGCATCAGTGACAATTTATATAGTTCAGGCTACTTTCTTATTTAAGATCTCGAAAGTTTTCAGTTTATGTCCGGTTTATATAATGTTCAAAGCATCTTTCGCAAATTTTATACCATTAAGTTTTTAACAGTTGATATAAAAATAGAAGAATATAGGGAACAAACCGACCTGAATTGGACTGTGGCTAATCATTCTCAGTTAAGCTACTTTTAATCAATTGTTTGAAGAAGTAACAATGGACAAAATAGCTTCTCGAATATGCCCATCGAAAAAATTGCACTTATAGAGCTAGAAAATGGAACAACGTCTGCCCAGTAAAGGGAAAAGTTTAAATCGATAACAGACACAGTATTGTGTGTACATTTTTATGGTGTTTAACTGTAAGCAAGTCAAATTTTTAATAAGTATTGTTACCTTCATGATGCAATAAATTGGCTTAAAAAAAACAAAGGACGCTTGAGGGAAACTACTAACATGTCGACTGCAAATTGTTTTTCATACAATGTCCGCAGTTCATAAAATAAAAACATTTAAACATAAAATTTAACATATTTAAGACTACTTTAACTGTGTAATCTTGACATCAAAAACATGTCATGTCCGAAAGCATATAAAAATAAGCAATTGTGCCAGACTTTTACTAGGCATGGACTATGACAGATTTCATAATATTACTCTTAATTGTATAGACCATTTGTAATATTACCGTTCTCTAACAGCTTTATGGCATCTTGATCCACCATAAGCACGAGTAACAGTCTTTTGTCTTTTGCTCATTGCAGCTAGTTTATGTGGTCTAACTGCTTTGACCTATTAATAGAAATTAAATTTTAGGTTCATTAAAAAATATTTAGATATGGTGGCATGAAAATGTGTAGGCACTACTCAAGACGTTAAATAATTCAACAACTTTTAGTAAATATAAATGTATGATGGAATGAAAATTTTAAAATCATTTCAGGACTTTTATAATTGATACAATTGTTTAAACTTAAAACATGCCTACTCCACTATAAAAAATAAATGTATGAGGAAAACAAGTGCCGAAGAAGCTATCTTTATACAAATATAGGCCTATTACAAAAACACATAGGAAATAAGTCAATTACAGTTTTACACTATATATATACACAATATTATACAACACACAAGTCAATATACAATCAAATAATAATAAAAAAAATTTTGGGGTAAATTCATCCATTAAAATTCTAACTACGGCAGGTCTACTAGTATGCTAAAAGGAAAAATATGGCCTTTTTTCTGAAGTTACATGAACTTTAACCCTTTTAGTTTTCACTATAAGCTGCCAGCCTATAACTCCCTAATCCCAGTTGCATAACTAAGTATATTGAACAAAAAAAGCAACGGACAGAAAAGACAACAATGAACTGATAAATACACCTTCCATTTCCATAGAATGAGCTAAAAAATGCTTTAGTTTCAAAGAAATTACTAAGACTTTTATTGTCGCTCACCTCCCTCAACATGTTGCATCTTTTTATCTTCTTATGAAGTACTATAAAACAATTGGGGCGATAAGGTGGAAGTATAAAGAAATGCGAGATGTTATGCATGTATGAAGTTTGTTCAGATATTGACCAACTATGCAGGCGGGGATAGAGGGATATGGGCAAGGGATCAATATAATGGCGGGGAGACAGAAAGATTGATTCTCAGGTATTTGACACAAGCCAATAATCCACTCTTTCTGGCAGCAAAGGAATTCTGATAATGAGTGAAAAGAGCTAGAGAAGGGAAAGAAGTAGCGAAGGAACGAAAGATGCGCATGTTGCTTTTGATGTTGCACAGTTTACCTACGCCAAAGATAATTAAAATTTAGGGGGGGTAACAAAACACCTACTCACCCCTCTTAACCTTGTTTTGTAATCACCACATATTGGTGTTTTAGCCAACTTCTTCTGGTAGAGATAGACTAATTTTCCACCAGGTGTTTTTGAGCTGGAAAAAAAATTATTAAAGACTTAATATAATTTAGGAGCCTTTACGTAGGCTACTAGAAAAAAAAATTCCAACACTTGAAAAAAAAAATTGTAAAAAAATATTACAACTATAAATAAAATCAAAATATATAATAATAAGCTAAAAGTTAAAAAAAAAATATTTTAAATATTTCAAAAGTCAAACTACTAAACTTTAACTTTTCAAGAGTTAAGAGGAAGTCATGGGAAAGATCTCATCTCGTTCATTTTAACAGTGTAGGTTTTGTGACTGAATTCCTATTTGACTTTATACGCTAATTGAAGTATGAAGTATATAAGCCTATCATGTTAAAACGACTAAAATCTGCCTTAATATCCGTTTAAAGCATGTCAAATGTAATTAATGTAGTTTTTATGGCTCCTCTTCAGTGACAGTATGGCCTTAAAATCAGGTCTTGATGAAAACCACCAGCTTTTCCATATCAATTTCAAGGTTCTTCTTAGAAAAATTACCCCCCCCCCCCACCTCAATATGAAAATGCGCATGCCCAATAAACCCTGCTATTAAACTACTTCTGTTTAAAATATGGGTAATTTTTTACCTGCGTTAGCCCACGAGGTTTTGGGTTTTATAGGAACAAATTTTAAATATACATACCAAATTCACACAAATCAAGTGATGAAATGTCTTGCAAATGATATTTAGACTTAGAAAAAGGGAAATTTTTTAACAAGACTTTGTTTTTTTACTATTAATATAGCATAAACGCCGCCATTTTGGCATGTGACTTCACAGGGGAGAAGAGTTACCATCCCTAACCTTTATAAACTAACCGATACTAACCATACTCATACGATATTAAAATGAATGAAATTTTAATAGCGCATGGTTAGTGTCGGTTAGTTTATATAGGTTAGGGATGGAAACCTGTGACGCCAATGGCCGAAATGGTGTTTTATGCTATATTTAGCCCACAGGCCTAGTAAAAAATCGTGTTAAAAAATATTTTTTTTACTAAGTCTAAATATCGTTTGCAAGACATTTAATGACTTCATTTGTGCGAATTTAGCATGGATCTTTAAAAATCCCACAGAGAACCCAAAAAACTCGTGGGCTAATGCAGGTAGGCTAAAGAATTACCAAAATATGAAAACTTTAATTGAAACTAGTAGATCACCAAGTTTGGCAATTTTTTTCTTAACACCCCATTTTAATTATAAGTTGTAGAAAATGTAGGGTTCACTATCACTAAGAAAACAAATGATGTCATTGGGAAGATCTAATCTAGTTCATAGTAGCGGTAGTTTTTAAGGTACGGCGTGGTCAATCAATGAATAAAAAACTAATTTTAAACGTATTTTTTTTATTTTGAATTTGACCTAGAAGCGGGGCTTTTCCGGTCTCATTTGCTAACATCCACAGCGTCTTTTTTTAAAACCAGTTATCGGCATTTCTCAAATTTATACAAATATTCTTATTTTCATCACTCTCACAACACTTTATTCATATCTTAGGTAAGTACAAATAATTTTTCAAATAACTAATTAACATGATACACCATTGTGGATTATTCTAGTTTATAATATGGCTAAAACTAGCAAGATAATCTAATCATAATAATGCCATTAGCCTATTGACGCAATGAAGGCACATACATTGGCTATGCCTAGGCTAGTACGGCCTATTTTGGTACAATTACATTTCATAATATGGCTAGAACTAGCTGGATAAGCTGATCATACTAAAAATATCATTATCCAATGGATGCATTGGCTATGAAGCTATGTCTATACCTATAGACCTACTATAACCTATGGCTGTGGACTATTGTGAATTAATTGTGATGTACTAAATTTTACTTTAGGCGTAAGCCAATTACTTTTGCTATTTACGCAACTGTCCCAACTTCTTGTGTTATTGTTACTAGATAGATGTCTAGGCATTGACAAAAATATTATTTTGGGGATAACAAGGCATATTGTGAAATAATTTTTATGTTTAAAATCTTGTTTTTGTTTCAATAGGAAAATGTCACCAAAAAGATCACAGTGAACTAAAACTTGTGTCTGCAGAAAGCAAGAAATACTAGAAATTAAAAAAAATGTCCCTGCCAGAGGAATACAGTCAACAGGCCTACACTGAACACTCACTGGTTGGGTCACTCTTCCCCAAACATATATTTTCAAAATAGATCAGGACTAGACATTTTGGTACCAGTATCTTTAGGTGTTGGTGTATTTAATGTTTGGGCTCTAGAGCATCACAATAATTTCTTTTAATGTTGGATTAGAAGTTAAGGAACATGAATAAATAAATTGGGGTGGGTGGGGCGGGATAGTGTTATAATTCATAAAGGATAATAAGATTAAATATACAGAGAAGAATTGAATTAAGAAGAGTGCAGAAAAAAGGAAAATATAAGGCCTTTAGAATAAGAAGTGGAAGAACAATATGCATCTGCATCTGGCATGCAACGGACCGGGGGGGGGGGGGGGGGGGGGGAAACTAACTACGTTTTTTTTTGGGGGGGGGGGGGGGGGGGGGGGTTGGCATGATTGAAAATAATATATTGAATTTAAAATTGCATATTCTTTGATTACTTGTTTTTTTCTATTTACATAATCTATATCTAAGTATCTGAACTGATAAAATTAAATAAATATTTATTTAAAACACTTTGACTTTGGATATGATGTTAAAATATTTTTTTGCGGTTTTCTCAAAATAGCATTTTTTACGCCACTTCACTAGACTAGAGGTAACTCCCTAGCTATTCAAGCTACATACTTCATATTTGGCATGCTTATTACTAGACAAGTCCTCTTCAAAGTAATAGAGTTTTGAACTTATTATAATTCATTATTATATTTAAAAAAAAATTCTTACCCTACCCCCCTAAAAATTACTTCCAAAATAGGCTAATTACATTTTTTTAGTTATTTAAAAATTAAAAAAGCCTCAATCGCATTATTAATAATATATGATAGAATATATGTACCAAATTTCATTAGGCCTATATTATAAAACACCTATGGCGGTAGTTTCTCCAAAACAGAAGGGCTCTCTTGTGAATAGAACGAATGTGTTGAAACACAAAGCCAAATGAAGCTTATCTATCCCTTAATCGTGTAGAAACAATGAAAACCGTATGTTTGGGGCGCATTTTAGCAAAAATCCACTAATTGAACACATACCCGTTCCACTCGACTTAAATATCGGTTCAAAAATCTATCGTTTCCGGTGACCAGGAAAATAGGTCAAAAGTCGGAGTTCAAAAGTACCCACCTATGCCTATGAGTTACCCATTTTTTTGTAAAATGCAATAAATCACTAGAATAGACTATATAAGGTACTAGAATTTTTTAGATAGTCTAGTCGAGATCTAGACTATTTAAATAATTTAATAAATGAAAATATTTTTTTTGGCAAACAAACAATTTTTTATAATTATTTTGGATTTGTATAGACTAGTCTATAAGGTTTTGTTGATATATATATACATGCTTAAATCATTAAATAAGTAAAATCAATTCTAAGGTAGTGGATCCCCTTAAGTAGGCCTATGTATTTACTATTTAAGTCCCTGCTCAAACTTAAAACTAAATATAGGTATGTGAAAATCCGACTTTTTATTTTTTTTTTTTGGCCCGAAAAGCTGTTCCGGGTATTTTTAACTTCTGCTATATGGTGGGCATGTGTATAATGCAAATGTAAATTTAATTAACAACATTTTACATTGAACTGAATTGTTTAAGAAACATTACTAATTTTAGCAACGTTGTTTGTGTTATTTGTTTAATTTGTTCGTTTTTTCAATGTTATTTTTTTGTATTGAAAATTGTGTTACATTTCAAACTTAAAATAAATATTGAAGATATTCGTTTTTCTCGTTTAAACCTCTTCTTTTCGATTTTAAAACATCTTTCCTCCCTATCTGCCAAATTTCATCAAAATCATCAATGAATCACATATTCAATTTTGAGTATCAAAAATGTAAACAACTATCGGCATCTTAGCTCATTCACGCCATATTTAGCCTAATTTAGGTCACTTAGGGGGAGGAGGCACGTGACCATTTTCCAAATACGGTATTGGTTAAATCTGACAACTAGCTCACTGATATTCGCAATTTTATAAAACCAATTATTTTTTTAAAATAACAATGAAGTATAATTTTTGTTATTATTATGTCCTATATAGGCCTAATTGTAAATCTGACGATCTTAGGGACAGTAATTAAGTTACTTAATTCAAATATCACATAAAATATGTCTTTACTTATTAGTTAAGGCTTAGGGCAGCTTAAATTTCTAGACTAGAATAAATTGAGACAGATCTCCAATACCAAGTTTAAAGCTATTATAATGTGTAGCCTACGTGTAAGCACTACTGTGTGCGTGTTTTTTCTATCCAACCTTGACTGCTAGTGACGGTCTGTTTCAGTTAGTATGGACGATCTTTTAGGGAAAGTGATACGGTAGAAGCTGGGGGAGAGGGGATGAAGGGAGCTGGGCATAGGGCATAGGCCTATTTTTCTACTTCTACACGGACTTTTCATGTAGCCTACATAGCCTACGTAATATTGGGGGTTAGGGTTGAGGGAGTGGGGGGGGGGGGGAGTCTACAGCAATGGACTATCATCAGTAAAAAGCAGGATTATTTCTTCATTGACTTGTAATAGTTTATGGGGAATGGAGGCTGAGGGAGGGGGGGATACAGACGGGGGACTATCTCATCGGTAAAAACGGGAAAGGAGGGGGGGGGGCATCATTTTTTTAATGTGTTGTCAAGCAGGAGAAAGAGATGATGGGAAGGGGGAGATGGGGCTCACTTTTTTTTTCTTCACCAACCAATTTGTAGGCCTACTGTACTATTTTAAGGGGATGGTGACACATTGTGGTTGGGAGAAAATAGGCAATATCAGTAAAAGTAGAAGGATGAAAAAGAAAATTTAGTGTGTGTGTGGGGGGGGGAAGAGGGGGATCAACTCATTTATTTGTTCACAGACTCTAATATAATCTTTATGGGGATATGGTGCTACAATAAGAAATATCAGTAAAATATTTAATTATATATCTTATGGCCTTATTGCCTTATAATGTCTAAAAAGTGCCCTTTTATTTGTTTTAATTTGGTAAAGAAATAAAATGTAGATAGTTTTGACTGTTTGATATAATATTTAGGCTACTTACCTTATAATATCCCATTTCATCTTGTTTGAAAATAATTCATTAAAACACATTTGTACATTTAACAAGTAATAGGGGGTTAAGATTGAAAAAGGAAGGTAGTTAAAAAGTATTCAAATTTTGACTGTTTGACTCGAGATCTTTCAGTGAACAATGTAGCGGCTACATATAAAATATCTAATTTCATCAAATCTCATGTTATAAAAAAAAATAAGAAGACAGGTAAAGGTGATTCATGTATACAGTTATGGCCCTTAATTTGATACCTGTATTGTGCAATAAGGGTAGTTATAAAAAATTGACAAAAATATGTCTCTTTGAGTAAATTATGTAGGCCTACTCATCTGGAAATGTCCAATTTTATCCAAGCATGTTATAAAATGTTTGTAATAAGCATTTGAACATTGGTTTATCTATAAATGTATGTCCCTTAGTATGGAATTTAATTTGATACCCGTATTGTGCAATTATGTAAAAAATTGACAAAGTTATGGCTGTTTTAGTGAATTATGTACTCGGCTTTAAATGTCCAATTTTATCCAAATGTCATGTTATCAAATGTTTGTAATAAGCATTTGAACACTGATTTATCTATAAATGTATGACCCTTGGTATGGCATTTAATTTGATACCTCTATTGTGCAATTATGTAAAAAATTGACAAAGTTTAGGCTGTTTTAGTGAATTATGTACTCGGCTTGAAATGTCAAATTTTATCCAAATGTCATGTTATAAAAAGTTTGTAATAAGCATTTGTACACTGATCTATCTATAAATGTTTGGCCCTTGGTATGGCCTTTAAATTGATACCTATTTCTTTTAAGTTGGTACACAAATAAAAAAGTTATGACTGTTTGAGTACAAAATTACTAGTAAGTGAGCTTCAGTTTTCCTTCTTTGTCTTTGTTACTAAAATTTCGTCACTAAAAAATGCATAACTTTTTTATTTCTGAACCGATTTTTATAAATGATATACCATTGGAATCCTCCCGGTAATTGTTTACCTGCGTTAGCCCACGAGTTTTGGGGTGTTAAAGCAACGATTTTGAAATATCCATGCCAAATTCGCACGAATCAAGTCATGAAATGTCTTGCAAATGATTTTTAGGCTTAGAAAAAATAAAAACAATATTATTAAACGCGATTTTTAGTTTTTTTCTATTCATTTAACATAAACAACGCCATTTTTTGTCATTTTTGTCTTGTGACTTCACAGGAGAAGAGTTACCAACCCTAACCTATAAAACTAACCGATACTAACCCATGCGCTACTAAAATGAATGAAATTTTAATAGCGCTTGGTTAGTATCGGTTAGTTTATATAGGTTAGGGAAGGAAACCCCTTTTCGACAATGGCCGAAATAACGTTGTTTTATGCTATATTAATAGTACAAAATCGCGAATAAAAATATTTTTTTCTAAGTCTAAATATCGTTTGCGAGACATTTAATGACTTGATTTGTCCGAATTTGGCATGGATCTTTAAAAATATTTCACAGAGAACCCAAAAACTCGTGGGCTAACGCAGGTAAACAATTACCATCCTCCCCCCAAGCCCTTTTCAGTGATATATGACAAGTTATTATACAGTCATTTTGAAAATTTCTTGTCACATACCTACTAAATATCTCTTGCAAGGTTTTTAGCCTCTTTCAGTACCATAATTTTGCTTGGTTGCATCACAGTTGTTTTTAATGATATACAGTTTTAATTTACAATTTAAATGCATGGATACTTTACTTACACTTTTCTACGATTGGAATTCGTATTATAGGAAAGACGACGCCTGAATGTAAGACGTTGTGCCATCTAAAGACATCAAATAAAAATAAATGAACATAGTCTAATGTTAAAAAAAGCAACAACAATTGGAAGAATAATCTAAATATTATTAAATGTATACCAATTAAGCTAACGTTTCTAAAGAAAACACTTCTAAAGAAAAACTTTTTGTCATTAATTTTAAATATTGAAATTACATTTACTATGGATATTTACTACGATTTCCTGAGATTTATCTCTCAAATAATTTCAAAGACAGGACTTACTTTCAGTTACGTTAAAAAGGAAGCGGAAACAAAATTTAACTAGAAAAGATAATAAAGTATGGATAGGATTTAGAAACAATTATAAGGGATTTTTTTTAATATATTTAATTCACATATATCATCAGATTTATGTATAATTATATAAAACATACAAATGGTTATATATTACACAATAATTAGAAAAACTTTAACATATTATTATTTATTTAGTAAAAACCATTTATCCTACTTTTATGCGTGCCTATTTGCTACAAATTACTACAATGACTCGATCTATTTATATAAAGCATATAATATATAGCTCAGTGCACCAGGTACATAGTTCAGTGATCACTGGTTAAAATGGGAACTCGTTTGCGTGATATCACTGAGCTATATAATATAATTATAAATTGAACGAAGGTAATGCATCAGTCTAAAGTCGATTCTGAAAGGGGCTTGACACCAATGATGAACACCATGGCTTTTACTTCAATTCGAGCATTTAGCTCGTCGACTTCACTCAACAGCGCTATTAAAACGGTTACAATCATAGGCAGTGGCTTAATGGGATCAGGCATTGCCCAGGTATTTTTTTTAATTATTTATCAACTTTTGAGTCTCTTTTCTGAACTTTTCAGTTTAAGTTTAGGCTAAATATTAATTTACTAGTCTAAAGTCTAAAGTCTAAATTTAAATCTAAAGTGACTCTAAAGTTAAAGTCTAAACTAAATGAAAATGACTTTAAAAAAAAAAAAATTTTTATTGCCTAATTTATTAGCCTAACATTTCATTTAAATTTAATAATAATAGGCCCTATATGATAGAATTTTATTATTAAGTGCCTAATTAAGTAAGCTTTTATTAAAAATTAAAAATGTATATTATTAATTTTAAATTAAGCAATAAATTATAGTTAGGCCATTAGTATTAACATTGGTATACCTTAACATTAGCGCCATCAACTTTCATTAAGCCTAGGCCCCTATTCTTATTCAATTCATTATAATAATACAATAATGTATTAGTATTAGGCCATTCAACGTCATTATAATAATAATAGTAACTTTCAATTTATAGCGCTTCTATCCATGCTATTAAATTTAGCATGCTCAGTGCGCTCTCTGTATGTGAGGCACATAGTCACACTCACACAGCCACTACTATACTACTCTAGAGTAAAAAAGCCAGGCCATAAGGCTATACAAAATTATTGGATGCCGCCTGGTCCTGTGGTTAGTTCACAGACAGTGCCTCACAAGGAGGGGGGGCATATGCCCGGGGGCGACATTTCTAGGGGACGGCAAATATAGTCTAAATGTCTAAATATAGCACTAAACAAAGCATTTACAGTATGCGAGGGGGCGTCGCTGAATCTTTTGCCCTAGGGCACCACATACGCTTGCGAAGACTCTGGCCACAGGCTCTATCCCTGCCGCCCTGCAGGAGTTTGGGCCTAGTGGTCGTAATAAGTAATAATCTTCTATCTAGAAGGAACATGTGTAAACTTATGGAGACTTATGAATTAAGATAATAAGAGTCATAAATTCATAAAGTTAAAGTCATTGGCCTCTATACTGTAGTATAATCATACTATTTATATCATAAAAAAATATCTAAAAATATAATTATAATTTTTATATTTAAAATTTAGTTTGATTAAAGATTAAAACATTAACAAAATATATCATGTCATATAAGCTCAAAATCATTTCAATTTATCATTTGGTGGTCTTGTTCAAACTTGTTGATTTCAGAGTATTAGTTTTAGTAAAGTATAATCTGTATTAAATACAGGGTTCCCGTGGCCTCCTGAAATTTCAGGATGTCCTGAAATCCTCCTGAAATTTGAAATAATCTCCTGAAATGTCCTGAAAAATTGAGCTGACCCCTATTTTTTCCTTTTCCAACACGTGTCCCTAGTTCAACAGCCCCACCTCATGCGTGTTCGCTTATGCCTGCTACACCAAGCCTATCCCTTCTCGCTTTGTGGTGATAAAGATGGTATACATACAGTTCTTCCTCCTCTTTCACGCCCTCTCTCACAGTTTGGTGTTTGCTAGATTAGATAAGGACTAAGGTGCCTATTTTCGCAATCAATGTCAAGAATGCCTGATTACGCTATGCGCAGCGCCTACTAGTCTACTTGGGGTCAGCGAACCGACATATTTTGCCGAATTTTTTTATTTTGAATTATATTTATATCGAAAGACCATAAATAGGTCTTTTTATTAGTTAAAAAGGAAACAATGACGTTTAAGACGCTATCTTATATCATATGGTAAAAATTCCAGAAGGCCTATTTAGCTAGCCCTACGAGAGGAGTTATTCACGATGTAGGCCTACGCCGATTAGCACCAATATCATTAACAACTTTTTAAAGGTGTAGGCCCTACATGGTTTTACTAATTATTATATCGTATGCCTAGGCCTACAATGTGTTTTTGCTATCAATGTTGGAAATGTAGGCAGACAATTTTGGGTCTAGGCATAGGCCTAGCCGGTGTGTCCCTAGGTCTATCAGTTTATCAGTCTAATGACTGGGACTAATCTAGAAGTCTAAGTCATTTTATTCGCAAATACAATGATGAAATGCACTCAATGCTGAATATATCTTACTAGAAATCATTACAAACAATGTTAATGGTAATTAGGTTAGGGCACTGACTTGTATAGCGCATCATCAAAACCAGTGCCGTTCTGTATAGAAAGCATTGGCAGGCCTACTTCAAAAGACTTTTTGTGTCGACCCACTATAGTATTACTATAGGGATAGGAACTTGAGTATGGACAGGGACTTAGATGAAGAAACAGATACCTTACTTTCCCTTATGACTAATGGCTGTATTGAAACCATTTTTTAAGGAACGTTTCCAAATTAGGGTGAATATTTAATAACTTTTATGTTTAAAAGATATGCATTTTTGAGAAGTTAAAAGGCAGTATAACCCCCAAAAGTCAGGATGCAACTTATCCACGGGTGTTGTGTTTTATTTTAATACGGTAGTTTAGGGAGATATTATATGCTTCAGTTCAGAATCAGCTACTCCCTCCCCCCGTCCCCGAAACAAAAATCACTGTGGACTGTTTCCCCCTTGCACTATTTGCCCCTCCTTATCTAACTATACCTAGCTGCTGTAAGTTTTTTTTTTTGTAGCAGGATTTTAATAGGCTTAATGATCCTAATGATTGGAAAGTAATCATATTGGATTATCTACATGTTGTTACGAAACGTAAATTTCATACATTTCATTGTTAATAAACAAATACTAATCATTATCTGAATTGCCGTAAAAGCGATACATTTCATAGACCAAGGTCTTAGGTTTTCCCCAATTTAATTAGAACGATTGTTTTTTCTTTAACCTCAATAATAACACGACTTGATCACCGCTGCAAGGTCGCTTGAAAAACCTGTGTAATTAGGCTATCTGGAATTTCCAGCTAGTGGTCCGGACAAGATGGCGGATGATGTCAATAAGCGGCTGTAATCGTGTATCGCATTGAACAGTAATATTTTACTATATATTATAATGTACTCTCATGTAATTGGTGACAATATTCGGATTGGCCCATAAAATTTACCTAAGCGACCACGCACATTTTTAGTTCAGTTCGTGGCTTGTATCCGATCGAGAAGCATCTAATTCTACACTCTGAAATATATTCCTATTTGATTCATATTATGAAGGATTCTATATTATTCTACTATTAGCTACACTGCTATATGTTTATTGAAGATATTCATTACTCATTGGAATATGTGTATTTCTTAATTGTGTATATAATATTATTTTGATTCCTACTGGATTGATTTTGTAATTAAACCAATCACTCGTTGCTTTTTACACAACTTGGTTACGTCAATCTATCAAAGTTATATACATGTGTGTATGTGTGGTACTTATACAACTATATTAACAACCAACACTACAACTCAACATCACGATACTTGCTGTATAATATGAGCCAAAAGTAATTATACATGAAGGAAAATCAACTGAAACTCTAATCTACGTTATGTGAATTGCCAGGGGATACTTAGAACCAGGAATACCTTAGACTACTATAAATTCATTTCAGACTGAAATAATAAGGCCTTCACTAAATGCAAGGGTAATCACACTAACGACATCAACACAATAACTATTATTTCATAAACTGAATGGGGGCTCTAGCCGTAATAACAATATAAATTATAATTATAATACTTGTGTGATGTAATTAAATCGTGACTCGTTCCGTCATTTGAACTGAGTTATGTAATAAAATGGTTGACTCGTCTCGGAATCATCCACACCGTAATAATGTCCTTTACAATTAGCTTTGACTCAGCCAGCTGAACCAACTGCAGTTGAAGATTAAAGATAGGAAAACAATAATCAGTTAAACTTTGACATTAGCCATTACCATTGGCATTAGCCTAATATTGGCATTTTCAGCAAAATAAAAAATCCAACCAACTAAACCAGGAGGTTAATGTCACCATTGGCTTTTGATTGGTCTTTGCAACCTCAACTAGGGATGTTATACAAAAATACAAGGAAATTCAATATTCATTAGTTTTGAAAGCTTTAAATTTTGTTGTAAAGTAATCATTTACATGTTGTAGTCCACAATTTTTTCTTCTCAAGGAAATCTTTTCCTTAGCTATGTCAGACTGGAAGTCAGGCCTGGATTAACCATTAGGTAAATAAGGCACGTGCCTAGGGCACCAAGCGTTTGGGGGGGACCACAAGGCCTCAAGAAAATTTGTATATTGTAAAAGCTAAGAACAGAAAATTAACGAATTATTTAGTTTTAGTGAAGCAACAGGTGGAACAGGATTTTACTGACACCATCAATCCTCTTGATAAGTCTACTATAAGCGCACAGGCGTATTTAGGCATGTTCCACAAGTTCCTATGGAACAGAGCCGGGTCCTCACATAAAAGGGGCCCCCATGCATTCCAAAATAAAAAATTTATTCTTTTCTTTTTGCAATTAGAACAGTACTGTTTGTAGAAGCGCACAATGAACAAATACTTTGAATGGGAAATGATATTTGATTGTTAAGGGACACTGGCAGGGTCGAGTTCATAAGGGTCCCCCCTACATAAATTTGGCCCTTGGGAATAGGGCCCCCACAGTCCTAAATTAAATACGACCCTGACTATAGGCTGTTCTGCAAATCCAGACACTGCATTAGTGCTTGAAAATGAAATTTGTTGTGACCCGTTTCAGTCTGCCGAAGATGATGATTAAGATGAAGGTGAAAAAGATGAAGATGATAAAATAAATCAAGCAGTAGATCCAGGCCAGGACTGTGGATTGAGGTCTCGGCTGATGATGTGACTTACTGGGTTGACTGTGGGCTCACTAACTCTCAGCATCATTATGGTCCCTTTGATAAATCTTGCCGTACTTAATATTTATGCTGGAGGGAAAAAAAAAGATATTGTTCTCAAAAACTCTTCTATGGCACAAAAGCAAATGGTGATCACTACATGAGAGAATGGTTATAGTGTTCACCATCCATGGGATCTGTGTACTGCCTTGTTTGTAAACTTTTTGCGTCTAAAGGTTCCACAAGTTTGGCTGATAAAAATGGGTTCAGTGACTGGAAAAATAACATTCAAGTTGATAATCATGAACAAAGTCTACTCATAAAGCCGCATTGTGCGGGAGTTCTACGCATTTGAACCATGTTTTCCGCTTTTACGCACACCTTTAAAATTCTCCCGTATTTTTGTTCGAAGTTTCGGTCGTTTCAGTTTATGAGTTAGCTGGCCTAATTTTTTCTTTTTCCAACACACGTCTCTAAATACACGGTACTAATAATTCCGCTTTTTTTTTTGCAAACATCCTAAGTTCTCTTGTGTAATATTATTAAAGAAAGCCTATCTTGTCTCCCCCACTTTTCTAGCCAACATCCCCACCCCTACTATGTGTTAATTAAGGTAAGCCTCTATCGCTTTGTGTTTGGCGACCTAGCCTACCACTCTTTTTCTGTCCTAACTAGGGATGTTAAACAAAAACCGGAATACCGGATTCCGGTTTTGAAAGTGAAAACCGGTTTTGATTTTCAAAACCGGATTTCGGTTTGTTGGTTGGAAGTTGGAAGGTAATCATTACTTCAAGTAGTAGACCTTTTTTTTTTTTGTTGGTTTTAATGGAAATATTTTAAATAAACAATGTTGGATTCGCACAAAACAATTCCTGAAATGCCTTACTAACACTATTTAGTCTTAGATATTGTGTTTCTTGTGTTTCCGAATACCAACTATGGCTTGCGATAAAAACAACATCAAACCAATAGTTAAATTACAGTTACAAATAACATGAAACTTTTTACTTGTCGGTTCATCTTTAGATGTGCGCTGCTCTTTGATGTAGGCAATGGAAAAGCGCAAACTAGCCCTTCCCTGTGACCCTGAACAATTCGGCTAGACACCGCGTCTGTGCTTTATTATTAACGCCACTATTAAATACACATTCTTTTGATTTGTGCTACGTGAAACCTTTCAATACATTATTTTACAATTTTACCATATATGCCTCTTCAAATGCTTCTTAATATTATGGTTAACGATAATAGGTAGGCCTAATTTGATTATCACCATTGAACAATTGAAAGCTATTATCGGTTTTAATAAATTAGACCAGATTTTTTTTAGTTCTAAAGAATTGTATGGTAAAGAGTACAAAATCATAGGCCCTATTGTATTCACACAAATCTACCCCTTGAATTCTCTACAAATGTAGGCCTATTTTTCAAATATACCTACAAAACTATGCACATTTGGCTTTTCCAGCCCGTGACATATGACATTGTGTGTGTGGGGCGGGGAACCGAAATCCGGTTTTAAACCGGTTTTATATAACCGAAAACCGGTTTTGGAAAAAAACGGTTTTAACATCCCTAGTCCTAACCCCAAAGTGTGCACAGCTGAACATCACACCACCTATTATATCAGTTGATCAATTAGCACTAGATTGGATTGTCAAGCAGTTCGGTACCAAGCTCTTATATACCCTTCTTAGTTTACCCTTGGGGTTTACAGGTTTTACGCCACTGAATTTACACATTTTGTTTAGCACTAAATTAATAAACTTCGGGTACAAAACATTTCTGTTTTGTAGATAAACATCTTAACTAACTAAAATTGTACATTTTATATTATAATAGGGATGCTAAAAGCTTCTAACTAATTAATTAAAATGTTTTAAGAAGTTGGTAAGCAAGGGAGGTAACATAGATAATTTTAACCCTGATAAATCAGCTTCAATTGTTCTTCTTTCAAAGAATCTTTGTTTTTTTTCTCTTAAAAGTAATAAAAGTTCACAACTTTATTTCATTGTTATCCAATTTTAATAAATGATACACGAATGGAATCCTCTCTTTAATATCCTTCTATTGGTAAATTGCAGAATTGTTAACATTTTTTTTTTTGAAAATTTCAAGTCACATAATTAGCCTACCGGTATGTCTAACCTCAAAAAAAGATAATAATTAATAGGCCTATAAATAAATAAAGAGCCCTCTTTTTTAATAAACAAAATAATTAAAGAATAGTATTTAATAAGACCAATGTTCACTTTTCTTTAACATCTCTGCATTAGTACTTATCAATTAGGTAATATTGGTTTTCATTAATAATAGTCTCTGTCACAATAGTTTGTGTATAATTATAATTATTAATTATTATGTATTTTTGTTACGCTGCTCTAAATCTTCCCCATCAGTTGGAAAATCTCCCACATAACTAGCCTCTGTCTTCCTCATGGGTCCAGTGGGGGGTAGGCAGGTCTGTATACATAACTCGTCGACAAGGCTCGGGTCTACTACAAAAGCTAGAAGAGCAAAAAAATGAAGAGTAGGCCTACAGTTACTGAGAACATGTTTTGAGGCGAGCAGTAGCGGTTATTTGTACTATAGCTGAGCTTGGTCTAGCTTTTAGAGGGACAAATGAAAAATTTGGATCTTTACAAAATTGAAATTATCTAGGGTTGCTGGAGTTGTTCAGTCAGTTTGATCTATTTTTAGCATCACACATTGCGAAATAAGGAAATTCTGGAAAAGGAAATCCTTCTTATTTATCCAAAACTATATGTGAATAACTGATTGAAATAATGTCCCAAAAAGTCCATAAAGTAATTGTAGATGAAGTAAAGGCTTCCGGTTATTTCACCTGATATTTCACATATAGATCAGTTAAGAGTTGTTCTTCGATATGTGGTAGATGGATAGCCCATTGAGGGCTTTTTTACTTTCTTGGACCTGCTATGTCACACCGGTGAAGGTATGGCAAAAAAAGTGTTGCAGTACTTACGCAAAGTTTGCAATATTGATTTTGCGAAACGCAGAGGTCAGTCCTACGATAACGCAGCTAATATGTCTGTGTGCTACAAGGGCATGCAGAAAAAATTCTAGAGGAAAACGAGTTTCCTTTAAACATACCCTGTGCTGCCAATTCATTAAATCTGGTAGGCAGACGTGCCGCTGACTCTTGTTTAGAGGCTGTAAACCTCTTCCATACAGTGCAACTGATCTATACTTTTTTCTTAGCTTCAACCAATAGATGGAAGATTCTGAAAGGATGCCTTGTGAATGAAACGCTGGTAAAGTCTCTTTCCGATACCAGATGCTGTTGTAACTGAAGCTATTCTAAAGTTTCATCCTCAGATTATAGAATCAGTACGATGGTTACAAGAAGACCAGTCACAGAAGGGGACCACCAAAAGAGAAGCAGAAACATTGAAAATAAGATGCAAGAATTAGAATTTGCTCTCATGCTTTTCATTTTCACAGGGTCAGTCAAGCTCTACAAAATGAGCACATGAACTTAAAGTCATGTGCTGATTAGTATTCTTCACTAGCAGATCACTTGCATTAATCTAGGAATGAATTTGAAAGATTTGAAGATTCTGCAAAAGAAATAACACCTGGTGTAGATTATAAGTAAACTTTGACCCGTAAGAGGAAGAAGGAGGCACCCATGTGGGTTTGTGCCTAAGGCACCAAAATGGCGTAATCCGGCCCTGCTGGAAGTCCTGTTTTCTGATGAACCGGACTGTTGTTTGTAAGAATGGCTTTGGGTCCCAGAGCCTCTTGTACATGGTGGCTCCTTGAGGGGCATCTCTTCCAAGCCTGGCCAGCTCATCTGCCTCCTTGTTTCCAGGCAGTCTACAGTGTGACGGTATCCACTGGACTGCTAGGGAACTCTGTAGTGAGAAAGTTCTCAGTCTGTCATGTGGTCCCTTGGAGACATCAGTCCCTCTATGCAGGATCTTCTGTCTGTGAGGATGACGATGTAGCCTTGGAGACATCAGTCCCTCTATGCAGGATCTGCTGTCTGTGATGATGACGATGTAGCCTTGGAGACATCAGTCTCTCTATGCAGGATCTGCTGTCTGTGATGATGACGATGTAGCCTTGGAGACATCAGTCTCTCTATGCAGGATCTGCTGTCTGTGATTATGATGATGTAGCCTTGGAGACATCAGTCCCTCTATTCAGGATCTGCTGTCTGTGAGGATGATGATGTAGCCTTGGAGACATCAGTCCCTCTGCGCAGGATCTGCTGTCTGTGAGGATGATGATGTAGCCTTGGAGACATCAGTCCCTCTATGCAGGATCTGCTGTCTGTTTGGATGATGATGTAGCCTTGGAGACATCAGTCCCTCTATGCAGGATCTGCTGTCTGCGATGTTGACGATGTAGCCTTGGAGACATCAGTCCCTCTATGCAGGATGTGCTGTCTGTGATGATGACGATGTAGCCTTGGAGACATCAGTCCCTCTATGCAGGATCTGCTGTCTGTGATGACGATGTAGCCTTGGATACATCAGTCTCTCTATGCAGGATCTGCTGTCTGTGATGATGACGATGTAGCCTTGGAGACATCAGTCTCTCTATGCAGGATCTGCTGTCTGTGATGATGATGTAGCCTTGGAGACATCAGTCCCTCTATGCAGGATCTTCTGTCTGTGAGGATGACGATGTAGCCTTGGAGACATCAGTCCCTCTATGCAGGATGTGCTGTCTGTGATGATGACGATGTAGCCTTGGAGACATCAGTCCCTCTATGCAGGATCTGCTGTCTGTGATGATGATGTAGCCTTGGAGACATCAGTCCCTCTATGCAGCATCTGCTGTCTGTGATGATGACGATGTAGCCTTGGAGACATCAGTCCCTCTATGCAGGATCTGCTGTCTGTGATGATGATGTAGCCTTGGAGACATCAGTCCCTCTATGCAGCATCTGCTGTCTGTGATGATGACGATGTAGCCTTGGAGACATCAGTCCCTCTATGCAGGATCTGCTGTCTGTGATGATGATGATGTAGCCTTGGAGACATCAGTCCCTCTATGCAGGATCTGCTGTCTGTGATGATGACGATGTAGCAGTGGAGACATCAGTCACTATATTCAGGATCTGCTGTCTGTGATTATGATGATGTAGCCTTGGAGACATCAGTCCCTCTATTCAGGATCTGCTGTCTGTGAGGATGATGATGTAGCCTTGGAGACATCAGTCCCTCTGCGCAGGATCTGCTGTCTGTGAGGATGATGATGTAGCCTTGGAGACATCAGTCCCTCTATGCAGGATCTGCTGTCTGTTTGGATGATGATGTAGCCTTGGAGACATCAGTCCCTCTATGCAGGATGTGCTGTCTGCGATGTTGACGATGTAGCCTTGGAGACATCAGTCCCTCTATGCAGGATGTGCTGTCTGTGATGATGACGATGTAGCCTTGGAGACATCAGTCCCTCTATGCAGGATCTGCTGTCTGTGATGACGATGTAGCCTTGGATACATCAGTCTCTCTATGCAGGATCTGCTGTCTGTGATGATGACGATGTAGCCTTGGAGACATCAGTCTCTCTATGCAGGATCTGCTGTCTGTGATTATGATGATGTAGCCTTGGAGACATCAGTCCCTCTATGCAGGATCTGCTGTCTGTGAGGATGATGATGTAGCCTTGGAGACATCAGTCCCTCTGTGCAGGATCTGCTGTCTGTGATGATGATGTAGCCTTGGAGACATCAGTCCCTCTATGCAGGATCTTCTGTCTGTGAGGATGACGATGTAGCCTTGGAGACATCAGTCCCTCTATGCAGGATGTGCTGTCTGTGATGATGACGATGTAGCCTTGGAGACATCAGTCCCTCTATGCAGGATCTGCTGTCTGTGATGATGATGTAGCCTTGGAGACATCAGTCCCTCTATGCAGCATCTGCTGTCTGTGATGATGACGATGTAGCCTTGGAGACATCAGTCCCTCTATTCAGGATCTGCTGTCTGTGAGGATGATGATGTAGCCTTGGAGACATCAGTCCCTCTGCGCAGGATCTGCTGTCTGTGAGGATGATGATGTAGCCTTGGAGACATCAGTCCCTCTATGCAGGATGTGCTGTCTGTGATGATGACGATGTAGCCTTGGAGACATCAGTCCCTCTATGCATGATCTGCTGTCTGTGATGACGATGTAGCCTTGGATACATCAGTCTCTCTATGCAGGATCTGCTGTCTGTGATGATGACGATGTAGCCTTGGAGACATCAGTCTCTCTATGCAGGATCTGCTGTCTGTGATTATGATGATGTAGCCTTGGAGACATCAGTCCCTCTATGCAGGATCTGCTGTCTGTGAGGATGATGATGTAGCCTTGGAGACATCAGTCCCTCTGTGCAGGATCTGCTGTCTGTGATGATGATGTAGCCTTGGAGACATCAGTCCCTCTATGCAGGATCTTCTGTCTGTGAGGATGACGATGTAGCCTTGGAGACATCAGTCCCTCTATGCAGGATGTGCTGTCTGTGATGATGACGATGTAGCCTTGGAGACATCAGTCCCTCTATGCAGGATCTGCTGTCTGTGATGATGATGTAGCCTTGGAGACATCAGTCCCTCTATGCAGCATCTGCTGTCTGTGATGATGACGATGTAGCCTTGGAGACATCAGTCCCTCTATGCAGGATCTGCTGTCTGTGATGATGATGATGTAGCCTTGGAGACATCAGTCCCTCTATGCAGGATCTGCTGTCTGTGATGATGACGATGTAGCAGTGGAGACATCAGTCACTATATTCAGGATCTGCTGTCTGTGATTATGATGATGTAGCCTTGGAGACATCAGTCCCTCTATTCAGGATCTGCTGTCTGTGAGGATGATGATGTAGCCTTGGAGACATCAGTCCCTCTGCGCAGGATCTGCTGTCTGTGAGGATGATGATGTAGCCTTGGAGACATCAGTCCCTCTATGCAGGATCTGCTGTCTGTTTGGATGATGATGTAGCCTTGGAGACATCAGTCCCTCTATGCAGGATCTGCTGTCTGCGATGTTGACGATGTAGCCTTGGAGACATCAGTCCCTCTATGCAGGATGTGCTGTCTGTGATGATGACGATGTAGCCTTGGAGACATCAGTCCCTCTATGCAGGATCTGCTGTCTGTGATGACGATGTAGCCTTGGATACATCAGTCTCTCTATGCAGGATCTGCTGTCTGTGATGATGACGATGTAGCCTTGGAGACATCAGTCTCTCTATGCAGGATCTGCTGTCTGTGATTATGATGATGTAGCCTTGGAGACATCAGTCCCTCTATGCAGGATCTGCTGTCTGTGAGGATGATGATGTAGCCTTGGAGACATCAGTCCCTCTGTGCAGGATCTGCTGTCTGTGATGATGATGTAGCCTTGGAGACATCAGTCCCTCTATGCAGGATCTTCTGTCTGTGAGGATGACGATGTAGCCTTGGAGACATCAGTCCCTCTATGCAGGATGTGCTGTCTGTGATGATGACGATGTAGCCTTGGAGACATCAGTCCCTCTATGCAGGATCTGCTGTCTGTGATGATGATGTAGCCTTGGAGACATCAGTCCCTCTATGCAGCATCTGCTGTCTGTGATGATGACGATGTAGCCTTGGAGACATCAGTCCCTCTATGCAGGATCTGCTGTCTGTGATGATGATGATGTAGCCTTGGAGACATCAGTCCCTCTATGCAGGATCTGCTGTCTGTGATGATGACGATGTAGCAGTGGAGACATCAGTCACTATATTCAGGATCTGCTGTCTGTGATGATGACGATGTAGCCTTGGAGACATCAGTCCCTCTATGCAGGATCTGCTGTCTGTGATGATGACGATGTAGCCTTGGAGACATCAGTCACTCTATGCAGGATCTGCTGTCTGTGATGATGATGATGTAGCCGGCAGGGGGGGGGGGGGCAAGCTTGTTGATCAGGCTCATAACGATGAGCTCTGCTCTGTGGCGGTGGAGAGCTAGATGGGAGAGAGTGAGAGGTGGTGGGTCCATTTGGGTGTGAGATAACTATTACACTTCCTCCAGTTTAGGTGGTAGGATAAATAGAGCCATCGCTGTAGATATGGGTCCATTTGTTTGTGCTGTATACTATTTCTAGCTTGCGTGGTCTTTGTTTTCTTAATGTGCAATGTAGATCTACGCAATATCCTAGTAATTCTACATCATTACAACCACCAATATGGGTGGTTGGTGGTTAATGACAGGATAGTGATGTTGTTAAAAAATTTTTATAAACAGTGTCGAGTGTATAAATTGCATCCCTATTTTTGTTTTCAAAATTTTTGTAAAACAAATGTGACTTATGCACAAGTATATAGGGTAATTATAAACCTAATTATAGGCTTATTAAACACAAAAAGGCAAGCCAATGATGCAATATTAGTATTTACAATTTTACAATAGATTATATATTTTGCTGTAATATATCATGCATCCTATTGTCTTTCTTTATAAGGTTGCTGCTTCCACTGGCCACAAAGTTACTCTGGTTGATAAAAATAAAGAAATAATAGAAAAAGCTGAAATGTCAATAAAGAAAAGTATTGATCGTATTGTAAAGAAAAAATTTCCTGATGATTTGAAGGTACCACACAGTGAAATATCATTATATTTTTAATCTTTTGTAATTAAGGTAACTTATCAATAGCAAATTTCTTTGTGAGATATCATATATTTGTACATTTTAGCCCATCAATGTATTAAGTATTTATGTGAGATAATACAAAGTATGTTAAGATGTTTTTTATATAACTATTTATCTCTTTAAATAATATGCACTCAAAGAGTTGAATAAATATTGAATATTTCAGGCACAACAAAAATTCTGTACTGATGTTTTAGCCAACCTTACTATGTCTACGGATGTTATCACTGCTGTCAAGTCATCAGATTTGGTGATTGAAGCCATTGTTGAAAATTTAGAGATCAAAAGAGAGCTTTTTACCATTTTAGATAATGCTGCTCCAGAGTATGTTCTCACTTTTTTGGGGGTTCAAAGTAATATTCATTTTTTTTAAAATGTAGTACCGGGTATTAGTCATTGTACTAGCTGAAGGTAGTTTAAAATTTCAGTATGATTATATAGCTTACACTTGGTCTACTCTTCTTTCATTAATGTCTTGATTATTTTTATATGTGTAGAGATAATGTATTTGGTTTCATTTTAGGAAAACTCTCTTTGCTAGTAATACATCTTCAATACCAATACGAGATATAGCGTCTGTCACCAAAAGGAAGGAAAGATTTGGAGGTTTGCATTTTTTCAACCCTGTTCCATTGATGAAATTATTAGAGGTAAAGATCTCAATAGGTTTTGTACATGATGTAACTAGTTGACTTGACTTATATAATTACATGATGTAACTAGTTGACTTGACTTATATAATTATATGATGTAACTAGTTGACTTGACTTATATAATTACATGATGTAACTAGTTGACTTGACTTATATAATTACATGATGTAACTAGTTGACTTGGCTTATATAATTACATGATGTAACTAGTTGACTTGACTTATATAATTACATGATGTAACTAGTTGACTTGACTTATATAATTACATGATGTAACTAGTTGACTTGACTTATATAATTACATGATGTAACTAGTTGACTTGGCTTATATAATTACATGATGTAACTAGTTGACTTGACTTATATAATTACCTGATGTAACTAGTTGACTTGACTTATATAATTACATGATGTAACTAGTTGACTTGACTTATATAATTACATGATGTAACTAGTTGACTTGGCTTATATAATTACATGATGTAACTAGTTGACTTGACTTATATAATTACATGATGTAACTAGTTGACTTGACTTATATAATTACATGATGTAACTAGTTGACTTGACTTATATAATTACATGATGTAACTAGTTGACTTGGCTTATATAATTACATGATGTAACTAGTTGACTTGACTTATATAATTACATGATGTAACTAGTTGACTTGACTTATATAATTACATGATGTAACTAGTTGACTTGACTCATATAATTACATGATGTAACTAGTTGACTTGACTTATATAATTACATGATGTAACTAGTTGACTTGACTTATATAATTACAAGATGTAACTAGTTGACTTGACTTATATAATTACATGATGTAACTAGTTGACTTGGCTTATATAATTACATGATGTAACTAGTTGACTTGACTTATATAATTACATGATGTAACTAGTTGACTTGGCTTATATAATTACATGATGTAACTAGTTGACTTGACTTATATAATTACATGATGTAACTAGTTGACTTGACTTATATAATTACAAGATGTAACTAGTTGACTTGACTTATATAATTACATGATGTAACTAGTTGACTTGACTTATATAATTACATGATGTAACTAGTTGACTTGATTTATATAATCACATGATGTAACTAGTTGACTTGGCTTATATAATTACATGATGTAACTAGTTGACTTGACTTATATAATTACATGATGTAACTAGTTGACTTGACTTATATAATTACATGATGTAACTAGTTGACTTGACTTATATAATTACATGATGTAACTAGTTGACTTGGCTTATATAATTACATGATGTAACTAGTTGACTTGACTTATATAATTACATGATGTAACTAGTTGACTTGACTTATATAATTACATGATGTAACTAGTTGACTTGACTTATATAATTACATAATGTAACTAGTTGACTTGACTCATATAATTACATGATGTAACTAGTTGACTTGACTTATATAATTACATGATGTAACTAGTTGACTTGACTTATATAATTACAAGATGTAACTAGTTGACTTGACTTATATAATTACAAGATGTAACTAGTTGACTTGACTTATATAATTACATGATGTAACTAGTTGACTTGACTTATATAATTACATGATGTAACTAGTTGACTTGACTTATATAATTACATGATCAACTAGTTGACTTGACTTATATAATTACAAGATGTAACTAGTTGACTTGACTTATATAATTACATGATCAACTAGTTGACTTGACTTATATAATTACAAGATGTAACTAGTTGACTTGACTTATATAATTACATGATGAAACTAGTTGACTTGACTTATATAATTACATGATGTAACTAGTTGACTTGACTTATATAATTACATGATGTAACTAGTTGACTTGACTTATATAATTACATGATGTAACTAGTTGACTTGACTTATATAATTACATGATGTAACTAGTTGACTTGACTTATATAATTACATGATGTAACTAGTTGACTTGGCTTATATAATTACATGATGTAACTAGTTGACTTGGCTTATATAATTACATGATGTAACTAGTTGACTTGAATTATATAATTACATGATGTAACTAGTTGACTTGACTTATATAATTACATGATGTAACTAGTTGACTTGACTTATATAATTACATGATGTAACTAGTTGACTTGACTCATATAATTACATGATGTAACTAGTTGACTTGACTTATATAATTACATGATGTAACTAGTTGACTTGACTTATATAATTACAAGATGTAACTAGTTGACTTGACTCATATAATTACATGATGTAACTAGTTGACTTGGCTTATATAATTACATGATGTAACTAGTTGACTTGACTTATATAATTACATGATGTAACTAGTTGACTTGACTTATATAATTACATGATGTAACTAGTTGACTTGACTTATATAATTACAAGATGTAACTAGTTGACTTGACTTATATAATTACATGATGTAACTAGTTGACTTGACTTATATAATTACATGATGTAACTAGTTGACTTGACTTATATAATTACATGATGTAACTAGTTGACTTGACTTATATAATTACATGATGTAACTAGTTGACTTGACTTATATAATTACATGATGTAACTAGTTGACTTGACTTATATAATTACAAGATGTAACTAGTTGACTTGACTTATATAATTACATGATGTAACTAGTTGACTTGACTTATATAATTACATGATGTAACTAGTTGACTTGACTTATATAATTACATGATGTAACTAGTTGACTTGACTTATATAATTACATGATGTAACTAGTTGACTTGACTTATATAATTACAAGATGTAACTAGTTGACTTGACTTATATAATTACATGATGTAACTAGTTGACTTGACTTATATAATTACAAGATGTAACTAGTTGACTTGACTTATATAATTACATGATGTAACTAGTTGACTTGACTTATATAATTACAAGATGTAACTAGTTGACTTGACTTATATAATTACATGATGTAACTAGTTGACTTGACTTATATAATTACATGATGTAACTAGTTGACTTGACTTATATAATTACAAGATGTAACTAGTTGACTTGACTTATATAATTACATGATGTAACTAGTTGACTTGGCTTATATAATTACATGATGTAACTAGTTGACTTGACTTATATAATTACATGATGTAACTAGTTGACTTGACTTATATAATTACATGATGTAACTAGTTGACTTGACTTATATAATTACATGATGTAACTAGTTGACTTGACTTATATAATTACATGATGTAACTAGTTGACTTGACTTATATAATTACATGATGTAACTAGTTGACTTGACTTATATAATTACAAGATGTAACTAGTTGACTTGGCTTATATAATTACATGATGTAACTAGTTGACTTGACTTATATAATTACATGATGTAACTAGTTGACTTGACTTATATAATTACATGATGTAACTAGTTGACTTGACTTATATAATTACAAGATGTAACTAGTTGACTTGACTTATATAATTACATGATGTAACTAGTTGACTTGACTTATATAATTACATGATGTAACTAGTTGACTTGACTTATATAATTACATGATGTAACTAGTTGACTTGACTTATATAATTACAAGATGTAACTAGTTGACTTGACTTATATAATTACATGATGTAACTAGTTGACTTGACTTATATAATTACAAGATGTAACTAGTTGACTTGACTTATATAATTACATGATGAAACTAGTTGACTTGACTTATATAATTACATGATGTAACTAGTTGACTTGACTTATATAATTACAAGATGTAACTAGTTGACTTGACTTATATAATTACAAGATGTAACTAGTTGACTTGTTAATGTATTATTTGAAGGTGATTAGGATTCCTGAGACTGCTGATACAACTTTTCATTCTCTGGATGCTTTTGGAAAAGCCTTGGGCAAGACAACAGTACAGTGCAAGGTATTTTAGACAAAGATGCAATATTAAAATTATTTCTAGATATGTCTTTAGAATATTGAAATTGTATATTCATAGTTTTTGTGCTTGAAAATTTTGTCCTATGAAGCCCTAGTTGCATTATGAAAATATAAGAGGTCATTTAGGAAATAATGAAATACATATAAAATAAAAAACCCAAAGCACTTAAGTCAAGACACACACTATATGTCAAACTTGTTCTATTGGTCACCTTGAAAGATCTTACACGGTCAGTGTGTAGATGAATTTTCATATTCCTCATTGTTTGATTAGGATTCCATTTAAGAAAATCTTAATATCAGTAGTAGAAAGCCTAGATGAACTGGCCTATTCTTACATATATAATATATATACAATTATACTTATAAAAATTAGAAACATTATTTTAGGCTTATCTGCAGACATTTTAAAAGTACATGTGTTAAATTTAATTATAAAAAGTGCATTTTTGTTTCTAAGTGTGTATTTCAAACCCACAGGATACACCAGGTTTCATTGTCAATCGACTCCTAGTACCTTACATGCTTGAGGCAGTTAGACTGGTGGAAAGAGGTAAATTTGTTATATATATATTTAAAAAAAAATTGTAATTATAACACATTAATGTACTTAATCTTTTTCTGAATTACCCTTTGATTTGTCATATTTTTTTGTTATGTTTAAAGGTGATGCAAGTCCTAGAGATGTGGATACTGCAATGAAATTAGGAGCTGGCTATCCAATGGGGCCATTTGAATTAGCTGATTATGTTGGTTTAGATACTACTAAATTTATCATTGATGGTAATTACTATTTAGTAACATTTTTAAAATTCAATTGCAAACATTTCACTTACCTTATATACTAGTGGATAAGTCGCACCCCCTGTTTAAGATTATTTTTCGTATATGTTGTCATATAAGTCGCACCCTGACTTTCATGGGTTACGCTGTCTTTTAACTTCTCAAAAATGCATACCATTTAAACATAAAATTTACTTAATATTTACCCTTATTTGGAAACTTTTCGTAAACAAGGGTTTCAATACTAACATAATCAAATAAAGGCAGCACTTCATTTATTTTAAACAACCAATCAATACAGACAGGTACCCAAAATTTCCACTGCCTTATTAGTGGACTCTGTAGGCCTAGGCCATATGTCCTAAATAAAACGGCATTTTAAGCTACCAGTCTACAAGCTTATACCTACATTGTAGGCCTAGACGGGTTTTCACACATTTACGATTCTTTCCATACTGTAATTTGCGTTCAGTAGGCCTACAAAAAATTCCGCCTTACGCTTACGGCAATACAAAAGTTCAAAAGAAAAGGGAGTGGTGAGGGGGGGGGGGTCTGATAAACCTAAAATATTTGTCCAATTCAATTTCAGTTATATAAAGATAGTATATTTACACCTACGAAAGTTTTCTAAATGTAAAATGTAGGCCTTCGCATATCCTAGTAATTCTACATCACTGCTGTCAACAATAGGGGTTATGTAGTAAACTTTATGATCGAGTAGTGATGTTTTTCGAACTTTTCAAAAACAGTATTGGGTGTATAAGTTGCACCCCTACTTTTTGTCAAAATTTTTTATTTAAAAAATGCGACTTATATGCGAGTATATACAGTATTATGAAATCGTTAGGTGGCTTTTTATGTTTCGGTATTTCAACTGATACTAGCAATCATGGTTCACAGAAAATATTTCCAATCCTTGCACTAAACTTTGACTGAATGGCAGCTGGAATACAAACTAAGATTTTTGAGTTAGACATTACACCAAATGAAACTTCAGAAACTATATCAAAGTATATTTTAAGAACACTCCAAAGATATGATTCGTCCTCAAAATGTTTTGTTTTTGCTGGAGATAATGCTAATGTAATGTTGGAGGCATTAACAGAAAAGAAGGTAGAAATGGGTTTTCACATTTGAAAGAAGACTTGCCCAGGCCATTAATAGGTGTTGGATGTTCCACTCACATACTGCACAACTGCATCCAACAAGGTGCAGGATTAATGCAGATAGACATTGAAACTATTGTCATGGAGATGATAATGTATTATTAACTCTTTCCATCCCAGGGCTTTTTCCATGGTTTTACCAAGCATTTTTTACAGATACAAGAAAAAAATAGGACCTTAGTGTTATACATCAAAAGAAAGCAAAATAAATGTAGTTTATGATCAAAGTACTATAAAATATGTTTATTGAACGATATACATTTTTTTATAGTGGTCAACCACTAAGAAAAAATTATTTATACACACAAAAAGTTTTTCTTTCCAATAAAAGCTTTTTTATTTATAAAACGTGTCAACCAATTGATGCAATAACTTAAACCTCGATAGCAAATCTAACAAATAATAACACTTTCAAATTTGAAAAAAAAAGATCAATAAATAAAAAAGTTACACAATATTTAGCCAAAGATATGCCTTCACAAAACAAAAATGTAGCAAAGTTTAAATAAACAAACATCTACTCATATTCTCATAAACTGGTCTAATATTAAAAATATACATGAAGTGTAATACATCAATTGAAAGGAAATTGAATGTAGCATATGATAAATGTATTTAAAAATATATTTCTTCTTCTTCTTCATAATACTGTGGAGACCCCGTTAGAACCGAGGAAAGAGTCCACAATTTAAATACACATAAAATAAAAAGCATCACAAACAACAATTATAAACAGATGACAGAGTGTCACTTTAGGTTTTTAGACCAGCCCTTCAGTGACAATTTAAAAGCCTGAACTGTTGGGGCAGTGATGGAGGCCTGGTCCAGGATGTTCCACAGCCTAATGGCTGACGGAAAAAAAGAATATTTGTAGACGTCGGTGCGTGCATGTGGGACATGCAGCTTGAGCTGATGGCCTCGGGTAGAGCGGGACACCTGTTGGATTCAGCCTGGCTGAGTGGACATTCCCACGTGGCGGTTCACGATCTTGTAAATAGTGGTGACCTTGTTTATCGCTCTGCAATGATGTAGGGGCTCCAGTTGAAGTTGGGCCACCAAAGCTGAGGCGCTAGTTTTAAATAAATTTTAGTCCAAATTTGTAACCTTTCCAAGTAGGCCACGCCCCCTTTTTGGACGCTTTCATTACATCATTTATTTTGCTTTTTTTCTAAATTATAATCGATCTCTTGTGCTGTGAAGTTTTCATTGTTAGAAGTTAATAAAATAGGTCACCGTATTTTGTAATGAATAAATCAGTTATAGAGCTTTATTAGCGGTAATAATCTAAGCTGGAGATGCCCCTGGACCGCTTGGCCCCATAAAAGAAATAATTGAACCCAAATATCGATTAAAATGTAAAAAATTAACGCAACAAATGTAAACAAATTGCATTAATAACAAAGAAAATGGCGACGTAAAATTACATCTTTACACCGTATAAGCTTTTCACAAAATTATGAATTAATCATGAGCCAGTAGAATCGGCTCGCAGGACAGAAACAAAAAATGAAAAAGCCGATTGTACCGGCTCATGGGACGGAAAGAGTTAACTGTAGAATTGACTGTTTAATTTTCAAATAATTTTGTATTGTTGCATTTCAACAACATTGTCAGTCAAATTTATATTTAATTTTATTTTGTACAAGAGTTTTTCATGGTTGGTTTACAAATAGTTAAATATTGGCAACTAATGTGGTAACATTGTACTGATTGCTGAGTAAAACCACCAACACTGGTTAAATCCGCATTCAATTGAATATATTTAAATGATTTAAATGAAACAGTCAATGTGTCCTCCTTTTGGTACCCATGTATCTGGCAACCCTACATTGGCCTAACCTATAATTAATAAGATGTATATGTGTATAAGTTTACAATATTAATGTTTATAATTCAGTATTTTAATATTCCTGTATTTTTAATTTTTTATGCATTACTTTTTCTTCACAGGATGGTTCAAAAGAGATCCAGATAATCCCTTATTCAAGCCTTCTCCAATTTTAAACAAATTAGTGGCAGAAAATAAATTGGGTGTAAAGACAGGTGAAGGTTTCTACAAGTATGATAAAAAGTGAAGTGATTTATAAACTTCAAAGTTAATATAAATAATTGGGTTTAAACTTAACCATAACTTGAAAACGGAAAACCCAACTTTACATGTAGATTCAATATGAATGATCTCTTAGATTATGTATTTATTTTTGTAGTCATTAGACTTAAATAACTTAAATGAACATACATATATACCAGTATTCATAATCTAATATCATATGGCTGTTAATTTTTTATATATGATTATAGCAACTTTATAATTAATGAAAATCAATAGTGACTTTAAGACTTTTAAACTTTTTGTCACATTTCAATTGTTGATTTTTTAGACAATCTTGTTATCTTCACTATATATATGTAATATGTCTTTTTTTATTTGTATTTTTTTGCCCCAATTAATAAATAATTCAGTGCAATGATTTTTGGTCAGGTAAAGTCTATAGAAAGATCTCTGGGAAAAAGGATTCTAGCACAAATTTGCTTGCGAATAAACAAAATTTCACCTTGGTTATACTGATGCATGCTACCAACCCTTTTATTTTAAACATAAAGGAGATTAAAGTTAATAAAGATTGTGGTCACAATTTAGTTTCGTGTAGTTTTTCAAATAATCACAAAATATTTCTTTGTTACAAACTGATTTAACCACATTTTCTACTTAAGCTACCGGGTAATGAAGTTAAAGCTGACAAATGATCAATCCAATAGAAGCGTGTCTAACAACTCTGTTCAACACATGTGATGGCTGTGATGTCTTTTGTTTTCTTCACATGTAATCATTTTTTTAAATTCATTGTCCTGGGGTAAATCATTTTGTGTGCGTACATTTCAGAATGGATTTCAATAAATATGATGTCATCAGTCATTTTTATTTGGACAATTATAAACTCTTTCAAATTAAAGTGCCTATTACTGGTAATACTGGTATGGGTGATTATAGTTTTTTTATACTATAAACAAGTGTGTCTTTTATTTGAGAATAATCACATTTTGTTATTTGTAAGAAAGTATTTCTTGTTTATCATAATTCAAATTATTTAAATTCATTTATGCAATGGTGATTTAAGATTTGCTGCTTTTGTAATGACTATTCTATTGTTATAATTTATAATAAAATCCAAGAGTGATGCACCTTTTGAAAAGTTTTTAATGAAAACTCAATTATTAACTACCCGGTATATAGAGAGTTAAAATAGATCGCACCACACATAAGTAAATGTATCACAAATAGTTAAAATATGTAAATTGCAAAAAGATTTAATGCAACACAGAAACGAATCAGTTTAGTAGGGTTTTCTAATAGTGTAATCCACAGAGGGTGTTAAAGTATGTACTGCTATAACTATAATAACATTTATTACTGCAAGTGATAATAAATTGCTATCAATATGTTTTTGAAAAATACAGATTACCGTAATAATTTTAGAGAAAACACTTTACATATTTCCATTAAAAATAAACTATTTCATTTATTGAACAGTTTCACAGCCATTGAAAGTGGCATTTTGGGCTAAATTTATTTGCCATTGCAACAATCTGTAAACCCCATTTTTGACATAATTCTTTTGAATTAATCAAGTCCTTAGAATGTGTGTAAAACTAATAAACTAATATATATATATATATATGAATGTGTGTAAAACTAATAAACTAATATATATATATATGAATGTGTGTAAAACTAATAAACTAATATATATATATATATGAATGTGTGTAAAACTAATAAACTAATATATATATATATATGAATGTGTGTAAAACTAATAAACTAATATATATATATATATGAATGTGTGTGAAACTAATATATATATATATATATGAATGTGTGTGAAAAGAAGAAATAAAATAGTACATAGCTATATATATAATAAATATAGATAAGCTACAATCAAGTCTCTCTTCTTGTTACAAGCTGTGGTTAAACTGCTTAAAAATACCGGGTATTTATAAAGTATAAAGTTATAAAGACCTAGGACCTAGATAAATAAAGGTTTAAAATTTGACCTTATTAATAAACTGAAGTGGGGGGGGGGTATAATAATAATAGTTCCCATCTACTTTTCTAAATAGCCAAGTAGCCCTATAGATATAAATAGATATACAGTAATATTTATATATATAAACGCAGAGCGCATTTCAATGGTAGTGGTAGGCCTACGCAAAATATTTATGCAAAATAAATAATGTTTTTATGCCATTAGGTTGTTACAGTTCCATGCTCCCTGTTAAAGGCCTTACCATCAAAATGACAGGGAAAAGAATGGGTGGGAGTGAAAGGGAGAGTTAGCCTATTTATTTTTGTTCATGTATTTTTAAGATCTAATCTCCTAAATTATTGCCAGATAATAAAAGGGAGACAGAGAATGAGAGATGAAGTAACAGAAAAGATGAAATAAAATAAGCAGAAGATAAGAACAGTTATAATAATTCTTTTTATTGATCAAAATGACAACGAAAATAATAAGAGAGAGACCAGCGGCAAATCCAGAAGAAATTCTTGACAACTTTGAGATGTCAGCATTGAGTGAGATGAGGCATACCCAATGCAGTCATCTCAAATTATTTATTTTTATCGCTGTCAGAGTGTTCTAAGGATCTTGAAAGAAGTTGAAATAAATCAGGCCTATGAAACTGACACTATTGTTCATTGAGCAGCCCGATGTATACCTGCATTCGTGTTTTGTTTCTGGAGCGACGTTATATAAGGATGCTTTTGAGCTATACTTGCAGATGACATTGGTGGAGACTGGAGTAGCCTACACGAGCGAATGGCTGAGATGCTGTCTTCTGAGATTGCAGACAATTACATCTGTGGGCGCTGGAAGATGCACTACTCATGGACAAAGTTAATTTACTATCCAATTTGGAATTTATCCACACCAAGCTGCAGCTGATGGTATTGCCCAAATAACACACTTTGTGGACTGATTGCACAATGGTGTCCCTAGTCATTGTTCTAATATCAAAACTCATAACCCTACGCTGCAGATATTTACAGATGGCACCTCAAAAGATATCCAGAAGCAAGAGACATATTACAACCTATATCTGGAGGCATACAACCTTTAAATTATGAGTATCGTAACTTTAAGGGCCGCGTAGGACGTGCAGTTAATCATTATTTAGCTGCAAATCGTTATGTGCATTTTGCGATCAATAGCTCATCTGTATTATAACCAATAGATGAACAGTTTATATACTTCTTTTTTTTTTTGACTTGTGTTTAAAAGTAAACAGTAACATTAAAACAACAAAACCGGATACCAAGATGCTAATATAACCAATTAATAATATCATTTGTCTGGCCACGGAGAGTAGGCTACATATATGTTACGGCCAAAGCCCGAAGTCGGCCAGATCGCGAAGTGGCCAATATCACCTCACATTTGACCGGCCAATGCCCGATCTTTTCTTGATTTTGGACCTTGGTCGGCTAGTTCGCGAAATGGCAAGGGGCAATCGGCCAAAGTCCGATTAAGAAGGTCGTGAGCAGATTTTCATTGTTTGTATACCATAATTATCACATTAGGCCTATATATTGATTATTAAGTAAGCAACTTCTGCTTTTTTGCTTTTCAAAGCTTGCAATAATATGAACCTCGTTAAATGATCCTGATAATTGAGTATAAATTTGTATTTGCCGTCTGGGTTATTTGCACATTCGATAAGATCTACCTGGCATCTTGAGTTAAATTCTTTAAATATCAAAGGTTTGGAAACTAGACCTTTCTTAGGATTAGACAATTTGGTATGACATGGCTTGCATAAGCGGAGATACAATGTAATGATTTCCTTGGTGACATTTTTGTATTTACTTTGTAGCTTTTTTTCCATCCGTGTGCGACCTCCATGTTCAATTTTCAAGTGAGTATCGTTTAGTAAGTCAAATACAGTCTTGCATCAGCGCATCAAACATTGGCCAGGGATTTCCGGCCACTTGGCCAAAGTAGCGTAAACACTGGCAATTGCACCACATCGGACTTAAGCCACGCGCCTCGGCCATCTGGCTTTGGCCGTAACATATATAATATGCAAGACCTCTACTGAACACAATACCGGGATACTGCCTTGCTCGCTTTATGTGTTTAATATTACATATATATATATATATATATATATAGTACCAGGTGACCGATCATTCGATCGGTAATAAAGAGCAGGGGCTTGTACCTTAACATCATGTGTATGTAAAACAACAGTGCATACATTTTAAAAATACGTCTTTACCAGACCAATAAATTGTATTTGTCTTTTTCTTTTTTCTACTATGAATAACATGGGCTTTAAATTCTAACAGTCGAAGCAGATTTTTATTTGTGCAGTCTAATATCTAGATTTTGCCCGATAACAACCCCCCACCCCCCCCCCCCCCCAAAAAAAAAAACAAAAAAAAAAAACAGCTTAATCTCATTTTAACCCCCCCCCCCCCCCCCACAAAAAAAAACAACAACATGTAGGCTAGAGTTGTCAGTTTTAAATCCAACCGAAATATATGTCAGTTATGTAATAATGTTATGTATTTTTAAAAACTGAAAATTAAAAGTTTAAATTTAAAATATCGTGAATTACGTTACAATTTTTAGTTCTTCTACCCCTTCCCCTATTGGTGTACGCTCGTTTGAACCTGTGGCGCCTTCACTGTGAAACGGCTTATCTGAGACACTGAAAAACTCTGTGTCAAAAAAGGCATTCAAGAAGAATTTGAAGACTTTTCTTTTCAACTAAGTTGATAAAGTACACATCCATCAGCAAAAAACTTGTTTAAAACTATTTTAAAATGTTATTGTCGTTTCGTGCCTCCATCGGCCGAAACTTTAGAGTGTTATTGTCGTTTCGTTTTTGTGAGCGCGCTGATCATGCTTTTATTAGCATGGAGTGAGGTGCTATATAAATGACCAATTAATTAATTAATTAATTAATTAACTTTAACAACTGTCAAACTTTCCTATAAAATTATGTCAATTTTTTTAACTCCCTCCCTCAACCCATTCAAGCTAACAATGAGTTACGGCCGGCAAACATGTTTGATATGAATTAAAAAGGTCTACGAATAAATGTAAATCGGGTAAAAAAAATAGGCATAGTCTAACTGGAGAATCGAACCCGGGTCGCCCGCACAGCAGTCCTCTACGTTAACAACTTAGCTAGAGAAGGCACATGTCAGATGTGAAAAGCTATTAGACAGTATATAGGACTAGGCCTAAATAAGTCAGTGACACAAACTCACAAATTGACCAATGGGGATCCGTGGGGACACAAACACGATCTTTTTATACATATAGATTTTCAATGTTTTCAATGTATTATTCCAAACATTGTTTGACAAAAAAAGTAAAAAAATGTAGTTTGGTGTTAACATTATCTAATATCCTCCATTTGTGTTACTATTTAAAATAAACTATCGCGGCAAAATATAATATTGATTAATATAAACATTTTTTTTTTTTAAATTTTGAGCATTAAACTTAAATACTAAATAATTAACGGTGAAATTAGGTTATTCATTGAAAAGACTGCAAATGAAAAGATTATAATATATATAGGCTACGTTAGATGATGTGTTTAATTCCTCCCCCACTCCCCCCGCCCCTCAATAAAACTAACAGTAGGCCTATATTACACTTCTGACTATTGTTATAAGGAAAATACGAATATACTGAATACATCTTTTCTCGTTTACCAGATTTCAAATTGACAATGTTAACATATTCTAATATATCTTACTTGGGTAGGCCTATATAAGCAAATCATAAATATATTTAATAAAACATTTGTAAACATGTCTTGTATAAAAAAAAGTAGTTCCTATTATTATTTTCGACGTGTTTTTTTTTCTAAAATAATGTTTAATAAACAAAATTTACAAATAGGCATATAGTTTGGAGAAATCTCATCTAATTCTGTTATTATTTAAACGGCAAAACTATTATCTCACTAGTAATTAATACGTAAATATTTTATTTTTTATTTTATTTTTAATTTAATCTAAAATATATTGAGGACGTTTTAATCTAAATAAGCCTCAAGGGCCGCATACTATTATTTGTCAGCCCGCGAGTCAACCACTGGCTGTAGTTTGCACACCCTGCATTACATAAATTATTACACTTGGTCTTGCTTTAAATTATATCTATCATCGGTGCGCAAAACAGCCAGCATAAACAAGAAATTAAACTTCTTGTTAATGTTGAACGGGTATTTCCGCAACGTCATAATTGCGACGCAACAAAACACCGCTCTTGAATGCCGCGCTACATGTGGATGGTGCAATGGCATGATTTCACGGCCAAAATCAATTATCTACGATAAATCTTTTGTATATTTTTGTCTAACGATCATTTCCGATTTTTATTTGTGTGGCCGGAAAGGTGTAGATTTTTTTTTAGGTGAAACAAGTCGTGCATTAAAACATGAAGATAATCGTTAGAGCGCTTTTGAAGAAAATGTTCTCACATAAGGGATAAGGAAAGTGTTTTTGTCTGTGTTTTAAGTTTTAGATTAAATCAGGATAGGCCTAAACTACAAACCTTATAACTTTTATTAGGCCTATAACATTTATAATTTTATAGGCCTATATTATATGGCAGGCTACAACCTACCTTTTATATTTAATTTTTAATTACACCCGCTGGTAATTGAATAGGCCTACAATACTTAGGCTATTATTTATTTTCGGCTACGGCTAAACTTTAAAACAAAAAAAATTGCATTGGTCTAGGGCAGGGGTTGAACACATCACAGCCAGATGCCGCCCACTGTTCTAACCACTGAGCCAGGGAACCTTACACCATATTTCAATAAATACTGGTAAGTGCTTTTTTTTAAAGCAGAAATGCGCAGTCAAATATAATTACCGGTATCAGTGAGCATACCCTGTGCAAATAGCAAACTCCGAAGTGGAGTGCCTATTTGCATAGGTGTGTAAATAGACACTTCCCAATTTAAAGTCCTATCAAGGGGAAAATAAATAATTTTCCGTAACGTAGCTTGACGTTCTTTATGGACAACCCTTAACCTACCGTATTTCACACGTGTCACTGAACTATATTATACGAATTTGAAGAAAAAAAAGTTTTTCTAAAAGGGCTTTTCTATGTTTTTTATTTGTTCTTTTTTTTTTTTACGAATAGGCAAAAAAAAAGTGAACATTTTGTCCCTGTTGTCGGGTACAGCTGATATTGTAGGCTATTACTGAAAAGTTACCGTAAGTCTAGATATTGAAATACAAGTCTAATAGAAGATTTTATAACTTATAGTTAGTTATACTTATACTTCATGACTTTTTATTTTAAATTTTCCGTTTAGCTTCACCAAATTTTTATCTAACGGGACTAACGGCCAGGCTTCTGGGCTACACTTCTACTTATACTAGTTATACTTATCTTATCTTATAAGTTTACAGACGTTCCTTCTAGATAGAAGATTATTACGTCCACTAGGCCCAAAACTCCTTCAGGGCGACAGGGATCCGTCGGTGGGAGGGATAGAACCCGCGAACTGTCCGTTGGCTTTTGGTTGAAAGTCCGGTGAACTAACCGCTGGACCAGCCGGCTTCTACTAGCTTCTACTTCTAGTAGACTTCTACTTCTGACTTAGTCTTAGGCTACCTACTTCAATTTCTATATATACTATATATTAATATATTTAAAGTGTAGTGTAGGCTACACTGTAACCCAGAATGAGAGAGTGTAGTCTGTGTAGGCGTAGGTCTACTGACTCTACTCTACACTAGTCTACACTGTTCAACTTACTTAGAGTGACACTTAGTCACTCTTAGTCGAATATAAATTAAAGAATATAGAATATAGCCTAGATCTAGGTCTAATATTCTTCGTTCCAGTTCCATTTCGCTTTCCTTCGCTGTGTCAGACTGGCAGTCCTGTTTCTCTGACACCGGGCTGTAGCTGTGTAGGAATGGCTTTGGGCAGTTAGGGCCTCCATGGTGGCTCCCTGAGGCCAGGTTTGGTTACCAACCTCTAATAGTCCTGTCCTGAGTCAGAGTATAGTGGTCTGCTCACATCTGGTGTGGCCATTCGTCTCCTGTTTGGGGATTGTGTTGTTCAGTCCATTTTCTCTTGTACATGTCTTTGATTATTTATGCTCTTTGCCTCCCAGTTTGAGATGCTGTGTGTGTGATTGTTGTCCTGTGGGGCATCTCTAACTTTGGGTATATCTTTACACTAAATTTACACCCTGAAAAACCCCAACTGCTAAAAGTAAGAGTATCCACACAAAAAAATATTTAATATGCAATGGACCCTCCCCCCCCCCATCTTTTTTTTTTTTGGCACACCAGGCTATTTGTATGCTCTTAAACAAAGTAAAAGCTATACTTCTAAGATGTACCTTTTCAAAGCTTATAATAATGTCCTTTTTTTTGCATGGTTAATTTGCATACTTTTTGTTAGGAACTTGATTTATAAAATATAAAGTGAACTGAACAGTTCCCCTTCATTGTACAGTACGTAGGACTTAGGTCGCCGCAAAAATATCTCCTGCATTATTTGTCCGGTCGCTGGACGCATAGACACTTGACACTAGACACTTTGTTATAAAAAGGAACTTTTACAGATGTAATTTAATAAGAACATTTAAAAACATGAAATAAAGCTAAAATGCTATCAAACATAAATGACAACAATACTAGAATATGTATCTTCTGTATGGGACCAGTTAACTAACAAAAACATTAAAAAATTATAACAAATTCATAAAAGAGCTGCAAGACTCAGACCACAGATGGGCAATAATCTTCTTTATGTATGTATTATATAAAGGTAACCCAACCATAGCTCCATTCCTTCCTCTTAAAGCTTGTCACTGAAGTCATTACAGGTCTTTTGTCAGCCATGATGAAGAACACATCAAATGGCACAATCATTTAAAAATGGGTATCAGTTAAAATATTTTTTTTAAGTTACAACTTTTATCAGTCCGAATCCTAAACCGCAACCAATAAAACCAATTATGATAATAATAAATCATAATCCCCCAAAAAACACACAAAAAAGCACCCACCCTAAAATCCTTACCCATCTAGAATTTTCCACTGTAGCAGTTGTGGTATTTGTTCATATAATTTGTAAATATATAGAAATGTTATGAATAAAAAAAAAATAAAAAAATTTTAACCATTAGATGAACCAACTCTTTCATAATCCAACTAAAATTGACCTTATTTGGTATATATAATATATATTAGAACAAAATATTGCAAGTTGCTGAATATCCTTAAATCGACCAAATATTTTTGTTACATTAAAATAAAAGATTGTTGTACTTCTCAGGGCTTTGCTTTGACTTTTACCAACTGTGTAATCTACACTAAGCAGTTTTACTACACTTTCAACCCTGTTAAACATTTTGACAATGATGGAATAGAGTTCATAGTTTGACTCTTGTCTACTCAAGCAGGTAGTTCTAAATTTTAATATGTATATTTAGCATGCCATGACCACCCATGACAGATGAAAGCAAGATTAATGAGTTGGCCTTTAATAGTGATAGCAATAGTAGTAAAAATACTGAAAATTACTATGGGATCAGTCTAGTAAGGAGTAGAGTAATAAATTGCCTGCCAAAAATTATAATATAAAAAGCTAATTACATAGTTATAGTAACAGTCTTAGACCTTAGGCCTATGTAAAATGTTGTGCCATTTAACTTATATGTCATATGGTATAGCTAGTATAGCTTACATGGCAGGGCTATAGGGTTGCTGATCCGCCTGATAAATAGCCTATTTATTTTATAATTAAGCTTATCTTAAAATTAAACATATATAAATAAATATATATCATAATTTGTCATAATGAAAAAAGATACTGTAAATGGATAGACTGAACAGTGATATGTATTTAGGTTTATGGCATAATCTAATTACAATTATTAAATGCATTCATTTCTCATTATTTGTGATGTCATTATATAATATGATATTCTTAATAAAATATGATGATAGACCATTATTATGGCCAATAATGACTTTCCTTTTTTGTTATTTCAAGCTTACAAGATCTTCATTTAGAAAATTGAATTCAGAGATACCATTTGAATGACAATAAAACCAGGATCAGAAGTTTCTGCATCAAATGAAATCCACCAAATTTCATGGGTGAAAACTGCCCAAGCTGTAAGTGCATTAATGAAGATGGTAAATTACAATAATCAGTTATAGGTTTTTATATATTAGAAAAAAAAAATGATTAGTAAATTTTTTATGGTAGATTTTGTTTGCTAAATATGGACGAACTAACGGCTTTATCACATTAATTATTAATTTAATGAAACAGTCTGTCTGATATGATTTATTTCATTGACATTCTTAACTAAATTTTTTTTAAATAATTCCCTGTCAATTAAAGAAGTTCAACTAATAAAGAACAATTACTTTTCAACTTTCAATGAATTAATCCTTTATTTTCAACTTTCAGTCACCTATAATGAAATCCTTCATTGCTGGTACATTAAGTGGTACATTTTCTACAGTGTTGTTACAGCCATTTGATCTGGTCAAAACAAGACTTCAAAAGTCTGCAAATATTGGGTGAGAATAAACCCATCTTTAGAATTTATTTAAAATATTGGGTGAGAATAAACCCATCTTTAGAATTTATTTAAAATATTGGGTGAGAATAAACCCACCTTTAGAATTTATTTAAAATATTGGGTGAGAATAAACCCATCTTTAGAATTTATTTAAAATATTGGGTGAGAATAAACCCATCTTTAGAATTTATTTAAAATATTGGGTGAGAATAAACCCATTTTTAGAATTTATTTAAAATATTGGGTGAGAATAAACCCATCTTTAAAATTTATTTCAAATATTGGGTGAGAATAAACCCATCTTTAGAATTTATTTCAAATATTGGGTGAGAATAAACCCATCTTTAGAATTTATTTACAAATTCTTTGATATGAATGAATAAATTTGTTTGTAAGTTTTATTTTTTTATCACACACAAAATCAGAACTAGTATTTTGACTAGTTTTGAAAAAAAAACCTGTTCAAGGTTTTATCCTTTCAATCTTTTAAATAATGCTCAGCAACATGTAAACTGTGATGTATTAATGCAGATCTGAGGGGCTGATGTGGCTGGAACAACCAAATATTTTAATGTCCATTTTACATAGTAATAGTAAAAAAAAAATTAATTAAAAATGTAAAAATATTTTCCTCCTAGATAAAATACTGTATTTCCCTAATTGCTAGCCCATAGGTCGCACTTTAAAAAAAAAAGAAAATCTTAACAGCTATCTACTTGATGCAGTTTAAAAAAAGTTAAAGACAGCACTATTCTGTCATAAAAAAAAAATAAAGCAAAGTTGCCCTGTCAGGCCAAATTGAATTATAGGACATGTGAAGCCGGTTTCAGTGTCCAAAGTATACTGAGGGAATAGTGTCACCTTTACTTTTCCCCAACTTATGTCAGGTACCCATCAGAGCTGGTAGACTCAGGGACACCCTCCAGACCCAGGAACTAATTCTAGCCTTCACCAGGATTTGAACTTGGAACCTTTGGTGCTCTTACAGAGTGTGCTGCTAGGCCACCAAGTCCCATACTACTTTGTCTTTGTAGTGATGCAGAACTACCAGGATATGTTTAAGTATACAGTGAACCCTTGCTACTTTGCGGCTTGACATTTGCAGATTCATGACCTTTTGGATTTTTTAAACTTCGCAGATTTTCTGCTAATGCGGCCCATCTCGGAACTTATCTACTGCAATAAACTGTGCAATGTTCACTATACATAGTATTTAAAAATTGTTTGTAGATCAACTGAACAATTTTTGCTTACCACACAGCAAAAACTAAAAAAATTGTCAATTAACATTTTAAGCATATAAATATAAATCAACCTTATTCAAAGCTTTGGGCCTATAGTAATAACATTTGAATTTTCTTTGTTGTGTTTATTTCTTGAGTTTGAATATAAGAGAGATATTGAAATTTGCTGGTTATGAGGAGTTCAAGTGTTGTAGAGAAAAAGCAGAGGATAAATATAGAATGAGGCTCTGTAAAGTAATGTATCTGTTGAACCAAATTGCCTGTTATGCAAAAGTCTGCACTTGCAATTGTGCCAGCGGTTGCGTTTGGAGCCATTAGAAACATGTGTTTAGTTTGTGTTTAATAAGTTCTCTTGGTCTTTTCAGTATGTAAACATAATTCAAACTTAGTACAAATATTTATAGAAATAAAGTTTAATGTGTCTATTTTGAGTTTGTTTTTGTTAGTTTGTATGTAAGAAAAGATATTACAGTATATAAGATAGGCAAGATTTGCTGGTCTTGAAGAGATCAATCAATAGAGAGAAAAGCCTGTGCACCCCACTGTGAGAGCTGTTATGTTTGGAATTATAAAAAAACACAAACAAATACTGGCTTTTATTATCACTCGATAATATACATGGAAACAAACAAGCACTGGCTTTTATTATCACTCGATAATATACATGGAAACAAACAAGCACTGGCTTTTATTATCACTCGATAATATACATGGAAACAAACAAGCACTGGCTTTTATTATCACTCGATAATATACATGGAAACAAACAAGCACTGGCTTTTATTATCACTAGATAATATACATGGAAACAAACAAGCACTGGCTTTTATTATCACTCGATAATATACATGGAAACAAACAAGCACTGGCTTTTATTATCACTCGATAATATACATGGAAACAAACAAGCACTGGCTTTTATTATCACTCGATAATATACATGGAAACAAACAAGCACTGGCTTTTATTATCACTCGATAATATACATGGAAACAAACAAGCACTGGCTTTTATTATCACTCGATAATATACATGGAAACAAACAAGCACTGGCTTTTATTATCACTAGATAATATACATGGAAACAAACAAGCACTGGCTTTTATTATCACTCGATAATATACATGGAAACAAACAAGCACTGGCTTTTATTATCACTCGATAATATACATGGAAACAAACAAGCACTGGCTTTTATTATCACTCGATAATATACATGGAAACAAACAAGCACTGGCTTTTATTATCACTCGATAATATACATGGAAACCCAACCTTCATTTGTTTATGTTTGGTTAAGCATGACGGCAAACTATTTGTAGGGAAAGTTTTCAAATTAAGATGAATATTTTCAAACTTTTATAGAAAATTTTTTTTTTACATTTTTTTTTATGATCCCCTCATTACATTTTGCCCTATTTAAGAGTCAACTACAAAATATTACTCAAATAGCTCTAAGGTTGCGACCTTTACACTAGTGCAACCTATATATGCAGTACATTGTAAAAAAAGAAAAGCTAATTTTGATAAGGTAACCAAAAGTAATAAGTGAAATTGAAATTGATTGAAACTATTATTGTATATTATGATTTTGATTCTGAACCGTGGTATGTTTTAAGAAAAATCAAGAGCACTATATTAGAGGGAGAATCAAAGGTGTGAGAAGGTGGGAGAAGTTAATTCTGGAAAAATCATGATACTTATTTAATATAAATGTTATTGTCAAAATTAACTATCATCTGTCAGAATATTTAAACAACTTTACATTATGACAAATATATTCTAATACAAATATTCAATATACTGTTATGATAATGTTTTTTTAAAATTAGTTCTAGACTTGGAATGATAGGGGAGTTTAAGAATGTCATCAAGCAAGAAAACGTATTTGGACTTTGGAATGGCTTAATACCGGTATGTAAAAATATATGATTGTTTTGATTTAATTAATTATTCTATATTTATCTACTTACCACTGACGGTAATTCTTTTTTTGTGTGCAAATGTAGCTTTTCCTTAGTTGTTAAAATCCAATATTTCGGAAAATATCCTTGAACTTAGTTTCATTTGCAAACAATTCAAATTGCTTAGTTCATTGTGTTATAGCTAGGGATGTTAAAACCGTTTTTTTTGTTGCAAAACCGGTTTTTTGGTTCTATAAAACCGGATTTGGGCTCTGGACCCTTCCCCCCCTCCCTGCGCGCAATGTCACAAGTCACAGGCCGGAAAAGCAAAATGTGCGTTGTAGTTATATACCTGGGGCGGACCAAAGACAACAGCCGTGACCTTTTAGGCTAAAAACAAGAGGGTTGGGCATGAGGCTAGCACCCTCATCCTATAGAAAACAATACGCTACAGAAACCAATTCAACAGTAGAAAAATCTAGCACCCCCTCAATTCGGGGAGATGCCTCCATAGAGAGACAGATGACGCAGGCTGGTGAAAGCCTAACAGAAATCAGCTTGCCGACGAATCTCCTGACGATGATAGCCAAAACAAAAATAGGGACCTGGACTGTTCGAACGATGTGCGAAAGTGGAAAAGCATCCCAGGTAGCAAACGAGATGAGGAGATACGACATCCAGGTTCTGGGCATCTGTGAGAGCCGCTGGAATGGGTGTGGTATGAAAACACTCAACAGTGGAGAGAAAATTCTTCTATATTCAGGACATGTAGAAGAGAAACATGGGCACTCAGAAGGTGTTGCCATGATGATGTCCCCACTAGCAGCAAAAGCACTTATAGAATGGCAACCAGTCTCATCCAGAATCATGACAGCCAGATTCAATTCCAAGGGGAGAAAAGTCACCTTTATCCAATGTTACTCGCCTACCAACGACGCGGATGAAGAGACAAAACAGAACTTCTACGATTCCCTACAGACCACAGTAAATGATCTCCCTAAAAGAGATATTATGTTAGTGATGGGAGACTTCAACGCAAAAATAGGAAAAGACAACATAGGTAAAGAAACGAATCATGGGAACCCACGCCCACGAAAACGGGGAACTCTTTACAGACTTCTGTGCCTTTAATGACCTGGTCATTGGTGGCAGCATATTCCAGCACAAAAACATACACAAAGAAACCTGGATCTCTCCGGATAGCCACACGTCACTAAAACCAGATCGACTTTATCAATATCTCTAGAAAATGGAGACGATCCCTAAAAGACACAAGATCCAAAAGAGGGGCAGATGTAGCCTCAGACCACCATTTAGCGATGGGAGTCAAGCTTCAAGCCTATAGAGACACAGCTAATCGACCCCACATTAAGTTTAATACCCAGCGGTTGAAAGAGAAAAACTGCAGAGACACTTTCTCAACTTCCCTAAACAACAGATTTGAAGCTCTTAGCCTAGTGACAGAAGAAACAACCCTAGAGGTACACTGGAGCGGTTTAAGAGACACACTGACGGACACGTGACAAGAAGTGCTGGGCAAAAGAGAGTGGATATCAAAGGAATGGCTCTCTGGTAAAACATGGCAGATGATTAGAAGCAGAAGAGAAATAAAGCAAAAAATAAACTGCAGCGAGAATGAAGAGGCAAAGAAAGCCCTCCGGGATCAGTTTGCACAAACCAACAAAGAAATTAAGAAAAGTGCCAGGAAAGAAAAAAGGCTTTTCTATGAAGAGCTTGCAAAAGAGGCCGAATTAGCAGCAGAAAAAAGGGATCTCAGCACTCTATACAAAGTTACCAGGACACTTTCGAACAAGAAGACAAACACGGGCAAACTGGTTAAAGACAAAGAAGGAAACCCCATTAACAAAGAGAAAGACCAGTGACAAAGATGGGCTGAACACTTTAGGGAACTACTTAACCGCACCCCGCCTTTGGAAAAGCCTGACATCCCACCTGCAGACGCACTGCTTAAAGTCAACACTAATCCTCCAACGAAGGCAGAAGTCTTAAAAGCCCTGAATAGTCTGAAAAATGGGAAAGCAGCTGGCCCAGATGGAATCCCCCCAGAGGCGCTTAAAGCAGACCCCTCTACAACAGCCAATATGTTGCTGCCTTTACTTCAGAAAATTTGGAGGGAAGGCAAAGTACCAGTAGACTGGAAAAAGGGCCACATGGTAAAACTCCCCAAGAATGGAGACCTAGGATCCTGCAAAAACTGGCGTGGAATCATGCTGCTATCAGTACCTAGCAAAATACTGACCCGCATTATTCTCGACCGACTAAAGGATGCAGTGGAAGAAAAACTCAGACCCGAACAAGCCGGCTTCAGGAAAGATAAATCGTGCACAGATCAGATAGCAACAAAAAACAGATAACCTGGCCCAAGAAGCATCCAAGACTGGACTGCAGATCAACCTGGAGAAGACAGAAACGATGACCCTCTTTAAGAAACAAGAGAAGCCAATCAAGGTTGGAGACATTGAGTTGAAAGAAGACACCTCTTTCACATACCTGGGTAGTATAGTCTCAGTAACAGGTGGCTCGGACGAAGACATCAAAGCCAGAATAGGGAAAGCGAGACATGCCTTCATCACCCTGAGACCAGTCTGGAGGTCAACAGCCATGTCTATCCAAAACAAACTGCGAATCTTCAACACCAACGTAAAGGCAGTGCTTCTCTACGGATCAGAGACCTGGAGAGTCACCAACACTCTGAGCAATAAGCTTCAAACCTTTGTTAATGGCTGCCTCCACAACATATTAAAAATTCTGTACTCTTTACCATAAAATTCTTTAGAACTAAAAAAAATCTGGGCTAATTGATTAAAATCGATAATAGCTTTCAATTTGTCAATAGTGATAATCAAATTACCAATTATCGTTGACCATAATATTAAGAAGCATTTGAAGAGGCATAGATGGTAACTTGTAAAATAATGTATTGAAAGGTTTTGCGTAGCACAATTCAAAGGAATGTTTATTTAATCATATTTGTATAGCTATTTTAATCATATTTGTATAGCGCTGCCAACAAACATAATGTAAGCTCAGAGCGCGTTTAACATACAACTAAGAATACGGATATTACCCTAGGCCAGGTGACAGAGATAAATTAGTGTTTGCAGGGCACTCAAGGGGTTGATTTGTGTGAATATAATATGATGTTGTACTCTTTACCATAAAATTCTTTAGAACTAAAAAAAATCTGGGCTAATTGATTAAAACCGATAATAGCTTTCAATTTGTCAATAGTGATAATCAAATTACCAATTATCGTTGACCATAATATTAAGAAGCATTTGAAGAAGCATAGATGGTAACTTGTAAAATAATGTATTGAAAGGTTTTGCGTAGCACAATTCAAAGGAATGTTTATTTAATAGTGCAGTTAATAATAAAGCACAGGCGCAGTGTCTAGGCGAATTGTTCAGGGTTACAGGGAAGGGCTAAAGTTTGTGTCTCTCCATTGCGTACATCAAAGAGCAATGCACATCTAAAAGATGAGCCGACAAGTAAAAAGATTCATGTTAATTGTAACTGTAACTTAACAATTGGTTTAATGTTGTTTTTATCACAAGCCATAGTTGGTATTTGGAAACACAATATCTAAGACTAAATAGTGTTAGCAAGGCATTTCAGGAATTGTTTTGTGCGAATCCAACATTATTTATTTAAAATATTTCCATTAGAAGCAAAAAAAAAAAGGGTCTTCTACTTGAAGTAATGATTACCTTCCAACTTCCAGCCAACAAGCCGAAATCCGTTCAGTTTCATATACGGAATCCGGTATTCCGTTTTTTGTTTAACATCCCTAGTTATAGCTTATTAGATAATTTAGGCAAAGCTTTAGACATTCTAGAAAAATGTGACATTATAATAAATAAAAGGAACACAGTCTTCTTAATGACAATTAATCTTAAAACCAACATACTTAGAAATATGTCAGGTAAAGAAAGATTATTGATATATATACAGCGCAATTTTGGTCTTAAGTTCAACTTGGTATACGCCATGTCAGATGTGGAAAAACTTTGTTTGCCATACAACTCATTTTTTCAGAACTTGTATCACTGTTAATGGGTTGCAACACTTCAATGTCATCCATGTTTACCTCACTCGGGCAAAGCCATGACTGATTAGGAGCATACAGCTCAGTATACTAGATGCTACCATTTATTGAACAACTTGGGAAATAACTCTATGTGCTCATTTTTACGTGTTTTTGTGGGGGGGATTTGGGTGTGTAAATGTTTAGTCAATTTATTATCAATGAGTACTAAGAAAGATAATGAGAAGTGCCAACCAATTAAGAAAATGATTAGAGTCAACCTGATGGTAAAAAAAAGAGCTAGTAAAAAGTAGGAAAGTGACATTTGGGACATAGCTGCTGCATGCCCTTAAAATGACAGTCGACAAAAAAGTTTAGCATTCACAGATGGTGGTTCTCTCCTTCCAAGCCATAAAACCCTTACATTTACCTTCTCAACACCATCCTAGTAGACACTTGATAAATTTAACACTAAATTAAACATGTCATGGACACCTACGCAGTAGAAGAACTATATGAATATGAACATGGAGAGATAGTGGACCTTTGTATCTTAAACAACATGAAATATTATCAAATGAAACAGCATCTTGTCCCCATTAAAATATTAACAAGTTTACATGGATATCAGAACAGTGTTACAGAGAACCAGATCACATTTCCATTGATAAAAGATTCAGAAGACCCTTGCAAGATGTGAAAAGTGCAATGTCCGCCTTCTAAAAGACTTCAAGACATTTAGTTAGCCTGGCACTGAAGAACAAGTTTAAAGTGCTTCAAGAACTCTAGGCAGATAAAGTAGACCCAACAGATGGCATAAAGTTAAGGAGTTAATAAAATTATGGTGTCAATTAAGTATTATGAACTTAATAATCCCTGCATAAAGATGGGATAACAGCAAAACATAGAAGTACCTGCATTAAGAGTGGATAACAGTAGAACATAGAAATACCTGCATAAAGAGTAAATAGCAGCAGAACATAGAAATACCTGCATAAAGAGTGGATAACAGCAAAACATATAAATACCTGCATAAAGAGTGGATAACAGCAAAACATATAAATACCTGCATAAAGAGTGGATAACAGCAAAACATATAAATACCTGCATAAAGAGTGGATAACAGCAAAACATATAAATACCTGCATAAAGAGTGGATAACAGCAAAACATATAAATACCTGCATAAAGAATGGATAACAGCAAATATTTTGGTCAAGAACCATGTTATGAGACAGTAGAAGGCAACTGTAAACGACTAAATGAGAGCAACAAAGCCAAAGACCCAAGAGGAGAAGCTGACAGAAGTTATTCTCTTCTATGTACATTTTTAAATCAAGCTTGAAATAATTATTTTACATTTTATTGCTAACCTTTTCATTTAATATGTTTCATATTAACATAGATGGCAAGTAAAGTATAAACTGTAGAAATCATTACATTACGCTTTTGGGAATTCTAGTGAAACAAGTAATAAACATTTAAAAATATTAAAAACAAGATAAAGTGTTCCTAGCAATTTATATGAACTTTAGTAAAAAGGGGTGAAAAATGTGATTCAAATACAATTCTTTATTAATTCTATTTTTTATGTCAGCTAATGGATAAAAAAAGTAATTCTAATTGCCAGCAATTCTGTTCAGGACAACATTCATGTTCAGCTAAGCATCAGGAAAGCCATTGATATCAATTGTATACAAATGTTGATGAAATAGCTAAATTTCTATTTTAAAAAAACTATCAAAAGACACTAAATGAAAATGGATAACTATAGTTATTGTTGGTCACTTTTTTTGTGGTCTGATGAGATCATGGTCTTGTGCTGTAAATGTAAATATAAGTAGTATTGATGTTGAAAATCTACATTTGTAACATTCTGTGCTTATTTCCCTTGGCAAGCTCTTATTGGTTTTATTTCCAGCCTCTTTTACATAATATGAATGTCTAAAACAGCCAAGTATAACTTTTTGTTAAGGGCTTATTCTGAGTATATATCATTAGAAATGTTCTATCATCTGTCCTTCACGTTCAAGGCTCAATCAGTTTTAATCAGTTTAAATTTTCATTTGTTATAATGTGGTATTATGTCAATATATTATTATTATGTCTCTAGAATACATAGCTAAAACATTCAGTTAAGAAAATGGTATCAGTCTACTATGTAAACAATGTCAGTAACTACTTACTTATCTGACATTATGTTTTGCACTGGAAAAAATCATTCTTGAATACTTGTGTAAATCCGAGTATTTTGCTGTAGTTCATAATGTTCATTGAGTAAAGATGTCCACAACCACTGTAATGAATTCTTTATTTTTATATGTAAATTTATTCTATATTATGAGACTTTAAAAATTTCAGTCACTTTGGAGATGTGTACCAGGAATAGGATTCTATTTTGCTTCTCTTCATTGGCTAAAATCTACTATAGGGTGAGTAAACTAGTTAAGTTTAGCCTTAGCCTAGACAAATTACCTTGTAGCATTGAGTCAAATTTTAAAACTGTTTTCTACTCCAAAAACACATACATTATCACAGCTTTTCATTTCTTTACTGTAACCAGTGCTTTTTTTGTGACGGTACGCACCGGTGGGGAAAAATTTTTTACTTTTCTTGTATTTTAACATTTATTATTAATTTATTATATTATTAATTTGTTAAAATTGAATTATTTTAAAATTGTGCACAATAAGAATTAAAATATAAAATGCGAAACTGCTTTAAAAAAAGTTAGGCAATCCATCACTGAGTGCCGGAACCTATTTTTTTACAAAAAAAGCACTGACTGTATCAATGTGAGAAGTTAGAACATGAAAGGCATAAAGAGATAAGGGATATACTAGCTGTATTATTTGATACTTTAGTCAAGAAAGAGCGACTGTAATGTATAAGATAAGATAAGATTACTGTAGATAAATCAAAATCATCTATTATTTTTAATTTACAATTGAAAATGTCAATGTTATAATTGACAATCTCATAAAACTAACATAGCACAATAAATATTACAAACTTTATCTTGCAGACCATGATGGTTTGTGAATCTGATGATGTAGAAGATTTTACAATTTTTATTGGTGAAACAAAGTAGGACTATGGAGGACTATGAACCCAGCTGCCTTTAATTTACCCAATTAATCTTGGCTAATTGTTTGAACTGAATTGAGTCTGAGTCCTAAAAAGTTACTTTTAGGACTCAGGAAAAATCTTAATGGAGATCTCACCATATTTGTACCTGGGTCTATCAAAATGATAATTTTAAGCTCTGTCACTAGACCACTATATATCCATATAAATATTGCATCAATTTTAATAGGCTACTGCTTTTTAGTCACACAATCATAAAAATATTCTTTTCTTTTGACCTAAAGCTAACTTGAAAATTTGCAGAAGTTCTCAACCACATCCACTAGAATCTCTTCTTATTGGTGCATCAGCAAGAACAATCTCTGGAACCATAGTTTTGCCTTTCACTGTCATTAAAACTAGATATGAGGTGTGTCCATGTACCGGTAAAAATTTGTTCAACTATTTTTCAATAAAAATTGTACAAAGAAAATATAATATTTCTCTATTTAATTTTAATTAACTAATCAAAACATAATAAAGTATAAAGTCTTGCTTTATGCTCAGCTACCCAAAACTATTCAATGTTATTGTTTAATATGATTTCATATAATTTTTTTTTTTTGGTTGGTCCAAAACTGCCCTTTATACACATTTCAAAGGGGTTTTAGCCAAATTTTGTTGAGTATAAAATGAATTTATTGTCAAACTCTTTTAAAATATTTATATTAACTTCACTTTATTTATTTCCTTGTGGAAAAATTTCTAGAAAGCTAATTGAACTCACTTTCCATGATTTTACTGAGCTAAAACTTGGCACATTTTATTGAATTTTCAGCCCCATCCCCAAATTACAAAAATCAGTTTCCCACCTTTTTTTTTCATGGCGAAGAATTAAGAAGATAATTTGGGGGTAAATCATTAAGATCTTCATAGTCCTAGATGTGAGTCTCTTTGTTTGTCACATTTCTGTTTCCATAATCACCTTTGCTTAAGTATTTAAAATTTAGGGATCTAAAAAAAATGTTCAAATATTACAAATTGTCAGCTTGTGACAAAATCTACTGTTCTCTTCTCAAGACAAAATCTACTGTTCTCTACTCAAGACAAAATATACTGTTCTCTACTCAAGACAAAATCTAATGTTCTCTACTCAAGACAAAATCTAATGTTCTCTACTCAAGACAAAATCTAATGTTCTCTACTCAAGACAAAATCTAATGTTCTCTACTCAAGACAAAATCTAATGTTCTCTACTCAAGACAAAATCTAATGTTCTCTACTCAAGACAAAATCTAATGTTCTCTATTCAAGACAAAATCTAATGTTCTCTACTCAAGACAAAATCTAATGTTCTCTACTCAAGACAAAATCTAATGTTCTCTACTCAAGACAAAATCTAATGTTCTCTATTCAAGACAAAATCTACTGTTCTCTACTCAAGACAAATCTACTGTTCTCTACTCAAGACAAAATCTACTGTTCTCTACTCAAGACAAAATCTACTGTTCTCTACTCAAGACAAAATCTAATGTTCTCTACTCAAGACAAAATCTACTGTTCTCTACTCAAGACAAAATCTACTGTTCTCTACTCAAGACAAAATCTAATGTTCTCTACTCAAGACAAAATCTAATGTTCTCTACTCAAGACAAAATCTAATGTTCTCTACTCAAGACAAAATCTAATGTTCTCTACTCAAGACAAAATCTAATGTTCTCTACTCAAGACAAAATCTAATGTTCTCTACTCAAGACAAAATCTAATGTTCTCTACTCAAGACAAAATCTAATGTTCTCTACTCAAGACAAAATCTAATGTTCTCTACTCAAGACAAAATCTAATGTTCTCTACTCAAGACAAAATCTAATGTTCTCTACTCAAGACAAAATCTAATGTTCTCTACTCAAGACAAAATCTAATGTTCTCTACTCAAGACAAAATCTACTGTTCTCTATTCAAGACAAAATCTACTGTTCTCTACTCAAGACAAAATCTAATGTTCTCTACTCAAGACAAAATCTAATGTTCTCTACTCAAGACAAAATCTAATGTTCTCTACTCAAGACAAAATCTACTGTTCTCTACTTAAGACAAAATCTAATGTTCTCTACTCAAGACAAAATCTAATGTTCTCTATTCAAGACAAAATCTAATGTTCTCTATTCAAGACAAAATCTACTGTTCTCTACTCAAGACAAAATCTAATGTTCTCTACTCAAGACAAAATCTAATGTTCTCTACTCAAGACAAAATCTAATGTTCTCTACTCAAGACAAAATCTAATGTTCTCTATTCAAGACAAAATCTACTGTTCTCTACTCAAGACAAAATCTAATGTTCTCTACTCAAGACAAAATCTACTGTTCTCTACTCAAGACAAAATCTACTGTTCTCTACTCAAGACAAAATCTAATGTTCTCTACTCAAGACAAAATCTACTGTTCTCTATTCAAGACAAAATCTACTGTTCTCTACTCAAGACAAAATCTAATGTTCTCTACTCAAGACAAAATCTACTGTTCTCTACTCAAGACAAAATCTACTGTTCTTTATTCAAGACAAAATCTAATGTTCTCTACTCAAGACAAAATCTAATGTTCTCTACTCAAGACAAAATGTAATGTTCTCTACTCAAGACAAAATCTACTGTTCTCTACTCAAGACAAAATCTACTGTTCTCTACTCAAGACAATATCTACTGTTCTCTATTCAAGACAAAATCTACTGTTCTCTACTCAAGACAAAATCTACTGTTCTCTACTCAAGACAAAATCTACTGTTCTCTATTCAAGAAAAAATCGAATGTTCTCTATTCAAGAAAAAATCTAATGTTCTCTACTCAAGACAAAATCTACTGTTCTCTACTCAAGACAAAATATAATGTTCTCTACTCAAGACAAAATATACTGTTCTCTATTCAAGACAAAATCTACTGTTCTCTACTCAAGACAAAATCTAATGTTCTCTAAAGACAAAATCTACTGTTCTCTACTCAAGACAAAATCTACTGTTCTCTACTCAAGACAAAATATACTGTTCTCTACTCAAGACAAAATCTACTGTTCTCTACTCAAGACAAAATCTAATGTTCTCTACTCAAGACAAAATCTACTGTTCTCTACTCAAGACAAAATCTAATGTTCTCTACTCAAGACAAAATCTACTGTTCTCTATTCAAGACAAAATCTACTGTTCTCTACTCAAGACAAAATCTACTGTTCTCTACTCAAGACAAAATATACTGTTCTCTACTCAAGACAAAATCTAATGTTCTCTACTCAAGACAAAATCTAATGTTCTCTACTCAAGACAAAATCTAATGTTCTCTACTCAAGACAAAATCTAATGTTCTCTACTCAAGACAAAATCTAATGTTCTCTACTCAAGACAAAATCTAATGTTCTCTACTCAAGACAAAATCTAATGTTCTCTATTCAAGACAAAATCTAATGTTCTCTACTCAAGACAAAATCTAATGTTCTCTACTCAAGACAAAATCTAATGTTCTCTACTCAAGACAAAATCTAATGTTCTCTATTCAAGACAAAATCTACTGTTCTCTACTCAAGACAAATCTACTGTTCTCTACTCAAGACAAAATCTACTGTTCTCTACTCAAGACAAAATCTACTGTTCTCTACTCAAGACAAAATCTAATGTTCTCTACTCAAGACAAAATCTACTGTTCTCTACTCAAGACAAAATCTACTGTTCTCTACTCAAGACAAAATCTACTGTTCTCTACTCAAGACAAAATATACTGTTCTCTACTCAAGACAAAATCTACGTTCTCTACTCAAGACAAAATCTAATGTTCTCTATTCAAGACAAAATCTAATGTTCTCTATTCAAGACAAAATCTACTGTTCTCTACTAAAGACAAAATCTAATGTTCTACTCAAGACAAAATATACTGTTCTCTACTCAAGACAAAATCTACTGTTCTCTACTGTTAGCTACATCTCTATCAAAATAGTTAACTTTAAACAATAACAATGAATCATTAGGTAGTAGCTTACTATTTAGTCTTATACATTGCATTACAGACGCTCCTTCTATAAAGAAGATTATTTTATATCATTGTGGTAAAATCAAGTTTTATTGATTTAGCTAATTGTTGAAAAAATGCAATATTTTTTGTTGACTTTGACTTTCATAGCCTAAAATAGCTGTACAAAATACATTAGAAACAAACTTGATGGTTTAAAAAAATACTTCACTAGCAAAAGGTGCTAAATCAACAGAAACTGATTTTACAGAAATAGGGCCTACACTTTTTTATATTGCAATCTAGCATTTATTGAAAAACGCTACATATTTTTTTTGCTAATATATTAAAAGTACTTAGAAGTTTTAAAATGTTGTTGTAATAATCAGCTTATAAATTAACACGTGTTCTTGAAGACAACAAGGATAACTCATTTTTTTGTAAATTAGTAATTTAGCACAAAGTGGATTACTTAAATATAAAGACAATTTTTCTATTAAAATAAAAATATTTGGCAAACATTATTTAAAATATTATATTAGTGAAATATATTAGTGAATCAGGTTTTGAAAAAATGGTATATTCCTCCAAATGTTAACATTTTTTGTTGAGAGATTCCTTTCCCAGACAAACAAACATGCTTTGAGCTTTATTAGTACTGTATTTTAGATTAGTGGATATTGTGACATTTAAAAAAAATTAATTTGATTTAATGTACTTTGTGGCAATTAAAAAACAAAACAAATTTATTTTACTCTTAAAGCTATTTTTTTTTCAAAAATACTAGTTACAATTATAAAATAAATTTCTTTGTCAATGTATAACCTTTTTTCTATAAAGATAATATAATTGTATAAACTCTCTTAACTATTTATTATTCTAGAGTGGAGATTTTCAATATAAAAATGTTGCCCATGCTTTTAAATCTACTTATACTAAGGAAGGTTTTAAAGGTAAGAATTGGTTTTTAACTCAATGACTCTGTTCCTACTTTTTTTTTTCATATGATTTTCAATTAGTTACCCCATACCAGGCTCTTTATTAAAGAATATATTCTAATAAGACATTTTGATATTTGAAGAATGTATTTTTTAAATGTTAATTAATTTTATTTAATCTGTTTACCTCACATTAAGCCATTAAATTTATTAATTTTCCATCAAATACTGTATAGAGTAAATCACACTTTGTGAACACCATAAGGCTAAAAATAGCACCCTACTTAGTTTTTGTGATCTAGTTTCTAAACCATTAGACATAGGATAAAAACAAAAGTACCAAAAGATAGTACGACAACGAGGCTATTTGATTGATTATACATTATTGTATTACTATGCAGGGTTAGGGTGTATATTGCATACTCAGACAACCATATTTGCTGCTTCATAGCGAACACTTTTTTTTCATTAAACTTCACAGCGAACACTTTAATTTCAGAGCAAACACTAAGCCAAAGTCATCAAATATTTATTATTTTGTTACTGTAACGAACACTGGAGATGCTCATGCTATTGTATTGTCACATGTATTTGTCTAGACTTTGACAGATCGTTTACATTTTTTAAATTTTTTTTTTTCTAAACCAATGAGTTTTAGGGTGTAAAATCTATATCTATTTATGAGTGAGCCAAGAAAACCTCTGCACCAACAGGAAAAAGAAAGACTAGCTAGTGTTCCTATAGTCTACATGCGCCTTTTGATAAATGCATGATATCTGTACTGTATTTTCAAAGAAACAACACTGAAATTGAAGCCATTTCTAGTTCCATTAAATGTAGTATCATAGATCTATAGACTATATAATATATGTAGTAGCTGCTATCAGAGCTTACTTTAATTATGTTTCTTGACCCTTCTCTTTTCAGTGTTTTTTTCTGCTCTTGTTCTCTCCAGAGTCTTGCTCTAAGTACAGCTCATCTAATAATCTAGTAATAATCCCTTTGAGGTGCATTTTCGAAAGTTTTTAGATACCCGCTCCAACAGAAAAAAAAGTGTTCGCTATGAGGATCAATCCTACGTTTTGCATACTTCATTGCGAACACCCCTTTAAAACGAATATTACTATAAATAAGTATTGTAAATCATAACAGCATTGTTCCTTAACTATATCCTAGTGATAATCCGATAGCAAACACATTTAAATGTAAAAAGGAAAGGAAAAGTAGTCTTAACCCGGATACCACCCTCGTTCATCTGGTGGGAGGTTTTTAGCATAGCCACCACCATGGCTCCAAATGTCTGCACTTTTGATCTCAAAAATGCTCTTCCCATAACTGAAACTGCCTAAGGATATTGAGGAATAACTGCTGTCCTTAAATTGACGCTCGCTTTCGTAGCAGACATAAAAATAGAGAGACTGCAAAAGTTTTTCGAGTAATGTTCGCAACGTGCTGGTGTTTGCGCTGAGGTGATTTACTCTATGCATATCTGCATATTGGGGACTGATTATGCTTGGCTTCAATTCTTTAAAATAAACTACATGCATATATAATATGTTAATTTACATTTTTATAAAGCATTTTTATAATCTGCATATAATTAATGCAGTATTTGTATAATGTATATTTGGAAAAAACAAACCATTGAGGATAATTAGGGTTGTTTACAGTTTACAGGAAAGCTTGGCCCCTAAAATATAAATAATACAATGTCTAATATTAATCCTGTTTATGATAATATTTTGCAGAGTATTTACATTTTTTTAAAGCATAACTATATGATACTTACTTTTTGTTTAATATTCTTTTAAAGATATTTTTTTTTTTTCAATTAAATTGAAAGTACAAATTAATTCAGCTAATCAAAATGCATTTATATTGTATTTTTAGATTTTTTAGCTTAAATATATCAATGTTGTAAATAATTTAATCATTCAAGTTAGTTTCATTTCTTAGTAACACAAAAGTATAGCTTAAACTGTTAATTTTTTTATATTTTCAATGACATCATATTAATGTGTTTTTCTGCTCATCTTTCATATAAAAGGTTTATGCAGTGGACTAACTCCTACATTGTTAAGAGATGTCCCTTTCTCTGGCATATACTTCATGTTTTATTCATATCTTAAAGCTATGACTTCAGGTTTGAGTTTAACATAAACATTCAGCAATTTAGATTAGAGTAACAAAAATAATTTTAAACAAATAGTTGTTGTTGTTTTGTAATTGAAATGTGCCATGTTAATATTGTTGTGTGTTTGTTTCCAGTAGGTTCTTCCTCTTACATCAGTTTTGTCAATGGTGTTATTGCTGGGGGTTTAACTTCCATCATCACACAGCCTGCTGACGTCATTAAAACTAATATGCAGTTATATCCACTCAAGTATGACAGATTAAAAACAGTCATTCCATATATATACAATGTAAGAAAATTATTTTAGTTTTTTTGCTAATATATGTCTCTATTGTATTTGAATATAAAGTTTAAAAAACAACAACTGGGAACTTGGCTAATAATGAAATAATGAAATAATGAAATAATGCTTCTTAAATATTTAGAGTTATTAAGAACTAAAATAACATTGCCAGGGTAATTATTATTGCAATGGTAAATACCAATGAGGTACTGATATCTTATGATTAGTTGTCACTATTATAGCAAGTAATCTTAAAAGACAATTGTCTAAGCTATTAGATATGTAAGAGGTAAATTACTTATTTGTTATCTGTTATTATTATTAACTGTTGTCTGAGGGTAACAGGTAAATTACTTATTTGTTATCTGTTATTATTATTAACTGTTGTCTGAGGGTAACAGGTAAATTACTTATTTGTTATCTGTTATTATTATTAACTGTTGTCTGAGGGTAACAGGTAAATTACTTATTTGTTATCTGTTATTATTATTAACTGTTGTCTGAGGGTAACAGGTAAATTACTTATTTGTTATCTGTTATTATTATTAACTGTTGTCTGAGGGTAACAGGTAAATTACTTATTTGTTATCTGTTATTATTATTAACTGTTGTCTGAGGGTAACAGGTAAATTACTTATTTGTTATCTGTTATTATTATTAACTGTTGTCTGAGGGTAACAGGTAAATTACTTATTTGTTATCTGTTATTATTATTAACTGTTGTCTGAGGGTAACAGGTAAATTACTTATTTGTTATCTGTTATTATTATTAACTGTTGTCTGAGGGTAACAGGTAAATTACTTATTTGTTATCTGTTATTATTATTAACTGTTGTCTGAGGGTAACAGGTAAATTACTTATTTGTTATCTGTTATTATTATTAACTGTTGTCTGAGGGTAACAGGTAAATTACTTATTTGTTATCTGTTATTATTATTAACTGTTGTCTGAGGGTAACAGGTAAATTACTTATTTGTTATCTGTTATTATTATTAACTGTTGTCTGAGGGTAACAGGTAAATTACTTATTTGTTATCTGTTATTATTATTAACTGTTGTCTGAGGGTAACAGGTAAATTACTTATTTGTTATCTGTTATTATTATTAACTGTTGTCTGAGGGTAACAGGTAAATTACTTATTTGTTATCTGTTATTATTATTAACTGTTGTCTGAGGGTAACAGGTAAATTACTTATTTGTTATCTGTTATTATTATTAACTGTTGTCTGAGGGTAACAGGTAAATTACTTATTTGTTATCTGTTATTATTATTAACTGTTGTCTGAGGGTAACAGTGGTTGCCCAAAACACCATGTTTAAAACTAACCTAGATAATATTTTAATTTTCATCTTTTTAAAAGTCATACTTTAAATGAATGCAAAAAGCTTAGCTTACTTAGGGCGTCACCAAGCATATGCCCTTGGTTTTCAGATAATGTTTACAGTTTCAATAGTAACCAAATGGAACATTTTTAATGTCTGTAATATTTATTGGAACCATTTTATTCTATAGGAATGTGGTCTGATTGGCTTTTGGAGAGGAGTTATTCCTAGAGCTTTGAGACGTACATTAATGGCCGCCATTTCATGGACTGTATATGAAGAGGTAAATTTTATTTACTGTAATAAACTAGATTTAATAAAAATAAATTATTCATTATAAATCTAGTATTTTAGTAATGGGGTTGTGCTGATGTTTATATTTCACAGGTTATGAAAGTCTACGATATTAAAACCTGATACTTATTCCTTTATACAGATCTGCTTTTTACAGTAAGTGCTGATTACTTTGATCACCAGTTATATACTACTGTATATACTTGCATATAGGTTGCACTAGTGGATAGGCTACACCCTTAGTTCATGGTTTATTAATTGATATTTTGTAATTAACTCACAGATAGGTCACATTATAACTTGGGGAGTTGTACTGCTCTTTTTAGAGGAAATTTATCAAATATTTGTATTTTTTAAAGATAAACTTTATTCACATTCATTTGGAAACTTTCCTTAAAAATAGTTTGCATGAATCATAACAAAAACAAAGGCCTTAAAAAAGAATAAGGGTTTTGTTTCTAATGTTGTGCATGAGTAAAAATAAAAACCCTATTAGTCAACTTGTCAAAACAAAATCAAGAACCATCTACTGGACAATTACAAAGTTGTAAATTTACCAAAATGTTTTTCAATTAGATCTTTATATTTTTTAATAATAGCAAATTGTCCCAGTTAATATTTTGCCATCAATATGAAAAATACATTCAGTTTACAGTAATACAATATTAGTGGGAAAAAAGGGATCTGCAATATTTTGCTGGTTGGTAATCATTTTTAAATTCTCAAAACACATAGGTCTACATTCTCTTTGTGAAAGAAAAAAAAAGTTAGTTATAGCCTCTAAAAAGTGATTTTATATCAAGAATTAAAAATTCCCTTGTTTATCGGTCGTTCCCAAAGTCATTATAGACTTGATTAAGCTTATCTGATTTTAAACTATTTTTTGTGGTCAGCACAGGCGATCATTCTTTTTTTGAGTATAGTTGTATTAATTATTAAATGCTTACAAATTAGAGACTATGTTCTCTTTTTAGACTTTGGACTTGTAACATATTTTATGCATAGATTTATGCATGCATTCACGTAAAGTGCTCGTAATTATGCGTCACTTCAATCACCCATTTGGTGATAGTTGCAACTTTATGACAATCAAACGTTTTTACAATTATGTGGAGTGGATAGGCCGCACCCCTATTTGGTTTTTTATTTTCAGAAACAAATAGTGCAACCTATCTGCAAGAATATATAGGTTATGTTTTGAAAATCATACAAAGAGTGTTTCAATAATCTTTATATTATTTGTAGGCCTATAGTTTATTGGAGATTCTCACTCTCAGACATTAATAGGCTTCACATATTCACACACAATAAATATAGGAAATAATATTCACACACTATAGATATAGGAAATTATGAACACACACAATAAATATAGGAAATAATATTCACACACTATAGATATAGAAAATTATGAACACACACAATAAATATAGGAAATAATATTCACACAATATAGATATAGGAAATTATGAACACACACAATAAATATAGGAAATAATATTCACACACTATAGATATAGGAAATTATGAACACACAGAATAGATATAGGAAATTATGAACACACACAATAGATATAGTAAAGTATATTCACACACAATAGAAATAGGAAATTATATTCACACACTATAGATATAGGAAATTATGAACACACACAATAAAAATAGGAAATAATATTCACACAATATAGATATAGGAAATTATGAACACACACAATAAATATAGGAAATAATATTCACACAATATAGATATAGGAAATTATGAACACACACAATAAATATAGGAAATTATTTACACACACAGAAGATATAGGAAATTATGAACACACACAATAAATATAGGAAACAATATTCACACACAATAGATATACGAAATTATGAACACACAGAATAGATATAGGAAATTATGAACACACACAATAGATATAGTAAAGTATATTCACACACAATAGAAATAGGAAATTATATTAACACACAATAAATAAAGGAAATTATTTACACACACAATAGATATAGGAAATTATGAACACACAGAATAGATATAGGAAATTATGAACACACAGAATAGATATAGGAAATTATGAACACACACAATAGATATAGTAAAGTATATTCACACACAATAGATATAGGAAATTATATTAACACACAATAGATATAGGAAATTATTTACACACACAATAGATATTATGAACACACACAATAGATATAGGAAATTATGAACACACACAATAGATATAGGAAATTATGAACACACACAATAGATATAGGAAATTATGAACACACACAATAGATATAGTAAATTATGAACACACACAATAGATATAGGAAATTATGAACACACACAATATATATAGGAAATTATGAACACACACAATAGATATAGGAAATTATGAACACACAGAATAGATATAGGAAATTATTTACACACGCAATACATTTAGGAAATTATGCACACACACAATACATTTAGTAAATTATGCACATATATATAATAGATCTGTTTTTGGTTTGCATAAGGTAGATATTATAGTTTTGAAGATATGTTTTTATATTAACTTATGAAACCTCGTATAGGCAGGCTTGCAGTGGATGAAGAGGTGTGTGAAGCAATTGGCAAATAATTTTGAAAAAGACTACGAACAAGCTGGTTGTGATGAAAGTGATTAAATAATTGTTGTATTTATAGAAAATGTTTTTGCAAACATTTGAGTGATATTTTTAAGGTAAACAAAAAGTAATGAATATTTTAATATACCCGGTAATTATTATATTAAATCTTAAACTGTTTTGTTTCATACCATTGTGTTCAATTTTCATATAAAATTATACACTATATTATGTATGATTTTTACTTACAAGTATTGCTTCTCAATAGAATCAGTATTCAGTTTATAAATGTGACCAGAACGAGCAGCACATAGGGCCTACTGTAATTGGGAATTTAACTTTTTTTCTAAATTATTAGAGAAATAAGGATTTTAAAGATATTTGTTTCAGTTCTTTAACTTTAAGATAATTATTTTTCTTTTTTAAAACCATTTCTGTGAGAAAATGTCTTTAAAAATTAAAAGAATTACTTTTTTGACATAGACTCTATATCATATTTAGTTTTAGGCAACTGTGTATTTACCTATTTAGTTTTAGGCAACTGTGTATTTACCTATTTAGTTTTAGGGAACTGTGTATTTACCTATTTAGTTTTAGGCAACTGTGTATTTACCTATTTAGTTTTAGGCAACTGTGTATTTACCTATTTAGTTTTAGGGAACTGTGTATTTACCTATTTAGTTTTAGGGAACTGTGTATTTACCTATTTAGTTTTAGGCAACTGTGTATTTACCGATTTAGTTTAAGGCTACATTGGCTTTTACTTTTATCTAATTTTTTTTAAATAGTGTGTTCATTTATGAATATATTTACATAAATATTGATTTCTAAACAGAAGTTTCCTTTTGGCTTTTTTCTTTGGATTATTTCTTTTATCCAGAGCTAAAAAAAATTGTTTCTGATTATTTTTAATCCTCTTTGTTGACTATCTCAAAGAAAATGTTATGTAAATAAAAAATCAAACAATCAGTAATCATAGTTTTTCTTTTTTGTTGGCTTTCATTTATATCTTTTTCCTGTTGTGAAATGTATTGTTAATTGTAAAACTACCCTATGGCCTGTTGACAAAAACTAATGAAGAGGGAAACTATTAATAATTTGATCAACTTTGAGAAAGCTGCTAAATCAAATACCTTAAAAAAGACATCTATCAAAAGAGATGGGGGGGGGGGTTTATGGAAGAGAAGAAGATAAAAAACAAAGAAAAGCTTGCCTCATCAATTAAAATAGTCCATAATAGAATAATAGGTCACATTGAGCACAAATAGGTCACATTGAGCACAAATAGGTCACATTGAGCACAAATAGGTCACATTGAGCACAAATAGGTCACATTGAGCACAAATAGGTCACATTGAGCACAAATAGGTCACATTGAGCACAAATAGGTCACATTGAGCACAAATAGGTCACATTGAGCACAAATAGGTCACATTGAGCACAAATAGGTCACATTGAGCACAAATAGGTCACATTGAGCACAAATAGGTCACATTGAGCACAAATAGGTCACATTGAGCACAAATAGGCCACATTGAGCACAAATAGGCCTAGAATTTAGGTAAAAGGCTAGAGGAAAAAAATAACTAGGCCCCTATAGTATTTGTCGAATAGTCTTAACAAATGGTCTAGCCTATAATATTTATATAATCGTTATTGAAAAATTGTTTTTAAAATGTGAAAAAAAATGTATTTAAAGATTTAAGAAACTCATTAGACATTTATTATAATTGATACAAAATAAATAATGTTAAGCTACATTTTTACAATTAGGCCTATGCAAAATAAACCTTTATACTTTATTGGCTTCATTAGCAGCCTATGCCTATACATGAAAGCTGTTTAAGATAGCGGAGAAAAGGCGGGAGGGTTATAGAGATATGGAGAGTTACGGTATATTTTTTATCAATTTATTATAGGCCTACAAGTACGAATATTCTAAAAACCTTCAAGTTAAGGATAAAGTATTTTAAAAAAAGAAGGAAGAGATAGCAGTAATTAGTGTAATTTTGTGGATATATATATATATATAGGCCAGGGATGTGCAAGCATGAGCTCAATGAAAGCCTCGAATTACCATTAGGCTACATATAGGCCTAGGCCTACGTGTTTTTTGAGACACACATAGGCCTACATACAAACATAGGCCTATATAATATATAGGCCTATATAATATATTGTTAAATATATAAAAATAATAAAATACACACATCATTTATAACTCGTATGCACATTTAATTAAAAGAAAGAAATTGTAGGAAATATTAACAAGTTAGAGAGTCCAGTGAAAGAGTGGAAATTGATAGGCTACCTGATAAAGAGGGACAGATGAATAGATGGGCAGAACATTTCCAAGAATTGCTGAATAGGCCTACCCCCTTCCCCCAATGCACACAAGAAATACAACCAGCTAAAACTAAAATGGACCTGTCGATCGATTGTTGCCCACCAAAAAAAAATAAGCCGAGCCATAAATAAAAAAGAGAAGGCTGCAAGACCGCACGGTATACCAGCATATAAGCACTCACAGCCGACATAAATTCTATTAACACTTTTAAAGAAAATATGGGAAGATGAAGGAGTCAAACTGACTGGAATGGACAAAATGAGACCTCATTAAGCTCCCTAAAAAAGGTGATCTTAGCTCGTGCTCCAACTATAGCTAGGGAATAACACTTTTGTCCATGCCTGGGAAAGTCTTTAACAGAGTAGGCTACTTATAAACAGGATGAAAGAGGCAGTAGACCCCAAATTCCGAGATCAACTGGCAGGCTTTAGGAAAAATAAATCTTGCACAGATCAAATTGGTATAGGCCTACTCTACGCAGTATCCTAGAACAGACACTAGAATGAAATTCCCCCAGCTCTTTACATAAACTTTATTGACTTTAGAGCCAATTGAGTAATTCGATAGTGTGGACAGACTTTCAAACTGCTAAGAGTCCAGCAGAAGCTAGTTAACATTATAATGTCTTCTTATGAAGGTTTAACGTAGCCTACATGGCCAGCAAACTACAGAAGCCTTCCCCGTGCAGACATGAGTAGGCTATAAGCTAAGTCAAGGCTGCCTGCTTTCATCATTCTTGTTTCTACTAGCCACTAGCCATTCATTGGATAATGAAGATGGCCACGGCACAGAGACAAAGCGGAGTGGGATACAATGGACGTACCTATAATGGACAGTCTGGAAACAGATGGACTACCTTGACTTTGTAGACGAATGACCCTCCTCTTACGCACCCAACGCAAATGCAGGAGAAAACAACCGATGTAGCAAATTACTCTGCATGCATCTGTCTGAATATTCGTAGAGGGAAAAGTAATGTTCTCGATGTCAATGGAACGAGCAACTCCACAATAGTGCTAGCAGAAGAAATGGGGAGTTTCAAGTACTTAGGCAGCATAGTAGACAAACTAGGAGGGACAGAGGAAGACATAAAAGCAAGAGCAGCCAACCGAAAAAGGTTTGGAGCTCCAGAATTCTATCACTGAACACAAATTAAGAATGTTTAACACCATTGCTAAGCCCATTTTGATGTATGGATCGGAAATTTGTAATAGGCCCTAACAGCCTCCAATGTCAGGAAAGTAGGCCTACAGGCATTAATTAACACCTGCCTCAGAAGGATCCTTAGGATATGTTGGCCAGAAACAATCAATAATGAAGTACTCTGTCAGCAAACTAAACAGAAGCCATTAGAAGAAGAAATTTCACAAAAGAGATGGAAATGGATTGGCCACGCCATCAGAAAACCGGCATACAGTATCACTCGCCAAGCCCTCACTTGAAACTTGAAACCCCCAATTCAAAAGGTAGGCCTACAGTCGGTCGAGAAACACCTGGAGGCGAGATATGTGCGGACGCCAAAAAATGAGGGCTTAAATGGGGTCAGATAGAGAAACTGGCCCAGGATCGGGATACCCGGAGGTCTCTAGTTTTTGACGGCCAGATGGGGCGAGAGGCAGGCATACATAAGTAAGTGTGCCTGGCTGGTCTCTATATTATATAATATATAGCTCAGTGGTGCTACTGAGTAACTCTATGTTTTCTCTGTGTTTTTAATTACTCAAAATCTAAGTGGAAACAATAATCTGAGTGGTCGCTCTGGTTCTACTGTATTGATGTAGTCTGTACACACAAATATGGCGGGTGCTGATAATAAAGGTAGAAGAAGACGATCTGTGAGAAAGGCTACACAAAACCATTTTCTCATAACTAAAAATGCTAGAAATGAAAGGAAAGACAAATTAAAGAAAGTAAGTTATATCGTACTGGAAAAAAGAGCGGCTACAAAATTATGTTAGTTGCGTTGCCTATTACTATCTATTACCTGCCACTCATCACTCTGATTAGGTATGTGTGATGAAATTTTTAAAATAAATAAATAAATTCTTGCTTTATATCATTGGAAAGGTCTCAAAGAGAGGATTCCAATGGTGTATCATTTATTGAAATCGGATCATAAATAAAAAAGTTATGAATTTTTTAGTGACGAAATTTGAGTAACAAAGACAAAGAAGGAAAACTGAAGCTCACTTACTAGCAATTTTGTATTCAAACAGTCATAACTTTTTTATTTGTGTACCAATTTGAAAGCAATAGGTATCAAATTAAAGGCCATACCAAGGGCCATACATTTATAGATAAATCAGTGTACAAATGCTTATTACAAACGTTTTATAACATGACATTTCCATAAAATTTGATGTTTCAACACGCATACATAATTCACTAAAACAGCCATAATTTTGCCAGTTTTGTACCTAATTGCACAATATAGGTATCAAACTAAAGGCCATACCAAGGGCCATACATTTATAGGTAAATGAGTGTACAAATGCTTATTAAAAACTTATTATAACATGACATTTGGATAAAATTGGACATTTCAAGACGAGTACATAATTCACTAAAACAGCCATAACTTTGTCAATTTGTTTTACCTAATTGCACAATAAGGGTATCAAATTAAATGCCATATCAAGGGCCTTACATTTATAGATATATCAGTGTACAAATGCTTATTAAAAACTTATTATAACATGACATTTGGATAAAATTGGACATTTCAAGACGAGTAGGGCCTACATAATTCACTAAAACAGCCATAACTTTGTCAATTTTTTTTAACTACAATAGAGGTATCAATTAAATTCCATAAAAAGGGCCATACCTGTATACATGAATCACCTTTACCCGTCTTCTTCTTATTTTTTTACAACATGAAATTTTATGAAATTAGATATTTTATATGTATATAGAATATACTTATATATAGGCTACATTGTTCACTCACAGAGTCAAACAGTCAAAATTTGAATAATTGTCTTTTTCAATCGTAACCTACTTCTACTTGTTAAATTTAAAATGTGTTTTAATGAAGTCTTTTCAAAAGAAAGAAATGGGATATTATAAGGTAAGTATAAATATTATATCAAACAGTGAAAACTTAAATTTCTACATTTTATTTCTTTACCAAATTAAAACAACTAAAAGGGCACTTTTTAGACATTATAAGGCCATAATATATAATTCAATATTTTACTGGTATTTCTAATTGTAGCACCTCATCCCTATTTTTAAAGATTATTAGTCTGTGAACAAATAAATGAGTTGATCCCCCTCTCCATTCCCCCCTCCCTCCATTTTTTTTCCATCCATCACCTACATTTACTGATATTGCCTCCCTTCTCCCAACCACAATGGAACACCACCCCCTTTAAAATATTACACATTGTTTGGTGAAGAAAAAAAATGTGAGCCCCATCTCCCCCTTCCCATCATCTCTTTCTCCTGCTTTAATTGACAATACATGAAAAAAATGATGCACCCCCCCCCCCTCTCCTTACACGGATGAGATAGTCCCCCTTCTATACCCCCTCCAACCTCCATTCCCCTTAAACTATAACAAGTCAATGAAGAAATAATCCTGCTTTTTACTGCTGATAGTCCATTGCTGTAGACCCCCCACTCCCTCAACCCCAACCCCCAATATTACGTACGTGTAGAAGTAGAAAAAAATACCCACCTCCTTTCATCCCCCTTCCCCCAGCTTCTACCGTATCACAAAAAAGTTTGCATGGCCATGTTAACTGGAACTGGAACAGACCTTTACTGGCAGACAAGGTTGGAGAGAAAACACACACACACACACTAGTTCCTACACCCCACGTACACAGTTAAAACTAAGTTAAAAGGGCTTTAAACTTGGTATTGGTATTAGATCTGTAGGCTATCAATTTATTCTAGTCTAGGCTTAATGAAATTTAAGTTTCCCTAAGTAATAAGTCAAGACGTATTTTATGTGATATTTGAATCAATTAACTTAATTACTGTCCCTAAGCCTAAGATCGTCAGATTTACAATGACAAATGACATGAGACATTGTTATTTTACACAAATAATTGTTTCTATAAAATTGCGAATATCGGCGATCTAGTTGGCAGATTTAACCAATTACGTATTTGGAAAATGGTCACGTGCCTCCTCCCCCCAAGTGACCTAAATATGGCGTGAATGAGTTAAGATACGGACAGTTGATTACATTCTGGAGACGTAAAATTGAATATGTGAGACGTTGATGATTGTGATGAAATTTGGCAGGTAGAGAGGAAAGATGTTTTAAAATTATAAAAAATAGTTTTGAACAAGTAAAGAGAATATCTTCAGTATTCATTTTAAGTTTGAAATGTAACATAATTTTCAATATAACAAAATAACATTAAAAAAATGAAAAATGTAAACAAATAACACAAACAAAGTTGGTTAAATTAGTAATGATTATTAAACAATTCAGTTCAATGTAAAATGTTTTTAATTAAATTTACCAATGCCTTATAAAAATACCCATCATATAGCAGAAGTTCAAAATCCCGGAACAGCATTTGGGACCAAAAAAAATGAATTAAAAAGTAGGATTCACACATACCTACTCTGATCACTCATCATCATGATCATCTCTGTGAATTCTGTGCAGTCATATACATATTAGGCCTACATATCATTATATGTCTCATACATTCATATTATACTTAGACTAAATTGTTTATAAATGAAATGATTCACGGTTATTATAGGAGTGCTTACCCTTTTCTGACCTTGTTTATTTTATAATTTTTTCCCTGTAATACTTTGCTCTAACTCTAAATCGGCATCAAAATCAAGAACCTGAAGTTATATTAATGATATTGTGAATAATTGTGACGTTAAGGCACTAAAAAAATCATAAATAAATAACCATCAGTAGTAAAGGAACCTTGAGCTGGATTTTTAAAATTTAAATTGATAAAAAGTTTTCTTTGAGTTCAATTTAGCCTAGGCCTAGACTATAGGTAGGCCATAGGGCCATAGGCCTATTAATTATATTTAAGCTAAAAAATAAATTTTTGTTGATATTGTATCATTTCTCATATTATATAGTTAAGTTACATTTTTTACTTGTTTTAATGCTTTCTATAGATATCTGAAATTCTTAAAAAGCCTGAAAATCTAAGAACCATAACTGATCAAGTTTTGGTCAGCAAAAATCCAGAGATTGTCAAAACGTCAGAAAAAAATGCACAACGATTAAAAGTAAAAAAAGAGAGAATTCTTGAGGTAATCAATTTTGTTAATTAGTTTGAACAAATTGAAGCAACAATAACAAGGTTAATATGTTTATGGAAAGTTTGGGGAACAATTGACTTGATTTTTCAGATTGGGGAATATTGACTAAGGTTTGGGAAAGTTTTTCACTAAATAAAATGAACAAAACAACATGGAAAATAGACTCTACATTACTTTTTTTTTTTTTGAAAAAGTGAATCATGTATTTCAAAGCTGCTAATAAAACTCCCATCATGCTTTTTTCTTAAAAACATTCTCAGATATGAACAAATGTTGATTGCCTATATATGTTGTCAGTGACCATTAAATTTCACACATGGTGGTGAAAATTGGTTTGGGAATTACTTTGTAAAGTTTTGGAATTTTAAAATGAATTTAGAGTAAGAACCCTGAACATAAGGTAGCCTACTTAAAATATTTCAATATTTTATTAACCATTCTCTGATCAAATTTATGGGTCTCCTAACTAGAACATACTTTGTGGTGATATGTGTAATCATAAGGGAATATATATAATCAACCTCAAGCTTTAAAACTAATTTAAGAAAACACTGACAAGCTATTGGTTTAATAGGTTTGAATAACATATTTATGTTTTCATATGTGATTGGATGATTAATCATCAATTTTGTTTTATACATACATATTTTTTAATATTACTTGTTCATTCCAATTAAGATTACATGACTGTAGTACTGTAGTTATTTAATTTAAAAAAATATAATCTTCTGAAAATACAAATTTAATGTTCTCTTTACAGATTGAGGATGAGCCTAGTCTTTTAGATTTCAAATGTATGCAATTAGCAGAACTTATCAAGTCTTCCAAATGTATAGTAGTTTATACCGGTGCTGGAATTAGTACAGTAAGCAGATATATATCTAATTTCTCTTTAGACATTATCTTTGCATAAGTATTTAACCAATTATTATGAGATGTTTAAGCTAACCCATAATATATTCTTAACCCTCTCTGGCTCAAGTAACAAATATTTGTTTCATTAATAACTACAGTGTCTAATTCATTATCATTTTCATTAGTTCTGAAAGGTTCAAAACTGAGACTTAAAAAAATGTCTATAAAATGTCACCTTGTAAAGACAGTAAGCTAGTGTTTTATCTATAGAGCGTTCGCAATGGGCGTGGTTTAGGTTTCTTAGTGACGTATTTGTGTAAATATAGAACCCACTTGAGGTACAAATGTAACGTGGTGAAGTTGTTCTTCATCATGCTAAATTCACATCTGAATATTGGCTATCCTACTCACAAATTAGGAGGTAAATAGTTGTAGATCATCTTCCTAGTCCAAGAGAAAGCCTGACATGGTATTTTTTCAACGATTTTCAACATTTTATGCCCATTTTATCATCTTCATATCCGACCGGTAATTGTTGCAATTGAATTGATTTTCTTGATATTATAATGAGGTCTATGCAGAATGATTTTCCGGTCTCGTGATGTTGGGTAAATACACTTGTAAACATTAACAATGGCTTACTGCGCTGCTGTTGGGGGCGCAAATTATACCGCTAAATTATCATGTAAAGAATCTAAAATCTTTTCATCGATTTCCTTTGAAAGATCAACAAATAGGTGTTGTCCTTTAATAATTGTATGTCTATAAACATTGTTCCATCCATGAGCATCATTTATAATTTCACAATATTCAAGGGTTTTTAACAAGCATAAGTGCCATTAAGATCAATGTAAAATCAGCCATTTTTTTTAGTTTACAATGCATCACGTGATCAATTTTCTGTCTCTAAGGAATTGTGCATAGACCTCATTATTGATGTCATTGCGAATAATTGTAGGCCTAATCGTTCGGTACAACATTAATTATTTTGTTACGTCCACAATCCCCTTGTGGCCAGAGCTGTGTAGATCTTGCTGATAATTCTCGTTAGTCCTAGGGGAGACTTTAATTATTAGTATTTATGTTTCAGTAACACGAACTCTTCTTATAGTCCTGGGCACAAATTCAGTATTTGTATTCCAACATTTCCTTTCTTGTACATTATAGTAGTAGCTAAATCTTATAGTAATGTGTACGACACAATAGAATAGTAACTTGACAAGGAAGCTTCAGTGTAACTGTTGTTGATAGTTTATTTCAGGTGGTATGTTCAATATATACAATATATCTATTATGTACAGTTAGAATAAAATAGTGCAAACACAAACGTTCTCAAAGGAACATATTTTGAAACTCTCTGTCTTTCAGACAAAACAAATCATTAAATACTATCCGAGTGGTGCAAGGGATAGACCCATTACCACTAGGGGTGAAAATCATGGTATCATTACAAAACTCATAACAAAAACGATAGGAACTTCCCCTATTAAATAATGAGTCGTTCCCAGACTCTGAGAATTTGAGATCAACACAGAATCCCAACATTACCTAGAACCTTTTATTTTCCTACTAAACGTCCTAATATGGTGTGTAGTAAGAAAAGAGAGAGAGAGAGGAATAAACATTGCGTGTTCCAATTCTTGGAAAAACAATATACATGACACGCCCCCACCTAATGAAAGAAATAATGTACCATAATTACCCAAGTAATACTCAACATGGTACATTTTTCGTACTTAACACTATCGTTTTAAAAACCATCAATCAATGGAAGATTATAAGACAATTTAAGCAAACATGGCTCACTGGCACAACTAAATTATAAAAAGTGTCACTACCCAATGGTAATTGTGATTATAACGTGATGGACAAATATTTCCCCGTTAATATTAATATTAACTAATGTCTCAACAAGTACAAATAATTCAAAAATATTCTAGTCATTCTTATTTTAACTATGTACAGTTGTGTGGATTTCCACCAAAAATTTGCAAAAAGTCTTAATCTATTTAAACAAATATAACATTGCTCAAACTCTGTTAATTTTCAACAGTTTACTTCTAATATACCAACCAAAAGATAAGTAATACATAACTCGAATCAAACTATAGGTTACTTCCCCTTTAAATTACAGTGTCAACTTGACATTAACAGGGTTCATACCTAAGATGATGACACTTCCCCTTTTCTCAAATATGAGGAGAAAATATGCTCTAGTTACGATTACTACAGTAATCCAAATATTAAAATGTAATCCACTATTATGCGTTTTTGGCAAATTTAAAAGTTTAATATAAAAGATTGTTTAGGGTTGAATGAGTGCACACCTTTAGGTACCTTTGTTTCCCTCCGTTCCCGGATATATGGAATATATAACAACCTATATACAACATAGTGAATATCCACTAGTTTTTCCTATTCTATTACCATGATATAACAATTTGGCAATAGATTTCCAATATTATCTATTAATTTATACCAATTGATATTACATCTCTTTCTAAGATAAAAATTGTACATATTATTATTTAGTTCCATTCATTAACTAAAATAATACAAGATAATAAATCAATTAGCTTAAAGTTTCCCACTTAATTGCATGCAATGACAATTTACTTTCATCCATCCATATCAAGTAAATACATGCATATATATTTATTGCATAGTGCATCAAAATTTAAATGGAATTTCTTTTCCATAATCAAATGAATTGAATCAAATGAATTTAAAATATATCAGAACATCAATATTATACATGATTATAAAAATTATTAATACTTTCAAAAGACTTGACTTCTGTATGATACAAGTATTCTATAGGTATTCCATAATCAAAATTCAAACGAATGATAGGTTATCATGACACATTCTTAATGAATAAGTGAGATGATCTGAAAAAGAAGTATGGGGTTATTCAGTCAATCATGTAGCACCCGAGATAGAGTATCAGCTGTGACGTTGTCCCTACCCCTCAGGTGTTTTTTGTTTAAGTCATAGGCTTGGAGGAATAAGCTCCATCTAACAAGCCTCTGGTTTTGCTTGACCCTGGAGAGAAAAGTCAGAGGGTTGTGGTCGGTCAGTATTTCTATCGGGTACCCAGAGCTGTTTACATAGAAATCAAACTGTTTTAACGCTAGGATCAACCCTAAAAGTTCCTTCTCACTTGTATTATAATAACGTTCATGGATATTGAATTTCTGTGAGTGGTAGCACACCGGGTGCTCCTCTCCGTGGTCATCCTGCTGAGTCAGCACCGCTCCCATCCCAGTATCGCACGCGTCTACTGCAATTTTAAAGGGTCTATCAAAACGCGGGGTCACCAAAATAGGTGCCCTGGATAATCTTAACTTCAACTCATCAAACGCCTTTTGGCACTTGTCAGACCAAACAAAGCGATTGTTCTTCTTTAGTAGGTCAGTTAAGGGGCAAGCTACCGTAGAAAAGTCCTGGCAAAACTTACGATAATACCCGGCCATTCCAAGGTAACTACGGAGCTGTTTCCTTGTCTCTGGCACTGGGACATTCTGAATAGCTTCTATTTTAGCATTTACTGGTTTAACCTTTCCACCACCCACTACATGTCCAAGATACTCGATAGTGGCATGTCCAAACTGACTCTTAGCCAGGTTTATTGTCAAATTGGCGTCATTCAGTCGTTCAAACAAGTGTCGTAGTTGACTGACATGTGTCTTGAAATCTGTACTATACACCACTATGTCGTCGAGGTAGGCATTACACTGGAAGATACCGCGAGTGAGGGTGTTTATAAGCCTTTGAAACGTCGCAGGGGCATTACGGAGTCCGAATGGCATGACCTTATACCTGTAAAGTCCGTCAGGTGTCACAAAGGCGGATACTTCCTGTGCCCGTGGCGTCAAAGGAATCTGAAAGTACGCGGAGAGAAGATCAATTTTTGTCACATACGTCGCATCACCTATCTTATCAATGAGGTCATCAATACGAGGAATGGGATACGAGTCAGTCTTTGTCAAATTATTTAATTTCCTAAAGTCTGTACAAAACCGCAATGTGTTGTCGGCTTTTGGTACCAACACACAGGGTGAAGACCATTCGCTATCACATTCTTCCACTATGTCATTTTCTAACATATACTTCACCTCTGCTCTAATATGTTCAAGTCTGATGGGGTTAACTCTATATGGATGCTGTTTAATTGGCCTGGCACCCTCAGTTAATACTACATCGTGTTCTATTAGATGTGTCCTCCTGGGAACATCCGTAAACAGTGACTTATATTCATGTACCAGCTCAATAATCTTCTCCTTATCTTCTACCGGAAGATGTTCTAGCCTTGTATCTAAACTCTTAAGGGCATCTGTATTATTAAGTTTACTTTCTGCAAACTTATATTCTATCCTAGATAAATCCGTCGGGACCCTAGCTAATGAAATCATGGGGACCTCCCGTGGTTTACTCTTTTCCCTGGAAACATAGGGCTTAAGTAAATTAATATGGCATACCCTCTGTTTTTGCCTCCGGTCAGGAGTCTTTATCAAATAATTGACCTCGCCAAGCTTTGACTCTATCTCATAGGGTCCACTAAACTTTGCACTTAAAGGCTGATTTTGCAAAGGTAGAAACACAAGAACTTTGTCACCTGGTGCAAAAGTTCTAGCTGTAGCTTTACGGTCATAGTTCTGTCTCATACGCTCCTGCATCTGTGGAAAATGAATCTTCACATGGTTAAAAGCATGATAAAGCCTATTTTTAAATTTATCTACATATGACAAAAGTCCAATCGGTTCACTGTCCGTTAGCCAAGTTTCATGTAGAAGTTTCAACGGACCTCTGACTGAGTGTCCATACACAAGTTCGAATGGGCTAAACCCCAGGGATTCCTGAGTGGCCTCCCTTGCAGCGAACAGTACATAAGGCACACCCTTATCCCAGTCTTTCTCGTTTTCATAACAGTACTTTTTAAGCATCGATTTTAATGTCTGATGAAACCTTTCCAGAGCTCCCTGGCTCTCAGGATGATAGGCACTTGATAGCCTATGGCTTATCCCTAATTGTTCCATGACTTGTTTGAAAATGTTCGAAGTAAAGTTAGTCCCCTGGTCGGACTGTACTGTCTTCGGTAGGCCATAACGTGTAAAGAAATTTGTCAGGGCGTCTACCACCTTCACTGTTGTTATGTTCCGCAACGGAATTGCTTCCGGGAAGCGAGTGGATGAACACATGACTGTGAGCAGGTATTGAAAACCGGCTTTTGTTTTCGGCAACGGGCCCACGCAATCAATGAGTATATGACTGAATGGTTCGTCGAACGCTGGTATCGGCTGGAGTGGAGCGACAGGAATTCGTTGGTTAGGACGTCCTACCATTTGGCATACGTGGCAAGTCTTGCAGTATTGTTCGACATCTCTTCTCAGTCCTGGCCAGTAGAAGTAAGGGAGGATACGGTGGTGCGTTTTTCGGACTCCCATGTGACCAGCGAAAGGAAGATCATGCGCCATACGCAGTATATCTTGACGATAGCACTTAGGTATTACAATCTGGTGAATACTGTCCCACTCGTTTGTACCTGAGTTGAGCGGTTTCGACTTTCTCATCAACACTTCATCTTTCATGTAGAAACATTCCGCCATTGCATCTGCAGTCTTTTCATCAACAGCTTTCATTCTGAGTTGCATTATTACTTCGTCATTAAATTGTTCTTTCACCAATTTCTGCTTTGGTGACAAAATGTTATCGTTCTCTGTTGCATCACCAGTTGTTAGTTCAGCAAAGAACGTAGCACTTAAATCGATGTCAGGTGTTTCTGTTATCACTGTTTCATTCGCATGTGTGTCTTCAGAACAGACAAACACATCTTTCGTTGCACTACACGGCGTAGCAGGAGTCTTTACCGACTTCTTTTTCTGCATTGCTCTTGTCAGTGCACATGTTGGGCGTTCATTGGCAGGACGTAGGTTTTTGTCCTCCGCCATCTTTGTCTCCAACACTTTAACCATGGGCTCGACAGTGACTCTGCCGCCCATAATGTCATTTCCTAATATCATGGAAACGCCTTTGACGGGTAGTGCGCGCCACACTCCCACTACGATGTTACCTGTAAAAATATCCGACTCGAGTTTTATTCTGTGCAGTGGAGCTTCCACAGCCTCCATACTAGCACCTCTCAGCACAACAGACTCACCGATACTGGTGGCATCTGTTAACGGCACACTGCCCTCCAGGATCACGCTGACAGCAGAACCCGTGTCACGTAATATCTGTATTTTCTTCTTGCTGAGTACATCGACTTCTGTCGACACTGTCCCCTCGTAGACAAAGGGTCGAAAATCGGATAGGTCGTCCTCTTCCGGGACTTCAGGAACCATCTGTTCCTCACGGCCTTCTGAAAGCATAATAGATTGAGTACAGCTATTCTCTTTTACCTTAGATAGACTGTTCTCAAAAACCATCGACTCCACAACTATGGGCGATGCCGGCCGCATTTCTTTTGAGTTTCTTGACCCTGTGTTGCACACTTCTTCTGCCTGCTTGCTATCTTTCTGCACTCTGGCACAGTGTAGAATAGCACCTTGCTTCTTGGTAAGGATCCAACAATCTTTCTTCATGTGGCCCTCTTTCTTGCAATTGAAACATACCACCTTTGCTTTATTTACATCTGTCTGCTTCCTGAAATGAACTAAGTTACTATTATTATTTACACCACTGTTCTTATTATTGTTTTCACTTGTCTCTTTTGGTTTACTAGCCTCCTTGGACTCTGGTTTGTGCACTTTGGGTTTGTCAGCATAATATGGCTTTATGCTGGCATGAATTATGGCATAGTTATCTGCCAATCTAGCAGCTTCATGCACATCTTCAACCCCTCGGTCTGAGATGTGGGTTTTAATATCCACTCGAATACAATCATTGAATTCCTCAAACAATATTAGGTTCTTGAGTTTATCAAACTCACTTACATTCTGTGACCTTAGCCACTGTTCTAACATTTTCTCCTTTTGTCTCAAAAAGTCTACATGAGTTTGATCATATGCCTTCTTTCTGTCTCTAAATAGCTTTCTATATTTTTCTGGTGTCAGGGAATAACTTTTTAGCACCCTATCTTTGATCACTTCATAGTCATTTATTTCCTCGGGTGTTAAACTCAACACTACGTCCAATGCTTTTCCTTTGTTGAGAGTTGACCTTAACAATAAAGCCATCTTATCATCAGGGAACTGATAATCTACAGCTATCCTCTCAAAAAGCAAAAAGAAATCTTGAACATCTTCTTCTCTGAATATAGGCAAGTGTTGCTTCATTGCGCTAATATCCATACCATTGCTGTCCCTACGATGGTCAGGTCTGTTCATGCGTGCCATCTCTATCCTTTCTCTGCTTTCAATACTAATTCTTTCATTTTCTATCCTAATTCTTTCCAATTCCATTCTCTTCATAGCTAATTGGAATTTTAGGTTTTCACTCAACCCTTCATCTTCATCATTGTTTGATGATCTAGATGACATATTTCTTACCTCGTCTCCGTGGGCAATTACCTCGCCCCCACTGGGAGCTACATAACCTTCATTGATATCGTTCTGTCCCACTTCAACTACATTAACAGTGTTCATGGCATTCTGCCCGTTCAAACATGTCATAATTTCTTTGGTCAAACGATTACGATTAGGTCTTGCCTGTCCTGCCTCAATCCCAAAGGACTCAGCTAATTCTTTTAGTTCAGCAAATGACATGGCATTAAGTTCCTCACTTGATATATTCGAAGCCATAGTATAGCGTTCGAAATATTTGTGATAGTAGAGCAGTATATATTGTATAATAAAATATAAAGTTCCAACTTACGATTTGTCCAGAAATTTGCACAATATAATATTAAACACTTCGTGGAATCTTCACACTTACCAAGGAATAAATGCGCAAACCAGTTCTCTCCTCTTTTTAAAAAAAGAATAGTTTCACAGTCCTAGAAAACGAAACACAAATATGCCGCTCTCAGTACTACTAATGTCACAAAATATTTCTAGGTCAGGAAAAATATAACTCAAATTTTCCAGACGAGATCAACAAATTTTTTTCCAATCCTAGATCAGGAAAAGTAGAACTCAAATATATCGAACGAGACCACTAAATTTTGTTAATCCTAGGTCAGGAAAAGTAGAACTCAAATATACCGGGCGAGACCACCAAATTTTGTTACGTCCACAATCCCCTTGTGGCCAGAGCTGTGTAGATCTTGCTGATAATTCTCGTTAGTCCTAGGGGAGACTTTAATTATTAGTATTTATGTTTCAGTATTACACGAACTCTTCTTATAGTCCTGGGCACAAATTCAGTATTTGTATCCCAACATTTCCTTTCTTGTACATTATAGTAGTAGCTAAATCTTATAGTAATGTGTACGACACAATAGAATAGTAACTTGACAAGGAAGCTTCAGTGTAACTGTTGTTGATAGTTTATTTCAGGTGGTATGTTCAATATATACAATATATCTATTATGTACAGTTAGAATAAAATAGTGCAAACACAAACGTTCTCAAAGGAACATATTTTGAAACTCTCTGTCTTTCAGACAAAACAAATCATTAAATACTATCCGAGTGGTGCAAGGGATAGACCCATTACCACTAGGGGTGAAAATCATGGTATCATTACAAAACTCATAACAAAAACGATAGGAACTTCCCCTATTAAATAATGAGTCGTTCCCAGACTCTGAGAATTTGAGATCAACACAGAATCCCAACATTACCTAGAACCTTTTATTTTCCTACTAAACGTCCTAATATGGTGTGTAGTAAGAAAAGAGAGAGAGAGAGGAATAAACATTGCGTGTTCCAATTCTTGGAAAAACAATATACATGACAATATGTATTCCCCCTATTTTAAAATTTAAATACTGCAGATTAATTGATTAATGTGATTAGGCTAGGGCCGGCTAAACCTATTTACATAAATAAAAACAAGCTCAAGCCTATATGACACTTTACTGATACAGCGGCCATTGTGTACACCACTACATGAAATAAACTGTAAATAAACTATTGCAAACGCCCTATTGGTACCGTAATAATAATAGTAGTAATAATGATTATTTGTATAGTGCATCTTTTCATGCTATTGTGTAAAGAGCATGCTCAGTGTGCTCTATTTCGTCAATTCAGTTGCAGATGTTTGGGTGGGATAGACACAAAAACAATTGTTAAAGAGAAAGGTCCTTATCTTATTCACTATATATATGTGTGTGCCTAATAAATTTCATTAGAATGTGCATTTTTACATCAAGGCAAGGAAAAATATTATAGTAATGTCTTTGGGTATCAATTTAATCAAATTATTTATATAACATAATATTAAACATGCTAACATTCAATGTATTATGCACATTTGTTCTGATATTACTTAATATTTATGGTGTTCTAAAAGATTGTCTTTTTTTTCATTTTTTTTTTCATAGTTCATTAATTACACAGACTATAGATTACTTATGAGTTGCACAAAAAATTAAATCATAATTAATATGAAATGAATATTGTTTTATAGTGGTCATATTTGTGTGTTTATCTTTATTTGTAGGCAGCTTCTATACCTGATTACAGAGGACCAAATGGTGTATGGACTTTGATGAAAAGAGGACAGGAAATGTCGTAAGTATTTTATAATTTGATATAAAGCAATTTAGAACCCACACTTTCACCAATTTAAAAAAAATATATAATTATGCAAATAATTAAAAATTGTACCTTACCAAATGTATACAAGGCATATGTTTTTGTGTTTTTTACAGAATCATGCATTGCATTGTACTGTATTTATAAAGTGAACAACTGTTACATTTTTTCAATAATGGTAATTTGGATAGATGAAACAAACATATTTGGAAACAAGTATCAGAAATTTTGTATTTTAAAAAAAGTCCAAGACTGGATCAATGTCATAGTTACACCCAGATAATGATTCTTTGGAACTATGAGGTCTTAATACTTTTTAGATGCTCTGAATGAGATAAATAATCTAAGACTGATATTGGCACCTAGTAATTAAAAATTAAACTCTTACAATTGAATGATTAGAAAAAAATTTGCTGCATATAAATTAATATCATTTATAAATAGTGAAATATTTACTGTTGAGAAAATATTTTATGCATATAAAATTGATTTAAATATAATAATTAATAAAACCTAATTTAAAATCACACCCAGAGTTGTTGTTTTTAAATTTGTGTCCATTAAAAATATAATATTTTATAATATTTTTCTTCTAGACACTGTTATAAAAGCTATTAACTTATCCAATTTTACCTTATCATTATTAAAGAAATTATAGCAGATTAAAACATTTGTCCTTTCTTTGGCACCTAGATATAGCTGAGTTACCGTAATTATTACTGTGGATTTTACTTACTTTTTTTTTTTACTTTCTTTATTTTAAAGTGCCCAAGATTTAAGTGATGCTGAACCAACTTTGACACACATGTCTCTGACTGGCCTATATAAATGTGGAAAGGTAAACACATTACAATCACCTTAGCTCATTGATTTACTTTATTTTAAATGTGTGGCCACAGAAACTGGTCAATGCTGCTTCACTGGCTCTATGGATCAATTTGGTCAGATGGGATACTTTACTTTTAAATACAAGTCTGCATTCAAATGTAACCTTCTTTTTTAATACTAGTATTTATGCCCATCAAAATGACTGAGAAACGAATGACTACAATTTTTTTTTAACAATGAACTCTTTAATGGGCCAGGGTTGTTTCCACGTTTTTTAGGGTGCTCTTATTTATTCATGAATTTCTAAAGTATTTGTTTAGCAAGATACCTGTATTTCATATCAAAGTAAAGGAAATTGAACAGGAAATAATAAAAAGTAGTAGATAACAATATTACGATAAAACGTACACAGACCTGCCTACTCTCCCGCATTGTGCGGGAGTTTTACGCATTTGAACCATGTTTTCCGCTTTTACGCACACCTTTAAAATTCTTCCGCTTTTTTGTTCCCCGCCTATGGATTTTTTTTCCGAAAATTGTTAATTTTTTTTTCCGATCAATATTTTTCCGACACTTGCAAAAAATGCGAATCTTTTTCTGTCGAAAATCGGAAGTCGGAACTCAAATTTATTTGCATGGACATGCGCAGTATACACATTTCCCTTTATTTTACCATCGAATCGGCCAAAAAATGGCGGCACTTTCGCTTTCTGGTCTGTGCCGGACAAAAAAATCGGCAGATAAAAACTACGATAAAATAGCGATTTCCAATCCAATGTCTTATAATAAATATAGTTACTTCCTTTTACTAATAAATAATCTTCCGTTTTTCGCTCTTCTGTTCTTTTTTTTTTGGTTGTCGAACTTGTTGCTAGCAATGCAATGCCTAGGCCTAGGCTAATGCTATTCCTATTGTATTGGAATGGAATAAGCTAGGTCATCATCTGGCTTACGTTATAAATCAGTTAGGAACCTTTTTAAGGCATGCTAATGCTATGTGATTCAGAATATAATTTTGCATCTACATATGAAAGACTGTTAGTTTAAAGTTTAGATTTTGAGTGGGAAAGCTGATCCGAAGCTTCAGCCATTGATAACATACTCAAACACTGTTATTTTGCCATTAAGTTAGGCTATATCGGGAGAATTTTTTTTTTCAAAAGCCCTAAATAACTGAAACCTCTATGTAAATATAATAATAAATAGTAAGTTTTTTATAAGATAAATAACATATAAAATGGCTATTATTAAATTCCATTATCATTTTTTTAAAATGAAAATTAATATGTGCCTTTGAAAAGTGGAGTTTGGGGCAGGGGTGCCACTTTTCCGGATTATCCCGGAAATCCGGATTCGCGAGGCTAAATATTTTTCGGCTCCGGATTCGCGAGATTCAATTTACTTTGGTTCCGGATTCGTGGGTTAGCCAACAAACAAAATCTACGGGTCCGAAATCGCGGTACGAAACCCGGTTCGGTGATAAGCGGATCCGCTATGAATAGGCGTACTGTAAACCATAGGCCTACCTAGATAGGCCTACAGTATTAGCCTATAAGCTTAGTTTAGTGAAATGTCACGCTATGTGGTTGGATTTTTTTTTAATTCACTAACAAAATTTTAATGATCGGAAAATAAGGTAGGCTACCTAAATTTTCCAGCCGCCTAGATTTTTATCGTCATATCGGTAATTGGTAATTCCCGACTCGGCGACTGTTTCACACCTCCGTGTAGGCTATACTATTAGTAGGCCTATATTAGGCTAGGCCTAACTATAAGCTTGTAATATGAAAGGTTATTGTCATTTTAATGGAAAGATTAAAACTGCTTTTTTTTTCCTCCATTAAAAATGCGTTTTTTATCAGCCCGCTAAAATGAAGGCGACGAAATATAAATAAATTAATCTATTGGAGCAATGTCACAGTTAGGCCTACTGTTTAATATTAATATAGCATATATACGTTGCAGTCATATTTATTAGGCCTAATGAATGGAGTAAAACTGTCGGTGTAATGTTTAGAACTAGGCCTAGTCCTAGCAGTCACTTATGCTGGTGCATATTTTTTTCTAACAATATCGGACATACAAGAAAATCATAAAATAATGTTGATTTAAATTAATTTCAAAACGAAGTTTTAAATTGTTAGTGTCGCGCGCATTCGCTCATTTTCATAACAAAATAAAAAACGTCATTTCACTGAACTATATAGCCTACCGTAAAAAAAATGTGTATTAATCCTTCAGTTTTTTTCCCCTCTTTTCAGTTATTAGGCATTTGAAGTTACAGACTAGATTCAATAATATACTAAGTTGGCATGTTATCCTAAATAAACTAAAGTTTCATATGCCTCTGAGTTAAAGTCACTAGGATTAGGATACAATATTTTAATTACATTTATTGGTAACTGACCTAGAAAATACAGAACAAAGTAAATGGGGAATAAAGAAACACATAATTATATCTTTAAAGTAAGCTAGCTTAACTTGAAAAAAACAAAAGGGTTATGAGTTATGATAAGATCAATAGGAATGATGTTATTAAATTGTTAAAATAACACATCTTTGTATGTTTAACTATGATTTTAGATTTGTCCATTTTTTAAAAAGATTTTTCAAGCCATTTATCAATAACCAAAGTAAGCTTAGGCCTAGCAATAACACAATCATATAAAACAGTTTAAAGACATAATTTTCCTATCATAATATGCAGAAACATATTGTAAAAACAACATTGCTTATTGGTGTAGCCTATATTATATTAAATTATATATATATATACCGGTAGGTCTATATACAATATGGTAAAAATAATAAATTTTAGGAGTTGCGATAAATTTCAGGTTTGTGGTTTGTAAAAATATGGAAAGTAGGTTTCAGGGTTCAAGAAATTTTAAGAAAAGGATTTCAGGGTTCACTGCTTCAAGTGAGTGGCACCCACGGTTTGGGGTTAGGGCCTAATCAAAAATTAAAACGACTTTTTCTGTCCCTCCTTCTATAAACTTAGAGAGGAGACAATTTCTGAGTTTTACAAGTGTGTAAGACTTTATTTTTGTAAAGTCTGTGAATACTTGGTGCAAAACCTGTCCTTGGATGACCAAGTCCTTGCCAATTCAGTTATAGTCAACCTTCATGAAAGAAAGAACATAACGTCTTCCCATCTAAATTACTTCTTAGATAGGTTTCCAATGCTGATGGGGGATGCTGACAGGGATGTTATCCTTGAGCAGTTCGCCAAGCTGCAGAGTACTGACTTGGATCTGCCAGTAAATGAACGGGTTGATCACAGCTGGACTAAGTTGTCCTCCGAGTATCCCCAACTATCTAGTCATGAAGGGGATACTCACAATTCCCCACTCTAGCGCGCCTTGTGAGCGTATTTTTTTAATGGTCAGGAAGACCTGCACTGACCATTGCATTTGGAATGATGTTATTTCATGTAGATTAAATATTATCGTATATATTATGCTGCAAATGCAAACCCGTGTTTCTTTGTAACTATGATAGTTTGTGTATAATTATAATTATTATTATATTTTTATGTATTTTTGTTATGCTGCTCTAAATCTCCCTCATCAGTTGGAAAATCTCCCACATAACTAGCCTCTGTCTCCCTCATGGGTCCAGTGGGGGGTAGGCAGGTCTGGTACCGTACATCTAATTTTTTTATTGGAAAAAAAAGAGCACTAAAACTGATCTTATCAGACAATTATATAGTATGTGTAGTTGATATCTAATTTTGCTTGAATACCCTAAATGTATATTTATTCATGATCATAATGCATTTAAAATTTTGAAAATATTCCATTTAGTTACAGAGTTATATGCATTTTGGTAATATTAGTATAAGCCAGAGAATGCCGCTTCTTTACATTTATATATAAATTATATAGGCCTATACATGAATGTCGGAATCTTTAAATACTAAATAATTGAAAGTCCTAAAATCAGATTTAAATGAATCAAAGTTATTATCCGATGAATGAATAACAATAATTTGCAATATATGTTTTTTTACTAGCAAATTTGACAACCTACAAGCTCTAGAAACACTTCAAAAAGGCATGGCTATTGCTTTGTTTACAAAAGTTCACACAGAAATCAATAAAAAAACATTATCATAATTTAAAAACCAAATGTAAGCAAACCAAGAAAAGAAGCAGATAGAATTTGAGAATAATAAAAAGTCAAATTAATAGGCCATAGCAACAAATTAAGCTATGAAAACCAAATTGACAATATAGCGTGGGTTGGCACAAGGGTGTCCGGTTGAAATTGACGATCGATTGTGGATAGGCATGGAAATAGTTTACTTCCCAGGGCCTCGTCATAATACCCTCAGTATTTTCCCAATAAAGGCGAGTATTTCTTGTGGGTTACATAACAAACAATACCTAAATAAATTATTCTGTTTAAATATTTATCTTGAACAAAAATGAATTCCTGTTAATTTAATATCAAATATGTATGTGTTTTTTTGTGTGTTTTGTACAGAAAAAACAAAAAACCCATCAAAAAGTGCAAGTGGCTAGTTCTAGTGTCTAGCACAATTTTTGTATCCTGACTTTATTTATGTCTACAAACAAATATTTCTGCAGTTTTGTTTAAACTTTATTTATTGTTTACATAAATGAACCAGCTAAGTTATCTTGATTTGCCACGGGTAAAAATTACATTGAAAAGAAAATGGAACTTTCAAATATTAATATATATATATTCTTTTCAACACTACAATTACAAAGAAGACTTTAAATCTGTCAATGAAACTTAAATTATTTGGAATATTCATACAAACTTGCATTACAGTAGTATCTTTTATAATTTTTAAAATGTTTTACAATTTTTTGTTTTTAATGTAAATTGTTTATTATTTTTAAAAAAAAATTAAAAAATGTCCAACTAATTTGGTGTTTATATTTTCCAGGTAAAACATGTGGTATCACAAAATTGTGATGGTCTACATCTAAGGAGTGGTTTTCCTAGATCAGCATTATCTGAACTACATGGCAATATGTACATAGAGGTAATCTTGGTGAAATCAACAATGCACACCTGACATCTATAGTAATTTTAAACAGGATTTCCCAGACTTTCAAATCTTTTCAATTTTAATGGAAACTATTTAGAATCCCATTAAAAAAATTTCATTTAAAGGCTGGAAGGAAATTTCAATTACCGTATATACTCGCGTTTAAGTCACACCCCTAGTTTACGATTATTTTCTTATATGTTGTCATTGACCCGCATATAAGTCGCACCCTGACTTCCAGGGGTTACACTGCCTTTTAACTTCTCGAAAATTCATATCTTTTAAACACGAAAGTTACTAAATATTCATTCTAATTTGGAAAATGTCCGTAAAAAATGATTTCAATCATGCATAAGGCATCCATAAACAAAGTGAGCATTTCATTTATTTTTAACAACCGATCAATACAGCCATTAGTCATATGGAAAGATTTGTAAGTCATCTGTTTCTTCATCTAAGTCCCTGTACCTACTCAAGTTCCTATCCCTATAGTCACACCATAGTGTGTTGAAACAAAGAAAGTCTTTTAAAGTGTGCTTTTTAGACTGAATGTCGCTAATTACCATTAACATTGTTTGTAATGATTTCAAATGCAACTGCATGAAAACAATTAAAAAACAATTAGTGCTGGCTTTTTATCTTTGCAACCGACAAAAAGATTTTTTGTTTTCTATATGCAATTAACTAACTAAGGAAAATATAACTTACTATTGACATTTCCGGCATTATTTCTAATTAGATAAAAAAAAGAGTGCAGAATTTTTTTAGAAATGTCCTGAAATTTGTCGATAGGTAGTTGTGGAAACATTCTTTAGACTTCATGGGGTTTTCTCGGAATGCTAAACACTGCCTTAATAGGCTATATCCTACAGGCCAAGGCCATAGGTCCTAAATAAAATGCATAAGCTACTTAGTCTACAAGCTTATACCTATATTTTAGGCCTATATTGCACATTTACGATTCTTTCCTTATTTAAATCTGCGATCAATAAGCCTACGAAAAATGCTGCCTTAAGCTAACACGCTATGCATTGGCAATACAAAATCGGTCCAAAAGTTCAAAAGAAAAGGGTGTCCATTTCAATTCCAGTTATATAAAGATATTATATTTACACCTACAAAAGTTTTCAAAATGTAAAATGTAGGCTATTACATCATAACAACCACTGATATGGGTGATAGTTGCATTTAATATTAATGACAGAGTAGTGATGTTTTATAAACTTTTCAAAAACAGTGTCTTGTATAAGTAGCACCCCTACTTTTTATCAAAACTTTGTTTTTAAAAAGTGTGATTTATACGCGAGTATATACAGTAGTTATTTGTATTAATGGTGGAGGATAATGTTAAGTAATCTGACACAAAGGATTGTAATAACATCTTGGTACTATTTTTTATTTCATCTGTTAAGACATTTGATGAAGTTATGTGCATGTAGGGACAATGACTTGATTTAAAATGCTGACATAATGGCGACTATGACAGTGTTATGCATAGGCAATTTTAGGAAATAGGACAGGATTATTAATATTTAAAAAAAATTTACAGTTTTTTTTACTTTGTCTTTAGATTACTTTTTTTACTGTGCAATATGAAACTACAATTTATATACCGGTACATGCTTTATTTTGTGAAAAAACAGTGTTGCTATTCCTGTGCACCTCATAAAGAATATGTGAGACTTTTTGATGTTACTGAACGTACTTCCATTCATCGTCATACAACTTCTAGATGTTGTCATGTATGTGGAGCAAATCTAAAGGATACCATTGTTCATTTTGGAGAAAAGGGCAAACTGACATCTCCTTATAGATGGAAAGAAGCAGTTCGAGCTGCTAAGAAAACTGACTTAATTATATGTCTTGGCTCTAGTTTAAAGGTAAAAAAACTAAGATAGAAAACAGATTTGAGAGACATAGAACTATTGGAAATGCAGATTCTAGAACTAGAAATGTATTGGAAATGCAATCAAATGTGAATAAATTATTATGTACATTTTATATTCAGGTACTCAGAAAATATTCATCATTATGGTGTATGGATAAAAAGCCTAGATACAGGCCTAAGTTAGTTGTTGTTAATTTGCAATGGACTCCAAAGGATGATGTTGCAACATTGAAAATAAATGGTAGGTATGTTTACATTTTAAAACTATTCAGTATGTGAGTGTTTGCATACATTATTTAAATAATATTGAAACTCACTATTAAGTAGGTAAAAAATTGTGAGAAGGAAACTTGTTATAAGAATGAATACTGAATAACAAATTCTGAATATTTTATTGAATTATTCGTTTTTTTTATCAAACTTAGAATTTAATATTTGTTTTTTTTAAATTATTTTACAACTGGGCGTTTTAAAAAAATCTTTTTTTTTAACTCTTTAAGACCGGAATTATTTTCATACTCCTGCCGGAATTATTTTTCTGCACACAGTTTTTTGTATTCATGCATCTGTAAAACCTGTATCGTTTGTTATCTATTGTTCTAAACCCATACATGTAATGAGTATACAAATAGGAAATTGAATGGGCTTTACAGTGATATAATTTTTTAATCATAATATATTCATATAGAAAAGATATTTTGCATAAAATTAGGGGGAGATAATAATAATTATAATTTAAAAAATTAAATTTTACTTAATGAAGGCTGCTTTTTTGCATACCCATTGTCATTAAAATATAAAGTACATTTAATTCACCACACTAAGAACTTTTCAGAATGAAAATTGATGAAATAGTTTTTAAAATATACACATTTTTATAAACACCCCAAATAAGAAAAGGGGAGACCCTTTCAGTTGGTACTGTGGCAACTAATGTGTCACTGTCCGACTCACTAGAATAATCTGAAGACAGAAATTAGCTTTCAGAAGATTCCACTTCACTATCTCCTGATTCTCGCATTCCTAGAAATAAATTCCTAGCTTGATCGGCTGTAAAACGGCGAAGCGGTCTAGACCCAGATGAAGAAGCATTATCAGCCATTTTGAAATATAAACAAAACACAAAATTTACGATACTGACCTTTTAAAAAAAATTCTGACAATTTTAAAACGCTTGTTCAATGCAAAATGCAAGAAGTAAACAAACTTTAAAATGGCCGCCTTAGAGATCCCAGAAGTCATTTAGACGATTAAAAACGTGTATCAGACAAAACAACGAACTAAACATAGAAAATACTATCGAACGCTCAAAGCGTTATTACGGTAGCACAAGCCTTAGGGCCGAACACTGGGAGCGTTGTTACGGTGTTATTGAGCCTTCTTTGTTGTGAAAATTATTCAAAAACTGGTTTTATTCTAAAAGTGTGGAAAAAAAATTAACAAAAAATATTACATTTGGATTATCTTTATTCACTACCGGTTAAAATTGTGACAATTCACAGAACCCTCATGTATTGGTTTGTGATTGTTTTTATAGTTTTGGAAATTTTGAAATGATTTTATAGAAGAAAAAACATTTCTATTAAATTTTAACCATCTGTACCATCACAACACTCTTTTTTTTCTCAGTATGTACATAGCATGTCATGGATCAGGGTTCGTACAGCTCCTGGAAACTCCTGGAAAACAAAAAGTTGTGTTCCAGGACCTTAAAACTCCTGGAAAAACTGCATTTAGTCCTGGGAAAATACTACAAACTCCATATTTTTGGAGGGAGATTAATTATTAATAAAAAAAATTGTAATCACTGCTCTTAGATTGTACTTTCACTTTTCCAGAAAGCCCTATTGGAGTTAACCCGCTTTGCCACTTTCTATTCCACGCGCAAACGTTGATGACACTAATGATGCCACTCCTTTTTTTTTAAATAACTAGATCTTGTTTTGTTTTTTTACCCAAATTTGGGATGTAGGCTATAAAAGTCCCCGTAATGTCGTAAAACACACAAAAAACAACTGATTAGTGAGGTGTCGGTTTTTTTTAAAAGAGCTCAGCTTGGCTTTTCAAAAAATGTACTCCTGAAAAACTTCTGGAACACTCCTGGAAAACTCCTGGAATTTTGAGGCATTTTTTCTGTACGAACCCTTTGGATGAACTATTTCTTGTAGATCTTTATATTATTTCTTGTACAATCCTCTTTCCTGCCTACTTGTCCTACAGACATCACTGTTATAGGAGAAAATGGTTTAAAAAATTGCTTAAGTACAGTAACTCTTTTTAAAACCTTTTTAATCCAATGAGCCTAAACTTGCCAAGTCTAAATTTGCAATTTTGTCAGCAGAGGTGTCCTTTTTGGGTAGTGTTTATAAAGCTGGATAATGTTTGTTCTGGTTACCAGTTTGTGAAACACTAATCTTGTTGATGTTTGTTCTGGTTACCAGTTTGTGAAACACTAGTCTTGTTGATGTTTGTTCTGGTTACCAGTTTGTGAAACACTAGTCTTGTTGATTGTTCTGGTTACCAGTTTGTGAAACACTAGTCTTGTTGATGTTTGTTCTGGTTACCAGTTTGTGAAACACTAGTCTTGTTGATTGTTCTGGTTACCAGTTTGTGAAACACTAGTCTTGTTGATTGTTCTGGTTACCAGTTTGTGAAACACTAGTCTTGTTGATGTTTGTTTTGGTTACCAGTTTGTGAAACACTAGTCTTGTTGATGTTTGTTCTGGTTGCCAGTTTGTGAAACACTAGTATTGTTGATGTTTGTTCTGGTTACCAGTTTGTGAAACACTAGTCTTGTTGATTGTTGTGGTTACCAGTTTGTGAAACACTAGTCTTGTTGTTTGTTCTGGTTACCAGTTTGTGAAACACTAGTCTTGTTGATGTTTGTTCTGGTTCCGGTTACCAGTTTGTGAAACACTAGTCTTGTTGATTGTTCTGGTTACCAGTTTGTGAAACACTAGTCTTGTTGATTGTTCTGGTTACCAGTTTGTGAAACACTAGTCTTGTTGATGTTTGTTCTGGTTACCAGTTTGTGAAACACTAGTCTTGTTGATGTTTGTTCTGGTTACCAGTTTGTGAAACACTAGTCTTGTTGATGTTTGTTCTGGTTACCAGTTTGTGAAACACTAGTCTTGTTGATTGTTCTGGTTACCAGTTTGTGAAACACTAGTCTTGTTGATTGTTCTGGTTACCAGTTTGTGAAACACTAGTCTTGTTGATGTTTGTTTTGGTTACCAGTTTGTGAAACACTAGTCTTGTTGATGTTTGTTCTGGTTACCAGTTTGTGAAACACTAGTATTGTTGATGTTTGTTCTGGTTACCAGTTTGTGAAACACTAGTCTTGTTAATTGTTCTGGTTACCAGTTTGTGAAACACTAGTTTTGTTGTTTGTTCTGGTTACCAGTTTGTGAAACACTAGTCTTGTTGATGTTTGTTCTGGTTACCAGTTTGTGAAACACTAGTCTTGTTGATTGTTCTGGTTACCAGTTTGTGAAACACTAGTCTTGTTGATTGTTGTGGTTACCAGTTTGTGAAACACTAGTCTTGTTGTTTGTTCTGGTTACCAGTTTGTGAAACACTAGTCTTGTTGATGTTTGTTCTGGTTACCAGTTTGTGAAACACTAGTCTTGTTGATTGTTCTGGTTACCAGTTTGTGAAACACTAGTCTTGTTGATGTTTGTTCTGGTTACCAGTTTGTGAAACACTAGTCTTGTTGATTGTTCTGGTTACCAGTTTGTGAAACACTAGTCTTGTTGATTGTTCTGGTTACCAGTTTGTGAAACACTAGTCTTGTTGATTGTTCTGGTTACCAGTTTGTGAAACACTAGTCTTGTTGATGTTTGTTCTGGTTACCTGTTTGTGAAACACTAGTCTTGTTGATGTTTGTTCTGGTTACCAGTTTGTGAAACACTAGTCTTGTTGATGTTTGTTCTGGTTACCAGTTTGTGAAACACTAGTCTTGTTGATGTTTGTTCTGGTTACCAGTTTGTGAAACACTAGTCTTGTTGTTTGTTCTGGTTACCAGTTTGTGAAACACTAGTCTTGTTGATTGTTCTGGTTACCAGTTTGTGAAACACTAGTCTTGTTGATGTTGTTATATAGTGTATAATTTATACAGGATTGTATATTGAAAATTTTTCTTTGTATAAAAATGTCTACAAGAACCTTGGTTAGCAGTGTGGTAAAGTTTAAAGGGAGTGTCTTGGTTGCATAAACCTGCAGAATAAAACTAAAGTTCATATGTAAATATACAATACAAATCATATACAATTCAGCTTTAAGCAAAGTTTATCCATTAGTTTGGCCGGCACAACTCCAGGGTTTCCACAACCTTTGTCAGTTACCCATCAGAGATAAGAAAAACAAAACCAGTGTTGATGTTTTTACATTTCTCAAGCGTTCAAAATGACAAATGACTGCTCTGGTGATATAACATAACTTTCAAAATTCTTAATTAAAGAAAAAAAATTTAAAAATCTTTTTCAATTAGTCAAGAAATAAGGTTATTAACAGATTAATCTGTTTCACCTCCTCAGGAAAATGTGACAGTGTAATGTTGAAAGTTATGGATTGTCTCTCTTACAAAATTCCTGTATATAGAAGGTAAGCATTATTTGTTTGTTTGTTACCCTACTGTTATGAACTATCCTCAATTATTGACTGGTGAGAAAAAGTTTTGACATGAAGGAAAGTTTTTATTTCTAATATCTAGTGCTGTACAGATTAATACTAATTTATCTTTCTTGTATCCTTGCCTAAGGTTATTTAGGGGATTTACATTTGGCTTTATATTTACTGGTTGTATGATGATGATGATGATTAAAATAAATTCAAATGCTAGTACTGCTTGGTGGACTTCTGATGTTCTGTTCATCTTTTGTTATGTATTATGTAATGTTCTATTAAAAAAAAAAAAGCAATATTTAAAAAAAATTTTTTTTGAAAAATTACAATTGAAAATTCTCCCCTCCCCCTTGTGATGAGGGGATTGTGTGGCCAGTACGATGCGCTCGTTACTGTGCTTCTCACACGATATATCCTCACGTCACTTGGTTCGTTGTCTATGGGCTATGACGGCTGCTGGCTGAACTAGACTTGTTGCATCAACAATGCTTGATATTTCTATTTAACGTGCCGTTTCTCTGGCGGTCTACCTTCTTGCTTCACATATTCTCATGCACACTCAATCAGAACAAACGAGTTCAAGTTAAGTAATTATATAAGTCAAACGTTTATTGCTGGTATTAACGTGGTTATTTTACATAGTCACTCTTACATATAGGGATAATAAGGTGTCCACAACACATCAATTTTATCCAAGCATATAAACGTCAATACATGGAAAAGAATAATATATAAGCACGACTTCACAATACAGTAATTCCAAGTGAACAATTTATGTAAATAATCCAAAATGGAATAACGTCATGTAACATTTTAAGAAGAAGTATCCAGTCTCTCTAAAAACATAAAACCTGCCCCTTATATCTGTCCGCTGGTCAGTCTAAAATGGCGACCCAGTGCAATACGTGAGCCAATGGCAAAAAGTCTACATAAAAGTCAGTCTAACCATTGGTTCAGAGGTGTGGCCAGTGTCAAAGGGATTAGTCCTAACACCTGGTCTAGCCAGATACGAGAGAAGGGGAGAGTTGGTCTGTCACCACATTTCCTATTTTCCACAACTTGGTACATCTCGTGTCTTAAACAAAGGACCCTAACTAGGCGCGGCGCGTAACTCGCGAAAACAAACAATAGGCCAAAATTGTATCGCAACTGAGATTCGGCTGAATGACCAGCGGCGCCCTGGTGTGTAACACTAGCCACGATAGCCCTTCCCCGCTCCAAACAATAGATGACGAGGGTGGGGTAAAACAGGTGCTGGCGGCGAGAAAGATTAGATAATCTAGGTGCGTCATGAGCTGACCAAGCGGTTGATAAAGGCGTAGGGGTGTGGGGAAAGGGGTGGGGGATAGGTGTGTAGGGGAAATCATTTCTCCCAAACACGCACATTATACCTAAATGTATGCGTAACTAATTACAAAGCACTAAACTTTGCATAATTAATTTCACATCATGACACCCCTGCTGACCGAGGTGTTTGTGAAATGAACCATATCTAAGTTGTACTGTATTGCTGCTGCCTTTTTCTCCCATCAATCTTTTATCAAATATTTCCCTGTGTTTGTTTCCCACTTTCCCATGTTATGTCATTGTCCCATTTTAAAAGTGATTTTAATTATTTGTTCTCATCACACGAGTCTTGATAGATGTTCATCTCAATTCTAAGAATCGATTTGACATACTTTAATATTAGTGTTTATTTAAATGGCTCCACTTTTGCATTGCATTTCCTTCTATTTATAAGCCCTCAGTTTTTCATTTAAATTGGTGTAAATTGCTGGTCTGTATGTTATCAAACTTGTGTATCTTAGTACTGATCTATTTCTGATTGTTTAACTTCTATGTGGGTAATGTATAATAAATGTATACTGAAAATATGTAGCTAATAAAGCAGAAGGGTTGGTTTCTGTTATTAATGAGATTTAATTGAACCAATTCTGAAAATGGTGTAATTTTGTCTCATTGCTAAATTTATCTATAGACTATACTTTGTTCAATTTAATTATTTATCTACTTTTTCTTTCACAAATCATTATGTACAACCTATTCTTATTTTTTTTTTTCACAGAGAACAAGATCCAATCTTTTCTCTTCACTGCCCTCTTAGAGCTAATGAACTCAAAACAACTTCCAAAAAAATTCTCACAGTTCCAATGCAATTAATGAAAACAAAGCAGCAAAGGAAAAGAAAAAATGCAAATAATAAATCCTTTCAAAACCAATTGTTGGATGATAAATATGACAGTGTAGTGCCTAAAGATCCAAGTATTAAATGTGCAAAAAAGGATAACTTAACTGCTGTTCTAAATTCTAGCACTAATCAAAATTATCCAGTTATAAGAAATTTACTGGGTGCAGTAAACAAAAGTACTTGTGGTAGTCCTTTGTCTACATTTGAAAGCTCGTGTAATCTAAGCAACATTTTAGATTCTCTATGTACACATTTGGGTCTTAATCATAGTTCATCATGTACGCAACAAAAACATTTTCCACAGTCATCTTCTGATATGTGCCTAGGAAATGTACAAACCAAAGACTCTAATCTGGAAAATTATGGAGACAAAAAGTTTCACAGTGCCCATGAACATGACTTGAACATTTCCATGAATGAATTCAAATGTAAACATGAGACAGATCTTCCTGAATTAGTTGTGATTGATTTAGAGAAGACAGAAAATAGGATTACAAATGTTGATTTCCAAGAATGTGGAAATGTTGATGATCACATGAGTTCATTTGAACTCACACAAAACAAATTAACACAGAAAAATCATTCTTGTCAACGAAATATTGAAGCTATAGTGCTATTAAATTGTGTAGAAGTGGAAAGTTTGATATCTAAATTAACAAGTTCTCTAATACAGTGTCCACGTATGGCAGGAGTTCAACCAAATCCTTTCTTTGTTACCAATGAAGCAGAAGAGTTTCAGAGAGACCCTAATGAAATACTATGCAAATTGTCCAATGGTTACAACCTTTGCAGCTTAAATAATTCAATGAAAGACGTACCGGTAGTGCTATCCAAACAAAGCCCCTGTGTTGTTGACAGTAAAGACATTGTACATTTAGATCACTGTTACTGCCAAAAACAAGTAAAAGACATTCCTGTTGGAAATGTAAGGCAAATAGTTGATGACAGAGTTATGCCAACATTACAGCCAGAAAGATTTCAAAACTTGTCCAAACCAGGACTGACCAATGCTACCTCTAGAGATATCTATTCACAGAACTTAAATTCATTTCTTGGGAAAAATGGCCATCTTGTTTTTCCAGTGGCCCATAAGACTACAACTGATATACATGTTGCTGATTCAGTATCTTTAGATCGGTTAGACAGTTTAAGACATAAAGTAAAAGATGGTCACACTAGTTATTTTATAGAATCTATAAATCTTGAATGTGATCAATGTTCTGTATATTCTCAAAACAGGAGCTCTCTGTACATTCAGACCTCAACTACTGAACTCTCAGCTTGTGCAATAGAGGTGGATAAAACTATGAAAGAAACACCCAACACAGCTAAATGTGAAAGTATAGAAAATGTTGGCAACATGTCTAACAAACGTAAGCTAACTTTTGCTTCAGTACCAGGCTGGTATGGCAAAGGTCTGGGTCTTAAAAAAAAGAGACGATAATTTAAATGAACTTTAGGTTATAGGTTTTGATATTATTTCTTTGTGCAAATAGATATAAATTAAAGGGACTAGTTTCGGAACACTAATTTATTCAAAGTACGGTATAACTCGCATATAAGTCACACCGGTGGAAAAGTTGCACCCCTAATTTAGGATTATATATACTTATATGTTGTCATTGACCCCCGTATAAGTCTCACCCTGACTTTCAGGGATTACACAGCCTTTTAACTTCTAAAAAATTCATACCTTTTAAACATAAACGTTACTATATATTCACCTTAATTTTGAAACTTTTCTTAAAAAATGTTTTCAATCATGCATAATGCAAACATAATCAAATAAAGGCAACGTTTCATTTATTTTTAACAACTGATCAATACAACCGTTAGTCTTATGGGAAAGTTTTTGTAAGGCATCTGTTTCTTCATCTAAGTCCTTGTCCCTACTCAAGTTCCTATTCCTATAGTCACACTCTTTTGAAGTACGCTTTTTCGACTGAATGGCGGTGGCGCATGGATAGACGCGCTATATGAGTGCTCTAACCATTAACATAGTTTTTAATGATTTCAAACGCGGCAGCTTGAAAAAAAAAAAGTGGTGAGTTCTGGCTTTTTTTACCCTTTCTATTAACTCGTACTGTCTGTCTGATTGCTTGATGCTTGCAAAACTTTGCATTGATTTTTTTACCACTTCCAGTAGTCCAATCGAGCTGAAACTTGGGCAACAGACTTGTGCCGACTAACCATACATTTTTTTCAAATTTTCAGTTTAAAAATCTGAATTATACTATAATTACGATTTTTTTAAAATTTAACAAACACTTCATAGATAAATGGTCTTTGGTTTGGTTTCACGTTGAAAATGGCGGTCCAACTTTTTATGGTTTTTGCGGGATAAAGCTAGAGAAAAAAGAAGGATGCGCAAAATTTTAGTGTGGAAATTCATAAGGTATGATATCATTTATATTTATTTTAATCTATCAAAATATAAATTAAATATAAACTTAGTTTACAAAGAAAGGGAGTATAATAAAAACTTTGTGTTATGGCTTAGTTATTTTATCTTCGTGACTGACAATAAGCTATGCTTTTTTCAACTCTTACATGCAACTAAACAAAAATGTAACACACTATTGACATTTAATATTCCTATATAAATTTGAAAAAATAAAGTTTTGAGTGCAGAATTTTTCCAAAATGTCTTGAAATGTGTCGATCAGCCAATTATAGTTTTGGAAACATTGCTTAGACATGGCACGGTTTTCTCGGAATGCTAAACACTGCCTTAGTAGGCTATAGCCTATAGGCCTAGGTCCTAAATAAAAGGCATCTTAGGCTACTAGTCTACAAGCTTATACCTATACAAGCAGGTATGCGCCGGTCCTCCAAACCGGCTAAAAGTACAACTACAAAGTTTATATTTCTAATACGACACAAATTTAAACGTGAAGGATTTTTTTATTTACCCGCTTCAAAGTTAATTACCCATTAAAACCATTACCCATTATTACAATTTAAAAATTGCCCAGTACAAATTATGACACAAATCAAAACGTGAGTATATTTTGTTCTAAATTCTATTCATTCATAAAGTGCATTAGCAAACATTGAAGCAAAGTTAATTTAATATGAATACGCAAAACTTGATGACGTCATAAAAAAAAGCCAGCCAACTTTTCCTGCGCAACCTCGCCGCACCTTTTCTTCTCATTTATTTTTAGCGTGATCACTCAAATAATGATAAAAAGTTGGACTGGCATTTTGAACGTGAAACCTAATTTGTCTGTTTATTCGCGTTTAAAAAAGATACCAAACTGACCACTGCGGTCATTTAAAAAAATGTAAAACCTTGACAGTGTTCACCACAGAAAAGCAAAGAATATTTGTAGCAAATTTCACGTCATTATGTCCAGTATTTAAAAAGATTTTACGGCATGTACATACATATACACATACCCACATACATACATACACCTTTTGAGATTTATATATATATATATGATTATAGGCCTAGATAAGCTTTTACACATTTACGATTCTTTCCATATTGTAATTTGTGTTTAATTGGCCTTAGAAAAATTGCGCTTTAAATTTTTGCAACGTTAGGCAATACAAAATGTCAGTCCAAAAGTTCCAAAGAAAAGGGTGTGGGGGTCTCCAAAACCTAAATATTTGTCCATTTCAATTTCATATAATTACACGTACGAAAGTTTTCTAAACCTAAAATGTAGGCCTACGTATATCCTAATAATTCTATATCGCTACATTTGTTTATGTGTGCTGTAGGAAACTTTATGACAGAGTAATGATGTTTTTCGAACTTTTCAAAAAGTGTGTCGGGTGTACTTTTTGACAAAATTTTTGGTAAAAAAATAGTGTGACTTATGTGCGAGTATATGATATATGCAGTAATTTAATTATGAATTAATGGTCACATATTGTAATATAGATGCTGTATAGATACTATTATTATTCTGTTTAACTACTATAGTAATAAACTTTTTAAAAAGCACTTTAAACACATCCTAATTTGAGCAGTGCACCAAAAATTGGAAAATGTCACTGATGCCACTAGGATTCTATGCAATAAAAACATAAACATAACGAATTAAAATAGGTATCAAATATCTATTCCATTCGCTGTATTATGACCCTCTTTATACTTAAGTTTAAATTTATATGGCTCGATTAAAAGGCCCTAATAAAGAGAAAGGAAACTTATTATGTCTAAATACTAACTTATTTAAGAAAAAGAAAAATAACTTCTTTAGTAAAACAAAACTTCAGACGATACCAATTTAAAATAATTTATTAACTAACTTAATATACTGAATATAAAATAAAAATATAACAATAAAATACACTCACTTGACTTGAATTCCACAACAGAATAAAATAAAACAATTTAGTACGATGAACACAATCAATACACTCAAGAAAATAATCCTATGACAGAATTAAAAACAACTTAGAAAGGTGAACACAATGAATACACTCACTGCCACTGAGCTCAGAATAAACTCTATAACAGAACATACAAACTACATCGATATTAGAATAAAACTTTTTCTATAGCGAGAATTCCCTATATTTATACTATTTCAAAAGGAGCATTCTCGAAGTCCTATTCTTAAAAATAGCATAAGAAAAATTGTCAACAAAGAGTTCTCCTAACTTCTAGTACAAAAGAATATTCTCATGCAATCGCTAGAAAAACTAAAAATAAACTAATGACGCGACAGTAGCAGAGTTCAACTAGAGGTCAGGGGCAGATAATCTACTTGAACATACCTAACAGCTGTAAACATCTGTTTTTTATGAATTTCAGTTTTGTTCTTCTATTAATTGTAAAATTCTATTGAAATGATGAAGTTCTGACTTTACAATGCTTTAAAAGACGGACAAAGGGTATCCAATTAGTAATAATAAATGATGTCATACGTAACAAATAACCCCCCCCCCCCCCCAAAAGTTTTAATGCAAAAACTTTTTTTTAGCAGCATTAGGGATGTTAAATGAAATCTGAATTCCGGATTTTGGTTTGTTTGTTGGAAGGTAATCATTTACTTTAAGTAGCACACATTTTTTTTATTCTGATGGAAATATTTTAAAATACAACAATGCTGGATTGGCACAAAACAATTCTTTAAATGTCTTGCTCACACTAATTAGTGTTTTTTTCATCCAATCCAACAATGGCTTGCTATAAGGTAAAAACAGCACCAAACCAAATGTAAAGTTACAATTAACAGGAATGTTTGGCTCATCTTTTTGATGTACGCAATGGTGACGCAAAACTAGGTTTTCCATGACCCTGATCCAAAAACCGGTTTAAAACAAGTTTATAGAACCAAAAACCGTTTTAAAACAAAAAAACTGTATTAAAAATTAAAATCCCTAATTACAATGGAAAAGAGTTTTGAAAACATATAAAATGCAAAAATCATTTAATGTGATTCAAAAAGCTGTAAACATACTTTTTTTTTTACTTCTAAAAAATACCGGTACTGTAAATTTATTTAGTATTTTTATTTATCCATCTTTTTTAAATTGAACAGTTTATGAACACTGTAAGTTAAAAACAAAGCTTTCTTTTCTCTCTCCAAAACAATCCCAGTAAATATGTTTCTCTTCAAACGTTTTAGGTACTCTTGAACTTGAATAATTAATACTGGTATTAAAACACTGAAAATATTTAATGTAAATATTAAAGAGCATGTTAGAAGACTCAGCATTTAAAAATTCCATTGTCCTACTTGGACTTTGTTCCATATGATAATGCATATTTTTATAAGGTATACAGAGGAATGGTATTGTCCTAATATAAAATAGATCAAAGTCATTGTGTTATTTAATGCTAAGATACCTGTCCAATTAATAAAACTTTATTTAAAGTTATGTTGCACATCCATAGGCCTACTATTTTTTACCAGAAAATTGTTTGCTTTTTTTTCTTATCCGTTTCCTTTTTTTTTTGTCCATCTAAAATTTGATGAGGCAACTAGTTTTTATCTATTTGATGAGGCAACTAGTTTTTATCTATTTGATGAGGCAACTAGTTTTTATCTATTTGATGAGGCAACTAGTTTTTATCTATTTGATGAGGCAACTAGTTTTTATCTATTTGATGAGGCAACTAGTTTTTATCTATTGTTATTAAAACAAGAAAATTTTCAAACCAGCTTTGTGACAGTTTCATCAAGAACTGATCTCTATGTTTGTGTTGTTCGTGACCCAATGGTTTCAAACAGCTGCATTTCAATAGGGAAAAAAAGGGGCCACATATAAGAAAACATATTGCATGCCATAATTGAACAAAAAATAAATAGTCTTAGTTTTTAAAAGTCCACGGCTTAAAGTAGAAGGAACAGGTGAAGGGAACATAGGGAACCTGTACAAGACTTACCACTGTGCAGCATGCAGACACACAGTAGGTTTCTCACAAGCACTTGCAGTACACTTTTTTACCCCACTGCGGAATTCCCCTTGGATCATTAACTAGACAGCATTGCGTTTATCCATGTGGTGTCGCCTGGTACTGGTGGCACAAATACATCAGGCTATGGCCTGGCAATCCAGGCACCGGGTTTGGCAAGACAAGTATTGTTGCGGCCATTCCTTCCTCCCCACCAAGTATCTGTGGCATTTGCTCGTGCAATGACGGGCAACATGCTTTAGCCCACACGTGTACTCTTATGGGAGGCTATCTGTTTTACACCATTCACCAGCTTTGAGGCCAATGGGTACAGAAATGCATATATGTACAGTACCAGATACATTTAGAAGTATGGATTTATACTATGGTACTTAGAGAATTAAAGAAATTTAAATGTCATGTAATGTTCACTGAAGTGAAATTGACAATTTGATGGGTACCCTATGGCAAAATTTTTTTTTATTTATTCAAATATTTTTTAAGTGCCCTTGCTATTTCTAGATAATCGTCCCCCCCCCCCCCCCTACAAAAAAAAAAAACATTTTATATTTATACTGGATACATACTTCTAATTTAAAACTGTTTACAAATCTTATTGAAAATTTCATGAAAGATGCTACATACTACATAGGTTTATTTATCATGCATTTTTTAACATTAAGATTACATTTTTTTTTGGGTAATGTCTCAATTGACCATTCTTTTGTTTTGTGAAATTACATCACGTTGATGCCATTTTTTAAGATTTAAATATATCTTTTTTTAAATATATTTTTTTTAAGTTCAGAAACTAAATTGTAAATCATGTCCTTGTTTTTTAAATAGTTTTATGTTTAAAAACCAATAAATATTGGAAGCTAAAATTTAATATTCCTGCATAAATATCCTTGTCATACTATGAAGATCCATGGGGCTAGTGAAGTGGCATTCACCAATTTCTGTGGCCATGGCATACTAGGAGATTGGACATACACCAGCCACCTATACTTTTACCAAACTAATGTCAGGTACCCATCTGAGCTGGGTTGACTCACTGACACTCCCCAGTATAGAGAAAATTGCAAAGAAAGTGAATAACTGAATACTTTAATAGATAATAATATAAACTAACTTTCAGTTTCATCTAAAATATCCACTTTTTCTGTGTATGTGCAATGTTCAGTTATAAAAAGGCAGCTCAGCTTATTAATATTCTATATTCCTTTGATGATGATCACAATGAGTATGAGCGGTGTATGCTGTAGTTTTATTTGACCTAAACTAATGGTCTGCTTGTATTTCATATCTCAGGTTATGCTTTTAAAGTAAAAAATAAAATGTGTTTACATTCTATTTTGTTGGTTTTATTGATTTTATTTAAATAAAAAGAATTTTAGATATTTTATCCTTTTTTTAAAAAAACACTTATGTGTTTTTTCAAATTACAAAACGTGGACAGCTCAATTTTGAAATAGTATATTTATTGAGATGAATAATGTTAATTTTGCCCATTACACTAAAGGTATTCTAAATAGCCTAATACAAAAAGCACTTAAAAATTGCACTATAGAATCTGCTTATGTTAAATTTGAATATTTAAAAAACCTTAAACTACACGTACAATGTAATTGTAATGCAATAGAAATACAGTATAATTTTAATTAAACAAAAAAATAACTTGAAACAAACTCAATGTTTGCCTTAAAGAAAAATCAATTGTAGTTTTAATTGTCCCCATAAATATTGTCAACACGTAAACTATAAACACCGAATGCAATCTCATGTATACTTTATGACGGCCTTTTTTCTTGATATGCTCTGTTATCACCAATAACTTCCATCTCATGTTCTGAAGATAATAATTTAAATAAAACAGGTATTTGGGCAAGAGCAGGATTGGATTTTTCCAGCCACCTCAGCCATGTTTGAACACTGGATTTAGAAGCTGTACCAGTTATACAAAGTGCTAATATGGTACTGTCTTCTTGTTCATGAACACTAAGTACTGGTTTCACTTGTGTATACTCTTCTTCATAAAAATTGATCCATTCAAACATATCTGTGTGATAAAAAAATATATTTGTACCAGCATTTAATTTAAATATTTTCTTCTTTGATGAAAATGATTAGACTATATTCATTTATATATAATACTAGCCGGTATGTGCCGGTCCTCCGAACCGGTTAAAGTTACATGCACTCTAACTACTCAAGCAGTTACAATGAGATTGGCCGCAAGAACTACACATTTTATATTTCGTATACGACTCGAATTTAAATGTGATGGAATTTTGTATTTCCCCGCTACAACATAAATTACCCATTAAAATCATTACTCATTACCCATTATATTAATTCAAAAATTGCCCGCTATAAATTACGACGCAAATTAAAACGTGAATATATTTTGTTCTATTCATTCATAAAGTACATTAGCAAACATCGCAACAAAGTTAAACTTAACATGAATACGCAACATTTGATGACGTCATTAAAAGAAGACGGCTAGTTAGCTCTGTGCAAAATTTGATGACGCAATATACAGAAATAATCTCAGCGCGTACTTTTTCTTCTTTAATTTTAGCGCGATCGATCGAAAAATGATAAAAAGTTGTACTGGCAAAGTCAATGTGAATCAAAATATGTGTTTTATTCGCGTTTTTTGACCAAACTGACCACTGCGGTCATTTAAATTTTTTTAAAACCTTGACAGTGTTCACCGCCGTAACGCAAAGAATATTTGTAGCAAATTTCAAGTTTTTATGTCCAGTATTTAAAAAGATTATGCGGTACGTACATACCCACACACATATTCCTTTTGAGATTTATATATGTATATGATTAAGCATTGGTCTATATTCTTTTCATACTTGTTTAATAACAAATGTTTCAGAATAGTATAATACTATAATAAAAACTAACTGCTATAATGATGCTAAAATATAACAACATGGCTAGTAAAAGGTTAAAAATAGCTTTTATGAAAGTATGACTAAAAAAAACCCACCTTTTTTTAAAGTAAAGCATTATTTTCTATTTCTTGTCAATTATTATTAGTTATTATTTTTTTCTTAATTGCAAACGTAAAGACATTAATAAGAACAACCCAAAATAAAAATTTACTTTTTTCTTTCTCTTCTTCTATTTCTTGTTGTTTTTTCTTGATCAAAGCTTGCACATTAGGTTCTGCTCTTAGCAGAAAATAGTGTTTTTGAACATAGCGCATGTAAACAGGGTAGGGTCCTTCCAAAAATAAAGGCAGATTAAAGTTATGTTTACTGACTAGCTCCTGTTGTATAGGGCTTTGTGCACTCACAATAAACGTGTCTTCCTGTGTTGTGTCTTCTAAATCTGTTGACTGAAATAAAACTGAAACTAAGTCACTCAGATATAAAATAAATGTTACAATTTTTTTAACAATCTTTTGACTATTTAAACATTTTTTTACTTTCTACAAACTCTAGCAAACAACTTTAGAAAAACTACCTTTAAAACATTGAATTGAGTATCCTGGTCAACACACATTCTCTTTAACATTAACAAAGCTATTTGGATAGAATCAGTCGGCATAACATAAGGGACAGGGTATGGATTTATGTTCTTGAACTTTGGCATCCAATATAACATACGTCGAAACTTTCTGGTCACATGAGCTGTTATACCAAAACGGTTCTTCAGAAGTACTCCAAATTCATCATCAGGAATAATTCCTACACAAACAAAAAAATCCTAATAAACCTAAATCATAAAATATAATGAACGCACTAGGGAGAATTTAAACATCTGGTTTACATCTAGATCAAGTATCTAACTTTTTATTTTAATACATGCATGTTAATGTTAATATTTTTTTTTCAAAACAGATTCTCAGTTATAGAAATTATAGAATTTTATTAAACTGATACTCGGTTTCTCCCTCCACTGGTTAATTTACAGGAAAACTTTTAAGAATTAAGTAAAAATCAATTTTAATCTTTACAAAAAATATGATTAATATTTAAAAAAAAACTCATTAAAATTTTAAAAATCTGATTTTTTCATATTTTTGCAAAAAATAATGGTGATTTGTATCAACCCTGGTAAAAGGAAACAATTTGTGTTAGCAAACTAGTTCCTTCACAAAATACTAAGAGCTAAAATGGCCCTGGTAAAAACATTACCATTGACTTCCATTTGTTCTAGAAGATCAATTCCACATTGTTGTTGTCTTGGGTAATGCATAAATTCCACTTGCCAGACATTTCTAGCAATCATTTTGCCTTCAGGAAAAACCTGAAATGTATAATTTATTTGTATTTTCTAGTAAATTTACAGAAGTTCACTCTAGTGGGGCTAGAACCTAGGTCTTCATGTTAACAGTCTAATGTACTAACAGAGTCTCTGTACCACACAACAGTATAATGATCTTCTGAATCACAACAGGGTCTGTCCCCAATGTGTTAGCCCACCAGTGTTCTCCTAATGTAAGTATATCGGTGGTTCTCACACTTTGCCTGGGTTGAGGCCCATGGGTACAGAAGTGTATAAGAAGAAGTGTGTAGGAAGAAGTGTCTTATGGCATCAAAGTAAGTCTATAGTGATTGTAACAGTCTAAAATACCCCATAAACCATTGCTATCACACTTTGAGTCCGTTTTTTTGATGCATTAGATGTAGTATCAGTAGAGGCACGCTTGGACATTTTCAACGAGAAAAGAAATGAAAGGTAATAAAACCGGATGTGAGAGAAAAACATTTATAGGACATCCGAATTGCACATTTTATTTTCAGTTCATTTCACATTATTACTTTAATGAAAACTTCTGCCTTTTCGGTCATACCGATTTTGCGTAACAAACTGGTCCAATGCGGAATTGCGGAACGGGGGGTAATTTTCTGTCATTTTACGGAACTGTTCAAGAAAATCTGGTACAGTAGGCACCTCTGATGTTGGCAGAGACATGGCAGTATAGACATAATGTTGGCAGAGACATGGCAGTATAGACATAATGTTGGCAGAGACATGGCAGTATACACATAATGTTGGCAGAGACATGGCAGTATAGACATAATGTTGGCAGAGACATGGCAGTATACACATAATGTTGGCAGAGACATGGCAGTATACACATAATGTTGGCAGAGACATGGCAGTATACACATAATGTTGGCAAGACATCGACCAAGATTTTCTGATAGGGATACTTTACTTGTAGTATGTTTTGAAGAAGCTGTCCTGAATTGGACACCCATTTTAGCTCACTTAAAAAAAATTTTCTTGTACAAAATAATTCCTTAATTTGATTTTATTTTTCTAATATTACCTGCAATAACGCTTTATATACTGTGAGGTCTCTAACGACACCAAAACGTTTCATTTCATGCAAAGCTGCATAGATGAATTCCACAGCTCCTCTACGATACAGTGTTTCTTGTGAAATATATGTATTGACGGCATACAAGAAAGCAATTTTATTTGTACCCCTGTAGATTAAAAAAAATGTCATAAATTATAATAAAGTTAAGTACCCGTCGGACCGAATTCATCCATAGGTCCGATGAAGCAGCGTTCATCAGTTTCTGTGGCTACGGCATACTAGGTGATTGTGTGGCCAGCACTATGCACAGCCGCCTTTACTTTACCCCAACTAATGTCAGGTACCCATCAGAGCTGGGTAGACTCAGGGACACCCTCCAGACCCGGGAAAAAAACCTAGCCTGCACCAGGATTCGAACCCGCGACCTTTGGCTCGCCAGTCGAACGCGTTGCCACTCGGCTACCATGCCCCCCAAAAAATTATAATAATAAAGATAAATCACTATAATTTATGAAAATAAAAACATCTCAATTATTCTTACTTTTCATTGGCCACTTGATCAAATAAAGACATGGCTTTACGTTCCATTTTTCTGCTCTCTGGAGTAATTCTTTGAGGATCATGATTTGGTAGAGTAGATTCTTCAATCTAAACAAAAATGAAAAACATTATTTGCTGTTGCATATTACAATTGTTTAAAAAAAATAATTTTAAAGCTAAATTCAAATTAAAATTATGAATTAAATTTAAAATGTGAATGCAAAGCTGTTGCTAGATTAATACTTCTAAATAAATAAGCTAATGTTGAAAATTAAAAGCTATAATACTTACTGTAAGTTATAAATCCATTATTAAAGAGCATTAATTTTAAATGGATTTTTTGCTACTGAAATTTCATTTATATAGTTTTTATTAAACTAGATTTTGCAGAGATAGGAATACCAAATGTAGATGTCATTATTAACATTTACATTTGTTTAATTACAACACAGTAAGTTAAAATTTTTGCTAGGAAAAAAAACAACCCAATATTGTTTGAAAAATTATATAGGGCCTACTACCTGCTTTCACTGAATCCATAGGTATCTAGGCCTATATTATAGTATATAGGTAGCTTGTACACTAGTTACTTAAGATGCATTTTATTTAGGACCTATGGCCTAGGCCTGTAGGCTACCGGCTATAGCCTACTAAGGCAGTGTTTAGCCTTCCGAGAATACCGTGTGCGCCATGTCTTAGCAATGTTTCCAAAACTATGTCCATAGTGTGTTTCAATTTTCCTTAGTTGCATGTAGGAGTTGAAAAAATGCACAGCTTATTTTCTGTCGCGATGATAAAAAGTCAGCACTGACGGCTTTTTAAATTTTGTTCGTTTGAAAACATTACAAACAATGCTAACGGTAATTAGGGCACTTGTATTGCAAGTCTATCAATACCGTCGCCGCCCAGTCTAGGTCACGTTATGTCTAAAGACGCAGTTCAAAAGACTTTTATTGTGTGGATCCACTATAGTGCGACTATAGGGATAGGTACATGAGTAGGTACAGGGACTTAGATGAAGAAACAGACGCCTCACAAAAAAGTTCCCATATGACTAATGGCTGTATTGATTGGTTGTTAAAAATAAATGACAAGCTGCCTTTATTTGCGTTATGCATGATTGAAACTATTTTTTTATTTTAAGGAAAGTTTCCAAATTAGGGTGAGAAATTTTTGAGAAGTTAAAAGGCAATGTGACCCCTGAAAGTCAGGGTGCGACTTATACAAAGGTCAATGACAATATATAAGAATAAAATCCTAAACTAGGGGTGTGACTTATCCACCAGTGCGACTTGTACGCGAGTATATACGTTAATTGATTAATTTAGGTTAAGAGATTACGTATTTCAATGAATCCATTAATTTATGTTAGAGAATACCTGTTTCAATTTCAATGAATTCATTAATTTAGGTTAGAGACTACCTGTTTCGCTGAATCCATTGGTTTAGGTTTATCGGCAAATGATAAAGCAGGACCTTTTTTTATCTCGACTGCTTTGCTGTCATCAATAGGTGGATCTTGTACTGTTTTTTCATTTTTGCTTGGATTTGAACTTTTGTGTAGATTTCTATAAGTGGATCAATTTAAACAAAAAAAGTAACATTTCTAACATCATAAAAATATTATAAATTGGGCAAGCATATACGTTTATTATACTAACCTAAATAAAATCGAATCATTTAATATATCAAGTTTATTTATGGATATTTACGTGCCATTCTTAACTCTTTCCTTGTAAATCAACTATATATTGTTGATTGGATCAATTTTTTTTAAAGTTTTTTTTTCATTGCTATTAATTTGACTTTTAGAATTTTATTATTCTCAAATGAATGACAACTCTTTTTGCTTCTTTTCTGGTTTCATTTACATTCGGATTTTAAATAAGAATGAATTATTTTTTTTATCGATTTCTGTGTAAACTTTTGTAAACAAAGCAATAGCTATGCCTACTCAAAGTATCTTTTTATTTAGTAATTAAAAGATTCTGACATTCATGTTTAGGCCTAGTTCTATGTAAAGTATATATATATAACTGTAAAGACGCGGAAACACCTCCAGCACGGAAAGAGTTAATAAAATTGTAAAGTGTTACATTTATGTTTACATAAGAATACCTTTGAGCGAAATGGTCTAACTGTGTGGATAATAAACTGTGCTTAGAAGGAAGTTGACTTGTAACTTTGTTAGAGAGAACTTGAATGATCAGTTTCTTACTTAAATGAAACATGGTTGCTTGATAAATGTATTTGATTCCTAAGATTAAAAAAAAAAGGCATCTTATAACAAGTCTTACATTATTTAAAACTATTAGATGCATGTAAGAACAATATTTCATATATAATCATGTTTATTTATTTCAGCTTTCAATATTTGAATAGGCTATAATATTCCTGAATTGATAAAATATAATATGATTTAGGCCTATAATCAATTGACCATAGTGTAAACTCAGAATTATAGCTATAACCAGGGCTGTGGTAGATAAATGTTCAGACTACAACTCCTCAGTTTTTTGTACTTCTGACTCCGATTCCAGGTACTAAAAATTTCCTCAGACTCTTTGACTCCACGGCCCTGGATATAACTATTAACTACTAAACTAGCTATATATACTCTTATATTCTATATATTATAATAGTGATTAATAGGTCTATTATAGGCTATAGCCTAGGGCCTATAACTAATATTTTATTTTTATTACTATAATTTTTTTTAAACTTATAAATTATAAAGTATAATAATAGTATAAGTCTTGCTGACATCCTTATTTAAGGACACTTCGTAAAATGCGATTTAAGACATAAAATTAAGTAAATAGTTTGTAATATTTTTTCATTGAATGTTAAGAACATAAACTGATCTATCTAATTATTATCTTCATTTGTTTGCTTTTAGTTGTTTTTGCGCTCGAAACAAATTTATGTCGTGAAACTTTTATTTAATGAAAATGATAAAAATTGACTTGAGCTTTAACATAACTTTGTTAATTAATGTTCATAGAATGCATAAACATCAATATTTTGTTTAAAACGATAATAATTACACAGAGGTGTTTAAACCAACTGTCCTTTTTTAAGGACGCCAGCAACAAATGATACCGTGACTTAAAATTAAGTTTTTTAGTTTTTTCTTTGCTAAAACACAGAAAAACTTTCTTTTTTAAAATAAATTTGTTTTTGAATATATTATGGGGTCTTTTACATTTGAAGCAAGTTGAGTAGGAATGATATGCTGTTTGTCAATATTAACTAATTTTAAAACCACATTGTACATTTATATACATACATATTATTAGACTAATTCTAGTATATATTTCAATTTCATTTTCAACATCTGTCACAAACTTTACTCAATTCAACATGCTATTACTTACATAGAAGATGAAGATTATATAATGCACTCAATAATTTTATTCAGCCGCCATGTATGTAATAAATGGGATGTAATATAGACATGCTAGTGAATTTCTAGATTCTAGGTCTCCTAATTATCTAAAAACAAGTACACATAATGTTGAATCTGAGATGAGACTATTCAGCTTTGCAGATTATTTTAAGCCAATTTATGTTGACCAAATCCTATAATACATCATACAGCAGACAAAGACAGGATTTTCCTTTTCTAAAGCTGGCTACTCTTTTTCTATTACAATAGGATAAACACAAACCTTCCTTGCTTGTTTTGTTCATTTGCTGGCTCTGATACATTGCCCAAAAGACAAATATGAGGCTCATATGACTATTCGCTACCCATAAGACCAATATAATGTCCAATAGAACAATTTGTTGCCCACAAAATCTGTCCAATGCCCTGAACACAAATACTCTGTCAAGAAGACACATCAGCTGTCCAAAATACAAATACGATGCCCTAAAGACGAATGTGCTGTCCGTTAAACCTATCCGCTACACATAAGACCAATCCAGTGCCCCTAAGACCTATCTGATCCCCATAAGATCAGTATGTTGCCCACAAGACACATATGCTGCCCAGATTACCTGTTGTAACGACTGTTAATGTTGGTCAGTAGACTGTGACCGGTCATTGCGACCAGGACTGTGTTGAGCACAGTCGTTTGACCAGTTTTGTACAAATTCGGGTTATGAGAAGGGGAGAGAGAGGAGGGGATAGAAAAACAAGAGCGAGTGTGTAACATGGAGAAGTAATCGTAGAGTGGAGACATATTTTGATGATGTTTGTGAGACTATGTTTTTGGATGTACAGTTATAAGGACAATTGATTTTTGGAACTATGGAATTAATGTTGAAAAGTGTTACTTGATGTTTCAAGAACTATTTTGTATATATCGTGAATAAAATATATATGTCTAAGCATTGGAGTTGTATTCTATGTATGAGGTGAAACATATGAAGTGCATCCCATGTTTGTTGTGAGAGCTGTCTTGACGGGTGGAAATAATGTAACGTACAACACATGGGGATGTTACACCTGTCTGCTACAAAAAAGACTAATCTGATGCCCAGAAGACCAATACGTAATAATATTTTTACAATGCAGTATGATGAAAACAATATGATGAGACGCCATCATAGAATATATTTTTTTGGACATATATAATATATTATCGGAAAGAATATCAGATTCCGTTATAAGTAATGAGTGATATCTACTACTGTTGGCTCAACTGCCTATATATATATATATTTATTTATTTAGGAGCTTACGCTGAGTATCAGAATATCTACAGCATATTATGCAAACAATGATATTATTATATAAAGCATATTTAAAAAAAATTAAATATGATTGATATAATCTTATATTATATATTACACACGCTCCTTCTGTAAAGAAGATTATTGCATCCTACGCTTATCTGTGGTCTTGCATTTTTATTAGTGTTTTAAATGATGTTATTGTTTTTTCTGGTTGGTTCAGTCATCCCATTCTGTGCCCGGATGCCACTCGAATGCCAATGTTTTATTACGCTATTTTCTTATCTTATTGTTTTGAAAAGCTATAAATTAAACATTCTAACTTAAATTGTTACAAAAAATATGTATTTATCCTTAAGTTAAGAGGGCCTGTTTCTCTTGCAAACATGCAATGTCATGGTATCATTTCTTGCTTTAAGGACACTTTAAAAAATCTCAATATTTCAATAAAAAATTATTTTTTTCATAAAATAACTATCATTTGTTTATTACATCATGACTTTCTATTACATATGTAAAAATCACAAAAAAATAAAACCTCAGCAAGATATGGGTTAATAAGACTTATAAATTATGATTATAAATCTTATAAAGTAGGCTATAAAATTATTATAATTATTATTATAACATACACATAATTAAAATTAAAGGCTAAGACTAAAGACTAAATATAAGGCTAAACTTTGGTTTAACTGCCTCACGGAATTTTTCTAAGTATGGGACTTTAAAGATCTTTTTATCCTGAATACGAAAATCGAGGTTTTATTGAGCAGCTCCATTTCTGTAATGTAAAAAAAAAATTTGAAATGTTGAAAATTGAGATTTTTTTTTTTAATATTACCTTCCTTTGAAATTGTGTGTTGTAAATTTAACATGAGTTACCTCCTTTGGAAATTGTGTTACGTCCCTTTGGTTTGTTTATTTTTTATTTTTTTTATTTTATCGCATAATGTCAAACGAACACACACACACTGCATGCACTGTACACTTCTCGGACCAGATTTTTTTAGCCAGTATCGGTTAGTTTCTAAGCTTTCTAAGTATTTGTTAATGATTAGTATCGGTTAGGTTAACAGGTTAAGGAGAGCTTTGTAGTTGTTTTTTTTTGGCTATAGATAGCCAAACTGGCCATATCTTGGGACAGGAAGTAGTCTAGAATAGCACATGCTCAAGAGACAAGGTGTCCTCAACAAGTAGGAAGAAAGAGCAATAGGATTTTTTTTTTTTTTTTTTTTTTTTTGTTTTTTTTTTTTTTTTTTTTTTTTTTGTTATTTCATATGAAATACTGTAAGAATAATTTTATTTTTGTATTCATTTTGTGCTATTTGGCCCCTTTTCCCTTTTCGGTATCGGTTCTAAGAAATTCCGACTGAAAATTTTTGTACCAGGAGCTATTGAAGAGTGTCTTAGGAATCGCTGCAGACTTGATTCATGTATCGTGTTGCTTGGCTGTGTGACGTTACAAGCCTTTGCTAAACACAATATAAATGAATTTTTTTTGGGGGAAAAAAATTTATTTAAATAGTCTGCCGCTCTTCCTAAGACACTTATCAATACCTCCACGCGATTAATTTTCAGTTGGAATTTTTTAGAACCCTATTTTTCATGAGGCAGCTAAACCAAAGTATTACTGACTACACTTACTTAGCCTACACAGAGTTAAAGCCGTTAAAGGAAAGGCAAATTAGGCCTACATAGGGTTGCCAGACGTCCGGCAAAAGGAGGACATGTCCTCCTTTTTAGCCCTGTGTCCTCCGTCCGGCAGGCAAAGCTAAAAACCCTTAAAATGTCCGGCTTTTTTGTGCCAAAGGTTTTATAAGTCCATAGTGCACTTTTTATTTTCTTATTTACTGTCGATAAGTGGCTGGGTCGAGTAAAGCATAACACTGGAGTATTTAGCAGGAAATTTAATGAATTAGATTGTGTTATCTAATGCAGGGGTTGGCAACCTAAGGCACTCGTGCCAAACTTGGCAGGAAATAGCGATTTCCAATGGCTCGCGAGAGACCTCCAAGAATTTTTTTATTGCTTAACAAAACAAACAACAACAATTTCCGGTTCTGAATGAGGAAAACTGACTGTTGAAGCCGATATTTCTGAAGTATTCAAAGCGGAGTTTTCTAACCAAAGGCAAGACTTTCAAAAATGGGCATCCAAATGTGCCCATTTGAGGACAAAAATATGAAAAGGAGCTTCTTAGCTTAAGAAAGTCATCTGCTATTCTCAACTGATAGGGATTCCCTCTTCTACTTTCAGCTTTTGGTAAAATCTACACTTATAAAGAAATAAAAATAAGTCAGTAATATTGTTTATATTACAAAACATAACTTGTTTAGCATCGCTATTGAATCAAATGTGGAAACGATTTTTTTTTATTAGAGGGAGATAATTAAAACATTTTATTTGTGGTAATAATTTTAGTATGTTTCCGTTTTTTTTCTTCTATTAAAAAATTACAAGTTATAACTTTGAAATGAACAAACTTTAAAAAATATTTTAAAATTGTATAAATATTTTATGACTAAAGAATTTCTATGTATCTTCTCAAACATTACATTAACTACCCAGTTTGTCTAATTACTCCGTATCTATTCCACTTCATGTTAACGTAGATGATCTAACATGAATACTTAAACACATTAAAGGAAATCTCAGTAAACTGAGATCACAATATAATTTAGATTAGTGTTAGATCTTCATCTTGAGTACGGTACCAAAATAATGTTAAGACTTTAGACAATAATTACCATAATTGTCTAAGTTATGTAGACTAATAAAAGATTGTAATTGATATAAATGCAAATAAAAAGGATGATAACCACAAACACGTTCATTTTGTTGGCCTTGGTCTTTCTACGGAGTTAATTTAATTTTCCTATAAAAATAATTTTTAAAAAGTATTATAGCATAGGTTGACTTTTAAGCTGTTGGCATGCATAATGATTTAGAAATCCTAGTTTGGCAGGCTGTTAGCAAAAGGTTGCCGACCCCAGATCTAATTCTTTGTTAGTTTAATAATTGTAGTGGATTTTTTTTTTAAAGTTTCCCAAATTCTAGTTGCTTTTCAGAGTTACTAAAAAAAATTGTGAACTTTTTTTCTCTTCCCTGGACTCAATGGTAATGTGAAAAGAGTGTTCTCATTGAAAAACGCTCACTGGACAAAGGAGAGAAACAGACACTCGGTTAACTCAGGGCATCATTCTTACAAAGTAAAAACTTGAAAAATCTCACATGTAGGCTAAACAGTTTTATAAATGTGTGCTTGTTAACAAGCATCTTGTGCAAAAAGTTGGCTCGCCAGAGAATAATTTTGTATAGGCCTAATTAAGAAAGATGATAATGTATTAACTGTAGAATTGACTGTTTAATTTTCCAATAATATAGTATTTTTGCATTATGAAAAAAAAGTCAATTGAATTCATATACAATTTTTTTTTACAATACTTTTTCTTGGTGAATTTACTTACAAATAGATAATTATTGTTATTGGCAACCATTGTAGTAAAATTGTACTGCCAGGTTAAATCAGCATTCAATTAAAAATAAATTAGATGATTTAAATGAAACACTAAATGTGTCCTCCTTTAGGTAGCCATGTGTCCTCCTTTGTCCTCCTTTTGGTCTCTATGTCATATGTGTCCTCCTTTTGGTACCCATGTAATGATGACAATGATCAATATATATAATTATGGTGAGTTTGTTTATTTATATATTTATATATTTATATATATATATATAGGTTTGTCCTCTATAGGCGCCTAAGCCTTTTGACTAATAGGGTCAAAAGTTAAATGTATAAATTGGAAACGTCCTCCAATAAAGAATTTTATTTTATGACTCATTATCATGAATGTGTTGATTTAAAAAATCCAAAATGTTAGATCCAACTATGCAAATAAATAAAGCCGTACATAGCAAATGGCCATTTCCGTTCAATTACTATGTTGAACGCGATATTTTGTATGTTGAACGCGAGGGTCTTATCGGGTTTTCCCTATTCTGCTGTTGTTTTATTTAATGTAGTGAGACCTTTTTTAAAAGTTACGCACCCGCAATTTGACTTGGAGAGTTTAAATGGTGTAGGCCTACTTAAAAAAAAATACTAGAGTATGATGTAATGTCTATCAAATCATTTCTTTTTTTCATTAAAGATGTTCGCATTATCTTTTAAGTAAAAGTAACCACATGTTTTAATTATTTAATGGATTCACGTCGTTATTGAGAACATCCTTTAATAGGCGACTTTCTACACTCTATAAAAAAATTATACTAATTATAAAGGACAAGTTATAAATGATTACTTTTAAATAGCAGAAGCCTGACAGCAACACTTTTTATGCATGTGCCAGTGTCAGGACGCCCGGGCACAATATAAAATAACTAAAACTAAATACCGAAATAAACATTATCAACACTGTTTTAATGATACAATAAGCAAGAAGGCGTGGCGCGCCTTGTAACAGGGAAGCTTTCCTCAGACCAGCAACCGTTTACTGCGGTTCCCCTAAGGATCATTATCGCGGTGGCTCGCCCGTATACCTGCACTGTCACCCGGTAGCGCAAATCCTATACTATAAGTACAGGCATCCAGGCACCGGGTGGTTCTCGAGGCGGGAATGCAGCGTCCATTCTTTCTCGCCACCGAGACCCAGTGCCTTCTCGGCAGTGCAATGGATCTCAGACCTGCTGCGGGGGCTGTCGCCCACACGTTCGCCCGCCGGTGTATTCTTAATGGGAATGTATCGTCGGATTACACACTACGCCAGTATTTGAGGCGCATAAGTACAGTAGTTGGCCAGGGCGACCAGAAAAAAGTAAAAATAACAAAAACTAAATACCGAAAAGAAACGTTCTCATTGCAGTTTGTATTGTAATAGTCTTTTTTCTTTCTCTCTTAACAAAACACATTGAAGTCATTCGTTTCTCCGTCATTTTGACGGGCATAACCACTACTAGTGTATATATTATATATAATTATTAATTATATATGGCAGGCCTACAACTTACAACTTAAGAGAAATAGAAAGAAAACAGTATATGAGTATAATCTATCTACCTGTTTGTTTTATGAGGTGTTTGCTCTACAAAACACAATTTCCTATATATTTAGGAATTAAATAAATAATACAATTTGGGTCTTAAACAATATCATAATTCTAAAACAAATAGGCCTACATTCGTTTCTTACCTTTATTACTTTATTAGTATTTTACAACACTAGCAAGTTAAGTTAAATATATAGGTCATATTTATGGGGAGGTCACTCCAAAAAAAACAAAAGGGTTTCTAAAATTAATCTCTAAGCATCCAGATCCGGAGAAAAACCCCAAGCCATCGATATATTTTACCGTGGCTCCTGTGCCAGTTTGGCGTGCAAAGAAATGACTTACGTAATTAGAAAACGTATTACCATTTTTTCTCATGATAAAATCATAAAGGTAACAAAGAAAAATGATTAATTTTTGCTTAATAATACTAGTGGACTTACTGTCAAGTAGTAAAACATAAATAAATATTCTTTTATTGTAAATTGAATATGCCTATTTAATGTAGTATTCTTTGTTTAACAAAGCTTACTATCTGGCATGCGTTTCCTATGTATTCATTGTTTATGGAGCTAACTAAAATGGGAGAAAGAGTATTTGCAGCAGAGTGTATACAAAAACGTCGCGTTCGAAAAGTTAGTTTTGTTGTATTATTTTTTAAATCTTCAACTTATTTTATGGTTATTTTATTTTAATTGTAACGACAATATCATGATATGTGGACTTTTTACTTTTAATATGATATAGTCTAGTCAATATAGACCTAGGTGACACTAGCCTAGGTCTAGACTAGTTTATAGACTAGATCTAGAGATAGATCTAGATTTAAATTAAGTTAGATCTAGACCTAGTCTAGATCTAGATAGTATCTAGAGTCTAGACTAGGTCTAACTTAGCTAGATTACTAGATTCCTAGACTTAGACTTTAGACTCTAAGTCTAAGTCTAGGAATCTAGTAATAATACTAGTAATCTAGCTAGCGGCCAGCTAGCCCCTATCGGAGCCCTATCCAATCTTTCTATCAGTGACTATGATGTCTTAAACTTAAGTCTATGCCCTATGATCGGTACTTTGATAAAAAATTCAAAATAAGGCTACATGTACAAGACTTATACTATTGAATAGAGCTTGATGAGACCTTTCCAATGACACCTCATTTATCTTTTAAAGTTAATTAGAACCAGAATTATGATTTTTTTCCCGCTTGCAAAAGGGGGCTATTTTTACTATAGAAAATTTGTTCAAAATTGTGACCGAAAAATTGAGTTACTGGCATTAAAAACATAATTACTAAAAAAGTGTTTGAGATAATGCTTTAATATTTGATACAGTGATTTATCATGATTAAAACTTTATTTATAATTTAAGTTTTCAAAGATTTGAACAGCTATTTGATTAATAATGAGAAAAAAATAATGAAAATAGGGGCGGAAAAAATACAGCGTCGCGCTTTTTAAAACTAAATAGCTCGAAAACTATTAGGGAAAGAAGGTTAATTATTTGTAGGCAAAGGTCTCATAACATATATTTTATGTTTAAGTAAAAAAATTGACATGGCTGGTGAAAGAGAGCCTTAAATATAATAAAATATATAATAATTAGTGCATAATAGTAAAATGAAAAATCACAAAAATGTATTTATAAGCAAAAAAAGATGAACTTTAAAACAATTTTTAAAGTATGTTACAATTTCATTTATTATAATGTTAACAATATGCCCTTTTTATACAATCTTGATATTAATCATTGTAATGTATTTGGTATTAAAACATATAGACAATTAAATTATATTTAAAAAGTGGCAAGTTAAATCTACAAAATGCAAATTTGTACTACCCCTCGAGACATGCAGGGCCTGTCTCGTATTCCTGTGATGTTGGCATGTTGGTTGGCGGTGTGTTGGCCAAGTGGATTTTGTAAGACACAAGGATATCCCTGTCTAAAGCAGAGATGTCTACCTTTAAAACCAGTCGTATTAGGACAATGACTGTGTACCCTTCCTGACGTGGCACCATGCCCCCCAGAAAGGGGGGGGGCACCAAAGCTTGGTGGTGGGGGTGTGCAAAACCAATGAGATTGGTATGAACCATACAAGCAGCTCTACTCCTGGTCCAGCTGCTAGTAGCACTCCTCACCCCAATGCCCTCAGAGAGGGCATACGACGACTGCAGTCACATGCGTTGGCCCAGTGGTCTGAATCGGCTTCGTCGGCTCATGGGTACAGAAGTCAGATAGTTCACCAAGATCCTCTGCCCTTTTATTTATTTACTTCATGTTAAAAATCTGAAGAAGAAAAAAAATAAATTTGATTTAATGTTTACCATTCATTAAGTATTAACTATACAATGAAATTTATTTCATAATTCTAAACAAAAACAAATTGAGAAAGAAAGACTATACTCTGAATTTGTTAAATATAAATGTTGAATTTGGAATAAATATAGATGTATTTAATCAATAAACAAAACTGTATAGTATTTATTATATAAATAAACAAAACTGTAAAGTATTTAAATTAATTTTAATAGGAGAAAAGACTAGTTAAGAAAGCCTACGCCTACTAAAAAGCCCTAGGCCTTTATAGCCTAAATATAATCCTATAATGTATGAGTTTTATGACATTTTTATTTAATTAAATATATTTTATATAAAATATCATTAGCAATGCAATGCACCATTTAAAACTAGCTAGAAAAACACTTATTTAAGTAGAGATGGTGCAAAATAAGACTAGATTCATTGGGATAGTGCATCAGTAGAATTCTACTAGAATTGCCGACATTGTTTTGATTGATACGGCAGTTATCGATAATAGGTTACCCACCGGTATGTTCGATTCGGGGCTTTTATTTTCAAAATTGAATCGTTTATTTCCATAAAAAGTGCATAAAAGTAGAGTAACTATGTATATGCATCTGCAAAATCAATAAAAACTTTGGCATCTAATACCAAATGTAAAAAATTTGAAAGTAAAATCTTACCTTGTTTTGAACTTGAAAATTTTTCCATAACAACACAATGTATGCAGGATTTCCAAGTTGTTTATGAAAGGTTAGGTTATCGGCAGTGAAATTACATCGTGTGTATATTGAAATGTAAAGAATCTTAACAGCACTAGGCTTTCAAATAGACACCATGACCAGGGCTGACTAAAATTCGGGTTCATTTACCTTATGGCTACACTTAGGGCTATTTCCGGGTCAAGTTAAGGCCAAAATCAAAGTACCTACCTATGAATGCTATGACTATGTCGACTAGTAGCCTACTAGCCTATAAAATTTCATTCATTTTACGGAGTGATTATTCGCACAGTTCTTCATATAACGCTAAGCGTTATATGAAGATTTCTAGCTGCAGATAACGCTCAGCGTCACAGGTCTTCATATTCTACTGGCGCATGCGCATAATCGTTTGTCTTTCCCTATTGGCCTATACATACTGTTTATTGTTAAAGTTGAACAAGATTTCGTGGCCTAATGGTTAGTGCTGTCAGCTGGCAACCAGGGTGTCGCAGGTTCTACCCCAGCCATCTCCGCTTTTTTTTTATTTATTTATTATTATTATTATTCAATTTGAGTACAATGGGATACGTATATACGGTAAATACATGAATATTTTGGTTGTAAGTAACCTTTAGTCATTGTCAGCCAGAAAATACAATAGCTGACTCCTAAGCCTAACCTAAATGATACTTTTTCTTACAATAAATGGTATGATAGGCCTAGTGACCTAGTGATTTAATAATAATAATTCTAAAGTGTGCGCAAATGTCTATTTCAAAAAACAATTGTGCTTGAGTACAAATGGTTATTTAATATTGTTTTAAGTGTGCTGAAAGACAGAAATTATGAAATCAAGTAGCCTAAATTTCCATTTATTTGGATCAATAAAGTAATCTTATCTAATACCGCGGGCCACGGATGAGCGTAGGGCGCAATAATCTTCTTTATAGAAGGAGCGTCTGTAATGTATAAGATAAGATAATTAATTCAAACAAAAAGGTTAGGCCTATTTAGCCTAGATGTTAGTATTAGTAGGCTATTGTTAGGGTCAATAGGCCTACTTCAAGTCAAATTCAAATAGGGTTAGGCCGGCCCTGTTAGGGCTTTATTTTTATCAATAAATACCTCCTTCTAGCTAGGAATATGATCCTAAATAATAGACTTTAGTCTTTAGGCCTATCTAGAGATTAGTAGGCCTATAGATAGATAATAAGTATAAGTTAATATAAGTCATAAGTAGGCCTATAGCCTAACTCTCACAATTGTTCGAAAATTTGGGTCTGCCGTTAACACTCAGCATTTTTAAAAAATTTGGGTCTTCCGATAACGCTCGGCGTTATTAGAAGATTTTGTTCTTCCGATAACGCTCAGCATTATATGAACAGTTCTTCGAATAACGCTTCCCTTCATTTTAATAGGCCCAGCGCATGGTTAGTATCGGTTAGTTTATATAGGTTAGGGATGGTAACTCTTCTCCTGTGAAGTCACAAGCCAAAAATGCCAAAATGGTGTTATGCTATATTAATAGTAAAAGATCCCAAAAATTGCATTTAAAAATATTTTTTTACCCTTTTCTAAGTCTTAATATCATTTGCAAGACATTTCAGTGATTTCATGACTTGATTCGTGCGAATTTGGCATGGATATTTAAAAATCGTTCCTATAAAACCCCAAAACTCGTGGGCTAACGCAGGTAAAGAATTACCAAGATTTTTAAAAGATTCATGCCGATGCCCAATTTGCACGAATCAAGTCATTAAATGTGTTGCAAATGATATTTAGACTTTTAATTTAATTTTAAACACAAATTTTTAGTTGTTGTTACTATTAATATAGCATAAATAATGCCATTTTGGTCTCTGACTAAAGTGCCTGACTCGATCCGCCATTTTTTTGCTAAAAGGTCACAGGTAAAGGGTTACCATCTCTAACCTATATAAACTAACCGATACTACCCTACGCTAACAAAATGAATGAAATGTTTAATGACAGCACTAGTTTATATCAAACTGCAGAGAAATAGGCCAGTTTCTATTATTTACATTGGTGCCTCAGGTTACTAACTGAATTTGTTCCTGAATTCGGTTTATAACATTGAAATCATTGCAATAAACTCAGTTTCAAGATGAAAATAATTGTTCGTTTTTATTAACATTCAGTCATTTACGCGACACAATGTAAAGAATATGTGCACGTATTAAATAACGATACATAAAAAATAAAAAAAATAAAATTAAAGTTGCTTATATTAATCCAGATTAAAAGATTTTTTACTTTCTCTGAAATTTGTGGATTTTGCTTCTGCAGATTAGTTCAACATTTTGCCACATCAACTGATTTGAGTACCGTAACTCTTTGTTCTGTTTGGTTTACCTATGCTGTTTGCCTAATTGTTTTTCTTTACCTTCACTATGCTTCCTAGCATCACCACTACTGTTCTTCTAAATCATTATTGATGGGGTTAACAAGGTCAATATTGAAAGAGAAAAACTGAACAGAGTGTCACTGCTAAGAAACAGCTGTGTAGTAATGTAGTAAGGCCATTAAAATCGAGTTTGCACGTGAATGAAAAACTAGGATAGGCCTACTAGACTAGCGCTAAATACTGCAAGATCTTCTTTCGTACCAAAAGCAATCATTTTGTCTCCAACGTTAAACCGTCTTATCTGTTTCTCTTCATTTGTAACCTGATCCCTTCGTAAGCTGAGAAATTGTTTTTGAAATTGTACGTAACTTGAGACCTTCTTAACCCGAGGTGCCACTGTATTCATAAAACACCTGTGTTGTCTTTTAGAGACTGTGTAACCCGGTAGATGTGGATTCGACTCGGTTACACGTGTGGTGGAGGTTTCAACTCACACCCTTGGCTTCGTTGGTCTGGAGGTATCTTTTGAAGTTGGATGGCAGCCTCTACTGTACTTTTGCAAATTTATATTTGACACCTTTCCTTAGACGTGGCTTCGTAAACGTCTAAGTCTAACAAACAATGTCACGTTCTAACCAAACAGTAACCAACGCTGTTGTCTTATGAGAGAAAACTGTATGACTTTATTCAATGGTAGCGGAAAATGGCTAGCAATAATAATACAATGATGAAGGTAAACTATTAGCAGATGCAGGCATTTCATCAACAAAATGCAAAACTTCGTGACTAAACTGGCATATAAAATGGTGGATCAAACAATCTGAGTAGAACAATATTTACAATAGTTAGATCTGACTTCTAACTAAAATGAAAGTGTGTCTTCTTATGAGACTGGCGCTAGGACTAAATTTACAGCGAACAGTTTCAACTTATATAGCGGACATGAAGAGGGGGAGTGTAAACTATACCAATGGTTTGACATCTGGTACTAAATTTTGAGATCAACAGAAGGATCTCCCTGGCCTTAGAAAGTCGCCCAATTATGGGCCATTTGCAGAAGGCCAGAGCTATGCATACAAATGTCAATGTCCATCGTTGGCGATCAGAAAAAATGATATCAACTGGAATTATATTTCCTGAAACAGTGACAAGATAAGGTAGGAAATATATGGTCACCCAGGAAGGTGGAAAGGGGGGGAGGGCGAGAGGGCGCGATATTCACGAGACTATGTGACCCTTAATTGCAATCTGGACACTGGTCGTTAAATTCGTACGCCATTCAAAGTTGGAGGGAGATGATTCCTATCTTAACAGGTAAGGGGGGATAACCACGTCGCGGGTGGAAAAGGTGACACAGGAAGGTGGGGGGGGGGGAGGGCGGTATAGTATCATTTTACTTGGCCGGGAAACCCCGCTATATGGGAACAAGGTAATATACTAACATTTACAAACAACATTTATATTTGTAAACCTTCTCTCTCTCCTACGCTTAATCAAAATAATGTACATATATTCCTAATCCATACATGGTTGTGATGCTAATACATTTGTTATAAACATTGGCAGTTATAAAATTCGGCCTATGTGACGACCGATTCGTTTCCATTCGTCACAATATCCCCACCAACAAAAGTTCTTATCTATGATAAGAACTGTTAATAAGCGCTATTACGAGAACAATCTCGAGATTATACACCCCAAAAGTTACAAGTCTATAACAAAAAAAAAACTAAGAGATAAATTGAGATACTTACAGATTTATGATAATGACAGAAGATATATACAATAAACCAGGAGGGCTTCTTAGTCCTCTCCCGTTTTGTTTGCAATAGAGTGGCGGTTGAGGAAGTCTGATAGGCAGTTTTCGGGTCCTGGTATGTACGGGGTCAAAGACAGAGACTGTCGCATTAGTCGGCGGTTAAGATTTTGCCTGAAGCCATGAATGAGAAGGGACGGTAATCTGTCTGGCCATTTAGTCGATTGGCACACTACACTCAGGATATAAGCGTCCTTATACCGCGACTGGGGGAGGGGACCTATTAGGTCTACTGACACCCGTTTAATGGGAATATCCCCCACTGGGATCTCACCTAACGGTACAGGTGGAGTGAGGCGTTTTTTTGTCATGACTTGGCCCTGGTGACCCGAAGATACAAATCTTTTGCTGTCACCCGACATACCGGGCCAGTAATAGTCATGTTTCACTTTTTGAACAGTCGACGTCTGTTCTTGGTGGGCTCCTATATGAAAGTCATGGGCTATGTCTATTACCTGGGGCTTTTCATCTTGATCAGCGCAAGGCTGTCTATAGAGAAGGTTTGCTTTAAAGAAAACATAAGCTGTTCTAGAATCGCGCAAGCTTGTTTGGTTTTTTTCTCTAACTGAATTTAGGGAAAGGTCTTCCTGCTGAGCTTTAATAAAATCTTGGTGAGAGGGCGGAGGCTCTACTGTGGAGTCCACTGTCTCGGGGCGGGCTTGGGTGATAACCGGGGTCAGGATCATAGGGGTCTGTGGGATAGCTAGAAAAACGTACTTGCATCCCAAAATAACATCATAAACTAGGTCTTTCATGACCGCTGCATTTATTGTGCCACGCACAAAAGGAGAATTTATGTGAATACGCGCAATGGGAAGATTCTGTACGGGTGCAGAGAGGGATGGCCCTCGAAGGCTTACAAACTGACCCGTAAGGTCACCGGGTCGTATCCGCGAAGCGGAAACAATGGAGTCGTATTGACAACCGCTATCAAAGTGACAAGTTGCTGGTTCCCCATTCAGTTCAACCGTGTCTGTTTCTTTGGGGCCATTGTGGCTCCCAGGGGTAGGCGAGGTTTTCGATTCATCAATCAAAGTCACCTGAGTTTCTAACTCATTAGTGCAAGTAGCTAAGGTTCCCAAATTATAAATGGGTGTCATTGGATTTTCCGGCTCCTCAGAGTCGGTTCGGACTACAACGGAGGACACACGGGCCTGTGTGGGGCGGTCTCTCCTATCACTCGGAAAAGGGTTTGAGTGCTCTAGGCGATTGCTCCCTCCATTTGTTTGATGGTAGGGGCGTAGCGTTTGCTGATTTTCGTGCTGGGGCGGATAGCGATGTGAGTTTTTCTTATCTATTGGCCCGTTGGGGCGCCCTGCCTGGGGTTTATCAAGGCGGGGGCGTGGGGGGTGGGTTGTCAGATTTTCCTCTTGGTGAGCTGTGGCGTAGCGATCCGCTAACTCTACCAATTTGTTAAAGGTACCCACCTTACGTTCGTCCAGGAACACTTTCATTTTATAAGACATATTATGTCTCAATTGTTCTGTTAGGACTAGCTCGGCTAGTCCTGTCCTTGAAATGTTTTTTCATGCGATGCGAGTTCTACCCATTTGATTAAATATGAATTTAGCCTGTCTGAAAACTGAACATACGTCTCTCCTTCTTTTATTTGTGATTCTCTAAATTTCCTATTGTATGATCTAGCCGTCAATTCGTACTTTATCAGTAGCGCATTTTTCAATGTTTCATAACTGTCTTTGTCATTAGAAGGAAGTTTGTTGTAAACCTCATAAGCTTGGCCTCTTAGAGACTGAACTAAATGTCTAACCCATAGTTCTTTGTGGACATTATGGTTTACAGCTAAATGTTCATACCTATTAAGGTAGACGTCAATGGTCTCTAATGACGGGTCAAAAATGTCAGGTGTGAAAGAGTAGTATTTGGGGGTGAATGAGTCATTTGAGTGCTCTGTTGAAGTTTGAGAGGAAGGGGAATTCGGAGTGCACATACCGGGGGCCGCTAATTCTGCCTATCTTAACTGTATTACTTTCTCAGCCTCAATTTGGGCCAACCTAATTTGCAATTCTTTTTCTGATTCAATTTTTAACTTTTCTTTTTCTGATTCAATTTTTAACTTTTCCTTTTCTGATTCAATTTTTAACTTTTCATTTTCGGACTCAGTTTTTAACTTTTCTGCCTCCCTAAACTCAGCGACCTGTTGCTTAATATATTCTAACATCTCATTACCAGTGAGGTTAGCGGCCTCAGCTTCTTCTCTAGCAACACGTTTAATGCTTACAATATCGGCCATGATATTCTAACTTCTAAATTATGCTAAATTGCCAATGATATAACAAAAGTAAAAGGATCACTTACCCTTCAGCCTTCCTAATTTGAATTACAGAAATCCATATCACTAACACACACACACACTTATACACTATTCACTAATGTCACAAGAATGTTAGAATATTTTTAATTCTGTCTTGTGGACTTCGGTAACTATTAGCTGTGTTGTCTCACGGCGGCGTTGAAGCTGATCTACGGTGTCAGGTGGATAAACGTGTGGCAAAGGGTTGTCTACAGGGTTGTCTGGTTGGCAGTTGACACTCTTCAGGTAACAAGCAATGTTCAATGAAATGTGCAGGGTAGGTCTAGTTGACTTTTCAGGAGACAGGCAGTGTTTGTGTAGGGGTTGATACAGGTTGTCACCGGGTTGTCAGGACAGTGGCTTTTCTGTTAGAGGTGAATAAGAGCCCCCAGCAAAAATACAATCAAGCTGGACCGCTTCAAATGGTGCCCAGATTCGAATCACCGGACGAGACCTCAATTATGTAACCCGGTAGATGTGGATTCGACTCGGTTACACGTGTGGTGGAGGTTTCAACTCACACCCTTGGCTTCGTTGGTCTGGAGGTATCTTTTGAAGTCGGATGGCAGCCTCTACTGTACTTTTGCAAATTTATATTTGACACCTTTCCTTAGACGTGGCTTCGTAAACGTCTAAGTCTAACAAACAATGTCACGTTCTAACCAAACAGTAACCAACGCTGTTGTCTTATGAGAGAAAACTGTATGACTTTATTCAATGGTAGCGGAAAATGGCTAGCAATAATAATACAATGATGAAGGTAAACTATTAGCAGATGCAGCCAATTCATCAACAAAATGCAAAACTTCGTGACTAAACTGGCATATAAAATGGTGGATCAAACAATCTGAGTAGAACAATATTTACAATAGTTAGATCTGACTTCTAACTAAAATGAAAGTGTGTCTTCTTATGAGACTGGCGCTAGGACTAAATTTACAGCGAACAGTTTCAACTTATATAGCGGACATGAAGAGGGGGAGTGTAAACTATACCAATGGTTTGACATCTGGTACTAAATTTTGAGATCAACAGAAGGATCTCCCTGGCCTTAGAAAGTCGCCCAATTATGGGCCATTTGCAGAAGGCCAGAGCTATGCATACAAATGTCAATGTCCACCGTTGGCGATCAGAAAAAATGATATCAACTGGAATTATATTTCCTGAAACAGTGACAAGATAAGGTAGGAAATATATGGTCACCCAGGAAGGTGGAAAGGGGGGGGGGGCGAGAGGGCGCGATATTCACGAGACTATGTGACCCTTAATTGCAATCTGGACACTGGTCGTTAAATTCGTACGCCATTCAAAGCTGGAGGGAGATGATTCCTATCTTAACAGGTAAGGGGGGATAACCACGTCGCGGGTGGAAAAGGTGACACGGGAAGGTGGGGGGGGAGGGCGGTATAGTATCATTTTACTTGGCCGGGAAACCCCGCTATATGGGAACAAGGTAATATACTAACATTTACAAACAACATTTATATTTCTAAACCTTCGCTCTCTCCTACGCTTAATCAAAATAATGTACATATATTCCTAATCCATACATGGTTGTGATGCTAATACATTTGTTATAAACATTGGCAGTTATAAAATTCGGCCTATGTGACGACCGATTCGTTTCCATTCTTCACAGACTGAAATAATAAAACATTACAGCTCAACAAAATAAAGATAAACAATAACCAGAAAGAATGCACAGCAATAAGAGTACACTGTAACAACTGACACAAACCTCATACATAGATATATGTCAAATTATAAAGTTACAAAAAGATATATATAAGAATTCCTATGCCAATATTTCTCCTCAGCTATATAATTTATTACTGCCCTTTTGCTAATCTTATAGTGTCCCGAATTCTTTTTCTTAATCCATTTTTTATAACTGTTTTAATGCTGCAACCTATTTTGATGTATAATCCAAGCATGTGTATTCAATAATAGTCTAGGATATATAACAACAAATGTTAACTAATAGTTCAGATAAATTTTGTTTTTTCCTCTTTTGTTTTACAGGGGAAAGTAGAATATTTTGTAAAGTGGAAAGGCTGGTCCATTAAGTAAGTTAATCAATTTTTTTTCTGAAAAACAAATTGCTTTTAAATAAAACAATTGTGTTATGAATCGTATGATATATCTCTTAACAAAATGTAGCATTATTACAAGTAGTGCCTGGTATGTAAAAACAACACATTCTACCCTTGTTTACAGATCAGACACTTTTAATACTTTGTTTTTAATTTCCAGATATAATACATGGGAACCTGAAGAGAACATTTTAGATCATCGTCTAATAGAGCAGTTCAAGTAAGTAAATCTTTTACTTTGAACATTTTTCATGATCAAATATGTTCTTACATTTTAGTTCAAGTTAGAGTTTTAAAACACTGTTCAACTAGGAGACATTTTTGTCCGTTATTAAATAATAGAGAGGATATTATTAAAAACCTTTATATTATTTTTTTGATAGAGATGAATGTAAATGAAAGTATTTCTTCCTTTAAAGTTTCGTTTTATAAAATTAAAATTTATGGAAATCTTTGTTTCTTGTTGTATTTTATGGACAATATATGTTAATGGTCTCTTATGATTAACCATTAAACAATATAAAAAATGTAAATGTTCATGCTACGTCATTTGCTTGGAGCTGTAACTATAATATGAGTGTAACTTCTTTCTTTTAGTCCAATTAAGACAGACTGTATTTATAATGTATATTTAATAACACATCTTTTGCAGCACAAATAACTTTTAATATCAATATCCTTCACAAAGAATTAATACATAGTTCCATTTTAGAAAAAGCATATTCACAAAAACGTTTTAAGTCCATTTAGTTTTCAGTTACACTCATTTTCATACACGTCATGTTCATTCAAGATCTAGAACTTAACTAACAATCATCCCTTGTCACATGTCCATTCTCTCTTTTCACTCATAATTCTCGTGATTCTAAAGATTAAACATAACGTCCCAATAGTATTTAATTGCGCATGATTGTATCAACAAGGATTGAACTAGACATTTACCTTTTAACTACAATCAATTTTTAGGATAACTCTTGCATCTTAATATTCAATTTAATTACATATGTTATTTCCCTTAGACCACTTTCATTCATCAGACCTATAGTAAAATTAGAATAGTATGTTAACCTATTAATAGTATTAACAATATAGTTTAAGAAATATATCTTTTTACAGGCGAGAAAGTTCAGCAGGTGGCAAAAGAGGACAAAGACCTAAAAAGAAATTCCAGGTCAGCTAAAAAAAAAGTATTTATTATTTAAACTTTGCAAAACACAAAACTATGTTATAGTAAACAGAAAAGTCAAATGTACAGAGGGTCCTAGTAATGTGCAGCTTTTGCCATCACATATAATTGGACCATAACTTAGAACAAATATTTTTTATGGTAATAAAGCGATATAAATGTCTAAATAGACAAAACTTGTAAAATAAATGGTATGCTTTTTTAAGGAGCGACATCATAATCTAAAGAAAATAATTCTTGTTATGCCAGGTTAAAATGACTCTTCAATATTTAAGTTAAAAACAAAGCTTATTATTATTAATTTAAACTATTCATCCTTTCAGGAAGTAGCAGAAAATACCTTGAATACCACTGATGGAGATGAAGAAGAGGATGATGATGATGATGTCAGTAATAGTACAGATAACGAATCGAGTGAATCTAGTGTTGATGCTGCAAAGTCACGGAAAGATTCTATTCATCAATCTGCCAGCCCTGCAAGAGCTGAAAGAGATCAAGACAGAATGGGTGCCAAAGAAAAATCAAGTCTACCTGGCAGCTCCAAATCAGAAACATTTAGTAGTGCCCCAGTAAAAAGACGCCCTGGCAGGCCACCTAAAAATCCTAGTCATCCAAGTTACACTCCTTCAAGTAAAAAAATTAAATTTGAGTCCAACAAATCAAAACTTGGGAAGGTTGGCAGAAAGCCTGGATCTAAAAAACTCCCAATAAAAATTAAATCCTCTTGCAGCTCAGTCACTCAATCCAATCAACACTTGAAATCTAATGACAATGTCAATACAGTCACTACTTCTACTGAAAGTAATAATAAAAACTCAGAGAAAGAAAAGGAAAATATCTCCAAAAATGAAAGTATTTCTGAAAGTAATTTAAAAGTTGAAAGCAGCAAGTTAATCAAGAATGTTGACAATGGAATTTATGATTTTCCTTCAGATGATTGTGATTCAAGTAAAGGCTCACTTTCACATAATATGCCAAAAAACAATGGAGTGGGCAAGAAATATTGGATCCCCATGGGCTACTTTAAACCAGCCGTTGATAGTGTTGTTATAACTGATGTGGATACTTCAAATAAACTTATCACAATCAGAGAATGTATTTTTGATAAAGGATTTTTTAATTAAAGGAATAGATAGCTGTTAAGTGAGATTTGATTTGATCATTACATTATAATTATACAGTAAAAAAAAAAGCTTTTTCATGTGTCACAGTGACTCACAGTAGCTTAGCTTTGGTATTCTGTTTTTTTTTTTATAGAAAAGTACTGGTAATTGTTGGTACATTGTCATCTATAGCTCTGGTCATTCCAAAAAGCCCAATTTATGGTTACATATAAATATTATCTTTTGAATTGTAAATAATTGTATTGATATTAACAAACTGTTATGTGGTTGTTTACAAACAAATAATTGAGAAGCAGAATTCTTTTTTCATATAGGTACAATAAATTACTAAAGAAACTGAAGAAAATTAGGACATTTTGTCATATCACTCAACAAACCATTAGCTTTGTATTTCTTTTGGACATTGCCATGGTGCATTGAATTTGAAGGCATTGTCCTTCCAGCTTCATGCCTATATGATTTGTAAAGTGCATAAGAGATCATGAAATACTTTATTAAATTTTATAAAAATATAAAAAAAAACAATAGACTAATATTCCCTAATGTTTAACAAATAGATTTTCTAAAGAAAAATGTTACAATAAATTATTAGCATTAATACATTTATCTTTCTTCCAACTAAATTAACTTTACAGCATATTTTCTGGTTTATCATTTCTCAAAAATTGATGAAAGCTAAAGACTTGATTCATGATTGTGTTCCTTTAAATGTCATTTCTCTTCACCTGGAATACACTATTGTGTACTTTAAGGCTTTTTCTCAATGTTTTTGATGAACATGTTTGCTATCATGCATAAAGTAATTTTAAATGTGTTCTTCAAGATTGATTATTTTGTTTCTGTGTAGTTGTAAATTCATTACATTTATGAAATTTGAAAATATTATTTTACAAGATTTTTTATGTTTGTCTTTAGGGATTTAGATTATCAATTTTGTTAGATTTCTTATTTGAGTTTAATGAAAAATTAAACACCCCCATAAGAAGAATTTATTTTCTTCCATATAAATCCTTTATATATATTTCATTTATGCATAAGCCTTTTAAAGATTTTACTCTTTGGCCACCTAAAAAAAAAAAGAACAGAAAATAAAGGGAAGTTAATAGATATATAATAATTATATAAGACCTACATCTTTAAAAGTGTGTTCAATAGGAATACCAATTGCCAACAAAAAGTATACTAAAAAAAATGTAAAAACATTTAGGGTGGAGGGCTGAAAATTGGATGTAATGAGTTGTCTATGTGTGCCAAGTTTCAGATTAAGATAGCATGGTAGGAATTTGGTTAAATAGTCATCCCAAGGACAGGTCGCCAGCCAAAAAAAAGTTTTGTGGAAATAATATAAAGGATTTCCAATTATTTTTTTCAAAGAAATTGCAGGTGTTTTATAAGGACAAGCAATATTTAGAAGTCAGAAGGTGAAGGGGTGAATTGAATGTTTTTCTTAAGCCTAATGTTTCTTTACTGTATGTAGTTTTGAATGTTGTATTGTAGAATTTTGTTGTTGTGATGCCAGGCTATATGTATGTTTGATATCCCCAGCTGGGCCTTAAGCTTGAAACAAAGGGATATACTTATCATAAATGCTGGTTATGTGATGCCATAAGCTGAGGTTTAAACTTGGAGCAAAGGGATATACTTATCATAAATGCTGGTTATGTGATGCCATAAACTGAGGTTTAAACTTGGAGCAAAGGGAGACAATATAGATGTGATGCCTAAGCTGGGTTATAAACTTTGAAGTAAGGGAGACATATAATATCATAGATGCCCCTGCTGAAAATTTCTCCAGAATTTTCTGTCATAATATATAACATGTTTTATATATTATTATCATGCTATATTGCCAACTAATTTCTTTTTTTCACCTTTCAACTTCAACATCTTAAATGTCTTAAAATGCCAATTCATTTTTTTTCAACAGCAGTATTATACTTGGCATGTTTGATAAATAAATGGAACAATACACATTTTTTTTACATTGATTTATTTTATTGTTGTTATTCTGCACACAAAATCTTTGTAAAATTAGTTCTGTGAGAAAAGCAAAGTTTTAAGTCTTTGTTAATGCAAACATTTTTACCCCCCCCCCCCCGAACTGTCATAACTGCCGATGATATTTAAATACTTAATTCCTTGTCCATTTTTTCTGGGGTATATCAGACTGACCAAAATTATCTTTACACCACAGAACAAATGCACTTGACAGTTTGTGGGTTAAGAAATTTGATTGCCAATGATACCGGTACCTAACAATAATGAATGGTTAACTTGGCATTTAGAGATCATTCTTTACACAGATGTGATACTCTTCTGGAAATCAACATATATTGCCGACCATATTTTCATTTTTCAGTGTTGAAGCTTTTTGTAATGGAATCTTAAATTACTTAAAATGCTAATGTATTTATCTGCAATTAATCACATTCTTAAATAAAAAAAATATTGCTTAAGATAACAATGCAAAGATAACTTTGAGACAAGCTAAATGTTTTTTTTAATTCTATATGTCCTTGAGATATTTCAGTCTTCTTGTCTCCACTGTCCCCTTTTAATGATTTCATCCACTCGAGCAAGCAAAAACTGTTTATCATAGGCTTCCTAATGAAAGACAAATTTAAATGTTATACAAGTTAGAATGATAAAAACTGCTTATCATAGACTTCCTAATGAAGGAAAAATGGTATACAAGTTAGAATGATAAAGTGCATAAAGCTTAATAAAAAGTTTAATAATAATAATACCAGTACTACAAGTACAAGGGGAGAAAATAATCCATTTAGTCAATAAGTAAAACATCTTGAGTTAAGCAATGGTAAGTTGATTTATAGATTTGTATCAACTTTAACTTTATGTAATAATATAGTATAGTAAATAGGACAAACTATAACCCAAACTATTACTGACTGGCTTAGTTCACCAGTTTCACTTCTCATTCACCAGTTTCACTTCTCATTCACCAGTTTCACTTCTCATTCACCTTATTATTTTGTAAAAAAATCAATTTTGATTCAGAAATAGATTATGTAGCTTTTTTTTTAATGAAATAAAACTTCATACAGAGCAACTTTTCATTCAAATATGTTTGTATCTTGTTGGCACTAACAACATAAATTATTTCAGGAGATCAGTTCACATATAAATAATATAATGATTGTGCATATTTACAGATTTTAACTGTTCTTTTAAAAGTTCCTCCATTTTCTTGTAGCCGGCTGTCACAGCCAAGTAGTAGTAGATAGATAATCTGGATAGATAAAGATAAACTTTATGAAATTGCAACAAATTCAGTAAACAAACATTTTAACAAAATATTTTCAAAATATACGGTAATCTATTATGTCAAGATTTGGTCAAAAATGTAGTTTTTTTAATGATTGTGCTCTAACAAATAGTAAAGAAATAATTATCTTGACACTTGTTGTGAACAAGTGGTGTACAATAATTTACAAAAACAGAAATTTAAAAGTATTTTTTTTAGCCCCTTAACCTTAACAGTTGTTAGGGGCAGATAATGGGCACAGTGCACTGTGTGTCAATTAGTCCTTTCAGTGGGCTTGGTAGACTTAGCGGTACCCATCTCCTCTCCAAGTCGGCGGTGGATTTTTTATTTGTGTCTGCACCAAGGGTCAAACCCCTGATGCCAAGATAGTGAGTCAAGCTCACTGTCCAGTTTAATAGTTATACTTACAGAGAAATGAGAAATGCTGGTACATAGAATGCAGCAGTTCCAAAGTATCGAACAATTTTTTGTGGAATTATTGGCCAGGAATTGATTTCATTGGTTACAACATCAAACATTACAAAGTTATCACTGGAATAAACCCTGAATGGACCACAACTCATTGATGGCTGTAAACTGAAGGAACACAATTTTAAGAAATGTTAGATCTACACTTTAAAAAAAAAATTTACTATAAATATAAGTAAGAGAATTTAGAGAAAATATGAGAGTTACTACATGCCAAAATATCTTTTTCTTCTCAAGCAGAAAAAAATTACAGGAAAATCCATTTTAAAAAGTTGGAAATTACTTAGGCCTATTTGTTTTTTTCCAACTTGCAGGTTGACTTATTATCAAACAAGTTTGGTTCAGTTTGTCCAAGTCTTGTTTGTTTATATATATATTATTTGTATATGCTATGGGAATGGTTTTCATGAACACAGCTTGGATAGGCATATCAATATAGACATAAATTATCCCAGGATTACTTGTGCTAACAAAAAATAGAATTCTTTATTCTCTAAGGTAGCTGTGAGGCACTATCAGATGTACATAAAGTGCAAATTTCTTGTGGTTCCTTGCAGGCAAAGATGGAAGTTTAGGTTTATGAGTCAGCCAACTTACTTTCTTTTTGTTTATTATTTTAGAATTATTTCTGTTTAAATTGTCTACTTATTCATTGTTTTATATATCTAATTAATCTAATTGTGTTCTTTTCATATTGGTGATCTTTTAGATAAACTAGCCACACTAACACATGTAAGAAAAATAAGTAACAGTTAAATATCTTTAAAATTATTCTGCACAATGTATAATAGTATTATTTTAGATATTCTCCATATTTTTTAAATCAATGTTTGAACGCCAGGCCACATACAACTGCAAGTAAAAATGTAGGTGTTTAACTGTGGCTTTGAATATTTGAAATATTTTCTAAAATAAAAATGTTCTAGACAGAGAAACTTGTAGTGTGCAAACAAACAGCGACAATTAACTGAATTTCTTGTAAATACATTTTTCAGCTATTACGGTATAACCAACGAGTTTGCCTTTTTTATGGAGTTGGAGTAAAAATAGAAATATTGTACTGTAAAAAAAATAATTTGCCATGGACAACAAGCCATTACAGCAATGCAGTGTTCACCCCATTCACCAATTGAAAGGCCAAACTAATATTCACACCAATGTTGTTAAGCAAGATGGTTTGGGAAAAAGTAATGAAATTATAATAGAACTTAATTTCTCAACTGCCCTTAGTAATACAAAGTTTGTAACTATTTTTTTTTTGTGAATTCCTTAATAAAATATCCTACATACAATTAAATATTTTCTACTTTTCTAACTCACTATAAAACTTTAAAAAGTATCATTAAATTATTGAAAAGAAATGATACTAGTAAATAAATGAAACTCTTAATTCTTAATTAATTCTTAATTAAATGATTAAATGTTTCTTTCTAGCAGGTAATTCAATATTTAAACATTTAAAAAAAAGCATACTTTCCAATCATATAACCCAAAAGGCATGTTATGATGATGAATGAAAGAAGCAAAACTGTCTGGAAGAAAGAATAAGAACGAGTTGCCCTGTATGCAATTTGTGGTGCTTCAGCAACCGACAACAATTCAAACTGGAAAGAAAATTTCAAGTTGTTGAAATATGTTTAGTATACATTGAGTTATAATTTCATATACTTACAAATACATTATAGACAATGGGTAAACAAATGCAGTGCTTAGGGCCTTATTGTTAGGTTTACTGTTAAGTGCCAATTTTTATTCTTTTTGTGATGCAGTCTAAAAATTAGATAAACTTTAAAATATTTAAGTTAAAATTTTAGAAAAAACATTGTATTAGGTCTAGATTTAATTGTTGTTTAGCCATGACTTCATATCATTAAAGGTCAATGAAAATTCACACCATTTAAATTTTGGGTACATAAAAAATGTTTTGTCTCTACAAAGAATACAAAATATTGGAAAGTAACTAAAGCCAGCACCCCTTGTTTAAACATTTTACAGTAAAAGCACTATTTAAAAAAAAATTTACCTGGTAAATTTAAATTTTTCAGCCTAATCACGTCTAAATATTATTTATTGAATGTTTATTTTGATGAAAAAAAAATAAATTCTCATATCTTTCTATCAATAAATTTATATTAGCCTATTCTTTTAGGTTTTTCCTCTATTGATGTAAATTTCATCAAAGAAATCATTGCTACTTAAGGACTTGTACAATGTTATTACTTACTTTTTTCAGAAAGAAGAAATAAAATACTTTAATAAATGTGAGTGCAGGCAGTAGAGGAGTGAAAAACATGCCCATCCTTAAAAAATAAACAAAACAAAAATTAAATTTAGCAACTTCATCTTGCTAATATGATAATAAGATAGAACTTTTGAAAGTCATTGTAACATACCAACAAACTGTTTGAGAATAAACAAGTCATTGTAACATACCAACAAACTGTTTGAGAATAAACAATATCCAAAACTTGCAATGGAAGATCAAACTTTGCTCTGCCTAATTTTTTGACAACCCATATCTTATGTTGTAAATGATGATGAATAATTCTAGAATATAAAACAAAATATTAAAAAAAAAACATAAAAAATCAAAAGGCATAATGTAATAATGATTGCGCAGATTTAAATATTTGATCAAGTAATATAACTCAATGAATAATATAACTAAATGACTTACCTACGAGGTATTTTGATCGCTAACACAATTAAAGTTACAGAAATAAAATCTGTTATGCATAGTTTGTAAAATTGTTGACCCACGTAGCTTTCCCAACACTGAAAAAAAAGAGCCCTAACAATTCTAAAACAAAATTGATTCCAAATTTCTACACTACTAGACTTTAGATAAAGATTTTAGTTTTTTATTTTAGTCTAAAAAATATTGTAGTTCAGTTCGTTTGTATCGAACATATGGATAAGCTGATAAATTTCATTACCAGTTTTTAATACCATTTATAATTTTGTTTATGATAGTTCTCTGTAAAATAAAATCATAAAATGTAATCCTACATACAGATGACACTTACTTGAACAGTCCCTCTTTCCAATTTGTCATTTTCAATGATACTTTCCCATAGAGTGTTTCCACAGCAACGAGTAACATTGTATAAATTTTCCTCAGGACATTGCATTGGTTTTCTACCTTTATAATGAAGTCTGTAATACAATGATACTACCAGAACCGAAACACTTGACAAGCGTAGAAATACAGCCCTTAAAACAAAGCACAGTTGTACATTAACATATTCCTAACTTTTATTGCATTATAATATTCTAAACATATCCTTAATAAATATGAAAATGTTTCTACAAACCTTATTATAGTTATGTGTGTTGCAATACTATTAGAATACTCCTCAACTTTTGATAGAGCTAAAAACAATTCAGGCACAATGGCATTGAGTATTGATATAACTATAGAGGGAAGATAGTTGACCATCAAAAAATGAAACTCACTCAAATTTTCAGTTTGATTCTGTGGAACGTTATTTTCAATTATTACATCTTTTTGTTAAATAGTTGATTCTCTTTTTCTATTTAAAAACATTTATTGTAAATTATTATAAATATAAAAGCAGTTCATTCCTATTGTGAGAAAATGTAAATGTAAAGTGAGTATACTGAAACAATGTAAAGTGAATCTACTGAAACAATGTAAAGTGAATCTACTGAAACAATGTAAAGTGAATCTACTGAAACAATGTAAAGTGAATCTACAGAAACAATGTAAAGTGAATCTACTGAATCAATGTAAAGTGAATCTACTGAAACAATGTAAAGTGAATCTACAGAAACAATGTAAAGTGAATCTACTGAAACAATGTAAAGTGAATCTACTGAAACAATGTAAAGTGAATCTACAGAAACAATGTAAAGTGAATCTACTGAAACAATGTAAAGTGAATCTACTGAAACAATGTAAAGTGAATCTACTGAAACAATGTAAAATGAATCTACTGAAACATTGTAAAGTTTATTCAATTAGCTCACAGAAATAATTATATGTTATGTTATATAAGCAATATTATCCTTGATCATAATGTCAATTCTATAATTGAATATACCCATTGAAATGTTTAATCAACTTATGCACCAACCTTAATTAAATAATCAGTAGTCAGGTAAATAGTGTAGAAAGATCCAACAAGCAGAGCTAGAACCACCAGGTTGATTATAAATCTATTTAAATATAACCTTGTTTTTTCTCGAGTTGATCGAGTTTCTCTCTTTTTTTTCATTTTTACTTCTAACAGTGTTGCCTGAAACAGAAACAAATGAAGTTTACTTAGCTATATAACAAAATCGGAAAAACAATACCTCAACCTACTACTACTGTATTATTTATAGGACTAAATGATAATACCTCAACCTACTACTGTATTATTTATAGGACTAAATGATAATACCTCAACCTACTACTACTGTATTATTTATAGGACTAAATGATAATACCTCAACCTACTACTACTGTATTATTTATAGGACTAAATGATAATACCTCAACCTACTACGACTGTATTATTTATAGGACTAAATGATAATACCACAACCTAATAGGGGACCTCATATTATTTATAGGACTAAATGATAATACCACAACCTAATTCACTAATACTACTGTATTATTTATAGGACTAAATGATAATACCACAACCTAATACACTAATATTACTGTATTATTTTTAGGACTAAATGATAATACCACAACCTAATACACTAATATTACTGTATTATTTTTAGGACTAAATGATAATACCACAACCTAATACACTAATACTACTGTATTATTTATAGGACTAAATGATAATACCACAACCTAATACACTAATACTACTGTATAATTTATAGGACTAAATGATAATACCACAACCTAATACTACTGTATTATTTATAGGACTAAATGATAATACCACAACCTAATACTACTGTATTATTTATAGGACTAAATGATAATACCACAACCTAATACTAGTGTATTATTTATAGGACTAAATGATAATACCTCAACCTACTACTACTGTATTATTTATAGGACTAAATGATAATACCACAACCTAAAAGGGGCCCTACTACTGTATTATTTATAGGACTAAATGATAATACCACAACCTAATTCACTAATACTACTGTATTATTTATAGGACTAAATGATAATACCACAATCTAATACACTAATATTACTGTATTATTTTTAGGACTAAATGATAATACTACAACCTAATACACTAATACTACTGTATAATTTATAGGACTAAATGATAATACCACAACCTAATACTACTGTTTTATTTATAGTACTAAATGATAATACCACAACCTAATACTATTGTATTATTTATAGGACTAAATGATAATACCACAACCTAATACTAGTGTATTATTTATAGGACTAAATGATAATACCATAGACTATAATATACATGGACAGCTTGCTTTAGTTTTTTATGCTATTATCTTCTGTTTTTTGCAATTCCCGATTCTAAATGAAGTATTTGTAATACAAGTTCCGTTTTATTAAATCGCATTTTTTTCGACTTAAAATGAATACTTGTAGGCCTATTAATATAATTAATCCTATTATCATTGACTATAATAAGATGGACCGCTTGCTCTATTTTTAGAGCTTATGTTCTTTTTCCGTGTGCACACAACACTGATCTATAAATGTTTCTGCTCAGTACTACTTTCGATTTAAATTTTTCATTGAGAAAACCAAAGCGATTCAATAAAACGGAAGTGCAAAGTATATTACGAATCGGGATATCAGTGTTTTGAGTCATCATATAGCAGAAATACTAAAGCAAGCGGTCCATGTATATTATAGTCTATGATAATACCACAACCTAATACTAGTGTATTATTTATAAGACTAAATGATAATACCACAACCTAATACTACTGTATTATTTTTAGGACTAAATGATAATACCACAACCTAATACTATTGTATAATTTATAGGACTAAATGATAATACCACAACCTAATACTATTGTATTATTTATAGGACTAAATGATAATACCACAACCTAATACTACTGTATTATTTATAGGACTAAATCATAGGTTCTCAACGGGGGCGATATCGCCTCCCAGGGGGCGATGAGAAGCTTTGGGGGGGCGATAACATTCCAGGGGGCGATTGGGGGGCGATGAAGGGCAAGTGGACGGTACATACGTACCTGCTATAATTTCAACAACTCAGCTATTTGAATCAATTAGATTTTGGATGAAATATGATGTAAACGCAAGTGCTACTAAATATCTGATATCCCCCAACAGTAGGCATACATATTATTGAACAAACAAAAATCGCAATGACTTTTCGATGAAGTAGGGGTTAGTACTTGGCAAATATGTTATGCGGCCGTCTCGTCTTATGGTTGGTTCACCGGACTGTCGCCTTAACATCGGCTAATATTACTAATTTTACTCGTTTTACCGAGATGTTCTTTAATGCGTTTGAATCTTTTGTAAAGAGGTAACCACAATAGCTGAGCGGTATAGATACGTAGTAATTATACAAACTGGGTAGTTATTGAAATGCTTGAAAATATTCATGTAAATTCTTTAGTCGTATAATATTTATACAATTTTTAAATAATTTTTACAGTTCTATCATATCATTTCAAAGTTATAAATCATTCAGTTTTTTATAAAAGAAAAACAAATTGAAATATTACCTCAAATGAAACGGGTTAATTATCTCCCTTTAATTAACAAATGTTTCCGCTAAAATTAAGTTGGGGGGGGGGGGGGCGGTGAGCGGAAAAAAAATTTAAAAGGGGGCGGTGAGCCGAAAAAGGTTGAGAACCTATGGACTAAATGATAATACCCCAACCTAATACTATTGTATTATTTATAGGACTTAATGATAATACCCCAACCTAATACTATTGTATTATTTATAGACTAAATGATAATACCCCAACCTAATACTACTGAATTATTTATAGGACTAAATGATAATACCACAACCTAAACTACTGTATTACTTATAGGACTGAGTTTTAACTCCACATTCCAGCATGACAAGACCATTAAAATGCTGGCCTTAAGTGACTTAACAAAAAATCAGACATCAGTGTGATGGAAAACAAAAGGCAACTTAGTTCAGGAAAAATATATTAGGATAACTCTTTTTTATCACCCATGTTCCAGCCTTGGGATGTTAATCGAAAACTGGAATACCGGATTCCGGTTTTGAAACAAAAATTAATTTTTAGCCAAAATCTGGTTTTAAAGAACCAAAAACCGGTTTTGAAAAAAAAAAAAAACGGTTTTAACATCCCTATTCCAGGCTAAAAATTCTTTTTTTTTACGCCTTTTTAGAGGTTTAATAAAGTGAGAAATCAAGGGGAACAAATCCAGATTCAAGGGAGATAATATCCTAAAATTTGATATCCTTGTTCTAGAAATGTAACAATACATAAATTGATGTTTGAAGAGACACAACATAGCAGATATTTCTAGTTTAATTTCAAACCTTAAATTCATTATATATGATTCTTTGTTTGTAGACGGACATTTTCTCACTATTGATGCAATAGTCCCAGCCTCCAAACACAGCATTTGTGTACAAAGGAAATGTTTTGTTGTCAAAATCAATGACAGTTTCTTTTATTGTAGTACTAGATCTGAAATACATTCAGTTCATTAGATATTTATTTATGTAAATTTAAATTGTACAACTTGATTGGTTGCAGTGGTCTAGCAGAATAAAATTGAATAGCCATTATAAAAGTTACAGGGTCAAGGTCTTGTAAATGACTCAGACTGGAAGTCTGAAGGGTTTTGCTGCATATACCCATCAGAGAAAATTAGGTGGCTGGGATCCAATTCCTTTTTAGGAATAGCAAATGAAACTCCACTTCACAAGCTCTATGGAGCCACCGAGCTTTAAATTGTCAAATATACACATTATAAGCTTTATGGAACAAGGAAGTTGTAAATTGTCAAATATCTCTCTATATTAGACTATTTTTTTTCTACCTAAGTGTAGCATGATTTACATTATTAATGATGTAAAAGTATTGGACACATACAACTTTTTTCTCCTCATACAATTTTCAACATAATTTACTTTAAACAGTAATCAATTATTGGTGTGACTTACTTTCTGACAATCATAATAAATACAACAACAAAACTAATTCCAACTGTCAATAAATAGCCAAGACCCATGTTGTACTGTACGTTTCTATTCCTGACATTGTTATGAATTGATACAGTTAGATTGGAATAAAAACCATAAAACAACATTGTATCTTCTAAAAAGCCCTGAAACAAAACAACAAAAAAAGATGAATATAATAATGCTGTTAAAGTAAAGCAAACAATCTAGAAGACTTAATGTCATGAAAACATTACATTGAACAGGAATAGATCTAAGTGTTGTGAAAGGTTTTGAATAACATCAAGTGTATTCTGTAAATATTTACCACATAGTTTAATATCTTATCCTTACAGGATTAACAAAAAAGCAAGTTTAACAAAAAAGTTGAAGAAATGTTTGCAAGAAAAAAAAGAAACAGATCTCTGTGGTCATGGAAACTTGCAAGTGGGGGCTACTTCACTTCCCCAACTTGCAAGTGGGGGCTACTTCACTTTCCCAACGGATCAACAAGATAGCAAAGGGAACTTTTTTCTTACTTTTATTAATTTTATCAGAACAAATTACAAAAATATGAGAAAATAAATAACTATTCAATCCAAATGACTCACAGTTCCTTGTGCAACATCCAAAAAGGTCATCCAGTTATGGTTAGTCTGTCTAGTTGTTGATTTGAGTTTATAGGTTTGACTACAAAGAGCCATCTTATTATAATAATATCCACTGCCAGTATCATTGATTACAGTAAAATAATCAGTAAGATTATTGTAGCTAAGTTGAGGTATGTAAATGAAACAGAGGTACAAGAAGAACACCATAAAGTTGAGGTTCACCAGCCATCTTGTAAATCTAAAGTAAGTTGAAGTTGCTATACCAAAATGTCCTAAGATAAGGAAAATGATTTAGAGATAAAAAAAATTATATAGCCATATGGCTATTTAAAATTCGAGATTTAATTACAGAATTATTAATAACAAATACATTTAGATATAGGTACTAGCACAAAACCAGAAAGAGAAGGCTGCACTAGCAGAAAACAAAAAACAATTGTGCTATGCAGCGTAAATAAAGAACCCTTAATGAAAATTAGAAGCATCTATTGTTATGAGGAATGTAAAAATAATACATTATTACCTTCAATCTCTCTGAACTGTTGACTCCAGAAATTTAAGCGGTACCACAAATCAATTAGTGTATCAATCATAGACTTCATACCCTAAGTCAGAAAACCAACATTATAATCATTAAGTGAAATTACTATTTCATTAAATCTTGATTCATATCAATTAGAATAAACTAAATGATAAACTAAAAAGATATAAGCTATTTAGTATGCCTACCTTTAATAATCGTTGAGCATAATTGATCAAACGTTGGGATTCACTCCATTCTATAACTGTTCTGTAGTCAATAAATCAAAAACAATCAAATTTATCATGTTTAAACCAACAAAAAACTCATAAAATTTTTATGTCCAAAGCAAGTTTTTTTTTTTTACTTTAGTAAGATAAAAATGAACGGTAATTAGTATTAAAATTCTTTAAAGCAAGCTGACATATCACAGAAAGGCCCTGATGATTAAACATTTTTTATTTACATGTCGCCATTTTCTTTATATCTATATTTAGATTACAGCAAATTAGCATTTCTAACAAATGTAGTAAAGATCTAGTTTTATGAAAAATATATGAACCATATAATAATTACCTAAGCCCTCTGGATAGTTCCTTTTTAGTTTTTTCTTGTTTCACTTTAATCAAGCGTAAAGTCAGACTTTGCATTCTTTGCATTCTTTGCTTTACACTAGGCAGACCAAATTCATTAGTCTCTGTTTCTTTACTCATAGACTCTGTCTCATTAGCCACGGCTTCATTTTCAATGACATCTATTTGTGTAGAAACACTGGGCAAAGTATATTGTTTGTAGCCTTCTAAATTTTCCAGACTAAAGCTCTGAATATCACTCTCTTTTTGAAAAGCCAAATTAATATGATGACGTTTTGATTTCTGATGTTGTTCATTTTGGCTCATTTGATTTTTACTTTTTTTTGTTGATGATACTTGCAGAGAATTGTCTGAAACATGGGCCATATCTAATGGATTTGATGAAGCCATAGTGTTTTCCTATAATTCTAGATGTTATATCTAAAAAATAGAAAAAAACAACAATAAAGCAGCTTACAGTTACTAAACTCTAAAAACCATTAAAACCAATGAAAAACAAGTTTTCATTTTGCTATAAAGGTGTACAATTAGTTAAATACATCAGCTTTGTCCCAATAATCACTTAACTATCCCAACTAGAGATGTTAAACGAAAACCGGAATACCGGATTCTGGTTTTGAAACTGAAAACCGGTTTTGATTTTCAAAACCGGATTTTGGTTTGTTGGTTGGAAGGTAATCATTACTTCAAGTAGCACACCTTTTTTTTTTGTGTTTTTTTTTTGTTCTGATGGAAATGAATCTAATTTGTCTTAGATATTGTCTTTCTTTTTTCTCCAAATACCAACTATGGCTTGCAATAAAAACAACATCAAACCAAATGTTAAGTTACAGTTACAATTAACAGGATTTTATTTTTACTTGTCGGCTCATCTTTTAGACTTCCGCTTCTCTTTGATGAAGCCACACCATTGTCTCTCGAGACTGACGAATGCCGCCGCCGGACTCTTTGATGTACGCAATAAATAGACGCAAACTAGTTTTGTCCTTGAACAATTCGGCTAGAAACCGCGTCTGTGCTTTATTATGAAAGGTACTTTTAAATACACATTCTTTTCATTGGTGCCACGCGATCATTTTCATCAATACATTATTTTACAAATCTAGATCTAGACTAATTCCACAGTGTACACATTTTTTTTATCACTATTAAAAGCTATTATTGGTTTTAATTAATCAATTAGCCCAGATTTTATTTTTGTTCTAAAGAATGTTATGGTATGGTGTACAAAATCATATTGTATTCAGACAAATCAACCTCTTGAATACCCTGCAAACACTAATTAAGTTTGATCTATTTTTCAAATATTCCTACAAAGCTACGCACATTTGGCTTTTCCGGCCTGTGACTTGTGACATTGCGTAGGGGGGGGGGGGGGGACCAAAATCCGGTTTTAAACCGGTTTTGTAGATCCAAAAACCGGTTTTGAAAAAAAAAAGGTTTTAACATCCCTAATCCCAATTCCTTTCCTCAATCTGAGTTCATAGATAAGAAGATAGTCTTAAAGCTTTTTTTTATTAAGAATATAAAAATAAATGACTGCAAAATGTTGTCAAATTTCCACAGTAAATTAAAGTTAACAAAAAAAAAATGTTCCTAAAAGAGTTTGTTTATGAATTAAAATATGTTCTTAAACACAAGCAATCCATTTTTGGAATTACAGTTTCTTTCATTGATAAGTCTACTGTACAATTGATAGGTCCACTGTACAATTAATAGGTCTACAGGTCTACTGTACAATTGATAGGTCTACTGTACAATTGATAGTCTACTGTACGATTGATAGGCTCACTGTACAATTGATAGGTCCACTGTACAATTGATAGGTCCACTGTACATTTGATAGTTCTACTGTACAATTGATAGATCCATTGTACAATTGATAGGTCCACTGTACAATTGATAGGTCCACTGTACAATTTATAGGTCTACTGTACAATTGATAGTTCTACTGTACAATTGATAGTTCTACTGTACAATTGATAGTCTACTGTACAATTGATAGGTCCACTGTACAATTGATTGGTCCACCGTACAATTGATAGGTCTACTGTACAATTGATAGGTCTACTGTACAATTGATAGGTCTACTGTACAATTGATTGGTCTACTGTACAATTGATTGATCTACTGTACAATTGATTGGTCTACTGTACCATTGATAGGTCTACTGTACAATTGATTGGTCTACTGTACAATTCACAGGTCTACTGTACAATTCATAAGTCTACTGTACAATTGATAAGTCTAAGTCTACTATACAATTGATAGGTCTGCTAGACTATAAAATATACACAATTACTATGAGTTGTGTACTCTCTAAAACTAAAGAAGGAAACTTGTAACACATTGCAATCAGCTAGAGAAAGATTTCACGGGTTTTGTGTTAAAATCAGTAGAGTGTAAACGGAGTATCAGTGACCGGTGTGTGTAGAGAAAGGTTAATGTTTGGATAGCTTGAAGAAAGTGACTTTTGATATATATTTATAGTGATTACTATGTGATGTTATGGATTATTTTCTCATGTACTGTTTAATTTATGTGCGTATAATAAAGTGATTCATTTGCTGACAAGGAGAGTTTGTATGATTACTATCGTGCATAATAGTAGTGTTTATTATTATACTGGCTTGTACAGGATTGTCTTTTATGTAAAGAGTTAAAGAAGTATGCCTACAATGAGAAAATATACAACATTTCATTTTGAATTAAGAAAACTAAATACCAAAACATTACAACACCATAAAGATAAAATGTTACATTGGTGTTTAAAGAGTGATAAAAACGTAACAAGGTCTACTGTACAGAAATCAACAGTTCAGTCATTTCAAGCTTAGAGATTTTTTCACATGAATGCATTTTGCAGGCTGAGACATAAACTTTGTAAATATTATTGAGCAAGGAAAGCAGTCACTAATGGGAAGTAAACGTCTAAAGTGCAATGCTAAACCTTCAATAAATGAAAATATAGCTTTTTTATAGGTGTTAACAGATAATAACAAACTTATCAGACACTCCTGTAATTAAAAAAAAAAGAAAGTAATGTGAAGCAAGAAAAGCAATAATGGATCATTTTGTGTCAGCAAAAAAAATATTGAATAAAATTAACAAAAGCTAATTTAATAATAATTTAAAGAAACTGTGCAAAAAAAACATTTTAAAAGTTTAAAGCAATTACCAGTAATTCAAATAGACTACACAAAAATACCTAAAAATTAAATATTATTTAACTCAGAAACTTATTAGTTTAGCAATCTCCAAAATGAATATATAAACAATGTAATTTCTAAGGACAACATTAAAAATGTATGGTCCTACATTAAATCAAGAAAAATGGAAACAACAAGCATAGGTCAACTAAAAGGACAAAACAATTAAACTATAATGCCAATGAAACTGAAACTAACATCCTCAACACATTTTTTGCATCATCATTTTCAACTCCATAAAATTCAAATAAAATAGAAGAGATGGGAAATAAATATGTAGATGAAAGAAACATAAACAAACTCCTAGCAAACAAAGCTTCTGGTCCAGATGAAATATCAGCAAGACTGTTGAAAGAACTATGTAATGAGCAATCTCCAGTTTTTGAAATACTTGTTCAGGCCTCTCTAAATCAGGGAAAAGTGCCCAAAGATTGAAAACTAGCAAATGTAACCCACCTTTTAAAAAAAGAAAATAAATGTGACCCTGAAAATTACAGACCTGTTTCACTTACAAGTATTGCAAACAAAATACTAAAGCGTAGTATAGCAAATCACCTAGACAAACCTAATGCACTGTGCCCACATCAACAAGGCTTCAGGAAAAAAAATTATCTTGTGAAAAACAATTAATGAATAGGTTTAATAAAAAGGAATAGATAATAAAAACAAATTGATGCTATATTACTAGATATTTCCAATGTATTAGATAAAGTTTACCACACTAGTTTTCTATAAAATTCAGGAATAAGGTAAGGTTCTTTGCAGATGATTGTATAATTTATAGAGCAATAAAAGACAAAAAAAGATAGTGAACTCTTACAAAAAGACCTAGATGAAGTTAAAAAAATATTGGAATCTTTCACTCCTAAAAAAGCCATAAAGAGTAAGAGTATCAAAGAAAAAGAAACTAACAATACAAACAATACAAACAATACAAACAATACAAAAAATACAAACAATACAAAAAATATAAACAATACAAACAATACAAAAAATACAAAAAATACAAACAATACAAACAATACAAACAATACAAAAAATACAAACAATACAAACAATACAAACAATACAAAAAATACAAACAATACAAACAATACAAAAAATACAAACAATACAAACAATACAAACAATACAAAAAATACAAACAATACAAAAAATACAAACAATACAAACAATACAAAAAATACAAAAAATACAAACAATACAAAAAATACAAACAATACAAAAAATACAAACAATACAAAAAATACAAACAATACAAAAAATACAAAAAATACAAACAATACAAACAATACAAACAATACAAACAATACAAACAATACAAACAATACAAACAATACAAAGAACTTTATTCATGAAAAGACCAAACCCAAATTAAAAAATGCAAGTAAATTATCATGGAATCGAAACACATTGCTGAAGTAATAAGAAATCTAACAAATAATAAGCCTTCATAAAAAAATAACTTTTACAAATGTACTAAGAACATAAAACTTAAATGCTAGTTAACCTTAGATTTAGATAGACCTATACTAGATATCATGAGTATGCATATTCTGTATGGGATCCATCAACTAAAAAATACATTAAAAAATCAGAACATATTCAGAAAAGAGCTGCAAGGTTCATTACTGGTAAATATTCACAACTGACAAGAGTAACTTCATTAGTCAAATCACTATGCCTAGTAGCACCAGTGGACAGAACTGCAAAGAGTAAAGTAGTAATAATACACAAGGCATTAAATTCTAACTTAGCAATACAACACAATTACAAGCTATTTCAATATTCAGATAAACATAAGAACAAAAACACTTTTCATATCCCATATGCAAACCAAATGCAGAAAAGTAGGCCTACTCTTTATTCCCGAGTGGCATCTGGGCATGGATTGGGTTGCCTGAATAAACCAGGAAAACCAATAACTTAACATCATTTAAAACAATAATCAAAATGCAAGACTCAAACTACAGATAAGCGTAGGATGCAATAATCTCCTTTAGATAGACATAGCATTGGTTACATGTAGGCAATAATCTCCTTTATATAGACAGAGCATCTGTTACATGTAGGCCTAAGAGCCTAAGATATGATAATGTATATTCATCTCTTGTTATCTGTGTAGGCTTTTTTAGTAACATTGTGTTGCACTTTATGAGATTAACCAACCATGCATCTGACTTCTAACCATCCAAGCCTTTTCTAATCACAAAAAAATTGTTGATTTAATTGTAAAGCAATTATATATGAAAACTTAACTCTATAAATTGATAATAAAAAATTAAACTGACTCTTTCATGTAATCTAGCCAATAAACATATTTTTATGTCAACTGACTGTTTCATGTAATCTAGCCAATAAACATATTTATATGTCAACTGACTGTTTTGTTTGATGTAGTCAATAAAGCAATATTTATTTGCCTGGTGGATGGTTTATTTCCTTTAATACTTGAATATTTACTTTTTTAAAAAAAAACAAGATAAATTTAACTTTACAAAATATATATCACACTCACCATAGAGTAGGCCTTATAATACTTAATGGCCCTATCAGTGAGAGAACATTTGCTGACTTTCCAAAGCAGATTCTCCCCCCTCCCCACAGATTAAGCAGGTCAGAAAAACTAAAATAATTATTTTAATATTTAATTGCATATGCAATATTTATGAAGGAAAATGAATAATGCAAGCCCCTAAGCACCTACTTGTATTAAATGAATTATGCAAGCCCCTAAGCACCTAGTTGTATTAAATGAATAATGCAAGCCCCTATAAGCACCTAGTTGTATTAAATGAATAATGCAAGCCCCTAAGCACCTAGTTATATTAAATGAATAATGCAAGCCCCTAATTACCTAGTTGTATTAAACGAATAATGCAAGCCCCTAAGCACCTAGTTGTATTAAATGAATAATGCAAGCCCTTAATTACCTAGTTGTATTAAATGAATAATGCAAGCCCCTAAGCACCTAGTTGTATTAAATGAATAATGCAAGCCCTTAATTACCTAGTTGTATTAAATGAATAATGTAAGCCCCTAAGCACCTAGTTGTATTAAATGAATAATGCAAGCCCCTAAGCACCTAGTTGTATTAAATGAATAATGCAAGCCTTTAATTACCTAGTTGTATTAAATGAATAATGCAAGCCCCTAAGCACCTAGTTGTATTAAATGAATAATGCAAGCCCTTAATTACCTAGTTGTATTAAATGAATAATGCAAGCCCCTAAGCACCTAGTTGTATTAAATGAATAATGCAAGCCCCTAAGCACCTAGTTGTATTAAATGAATAATGCAAGCCCCTAAGCAGCTAGTTGTATTAAATGAATAATGCAAGCCCCTAAGCACCTAGTTGTATTAAATGAATAATGCAAGCCCTTAATTACCTAGTTGTATTAAATTAATAATGCAAGCCCCTAATTACCTAGTTGTATTAAATGAATAATGCAACCCCTAATTACCTAGTTGTATTAAATGAATAATGCAAGCACCTAAGCACCTAGTTGTATTAAATGAATAATGCAAGCCCCTAATTACCTAGTTGTATTAAATGAATAATGCAAGCCCCTAAGCACCTAGTTGTATTAAATGAATAATGCAAGCCCCTAAGCACCTAGTTGTATTAAATGAATAATGCAAGCCCCTAAGCACCTAGTTGTATTAAATGAATAATGCAAGCCCCTAAGCACCTAGTTGTATTAAATGAATAATGCAAGCCCCTAAGCACCTAGTTGTATTAAATGAATAATGCAAGCCCCTAAGCACCTAGTTGTATTAAATGAATAATGCAAGCCCCTAATTACCTAGTTGTATTAAATGAATTATGCAAGCCCTTAATTACCTAGTTGTATTAAATGAATAATGCAAACCCTTAATTACCTAGTTGTATTAAATGAATAATTGTATGCTTATACTATGATAATGATAAGAACTAGAACTGTTACTATTGATTACTATTGATAAATGATAAATTAAAACTTGTAACAAATGGCACTAATTAATCTAATTTAATAGTAGCTTTAGCCTTAACTGGTTAAATCAATTACAATTAAGTAAGGCTTAGGGCTTAGACCTATTAAAAGAAAGATGCAAGGGCCTATTTAAAAAAACAGGCCTAATTATTTTAATTAATAAGTTAAAAGATAAAAGGTGTGACACAGATATAGTCTAATACCTAACTATATCCAAGTTTAGGCCTATAGTCATAGTCCTAAAATAGGATATATATATAGGATAATATAGGCTAGCAAATTTTATACAATCGTTATACAATAACATAATATTATAATACCTCGACCTAGGTCTATAGTCCTATAGGCCTACTAAATAATAGCCTACTAGTAAACAAATACAAGTCTGTAATATTGTTGGGAGAAAGAAAAAGTAAATATATAAGTTTAAGTAGCCTATAATAATTTATTAAGTAAATCCATCTTCTAATTAAAATATTGTCGTTTCATTGATAATTAGGTTAGGCCTAACCAACATTCAGACTCAGACAGTCAGACACTACTATTTTCTAAGACTAAGAGATACATTATAAGTTGTCATTATCATTAACAGTGCAAATACTTACTTCACTTACACCATTTTAACTCCCGTAGGCATAGGCCGCTATAATTTAAGTATAATAGCCTATATAATTACCTATAATATATTATATTTATTTATTATATAGTATAATATAGTATAATAATAATATAGGTTATTATTATTAGTTATTTGTCTTTCCAAGTACGCCTTTGACTTTTGATCATTGATTGACTTGTCAAGTCTTGTCCCTTTTTTGTGTGTGCACCTAACTCTACTCTAATAATAATATTAATATAGATCTAGTATATTATATACTATTATAGCCTTATTTATAGCTTCTCAAATAGGCTAATATTAATAAGACAATTAACTAATATTAATAAGTGATAAGTCAAAATTAGACAAAATTCAAAACTAAAAAACTAAAGTTTTACTAAAGCCTTATAAAATATAAACTTATAAAGGATAATAAAGGCTACTTAATTTAAATGACAAATTATATTTTAAATAGTTTTTGGCTGATGGTTATTTATTTACCATTTCCTTTTATACCGACGGCTTATTATAACTGCTAATTGTTTAAATTGTAGGCTACTGTTTGTTGTAATCATATTTATAACGATAAAAAAAAGGAAGTGGAAGTTTATATTCGCACGCATAAATGCCCCGAGTGTGAACATTTTTCTGCATTTTCTCATTAACTTCGAATTGCTAAGTAAAAATGGTTGGCCTAAACTCCTAAACCATCTTTTTGTTATCTTTGATATAGATCTAATGATGTTTTAGTTCATTAATAATTAAAATATTAGATCTAGATCTACATGTTAATAAATATTTAGGCCCTACATTCCCTACATCTATTTATTTAATGAAACTTTAAGTTGTGTCGATCATTAATCAATTAATATTGTTATCCTTATAGTATTAATAAAGTCCTTATTTATTATAATTTAGGTGCCCTTTAATGCTAAAGGATAAGCCTAACGAACGATATTACTTTTTGTATGTAATGTTTTCATTTTCGGGCCAATTTAAACTTCATGAGCCCCGGGAAGAGTGGGGTGAGATGGACAGGTGGGCTGGGAGAGTTGAGCCACTCTCATAATAGGCTATCACATGGACATGGTCACATGATCAGAAGTCAGAAACAAAAATTCGAATTAATAAAAATACTAGTTCCCCATAAAGTTTTTGTTGCAGAGGCTTAAACAAAATATTTTTGGCACGACATTTCCTGTTTGTTTTGCGCACTGATAGGCCTACCATTTAGCCTAAAAATAACTTATTCAGATAAATAAATCGAATGCTATACTATATTATAGTAATATAATCAGGGGCGAAGCCACAGGGGGGGGGGGGGGGGCTGAGGGGGGCTAAGCCCCCCCTGGAATTTGAAAAAGATATTATTTTCAACTGATTTTTTTAAAATATGCACTAAAATCGCTAAAAATTTGGTAAATCTTTGTAATGCGAAAGTTTAGCCCCCCCCCCCCCCTGATATTTGGTAAATATTTGTCACGCGAAAGTTCAGCCCCCCCTGGAAAAAATTTCTGGCTTCGCCCCTGAATATAATATATATATATTTAATTTAGTGGTAGGCCTAAATAGGCTACATTTAAAAACATTTTATGAATTTTTTAACAATGGAAATGAAAGTTTTCAAGGAAAGTTTTATATTTGTAGGCCTATAATTTTAAAAATACATTTTCTAAAAAATCATGGTGTGTATAGAGTATAATATAGAGTAAGCTATAGACTTGGGCCATAAAAGCAAAAGGCGTTCCAATTCTTCCCTTATGTCTATGTCATATCACTGCCATTTATTTGATTTACTAAATATATAGAGAGACTATATATAGGCCCTACATACATACATACATAGGCTACAGATCTATTCAATATCTTCTTAGAAAAAATAATACAAGAAACACTAGATGATTACCATTCATCAATCTCCGTTGGCGGAAGACTCGTAAGACCCCTATTCAATATAAGATTTGCTGATGATATCGACCTGTTGGCCGGGAGCAACAAAGACAAGAGCTCACAGATGTTTGAAGATAGAGCAAAGGCATACAGAATGGAAATCAGTTCAGAAAAGAGTAAAATAATAATTTATTATCAACACCACAGATGCCAGAAGTGCAAACATCATATTGAACCAACAACAACTGGAAGAAGTAAATAATTTCAAATATCTAGGAGCAATCATATCCGCAGACGGACGCCGTGAGTCAGAATTTCGAGCAAGGATTGAGACTACGATGGCGGCAATGGCTCGCCTAAACAGAATCTGGACCAGTAAAAGCATTGGTCTCCCAACAAAGCTCAGACTTTACAGAGCCCTTGTCAGAACTATTGTTCTGTATGGATGTGAGACATGAACTCTTCTATCAACAACTGAAAACAAGTTGCAGGCGTTCGAAAATAAATGCATAAGAAAAATACTCCGAATCTCCTACGTAGAACATAGTACTAATGCGTATGTGTGGGACAGAATATTGCAGGCCCTCAAGAAAACATTATGGCAAAACTCGATAATTTTCTTTATAAAAGGAGTGTCTGTAATGTATAATATAAGATGTGATGTTTTCAACGACAAAACACTCTAAGGATTCTCAATCCAAACAGAGCAAAATGTCTGCATTTAGTGTTAGACTACCCTGTAGCAAAATGTCTGCATTTAGTGTTAGACTACCCTGTAGCAAAATGTCTGCATTTAGTGTTAGACTACCCTGTGGCAAAATGTCTGCATTTAGTGTTAGACTACCCTGTGGCAAAATGTCTGCATTTAGTGTTAGACTACCCTGTGGCAAAATGTCTGCATTTAGTGTTAGACTACCCTGTAGCAAAATGTCTGCATTTAGTGTTAGACTACCCTGTAGCATAATGTCTGCATTTAGTGTTAGACTACCCTGTAGCAAAATGTCTGCATTTAGTGTTAGACTACCCTGTGGCAAAATGTCTGCATTTAGTGTTAGACTACCCTGTAGCAAAATGTCTGCATTTAGTGTTAGACTACCCTGTAGCATAATGTCTGCATTTAGTGTTAGACTACCCTGTAGCAAAATGTCTGCATTTAGTGTTAGACTACCCTGTAGCAAAATGTCTGCATTTAGTGTTAGACTACCCTGTAGCAAAATGTCTGCATTTAGTGTTAGACTACCCTGTAGCAAAATGTCTGCATTTAGTGTTAGACTACCCTGTAGCAAAATGTCTGCATTTAGTGTTAGACTACCCTGTGCGTCTTTTGTAAGGATGAATAAAGGAATGCAAAGTTCGAAGAAAGATCAATATGTCCTTTGAAACTGTTTTTTTTTCTTTCTAATAAACAGCTGATTCTTATAACCGACAATCTCTCAAAGCGTAAGACTAGACTCTACTGCGTTTACTGTAGTTGCCAAGGTTGTCTAAAGATATAAATCTAAGTGGTGAGAACGATTGGAACAAGTTAGTAAAAATTTATTTCAATGTAGAATGAGTTTGTGAGATAAAAAAAAAGTGTGTGTTTCTTTAACTGTATAGATAGATAAAATTTAATTTGATGGATTCCAGATTAGATTTTACTGTTAACTATTGCAATTGTCAATTCTGGATTTTTATCTTCACTGGCCAGGAAATTTGTAAATGTTATGGCCAAAGCCTGAAGTGCGGCCAGATCGCGGCACTTCGCGGTTTGGTCGAGGCGCGTGGCCAATGTCCGATGTCCTGGAAATTACCCGTATTTACGCTACTTTGGCCGACCACTTCACGAAGTGGCTGGAAATCCCTGGCCAATGTCCGATGCAAGAATGTTCGGTAGGCGGCACAGGTGTGATTGCGGCTTGCATATGGTAGCAAGGACAGTGATACGTACGCTGTGACGATAGGCTACTTTTCTGTTCATCTGCTGCTTTTCAGAAAAAGCTTTGTCGAAGTGTTCACTAATTATCAAGCCATTGAATTATCACACGATATAGTAAACTATCTACCTGGATAAAAACACCATTTGCGTCATAAATTAACTGGATGGTGTATGCGAGTCGATAATTGACTTTTGATACGTCACAAAGGTGGTACGGCAGGAGCGACCGCATTTTTATCTAGCCATTGTCCGCGCGGTCTAGTTTCATGTGTTGTATAAACATGGGTGGGGCCGCCAGTCGCAATTACATACTCTTAAGATAAGACTACTGCACCAATAAATTGAGGCATTTGACTTAAACATATACATCGTTTGTGGATTTTTTTACTTTGTGTACATGTGTGTTCTAGGCTCTAGGTACTGTAGATTATAACGGTGTTCCAACAAATATAAATATCGTGCATCGAATCCAATAGCGCTAAAGAATAAGTTCTGCTATCACGAATATAGACTAACAAGCCAATTTTGTATTGATGAGTAGAAAGTGCCCGTAGGGACAGTACAATTACTTGGGGGCATTCAGGCTCCAATTGGGCGCGCAACAACGTGCACCCTGCTGGCCACCCCATCCCCTGTCACAACATGACACTGCATATGTTACTTAGGGTTTTGTAGGCCTATTCCTTGTATAACAGTCTATGATTTAAATGGGGCTGTATCCCATGTAGCGGCATTTCAATAAATTCGTATTATTGTTCTGTAGGTTATCCCATGGCATCTACTGACGAGACTAGTATGCTGGACAAAGTTGGCGTACATGTAAATGCGGAACCAACATTTGTTATGAAAACTATGTTCTTAGATACTTTGAATACGTTATTGCAAAAAAAAAGTTAATAATAGCTGGCTCATCAGCAGAGACGAAGCCGGCTGGTCCAGCGGTTAGGTCACCGGACTGTCAACCAAAAACCAACTGACAGGTCGCGGGTTCTAGCCCTGCCACCGGCGGATCCCTGTCGCCCTGCTGGAGTTTTGGGTCTAGTGGACGTAATAATCTTCTATCTAGAAGGAACGTCTGTAAACTTATAAGATACTAGCCGGTATATGCCCGATTCTCCGAACGGGCTTTGTATAGACAATGCTTGACATAATATTATAGTGTTTTTTCTCAACATAAATAAAGTAGTATTTTTTTTGGGGTGTTTTTTTAATGGTGTCTTTATTTATTAATTGTTGTTTTGCAACTTTAATAATATACATCAGTTCAATATACATCTAAAAAGGAAAAAAAAAGGAGTTTTTTTTTCTTGCCCACTGTGATCTAATGATGTGAGTTTATAGGGTACTCTTTATGTAAAACAGAACTCACATGTCATTTTGACAGTACTTTTAATTTAAAAATGATTGTTTGATCATTTTTTTTGCGACAACACTAAGTTAGAGACCTATGTTGTTGTTGTTATTTTGTTGGTCTTTTTTTGCTATTTATTTATTGTTGTTTTGGAAGCAAACTTAGAATTACATTTTAAATTACACAGGAAAAACAATAACAAATGAAACCCATATGAAATAATGTTTATAAAGCGTATACGACACGAATTAAAACTTTAAAAAGTTAGTTCAGGCAATTTAAACATTGCCCGGCAATTTAAACATAGCCCGGCAATTTAAGCATTGCCCGGTAATATAAACATTGATCGGTTATATAAACATTGCCCGGTAATTTAAACATTGATCGGTAATATAAACATTGCCCGGTAATATAAATATTGATAGGTAATTTAAACATTGCCCGGTAATATAAACATTGCCCGGTAATATAAACATTGCCCGGTAATATAAACATTGCCCGGTAATATAAACATTGATCGGTAATATAAACATTGCCCGGTAATATAAACATTGCCCGGTAATATAAACATTGATCGGTAATATAAACATTGCCCGGTAATATAAATATTGATAGGTAATTTAAACATTGCCCAGTAATATAAACATTGCCCGGTAATATAAACATTGCCCGGTAATATAAACATTGCCCGGTAATTTAAACATTGCCTGGTAATATAAACATTGCCCGATAATATAAAAATTGCCCGGTAATATAAACATTGCCCGGTAATTTAAACATAGCCCGGCAATTTAAGCATTGCCCGGCAATTTAAACATCGCCCGGTAATATAAACATTGCCCGGTAATTTAAACATGGCCCGGTAATATAAACATTGCCCGGTAATATAAACATTGCCCGGTAATATAAATATTGCCCAGTAATTTAAACATCGCCTGGTAATATAAACATTGCCCTGTAATATAAACATTGTCTGGTAATTTAAACATTGCCCGGTAATATAAACATTGCCCGGTAATTTAAACAATGGCCATTACCAAGGGTATAAGCCTAAAGGTGCCCAGTTCTCGGAACTGGAAAAAATAATTTTCAAATACACTGTAGCTACCCATGGAGTTATAAACAATAGTCTTAAGCGGGGATAAAGTATTTTCCGGTAACTTAAACTATTTAAATATTTCATTCTACAAATTACGACGCAAATTAAATCAAAATTTTGTTCCCTTCTTAAACGCATAAAAAAATGCTAAATCTATTTGCTTTGTCCTATGTTTGTAAAGTTTTAAATTATTAATAAGCTTTAAGTCATGTATTTACAGTGTAAAGTATTAAAGTAGTGATAGATTAAGAAAATCAACTACAGTATTGGTAGTGTAAAGAATTTATGTTGTTCACGGCACGTAGGCAATTGACATTTGTATTACACAAAAGAAAAATCGAAAGTGTAATTATAACAATATCATGTGCATAAAAATAAATGCTTTAGTAGTATCAGAACAAATTAAAAAAAATTAAGTTTATAAAAAAAAATAAAAAATGTATGTTTATCATGTATTTTCCCATGGTGATCAAAAATGCTCCTTCATGGAATAAATGGGGAAAGTATTGGTATCTTCATCAGGTGAAATGGATATTTCATTCAAATCAAACTCTTCTTCATCTATCCATTCAGCACTCTCTCCATTTTCTTCATTTGCGATAATAACCATTAATTCACGTTGCCTACCCTCAGCAACTCTTTGTGGCCTGATAGGTTTAGGAGGAATAATTGATTCCTGCTTGTGTGTTTATTTAATGCCTGCGCAGCATGTCTAACGAAGCGAAGTACATATGACATTTTTTTTGCAAATCCCATCGCTAATCACAGATTGTATTGACGGACAGTAAAAAATCGCATGGAATCAAACGGTAAGGATTTGATGACCGAGGAAGAATATCATCCACTTTTAGACTTTGAGCTGCAAACAGAGATGGAAACTTATGCGACGCTCCATCTGTTGTCTGTTCTGGAATGTTCAGACCTTCGCCTGATTGAAAAATGGTAAAGGAGGTGGAAAAAATCTCTCTGTTACTACACTGAAATATGAGCTTCTTGGTTTAGAACAGCACTTTTTGTCGGTGTATTTTAGAATTTGAGTTAAGTATTGGCTTGTTCGTACATGAACGTCAATCTTTAGACAACTGTGTTCTTAATTGATTTCTGAGACTGTTGGGTCAAAGAATTCTGCTACTGTTGGAGGAAAATTATCGACTATCAACTGTGACCAAAGTTCAGCTAGAGTGTTGCCTGCAAACGGAAAATTCTTTTTTTTCTAAATCAGCATCTATGGTAACACCTCTATCGTTCAAGTGACTACTATAGTGGCCATGTGGTAGGCCTAATATCAACCCAGTAAGTTCCTTACTGAGTGACGCCATTTTACTTTCGACCCTATTAAACGAACTTCTCCCTGTAGCATTGGTAGCGATGAATACATCATCAAAATCGTACTGAAGAAAGTGGTGGACTGCAATCTTAATAACTTTTCAGTATCTTGGGTTTTCGTCTGAGCCACCATCAACTGTCGCCACTAAAATTGGTTTCAACATGCGATCAATACCACTCCGTGTAATGACATTACATTTCTTGAGATAATTTCTTGAAATCGAGTCCATGGCTGAATGCTGTTGATGAAGATTGTATTCCAGATCTGATTGCAATGTAAGTCGGTCCTGAATAACCAATAGCTTCTCGGTTTCCTAAACCATTGGACTGAATTTGGATTCCAGCATACACCACCGGAATTAGCTTGTATACTGCAGCCAAAACTCAGTCATGGTCAGCCAAGCTGACTCTGTATTCGATGTGCATCAGCAAGGACTTTCTTGTTAGCAGTAGTCAACCCGATTGGCACTCGAGCTTTATCGTTTTGGCTCACAACGCACACTTCGTTTGACCCTAGCATGGATGCCAACTATTCCAATAGGGCGTTTGCAATCACGTGACAAAAAGCACGTGATTTGTGTTTACTTTCTGTAATGGTGTACAAGTAATAATGGCCGCTGTAGTAATAAAGTTTCATATAGGCTCGAGCTTTTTTTAAATGGTGTGCTGTGTTTTAAGTCTTATTAAGATTTAAGCTGTATTATGTATGTGAAATAAAATAGGCTATTTTATTATTATCATAGACATAGATCATAGACGATGTGAGCCTATTAGTGACTTGACTAGACTAGATATTCACCAACACTATCACTTGACATCGTAGCCTATCCTACGAAACATTAAAAGTGTAGGCCTATAAAGTGAAATTGAAAGTGTAAATAGGTCTAGCCGGCCCTAGCCTAATCTTATTAATCAATTAAATCTACAGTACTACTATTTACCTCCTTATTTTTGAGTAGGATAGCCAATATTCAGATGTGAATTTTGCATGATAAAGAAGTACTTCACTTTCACCACGTTACATTTGCACCTCAAGTGGGTTCTTATATTTACACAAATACGTCACTAAAAATAGAGTAAAAACCTAAGCCACGCCCACTGAGAACGCTCTATAGGCCTACTCTTATTGTTGCCGTACAAAACAAACCGTCTACATGTTTAGCATGTTTAGATCATTCTGTGCTCTAATGAGCTTTACTTGGACTGTTGAGACATGACGCTGGCCTTTAAGAGATGGCCACTTTGGTAAAAGACGAAGGTAGAGTACACTTCTACTGATTGTAAATTCGTCCATCTTTAAGTGTTCAGTGAGTTCATATAGGCCTAATGTTTTTATGCTACTGTACACATCACTTTGCCTTATTTTGTGTGAATCTGATCCATGCATAGCAATATCCACTGTATCCACAATAGTTTCCAGTAACGATGTGTGATCTTCCTCAAGTCTTGGCCTACCAGGCTTGGCTCTGACGTTCAGAGATGCGAATAGTTCTGGATTACTTTCAATCAGAGCATTAAATTTATTTTTAGCATCCAGACGCGTTCGCGATGTCATCATCATTTGAAAATAACCAAGAAACAATGCGATTATAATTTAATTTACAATGCTTATTAATAAATAGTAACTAGTTCACCCGTGGACACATTGTGTCCATACAAAACATATAGAAATTAAAAGAATAATAGCGATATCAACAATAGAGAACAAAAAAATACAGTATAAACCAACTATGCAAATAAAGGAAAACAACAGAGTGCGCAGTAATACACACAAAAAAAAGTAGGGAAAACCCAAAGTTGGCTGTTAAACACTCTCTGTGAAAGCAAAATGAAAGGGAAGCTACTCTCTTTTACGTCGAGGTGCTTTTTCTTTTTTTTTAAATTACAGTTTTTATGTGTGCATAAATGTCATACTTCTATTTATATAAAATCAACAAAGTCAGCAGCATAGGCTAAATGATAAACTAAAATTTAATATTCCTGAAAGTTGCGAGTAAATGTCCATTTTTGGTTGTCCCGATCGATCTAACGGCAGCCCTGTGGTGTAATAGCAATTAAATATTTAATTGTATTATGGTGTTTGTAGCTTGAAAATGTTTGAGCTCTTGCAAGTAAACTTGAAGGTCTTTCAATATAGACCTCAAAACAATCAATTATAGCTGCAACTTTATAGCCGAAAGCATGAACGAATTCAGTGGGCATTGTTTTCCTCAGGTTCTCTCTTTCAGGCCAATGTATTAATGGTTTCATCCGCACAAACATTACATCAATCATTTTCAGAAATACTCTTGAAGCTGTTGACTCAGACACTGAAAATAGATCTCAAGTAACGCCAAAAGGCAAGTTAAACCTTAAACGCATAAACACAAGAATCAAGGCTTGAAATTTAGAAAGCAAACTCCTTGAACCCATAGGAATCTGAGGCGATAAGAAACTATATAGAGCCATCAATATTTTGTTATTAGGTAGCCCAGTATATAATCGAACTTTTCCCTCACTTGCTTAAAAAAAAGTCTCTGTGAACAGAGGAGCATTGTTCTTTTCTAAAGCTAATTTATCCTCTCTTTTATTAATGTCCAAAAGATTTTGATCAGTTTGTGTGCTTTGATCTTGTTGCAATGATAGTGGAGGAGTAGTCTCTAAAAAAGTAATGTCAGGCTGGAGCTCTGCTGTAACTGAGTTGAGCTTTCGATTTTCATTTCTGGTGAAACGGTCTGTATTACTGCCTTTCAATTCATATCCCATTTCAATAGTTGGGGCCCAATCAGGATTATCTTCTTGAACCAAAGTAGCAGGTTTTCCTAGAGAAAAAAACAACATATTAATTCATTAATATAGTATTGATTAAGATTATTATAATATAGGTAACACAACAAAAAACAAGGACAAAAAATATAAATATATAATTGTTAAATATAAATTTAATTAAAAAAATCATAAAAAATAATTAAAAAAATGTGTCATGATTTTATAATTTAATAATTATGTTAAACGAGATTGTTTGAAGTAGCTTTGTAGCAAATCTTAAAGCTAAAACAACTCATTTCGTTTAAATTTATTTAGTATAGCATGGCAGTGATCACATAATAAATTGTGTCCAGTCATTAAGTCTAAGTAGGGCCTAAGTGTCAGAGCGGATCAAAATATCGGACCCTAGCCCTAGACTACAATCGACTGCATTATCATAAACTACCCTCACGACCAGAGCCTTTACAAGCTTGTGATTATGTAGCTCCCCAGGGCATCTAGAATATAAATATGATTAAAGTAAACTTTAGCATAATATAGTCAAAATATTCTTTAAAAAAAAAGTCTTACCTGAAATGAAATGTTTTGAACACATGCGGGTCCAATATTTGACATTCTCGTGTGTAATAGTTTTTCTGTTTATATATCTTAGTATTCTTAGCCAAAGTCGTCGGCGTCTTTCAGTTAATTCCAAAACACTATTACCTTTGTCCTTTATTATTGCTGGTATGTGAAAAAAGGAAATACCATTTCCTCTTTTAAATCTGTTGGTACAGCCTTTAATACAGCATGTTTGAACCATGATTTAGTAAGAGTGTGATTATCTAAGCTTTCTCTAACAGCAGTAATGAAATCGAAAGTACGTTTTTGCCACCCGTCATGGCCGTACACAAGAATTGATGACGTCAATGAGATTAACCTATAGCGCACAAACATATTTATAAGCTTATTCATTTTTATGTGACGTCGGATATCTTAGACCCCCCTCTCCCCCTCGTCACACATCGTCACAAATGCGTGGCCCCCCTCCCCCTAATCGTGTGACGTAATTTATGGATGGCCCCATGCCCATAGTCATTAGTAGTTAGTTAGTAGTTTATGTATCATACATGTCTGGTGTTTTTTACCATAGCCTACATACTCGCATACAAGTCACACTTTTGTACCAACAATTTTGACAAAAAGTACGGGTGCTACTTATACACCCGACACTTTTTTTTTTAAAGTTGGAAAAACATCACCGTTTGTCATTAAGTTGCAAATATCACCCGTATCGGTGGTTGTTATGATGTAGATTTACTAGGCTATTGCTTAGGCCTACATTTTACATTAAAAGAACCTTTTGCAGGTGTAAATATAATAACTAAAATTGATATGGACAAATACTTTTGGCTTTACACTCCCACAACCTTTTCTTTGAACTTTTACTTTTGGACCAATTCTGTATTGCCAAAGCATAGCGTAAGCCTAAGTTGAATTTTGTTTTATTAATCGTAAATTACAATATGGAAAGAATCGTAAATGTGTAAATGCTTGTCTAGACCTATGACAGAGACATTTATTTTTTGTAGCTTAAGATGTGTTTTTTTACGACCTGTGGCCTAGGCCTATTGGCTATAGCTTACTATACTATAAGGCACTGTTCCGAGAAAATCGCACCATGTATAATATCATAGCCTACTTTGATAAAAAATTCAACGTTCATCTATGCAATTAAAAGTAAATCTATTAGGTAGAGCAATCACCAGCTTTCCAATGATACCAAGTTTGTGAAGATAACTTCTTTAGAAAAAAAGTTATGAGCAAAAACATAGGCTACCCCAGGGTTCGTACAGAAAAATTGCCTAAAAATTCCAGGAGTTTTCCAGGAGTGTTCCAGAAGTTTTCAGGAGTAAATTTATTGAAAAGCCAAGTTGAGCTCTTAAAAAAAACAACAGACACCTCGCTACACAGCTTTTTTTTTTTGTTTTACGACATTATGGGGACTTATATAGCATCCCAAGTTTGGATCGAAAAAATCAAGATCTAGTAAAAAAAAAAAGAACCAAGGAGTGGCATCACATCAACGTTTGCGCGAGGAAATAAAAAGTGACAAAGAGGGTTAACTCCAATAGGGCTTTCTGGAAAAGTGAAAGTACAATCTAAGAGCAGTGATTACCATTTTTTTTTATAATTAATCTCCCTCGAAAAATAAGGAGTTTTTAATATTTTCCCAGGACTAAATGCAGTTGGCCTATATTTTACAAGAAAATTTTTATGTAAAACCTTGCCTTGATTTTAGATCTGGCCTGTAAATGTAGTTCAAACCTTAGAACATGAAAACGTTTGGTGTGTATTACATAAATACAATATAAGTTTGAATGTTATGGCTCCTGTATGTTATTATGCAGAATGAGCCCTTTTTAATTTCCTATTTTCTTCAGATTATAAATATGAATGTGTCGGGATATACATTTTACAGACATTCCTTCTAGATAGAAGATTATTACGTCCACTAGGCCCAAAACTCCTGCAGGGCGGCAGGTATTGTTCGGTTGACAGTCTAATTAACTATTATTAACTAACCATAGGACCATCCGGCCTCACATATGTGTTTTATGGTAAAACCAACAGATCAGATTCTATTCCATACGATTGCCACAGTCCATATTTGCAGTGGGCTCAGTTGTAAACAAGATTCTTTATAAATAATAACATATTTATTCTTAACTCAATATTTATGTTAATAATAATATAATTGATCTGTAACATGTAGAAGAATTGGCATATAACAACAGTTCAACAAATTAACACAATAGTCAAATCTGTTGTAGGCCCTAGTTGTAGGCCTACATTGAATCATGGAACTTTTATTCACATCGATGTAAATCCAATATGTAAAGAATCCAAAGCAGAATACATACAATAAAATATAAGTAATTATTAGCGACAATTAGGCTATGAATTGAACATTACAAAGAAAAGAGAAATAGTACTTTAAAAATAGGATCCTCTCAATACAATGATCAGACCTAGACTGTTACATTTTGGCGGGAAAATGTTAAAGAAATAGTTCGATTGTCTCATTGGTTGGGTTTAGTAATTACCCATTGGTTGGGTTTAGTAATTGCCCACTGGTTGGGAATAGTAATTGTCCACTGGTTTAGATATATATTTGGGCAAGTAGAAGGATAATGGGGGCACGGTAGCAGAGTCCTTGAGTCTACCCAGCTCTGTTGTATGCCTGATATCAGTTGAGGTGAAGTAAAGGCTGCTGGGCATCGTGCTGGCCCCACACTCCCCTTGTATGCCAAGGTAACAGAAACTGGTGAACTATGCTTGACCTGCCCTTTGATCAATTCGGTCCGATGGGTACTTTATATTATAGTATTCGCCTACTGTACACTGGTCGTGTATAGTAATTGCCCACTAAGCAGGATTAGTAATTGTGGACTAGTTTGGTATAGAAATTGCCCACTAGTTGGGTATACAAATTGCCCGCTAATTGGGTATAGTAATGGCTTTTCATGTATTCATGTATAGTAATTGCCCAGTAGTCGGAAATAGAAATTGTCCAGCGTGCAATCAACCTAGACTGATTAGTGTGCAATCATTATAGATATACAACTACCAGTGCGCAATCACTATAAACTGACAGCTGTACAATCACTATACACTAACCATTGTGCAATCACTATACACTGACCAGTGTGAATTCACCTGAGACTGACCAGTGTGAATTCACCTGAGACTGACCAGTGTGCAATCACTATACACTGACCAGTGTGCAATCACTATACACTGACCAGTGTGCAATCACTATACACTGACCAGTGTGCAATCACTATACACTTACCAGTGTGCAATCACTATACACTTACCAGTGTGCAATCACTATACACCGACCACTGTACAATCACTATTTAGAGATACTAGGATTCACCCTTTATCTAGACTATCTGATGTATCAATACTTTTGTTTAATTGTATAAAAGATGCCAAGGTTGTTAAATAGATTTGATTTTGATTGAATTAATTCACAATCAGACAACAGAACATTAACATTTCATTTTTCAAAAAATCAGTTCAGTTTTATTTTGCTTAAATCACCAAACATTTCAGTAAATTGTACATTTTTTTGTGAAACATTTTGTTATGATTAAACCCATTCCTCCCCTTACCACTGCTTCCACTGTCAAATCATGTGACCTTACTCTCCATTTTTCAGAGTTCATTATTTGTTTGTCTATGTTTTTTGAGTTATTGTTCACTTCCCTTTTTCACACCAAACACTGTCTGCCATTAGCTTAAAATGTCCCATGGTTGTACTTCAAGATCCTCTAGATAAATATGTGAAAGGTAAAATTTAAATTATTGTTGTAAATTAGGCTATATATATTGATATCAGTTTTAAGTAGGTCTTTTATTTTACCAGTTTTCTTCTGCTAGTATTTATACAATCTCTGAAAGAATAATGCACACATCTATAATCTATACAATTAAATGATGAAGTAGAAATGCATTGGGGGTCTATAAGTATGTGTGGATTTACCTAACTTTGTAAACTATCTAACTTTTCACCTATTACAATTTTTTTTTTTTAATACAGTAGTTTAGGGAGATGAATGCACCAGTGTAAAAAAAATTCCTGTGAACTATTTCCCCCTTGCACTATTTGACCATCCCTACCTAGATACCACACCTAGCTGCTGTAAGGGTTTTATTTTGTAGCAGGATTTTAATAGGCTTAATGATCCTAATGATTGGAAAGTAATCAAATTGAATTTTTTTACATGTGACAGTCCTTTTAACTTTACAATAGCAGTATTTTTTAATTCTTGCCATATTCATAGTTTTTTAAAACTTGTAAATATGTAAGCTCTCTATATACCTTTTACTGTAGGCCTATATAAATATTTTATGTATACTTGTTAATGTAACACTCTATATGTTACAGATGCTCCTACTATACAGGATATAATAATTGGTCATTTATATCGCGCCTCACTCCATGCTAATGCAAGCATGCTCAGCGCGCTCACAAAAACGAAACGACAATAACACTCTCAAATAGTTTTAAACAAGGTTTAAAATTATATATATTTCCAATTTCTGCCCCCTTTTTATTTATTTTCATAAAACATTTTCTTATATTTCTATTATTTGTACTTTTTTTAAATTATAAGATTTCTAAAGACAGTTAAAGGACTTTATATGAACATAGCTTATTGGTAAATTTTTAGCTTTTACATTATAATGCCCTTAAAAATATATTTTTATATGTATCTGAGTCAATGTTAAGTGAATTCGCGTTTGCAGCACCTCTCTCAATGATTAGTGTTCCATATTTTAATACATTTGTTCTAGGTGTCTAAATAATGAATGTGTCATGAAATAGAGACAGTTGTGAACATTACCACATCTGTTACTTGAAAACTGAGTTGTGATCATCAAGTGTGTCATTACAGTGTTTAAAAATAATGACTACAACCAATGTTAGTCTTTTCTTATTGAATATGTGTATACATGTGGATGGATTAATTGAGATGAATGATTTGCCACTATAATAATTTTATTATCTACAATTTCATTTATAATATATCAAATTCATTAAATAGTAATAATTGAAAATCTATGATTTCAGGCTGGAAAGGATTAACTATTCTCTTTAAAAGCAAAAAGATCAGTCTTGCTGAATGTTAAGATGGAAGACACAGAGTGATGACAACACAATTTCAGGTCATATTTTACTTTTTTTTTTTACAATTGACCATTATATTCTTATTTTGGATCTAAAGATTATAGTACAGTTGAACCCAGTTATGTCGCCTGCCTAGGGGTTTGCCAAAAAGCCCGAGATAACTGATGGTCGAGATAAACGAAAACCAATATGGCGGCAAAATATTATTTATTGGTTTTAGTTTTTTTTTTGTCAAAAATGCAGATTTTCAAGCCATAGCAACACATACAGCGCTTTGCATTACTGCTATGTATTTGGTATCGTTTTTACCGTCATTTTTAGGAGACTCGATAAAGTCCAGCAGTATAAACATTCTTTCTACGAGATTCACACGATAATCTTTTGGTCAATGAACCCAACACTACCAAAGAACTGGGTCGTTCTAATTTTAGCCGTTTTTACAGGACGTTTTGTATACCTCTCCGTAGGTCGCATCAGCTCCCACCCGGGAGACATCAGAAATCGGACAGGCCCCCTCAAATGGAAGAACAGAACAAGCCGATTAATCTCCAGACTTGCAGCTCGGGATACCACGCCTGTCTCCGTCACTTACGGAGATGGGAGTGGAAGTATCTCGGCGACCGCTTGTCCCATGCATTAGCTCACTGGTCAGTTAAAAGGTCTCAAAAAATAAAACCGGACGAGCCCGTCTTGTGTCCAGGGCGTAACGTTTAGGGTTGAGCTCATCTCTGTCCGGACCCGCTGCGGGAGCTCTCCCCCATGCGTGCGCCCGCTGGTGTATTCTTAATGGGAACGTATCGGCGGTTTACACACTTCGCTAGCTTTGGGGCTCATAGTCATAGGTACAGAAGTGAAATTTGGCGCCAGAGACTGGCGGTCGTTATATATACCATGTAAGCGATAGCTGGGATTGGCAATAGAACTAAAAACAACAATAGGCCCTCTCTGAGACTATGTTTGAATTGCATTGAAAGAAGTGTATTGTGTGAATCCAACTTGGTTTTAAAATATTTCCTTCAGAAAAATAATTCGAGGCCCATGAAGTCCGAAATACTTAGCCTACCTTTCCTTTTAACATCCCTAATTCTGATATATAAACTAATATATTTTTGCTGACTTCGTTATAATAGGTGAAACATTAAAATTTGGTGACTAGGCTAAATATAGTAATTTTTTAGTTTTAATTTCTAATTTTCTGAACAAAACATGTATGAGATAAAAATGTATTAGTAGGCCTATAGTGGCGTAGCCGGATTGCAAGGTGTGGGTGACAAATAGTGCAAGGTAGGAGCGGTAGGGGCAAGGAAGCCAACTACCGTGTGTATAATGTGTGTGGGGGGGGGCAATAATGCAAGAAGGAATAGTGAGCATATGGTTAAAATAGCAGGTTAATTTACAACTGGTGCACAGATTCCCCCTAAGCGATTTAACAATTAACATTGTACCAAAAGCTCATTAGTGAAACGTACAATCAGAAAATATTCAATATTTCTATATGAAAAAAAAAAAAAAAAAAAGGAAAGAAATATTGTTAAAATCCTCGGATTGGAAAAAAAAATTGGGAGGGGCGATGGGGGGTAGTAAGCATGTTACACCCCTTTCGTGGCAAACGCCTATGAGAGTTCTATCTAGTCAATATGAAATCTTTAAAACAAGTTTTAAAATGTATTTCAATTTATTATAGTAAAGATCTAGACCTTTCCGTTTCAAATCTATTTTAAGCATAAAAGTCAGCGTTGAATTATTTTTTTTACTTGTTATAGGGGGGGGGGGGGGGGGTAACGAATTGTTGACGTAATTATCTAGGGGGGGTCTCTGAAAGTTTGACAGTTGTTGACAAGGGGAAGGGGGGGAGGTAAAAATCGCCAAAAAATTGTTGACGTAATTAATGGATGTCCCCAAACTGACCACTGCGGTCATTTAAATTTTTTTAAAACCTTGACAGTGTTCACCGCCGTAACGTAAAGAATATTTGTAGCAAATTTCACGTTTTTATGTCCAGTATTTAATAACAAAGATCTTTAAAACAATTGTGAAATTGTAAACAATAAGATACATGAATATAATTTACTATTTACAGGGGGCATATTTAATCAGGTGTAGGCCTACAAATGTATTTTGTAGTCATCTCTTCTTTTCCATTACAATAACTTTTGCTTAATATATTGTAGCCTAATGTGCTTTAAGGGCTTTTAGAAGAACAATTACTTACTGATATCTTTTAATAAATGTCGCTTGATAAGCTGTTGTATAAAGGTGCATTAATTATAAGCCGAACATATGCTGATGCATTTCCTTCTTCAATAGCACAAAGGTTGAACTCTTCTTCCACTTCTCTCATCATCATTAAAGCCTGTGCAAAATGGTTGCTTGATCTAATGATTTGTTCCAATAAATTGATTAGAGATTGACTGATTTCATGATTTAGTGGATGTTTCAGTCGCTCTGTGATGGCGTCATCGGAATCAAAGAAGTACATCTGTCTGTATTTTTTACTTTCAATTTCGCCTTAACATTTTGTGTTGGATGTAGGCCTACTGTCCTATTCATCTTATGGTAGACTTGTCCTGTTGCTATGAAGCTGTAGATTCCATGACTATTGATTGTCCAATCGTCATCTGCGTTAAACGAAGCTAGTGCAGAACATGAATTTAAGTTCCTGATCCTCTTGTGGAATTTTTCTGCAAGCAAATGACGTTTTAAAAAGAGGCAGGCCAACTCATTTGGAATTACTGATGGCTCTATGTTTACTGGACCATGTAAACAACAAGCATCAAAGGAGTCTTGGTAGATTCTGATCGACACCCGTTCTTAGTTTTAAATAATTCAGTGTCAACGTTTTTCCTATTATTTTAATAAATTCAATATAAAAGTTTTTCCTATTGTCTTAATAGATTCAATTTCAAAGTTTTCCTTTTGTTTTAAAAGTCTGTCTCAAAGTTTTTCCTATTGTTTAATAGATTCAATTTCAACGTTTTTCCTTATTGTTTTAATAGATTCAATTTTAAAGTCTCCTATTGTTTAAGGGTAGGGACGGCAGTGAAATTGATCTAAATGCCAGAAATTTAATATTTAAGTTTTTGCCTAAGTTGTATACTTTAACTATATAGTTCGGAAATTTTAGTAACATTATTTAAATGTACAAATTGCATTTGTAATAGGTATACATCAGAAGTTTATTTTATTTTTAAAAACATATTTACACTACAGTTATATAAAATATGAGTTTAATTATATATTAATATACATAAAATTAAAGGTTAATATCTTGTCTTTGTGGGGGAAAAATCTTACAACAAACCATTAAGAAATAGATGAGAAAATTGCATTTTTCAATTTTACTCCCAAATTATTTTTTTCCCCAAAAATTGTCAGTTTTTTCGTTTTTTCTCAAAATACTACTTTTTCTTCTTCTTTTTTGTATTAACTTCCTTATTTATGAACCAATCTTTATGAAATTTTTTACATACATTTATTACATATTAGTAATTATAGTTACAGGATGAATTTTTGATACAAGTTATAGTTTTCCTTAAATTAAATTTTAATTAAAAAAATTGCAATAAATTTCTTTTTTTATATGTCCTACTAAAAAATTCATATAAATTTTATTTATCAATTTAACCAAATTGCATCCACAAATTTTATAAAGATATAGCTTATAAATATTTCTGCCAAATTGCAATACATCATCTTGATAAATAATCAAGTTGATACATTTTTTATTCCGTTGTAGGCCTAAATCGTTAATTAAAAAATCCAAAATGGCCGCTATTCCCATCACAACGATCAGAAATTATTTTCTTAAAGTATGCTTACTCGGACCTGCTTATACTATCTATATACAAAAATTATCATGATGCGTGCACAAATAAAAAAAAGAGCTCTCCACTGGCTCCCCTACCCTTAATAGATTCAATTTCAAAGTTTTCCTATTATTTTAATAGATTCAATTTCAAAGATTTTCCTATTGTTTAAAAAAACTCAGTTTCAAAGTTTTTCCTTTAGTTTCAAAAGATTCAGTTTCACATTTTTTTCTATTGTTTTAAAAGACTCAGTTTCAAAGTTTTTTTTTATTGCTTTAAAAGATTCAGTTTCAAATATTTTTCGTTTGTTATAGAAAATTCAGTCTCTGTGTTTTTTCTATTATTTAAAAGTTTCAGTCTCAATGTTTTTCCTATTGTTTTAAAAGATAAATCGTAAAGTTTTTCCAAGTGTGTAAAAGATAGTCATACAAATTCCTATTGTGTAAAAAATTTAATGTCGATTATTTTAAAAGATTCAATTTCAAAGTTTTTCCTATTTTTTTTAATAAATGCAATTTCAAAAATTTTCCTATTGTTTCAAAAGACACAGTCGTTAAGTTTTTCCTACTGTTTAAAAGATTCTGTCTCAATGTTTTTCCTAGTGTTTTAAAAGATACAGTCGTAAAATTTTTCCTTTTGTTTTAAAAGATTCAGTCTCAAAGTTTTTCCTATTGAGTAAAAATATTCAGTTTCTGTGTTTTTCATACCTTCAGGACTTTTACAGTTAAATTTATCAAGCATGGCTTCAGGATTTTTACAGTTGGATTTAACAAGCACGGCTTCCGGACTTTTACAGTTGGATTTATCAAGCATGGCTTTCAGGACTTTTACAGTTGGATTTATCAAGCATGGCTTTCAGGACTTTTACAGTTGGATTTATCAAGCATAGCTTCAGGATTTTACAGCTGGATTTATCAATGATGGCTTCAGCATGCAGGTAAAATATTGTTTATAACTTAATGTTTGTGTTATTATTTAGTCAATATTATATTACAGCAGAATTTATCAATGATGGCTTCAGCATGCAGGTAAAATATTGTTTATAACTTAATGTTTGTGTTATTATTTAGTCAATATTATTTTACAGCAGAATTTATTAATGATGGCTTCAGCATGCAGGTAAAATATTGTTAACTTAATGTTTGTGTTATTATTTAGTCAATATTATTTTACAGTTGGAATCTTTAGGGTCTAAAGTTTGATTTACTTTGGATATATTGTCACGTGCGAAATCAGCTACTGACGTTAGATGATATTTTTAGTAATGTATTATTATATATTATTTTGATTCATATCCATCTTGGATCTCACAAGGTTGTATAAGAATTTATATTGATGTTATTCAATTAGATTGGATGTTTATTTGACTCGTCACGATATGAATCTTTTGTATATAAAGTGATTTAGATAAACTGTACCTTAATATATAGGAAATCCACAATCCTGTTTGAAATTGAACACAATTTTATTCCAACAAGTTGAGATGATAAAATATAACAATACCACAGAATACATGTACCAGTATTATATAATAAAACTTAATCAGTTGAGATTCTTCTATAATGAATTAAGCCGTAATCCTATCTTTAAGAAAGTGGTCAAAAACAGTCCTCACACATTAGCGCCCAAACTAGAACTAAAACTAAACGGTATTCCACCCTCGTGCATATGACGTATTTTATAGCTATGACGTAGTGTCTAGACATATGCATGTTTTATTTCTAACACGGAAACATTTCGGGTTTAAGATTATTTCATTTTAACTTTAGTTAATAATAACAGAACCAATATAATATGGAAATAAATCTACTCGTAACACTCGCCCCCCCTTAAGACACAAAGGAATTACAGACAGCGTTAAATATGGAATTCTTTGTAGAGTACCCATAAAATGAACCGAATTCCCAAACTTTTCGTAAGATTTAATTGACTATTGGACAATCTTTTTAAGATTAAAATGAACCATATATTACATACTCCCTTAATAACAAAGTCGCTATTATGGAATCCCTTATCACATTATTCTATCAATGATTATTAATTAAACATTTATTTATCAATCAATATTTACAATTATGATTATTGTGTGTACAACGTTGACCATAAAATTATACCACCAATAACCAATTCCCACAGAATTTATATGAATTACCCAAATAAGTGGAACCGATTAATAATTGATAGATAATTCTTTAGAAAATTTAATTTATTTATAACCGATCACTGTATTATTAACTAATGATTTTCAGTTATTATATTATTATTATGATGTCTCAATTATGACATCAAGAATATTTAAAAAAAATGTTATAATCTCAGCTGATTTAGCTTTTACATAGCATAAAATAAGACATCCAAATTATAACATGACGACATAGAAACAAACAATTTTCAAAACACATCAATAATCAATTGAACAAACACAAGTGTGGATGTATTCAAGTTAAATACCGGTGTGTGTGCAATTGATGTATGCAATAGTTACCTTTTACCTTACAACGTATGATTGTTTCTAGTAGAATTTGAAGTTTTGTTCTGTAATGTTTCATATTGTAATATTTCAAAACATAGTTTATTTATTGTCATATTTACAATAATATATATGTTAATCAATACAATGAATGACATAAAAGAAAACATTTAATGAGAAACTGACTTTCATCTTCTGGTTTACCAGTTACATGCGCGACAACGTGTCATCGACCACATTTTGTTTACCTGGTAAATATAACACATTTAAATTATATGCTTGGAGGAATAAGCTCCAGCGAATAATTCTTTGGTTCTGTTTAACCCTGGAAAGGAAAACTAAAGGGTTATGATCAGTTAAAATATCAATTGGATATGGAGAACCATTGATATAAAAATCAAAATGTTTCAATGCCAGGATTAATCCCAAAAGTTCCTTTTCTATCACACTATAGTTTCTTTGATGCTTATCAAATTTTTGAGAGTAAAAACTAATCGGGTGTTCCAGTGAATCATCACCCTTTTGGGAAATGACCGCTCCCATCCCTGTATCACACGCGTCAACGGTAATTTTAAAGGGTTTACTGTAATTGGGTGTTACTAATACAGGTGCCTCTGAAAGAACATCTTTTAATTTATCAAAGGCCTGGTGGCATTCATTAGACCATTTGAAAGTGCAATTCTTCTTTAATAGATTTGTTAATGGACATGCAATGGTTGAGAAATTTTGACAGAACCGACGGTAGTACCCCGCCATCCCGAGAAAACTACGGAGTTGTTTACAGGTTTCAGGAACAGGGAACTCACGAACAGCCTTAACCTTTGCATTTAATGGTTTTACCAAACCATTCCCCACTATGTGACCTAGATACTCGATGGTTGCATGGCAGAACTGACTCTTAGTCAAGTTTATGGTGAGATTAGCATGAGTCAATTTCGTAAATAACAAATGTAGTTGATCTAAATGAGATTTAAAATCGTCACTAAAAACAACAATATCATCGAGGTATGCATGACATTTAGGAATGTCCTGAGTAATGGTATTTATTAACCGTTGAAAAGTAGAGGGTGCATTAACCATACCAAAGGGCATGACCTTAAATTTGTACAGTCCGTCAGGGGTTACAAACGATGATATCTCCTGAGCCCTCTCCATCAGTGGAATCTGAAAATACGCCGTCAATAGGTCAATTTTCGTCACAAACTTAGCATTACTCACTTGATCTATTAGATCGTCGATTCTTGGTATTGGATAGGAATCAGTTTTTGTCACTTTGTTTACCTTACGGTAGTCCACACAAAACCTCATGGATCCATCGGCTTTAGGTACCAATACGCAAGGGGAAGACCAGTCACTACTACTAGGTGTAATAATGTCATTGTCAAGCATGTAGTGAACCTCTTTACGGATGCATTCTAACTGGATAGGATTTGACCTGTATGGATGTTGTTTAATAGCTTTAGTATTTTCATTTAAAATAACATCATGCTTAACTACACTAGTTCTACTAGGTACATCTCCAAATAAATGGATATTTTCATTAATTAGACCTTTGATAGCGGATTGTTCGCAATCAGGTAAATGTGCCAATTTTTCATTTAGGTTTTTCAGAGCCTTTGTATTTTGCAGTTTGCTTTCTGCCACTTCACGCTCAATTTCGGGTGAATTATTCCCGACTTTAATAACAGTGTTTACCGAGGCAACAACTTTTTGTTCTTCTCTGGTAATGTATGGTTTCAACATATTGATATGGCACACTCGTTGCGATTTCCGTCTATCAGGGGTCTTTACAAGATAGTTAACCTCACTAAGCTTAGCCATAACCTCGTAGGGTCCTGTAAACGTGGCACTCAGGGGTTGACCAGACAGTGGCGTCAGCATGAGAACTTTATCACCAGGTTGGAAGATACGGGTTCTTGCGTTGACGTCATAATAGACCTTCATCTTGTCTTGTGCCTGCAAAAGATTAGATCTGACAACTTTTAATGCATTATACAGTCTATTTTTAAAATTTTCCACGTATGTCAGTAGACCAGTGTCTTCAGTGGATGACAACCATGTCTCTTGTAACAGCTTTAGTGGTCCACGAACTGTGTGTCCGAATACCAGTTCAAAGGGACTGAAACCAAGAGATTCTTGTACAGCCTCTCTAGTTGCGAAGAGTGCGAAGGGAATACCACGATCCCAGTCGTCGTTATGCTCGAAACAGAAAGTACGGAGCATATTTTTCAATGTTTGGTGGTATCGTTCCAGTGCGCCTTGACTCTGTGGATGATATGCACTCGATACTGCATGACGAATACCCAGCCGTTCTAAGACTTGGCGAAATAACTTCGATGTGAAATTTGAACCTTGATCTGACTGCACGGTTTTCGGAAGACCATATCGGGTGAAGAATCCGATAAGTGCATCAGAGATTTTGTCGGCATTGATGCTACGTAGAGGAATAGCCTCTGGAAATCTCGTTGCCGAACACATTATAGTGAACAGATACTGGTGGCCAGCCTTAGTTTTAGGCAACGGACCGACGCAGTCTATAATGATGTGACTGAAGGGTTCTGAGAATGCTGGTATGGGTCGTAGAGGAGCTACCGGAATGGTCTGATTCGGCTTGCCGACCATCTGGCAGACATGACATGATCTGCAAAACGATGTGACGTCACGACGTAGGCCAGGCCAGAAGAAATATGGAAGAATCCTGTCGAAGGTTTTCTGTATCCCTAGGTGACCAGCATACGGTGAATCATGGGCCATATGTAGTATGTCCTTGCGGTAAACATTGGGTACCACGATTTGATGTACTTCGCTGCATGTGTCATCGTCGTTTTCTTTCCCTCTCCATTTCCTCATTAACAACTCGTCCCTCAGGTAATAACCTGCGGCCATTGTTTCTAACTCTCCTTCATTCTTTGCTTCCTCTTTTAGCTTCCCAATCTCTGGATCTTTGCCTTGAGCAAGAATGAGTAGTTGTCTAGGCGACAAATTATTTTGATCAGTATGACTTGAGTGACCACCTAGAACATCCGCCATGAAGGTTGCTTGCAAGTCAATCTCTGGTGTTGGTTCCGGTTTCTTTGTCGATTCATTAGCCATCTGCTGTTTCTCCATAGCTCTGGTGATAACGCATACTGAATTTTCAGTATTCCTACACTGAACAGAGTCTTTGGTTTCTTTAAGTACAGGATGTACCTGATTCTTGGCAATGTCACTTCCTAAAAGTAATGAAATGCCTCTGTAGGGAAATTTCTTCACTATCCCAACAATAACAGATCCAGTGAAGTAATTACTCTTCAACTGTATACGATGTAACGGTGCCGTGAGTGTTCCAGCCATAGTACTGATTAAGGCATACTGGCCTGTATGAGTCAATTTCGACGTTGGTACAGTATTCTTCAACAGTAGAGATATATCAGCACCGGAGTCACGTAGAATTTTAATCTTCCGTTCTCTAGCTTGATTATCTATAGGTGACACATAGCCCTCGCTAACATCCGATAGCATGCACTCGGGTAGTTCTCTGCCTACTGAGTTTCTTGCTACACTACTGCCTCCATAAGTAAACGTTTTATTTACTGATTGTTCATCTGTCACACTCCCTTTGGAGTTGAAACTAGAATGTTCAATAGCCTCGGTCTTCATTTCAAAGACTTTTTCCGACTTTGAGCAACTTGGACATGCGTGTTTCGCCATCTCCTCATGACTAACATCAGATGTCTTTCTTTCAGCTTTAATTCTTTTGTGGGCAGTTTTATTTATGTGAGTTTCAGTTTGTACGGCGATGTGTGATAAAACCACGTTGTTCTTGTTTTTAATGGGTCTTTTCTCTTTATGTAGACTCCAACAATTCTCTTTTATATGTCCATCTTTCTTACAGAATGTACAGGTAATTCTCTTTTGTACAAAACTTGAATTCTCTTGTTTATCGGCTTTTTGTTTACTTTTATCCTCTGTCGATCTTAACTTCCTCTCTGTATTACTGTTTTGAGTCCTCAAACTTGTTCTGTCATTTTGAAAATAATGGCTATGTGGGTGAATAATGACGTATTCATCGGCTTTAACTGCTGCTTGTTCTGCTATTTCAATACCACGATCAGCCAAATGAACTTTTATATCAGTGCGAATCTTCTCAGTAAAATCCTCCATCAGTATGAGATTATATAGTTTCTCATAATCTTTATTCACATTCTTAGAACGTAACCATCGATCAAAATACTTTTTCTCTAATCTCAGGAAGTCAACATGTGAAACTTCTGGTTCCTTCTTGTACTCACGATATAACTTTCGATACTTTTCTGGAGTTAGAACATAACTCAATAGTACTCTGCTCTTTATTAGTTCATAATCATTGCATTCCTCTGGAGTCAAATTCAATACAACATCGAGAGCCTTGCCTTTTGTTAGAGCTGAACGTAAAAGTACTGCTTTCTTATCTTCAGGAAATTTATAATCGATCGAGTTTCTATCAAAGACCATAAAGAACTCATCAATGTCCATGTTCTCCATGCTTGGGACATGCTTTTTAAACTTATATAGTTCCACATTATTTGTTTCCTGAATCGTATGAGTTGACGAACGAGACTTTGCCAATTCAATCCTTTCATTACTAGCGATTCTTTCTTTTTCCAATTCTTTCTCTTTCAATTGTACTTCTATTCTTTTACCCTCTAATTGTAATTGTACCTGTAATTCTAACTTCTTCATTTCTAACTGGAATTTCATGTCCGCACTTAGTTCATTTACATTCATTTTAAATTCATGGTTATTTATGTCTGTTTTCATGGTTTCTGATACATTGAGAACCACTGATTCTTCATTATTCATAGTATTTTCTTCAAGCATTCTACCATGTCTTTTCAAACAGTCCTTAATATCTTGAATCAATTTACTCCTTACTGGTGTAACTTCAGTAATGTCTATTCCCAGAGAGTTTGCCATCTCTTTTAACTGGGTTAGTGACATGCTAGTTAACTGTTCTGACGTGATAGCAAAAATATTCAATTGCTCCAACGTAAGATTAGTTTCCGCCATGTTTTATATTAATGACGTAAATAGAAGATAAAAAATTTCAACTTTACCTTTCATAAAGTCCTTTGAAATTATTTTTACACCACTTAATATTTGTAGAAGATAAATTTTAAGATGATTGTGTACAAAGCTGAAAACAGTATGTCCGAACACAGACAGTGCCTCCCACGTAGACAGAATTTGAATAAATATTTGTTGTAAATCGTTTTCACTAAAACAGTTGTATATTCTTAATTTCTTATACATACAAACTTTAGATCCAGGACTTGAGCCCCCAATCTTTTGTCACGTGCGAAATCAGCTACTGACGTTAGATGATATTTTTAGTAATGTATTATTATATATTATTTTGATTCATATCCATCTTGGATCTCACAAGGTTGTATAAGAATTTATATTGATGTTATTCAATTAGATTGGATGTTTATTTGACTCGTCACGATATGAATCTTTTGTATATAAAGTGATTTAGATAAACTGTACCTTAATATATAGGAAATCCACAATCCTGTTTGAAATTGAACACAATTTTATTCCAACAAGTTGAGATGATAAAATATAACAATACCACAGAATACATGTACCAGTATTATATAATAAAACTTAATCAGTTGAGATTCTTCTATAATGAATTAAGCCGTAATCCTATCTTTAAGAAAGTGGTCAAAAACAGTCCTCACACATTAGCGCCCAAACTAGAACTAAAACTAAACGGTATTCCACCCTCGTGCATATGACGTATTTTATAGCTATGACGTAGTGTCTAGACATATGCATGTTTTATTTCTAACACGGAAACATTTCGGGTTTAAGATTATTTCATTTTAACTTTAGTTAATAATAACAGAACCAATATAATATGGAAATAAATCTACTCGTAACAATATCTTATTTGTGTAAAAGGTTTTTGTTAAGTATTTGGAATTTTTCTTAGCAGCTCCTATTGCTGCTTTCATTTAGGGCTAACAAAAAGAGTCTGGAAGCAAAATGGTGCTGAGTTATGCTACACTTGTGTGTAGTGTGTTCCTTTACTACATGGGTATTAATTATATGTTCTGATGCTTTATTGGTATTTACTGTATGTTTCGCCTCACCATTGGTATTGGGAATAATTTCTGTTCCGCCACTTCATTGGTATTTATTGTATGTTCTGCCACATCTTTGGTCTGTGTAATATGTTCTTTATGGCAGAATCATTGATATTGGCGATATGTTCTGTTCCGCCGTGTCACAGTACTAAGACACACAGTTAGTTCATAAAATCATATAAACGAAGGCTCCTTAGTTCAATACGTAGATTCTTTAATCACTTAGTCGCTGCAACACTAGTATACACAAGTTCATCACAACAATGTTTCCTGTTCTTGACTGACACTAGTCCAAACTTGGACGATGTCTGATACACGACTTGTTTATGTGCAGTCACGAAACCAACTCCCCAGTATCTAGGATTCAGCGTTGCTATATCATTCCTATAACATGCGTACTTCCCTTTTATACCATAGTGCAATCTCGTACATAATAATAAAATGCACACCTTTCTTATTCCTCATCTAACAACATGCGTACTTTCTATTATATCTATACTAGTGACAGGCCGCTTCATTGGTATTAATTGTATGTTCTGTCTCATGATTGGTATTGTAATATGTTTTGCCACATCATTGGTATTGGTATTATGTTCTGTTCCTGCACTTCTTTGGTATATCTCCACATCTTTGGTATGAGTAATATGTCCTGACACATCATTGATATTGGTAATATGTTCTCAACCCGCGCTTCATTGGTGTGAAGTTTTTCCTATTGTGTAAAAGATTCAGTCTCTGTGTTTTTCCTATTGTTTTGAAAGATTCAGTTTCACAGTATTTTCTATTGTTTTAAAAGATTCAGTTTCAAAGTTGTTCCTATCTTCAGGAATTTTATAGTTGGATTTATCCATCATGGCTTCACGACTTTTACAGTTGGCTTTATCAAGCATGGCTTTAGGACTTTTACAGTTGGATTAAATGGCTTCATGACTTTTACAGCTAGATTCATCAAGCATGGCTTCAGGACTTTTACAGTTGGATTTATCAAGCATAGCTTTAGGATTTTACAGCTGGATTAATCAATGATGGCTTCATAATGCAGGTAAAATATTGTTTATAACTTAATGTTTGTGTTATTATTTAGTCAATATTATTTTACAGCAGAATTTATCAATGATGGCTTCAGCATGCAGGTAAAATATTGTTTATAACTTAATGTTTGTGTTATTATTTAGTCAATATTATTTTACAGTTGGAATCTTTAGGGTCTTAAGTTTTTCCTATTGTGTAAAAGATTCAGTCTCTTTGTTTTTTCTATTGTTTTAAAATATTCAGTTTCACAGTTTTTCCTATTGTTTTAAAAGATTCAGTTTTAAAGTTTTTCCTATTGTTTAAAAGATACAGTCTTAAAGTTTTGTCCTATTATTTTAAAAGAATAGGTTTCAAAGTATTTTACTATTGTTTGAAAAAATTCAGTCTTTGTGTCTTTCCTATTATTTCAATAATTCAGTCTCAATGTTTTTCTTATTGTTTTAAAAGATATAGTTTTAAAGCTTTTTTTTATTGTTTTAAAAGATTAAATTGCAATTTTTTTCTGTTTTAAAAAATTCAGTCTCTGTGTTTTTCCTATTATTTTAAAGATTCAGTTTCAAATTTTTTCTCTTTATTTTAAGTGATAAAGTTTCAAAACTTTTTTCTATTGTTTTAAAATATTAAGTTTCAAAGATTTTCTGTGTTAAAAAATTCAGTCTCTGTATTTTTCCTATTATTTCAAAGATTCAGTTTCAAAGTTTTTCTTTTTGTTTTAAAAGATGTTGTTTCAAAGCGTTTTTCTATTGTTTTAAAAAATTAAGTCGCAAAGTTTGTCTTTTTGGGTAATAGATTCCGTTTCATTTTTTCCATGGTTTTAAAAGCTTCAGTTTTAAAGTTTTTCCTATTGTTTAAAAGATACAGTCTAAAAGTTGTTCCTATAGTTTTAAAAGATTGTTTCAAATTTTTCCTATTGTTTTAAAAATTTCAGTTTCAAAGTTATTCTTATTGTTTTAATCTTAAATTTTTTCCTATTGTTTTAAAAGATTAAGTTTTTCTTGTGGTTTAAAATTGCCCTAAATGTGTGAGCTAGTTCTTTTAGTTATCTTCGATGTACTTTGCCCTAAATGTGTGACCTAGTTCTCTAAATTATCTTCGATGTACTTTGCCCTATATGTGTGAGCTAGTTCTTTTGGGTATCTTCGATGTACTTTGCCCTAAATGTGTGAGCTAGTTCTTTTGGTTATCTTCGATGTACTTTGCCCTAAATGTGTGAGCTAGTTCTCTTGGTTATCTTCGATGTACTTTGCCCTAAATGTGTGAGCTAAATCTCTTTGTTATCTTCGATGTACTTTGCCCTAAATGTGTGAGCTAAATCTCTTTGTTATCTTCGATGTACTTTGCCCTAAATGTGTGAGCTAAATCTCTTTGTTATCTTCGATGTACTTTGCCCTAAATGTGTGAGCTAAATCTCTTTGTTATCTTCGATGTACTTTGCCCTAAATGTGTGAGCTAAATCTCTTTGTTATCTTCGATGTACTTTGCCCTAAATGTGTGAGCTAAATCTCTTTGTTATCTTCGATGTACTTTGCCCTAAATGTGTGAGCTAAATCTCTTTGTTATCTTCGATGTACTTTGCCCTAAATGTGTGACCTAGTTCTCTAAATTATCTTCGATGTACTTTGCCCTAAATGTGTGACCTAGTTCTCTAAATTATCTTCGATGTACTTTGCCCTAAATGAGTGAGTATGAGCTAGTAATCTAAGTTACAGTCGATGTACCTAATTGTACTTTGTTCTAAATGTTCACTTTTCTGCAAAAAAATTTTACGATTTTCTCAAAATACTAATACTGGACACGTTGAAGGATGTATATATGTTTTAATGCTTTTTGAAATACATGTCGATGAATATTTTTAAGCATTAATTATTGAACCAATCCAGTCTTTTAATTCAATAACGTCAGTGTAAACTCCTGGACGGTATTGTACAGCACATCCATATCCCCAGCTTACGATACCTAAGTATGAAACAATTGAACGGTTATCTATAAGTTTATCTAATTATCTATATCTTTTATATTATTTATCTATTTATTTATCAAGTCAATATAATCTATCTAGTCAATATAAACTATCTAATCTGTCTATCCATCTGTCTTTGTTATTATTGGTCTAAGATATTACCCGTAAGTGTCCATCTGCCTTCTCTGTAAGTGTAGAGGGGGCCACCACTGTCACCCTATATAATAGAATGAAATAAATCTTGATCAAACAGGGTTACATTCTAACATAATACGTCGTCTGTTTTATGATAACAAAAGATGACTATACTTGATACTTTATCCTTATAGAATCAAACCTGGCATGAATCGACTCCACCCTGGGGAAGACCAGCGCACAACATACGGTTTGTGATAGCAGTAGTACCATAACGAATTCTGCAGGTTTCTCTAGATTTGATTGGCTTGGTCACTTGATGAAGGTTGTATGGGGATGATCCTCCTTAAAAAGTCACAGGAAATAATGAGTCCCTTTAGTTTCATTGTTTTAGTATTCAACGGTACGTTATGTGGTGTAGGCCTAGGCCAGGGGTCGGGAACATTTTTGTCTGAGAGAGCCATGGACACCACATATTTTCAAAAGTAATTCTGTGAGAGCCATGCATTATGTTTAAAACTAAAAATTCTAGTAAATGGGTGCATTTTGTGTAATTTCAACACTAAAAAGACAATAATTATGTCTCTGAATTCTTCTGATGCTGAGCTGCAGTAGACTTTAGCTCATTTTTAGAATGAAATATTGATATGCAATTAATATGTAGGTAGATCAAAAAGTCTAAAAAAAAACATTTTTTTAATAATCGAACATTTGTCTGCGAGCCAGATGCAGTCATCAAATGAGTCACATCTGGCTCGCGAGTCATGGGTTCGCGACCCCTGGCCTAGGCTATTATGAGACCATTACATATTATTATGTTTCTCTCATCCCTTCAGGGATAGTTTCACATGCAATGTGCTACATTTAGATGGTACGATGATGACTAATACAATTTAGTTTTACTTTACCCAAAGACGAAGATCATAGTTTAACTTTGATGTTGCCTTCTATTGTTCTATTCAATGGAGTTTTAAAATAATTTATAAATTCCTTTTTACATTTTTAACTAAGACTGGCAAAAAACGGTTCAAATCTTGAACAAGAGAATAAAACGATTAAAACTATGTACTTAACTATATAAAACGATTAAAACTATGTACTTAACTATATAAAACGATTTAAACTATGTACTTAACTATATAAAACGATTAAAACTATGTACTTAACTATATAAAACGTTTAAAACCTCGAACTAGACTCGAATAAAGAGATTAAAACCTTCAAAATTATATCTATCTTTATTTGTAATTGACCAAAGTCTTAGACGGTGACAGTCGCCTTGTTTTCGGCTTACAAAGGTTGCACAGACATTAGACCCTGATTTGACCCCTGACCTCTCTATCTTATTTCTCTATTATTTCTCTCTTCTTGTCTATCTCTTTATCTCTCTTCCTTTCTCTTTTTATCCCCACCACTTACATTTTAAATACAACGAATTTTTTATGAACAGTTCTAAGATAGTCTTAGTGAATTTTTATATTACCACCAGCGATTCGAAACTATGCATAAAGTGTACAATATTATTATATTTGCTTAAGGACAACTGACAAATGAGTTTATCATATAGATCTATCAATCTATCATATGAATTTTTTTTATATATTCATTATGAAGTACCTGATGATAGAGTTCCCCATCCGGCAACAATAGCTTTTTCGCCTTCCGACCAATTTTCATTTGGTAAACAGACTGCATCAATGTAGTTATTGGTGGGGAGGCTAGTCATTATCTTCAGTATGGCAATATCATAGTCCAACGTGTTGGTGTTAAAAGAACTGAAAATATTTCATGTAGACTTTGTAGTGTCTATATAGTTCAATTGAAAATATTTCATGTAGACTTTGTAGTGTCTATATAGTTCAATTGAAAATATTTCATGTAGATTTGTAGTGTCTATATAGTTCAATTGAAAATATTTCATGTAGACTTTGTAGTGTCTATATAGTTCAATCATTGCCATTACAAAATCAATCAAAATAAAATATCTCCGTGGTTTATAAGCTTATTACAAATAATTTTTCTTTTAACCCAGAACTAATTAAGTTAAGAGTGTTGTATACCAATGTATTTATTTTCAACACTAATATATAGTTAAAAAAGAAAAGAGAAGAATGGTTCTTTAGTTTTGGTTTGCGATTGAAAGTGATGCATTTGTAATAAAATGATTAACTAATTAGCCTGAGTTTAAATAGTCACATTTCCCGCTTAAATAATTTCCCCCATTTAATCAACTGTGACCTTAGTTTAAGCGTGCCGTGAAAACCAGTCAAACGAGACGTGTAATTATTAGCAACTTCTCAGTCGCGGAAGCATTGACTAGAAAGGCTTAAGCTGTAGGACAACAACTCGCCGCTGTTTACATACCGGTAGCGTAATTTTGGAAGAGTGTACTCGCCGCTGTTTACATACCGGTAGCGTCATTTTGGAAGAGTGTACTCGCCGCTGTTTACATACCGGTAGCGTCATTTTGGAAGAGTGTACTCGCCGCTGTTTACATACCGGTAGCGTCATTTTGGAAGAGTGTACTCGCCGCTGTTTACATACCGGTAGCGTCATTTTGGAAGAGTGTACTCGCCGCTGTTTACATACCGGTAGCGTCATTTTGGAAGAGTGTACTCGCTGATGGTGCTCCTCTTTGTATAGGTAAAGCAATATAGTCGATTTTGTTTTCAAGAAAATGATGAAGAAGATAAATACGACAGGTATGAAGTGGACAAGACTTCTCAATTTAATCAGACCCGGACAAAAAGTATTCCATTTAGGAAGACATATACCTGCGCAAAAGTCATTTTACACACTTATTCTTCTGGTACCGTAAGATGGGGTGAACGCGGCCATCTGGGGTGACTTTGGACCATTAAGGAAAACGTGTTTTATAGTGCCATAAATCCACAAATATTATAATTTTAGGTCTTTCAATTGTATATATTAGGCTACATAATAAAGATATAGGTAACTATTTAGCAGTTTTTCACGGTGAACAGAGTATTTTCTGAGGTACAGACATTCTTTCAAGATGGCCGTCTGACATGCGATTTTAAGCATAGCTATGTCAACCTGTACAATTTTTACTACCTAGAACTTTTTAAGGTGATTATATTTATTTAACTTATGTTTTCTATCTTTCTAAAACTTACTTAACGGGGACTATTATTGAAATAAAAACTATCACCGCTATTTTTCTTAGAATAAGGGTAACCATAGTCACCCCTTATAATGGCAGCGTTGACGGGGTGACTATGGCCATGGCGAGAAGTTGTTTCGTTCTTGGATTTATTGCACACGGTTAACCTTTTTCGGTGTATTATCGTGTTTACTTAAACAGATTTGCATTGAGAAAAAAAAATGCATCCGATTTTAAAGAAAAATTTATTTTTTTTATTAGAAAACAATGTCTGTGAAAAAAAAATTGGCAATGACATTTTTTTCACACAGTAAAAAATTTTTATAGAGCCATTATAAATACCAAACCGTTGAATGTACCAAATTAAACAAATTTTGTTTATTTTAATTCACAGAACAAGTCACCATGCTCAGGATTTACCAATCGACGCTACCGGTACAATTAAACATCCATTTAGACTTGCATTAGTAGATCATAATAAAATAAATATTTTTTCAAGTTTTTTTTAATTATTAAAGTTTAGTTTTCTATTTCAATTTGTAATACCATATTTTCATAATTTGTTTCATCTGCACCTTTTTTGTCTGGATATTAAACAAATTTTGCCAAGTAACTGTTATATATTGTTGTTTTATGCTTTATACGGCACCTTCAAAAGGTTATTAATAAGTTCTAACTACATGCATTGACACATTAATGTCATTAATTCCTGCACCAATAATAACCGTCAAAATCAATCCTGTAAGAATTAGAAATTGGTTTAATTAAAAAAAAATAACAGCTGGCCATAGTCACCCCAGGCCGGGGTGACTCTGGCCACCCTACAAAATATGTCTAAATTAAACTAAAAAAATTTCATATGAAATATATTCAGGTTTTTATCTTAAGTACTTGCCAGTCCCCTGGATTTACAACTAATTTTAGGTTTATAAGGTGACATTTGTTTAAGAAATATATAAACTAAGCTTAAAATTGGACTATGGTCTTACTGTATGGACTTTTGAGTCACACACTTCTGTTTGAACTTCGATTACGCGCACACCCATTAGGCTTCAGATATTTAAGCTTTAAGACTTAAATATTGAACGTACACCATAATTTGTGTCCTTTAAAAAAATAGATTATGTGACTGTTTAAAATATCAAACTTGTTGTGATTGCTCTACTGAATACTTTATATTATTAGTATTAGTGGAAGCTTGTTGAGTTTGGAAGATCAATTGTAGAGTCTAGTAATCGTGAGCACACTACAAGATAAATAGAATACTGATACAGGGAACCTGAAGTAGGATATAGTGTTCAATTGTGTCGCTGATATGACCTGTTTAGTTTTTTTAATAAACTGAGTCACCCATTTCACCATTAAGGAATAGTTGTGCAGCTAATTCCGCTGTATGTATATACTTACAGGTGGCGAAAGCTTTCTGCATCCATTAATTATAAATATATTGCAATAGCTCCGACGCAACCCTAGGTACAAGTTCTGGTATCACATACACTAGATAGATAAGCCAGTATTCGGTGGGCAAGTCTGTGTAGCCTCTGCCTGTATATACTTATGTAGTATATATGTGTTTATTTGTGGAGTTCCTGTCCGTGTCTATTTGTGTAGTCACTGTCCGTGTCTATTTGTGTAGTCACTGTCCGTGTCTATTTGTATAGTTCCTGTCTGTGTCTATTTGTGTAGTTCCTGTCTGTGTCTATTTATGTAGTTCCTGTCTGTGTCTATTTATGATATTCCTGTCTGTGTCTATTTGTGTAGTTCCTGTCTGTGTCTATTTGTGTAGTTCCTGTCTGTGTCTATTTATGATATTCCTGTCTGTGTCTATTTATGATATTCCTGTCTGTGTCTATTTGTGTAGTCACTGTCCGTGTCTATTAGAATAGTTTCTATCCGTGTCTATTTTGTGTAGTTCCTGTCTGTGTCTATTTCTCAAAGCGAGAAAGAAGTGAAGAGAAACGAGCCAAGAGAAAGGCGAGAGGCAGAGATGGAGACTGCGCCATCGTCCTTTGAGGATGGAAGGATGCTATATACATATGTGTAGTTTATGTATGTGTCTATTTTTGTAGTTTATGTATGTGTCTATTTGTGTAGTTTATGTATGTGACTATTTGTGAGTGTGAGTGAATAATGGTATTTCTATTTACCCGTGAACGTAGAGGTCTGAAAAGTGAATGATAACTCTACTTGCAGGAGCTGATGTTCTATCATGAATACCACAGTAAGCTATGTAGGCATTAGGACGTCGGGCTCTGTAAACCAAAAGCAAGATAATAGTTTACTTCTTGTCATTAAACTGAGGCAATATGGGGAATTAATTTCCATTGATAAGCAAACTAAATTAATTAAAAGGGTTTATTAATACTTTTCTAACATCAGATGACTGGTAGCAATAAAGGAGTTTACTTACGAAATACAATGGGCAGCGGTAATAAAGAAATATGCACCAGCCCGATTTTTAACCAAGTTACCGCCACACATGTGTGAGCTAGGGGATGTAGTTTGTCTAAAGCTGCACTGGAAAAAAATGAACCCAAGGTACCGGTAATATACAAACATCCACATAGAATATAAAACATTCAAGAAAAATATATAGCTTACGGTAAAGTATTATCATGAAACAAATTTCGATATATAGAACCTTTGAAGCAGCGTTCGCAAGCTAGACCACAAGGTCTATGGCTTAAAGTTTAAAGGATACTTACTATTGCAGGCCAAGAATGCGCAGCTGCCTCGAAGCCTCCGACAATTCTAGTACCTAATTCATTGACTCCATTGTTTGCTAAAACATGTCTCCTGCCACAGTTTGGGTAATCAATTTTATCAAATCGACTAGAAAATTCACAAGAAAAATAAAACATTAGACAACATTACTCGGAATAGTTAAAAATATATGAAATAAAAAAATAGAAATAAAAATATAAACATCTAATAATATGCTTTCACGTGCACACTAACAGGTAAACATGGTCACGATTGAAAGTAGATCTATACTTTCTAAACTGTGAAAACCAAGTTTGGATACTTGAGTTTTATGAGAAAGAAATTGTTTCAAATCATCATTCATAGCCTATAGATCTAAAATCAAATTTTAATCCGTATTATAAATAAGCTTATATAGCCTAACATAAAATGTCCATATTATAGAAATGAATATTATAAATATGTTTGAAGTTTTACTAATCTCTCATACCCAAAACACAATTGGTTAGGATAATGCGTCCTGCATAGAAAGGCAATATTTCACACATCAAAGAACATTGATTGTTTCATAGAGTTTTTTTCTTTGCTATGTTCTTTATCAAAATATCTACATCAATGGTCAAAATATCCTTTTCGAATAATGTATTTTTACTCAAAGAGTGAAGTGCAGTTTATAGATCATAAAGATTGTTTTTTTATAAAACACAAAAGCCTAATAAAAACATAAAAATTTATAAAGTATAAAGATTGTTATTTATCACAATATTTTATAGCAAAGAGATATACAAATATAAACTATAGACGAAATGATAACTTTTTAAAATAGGGAAAATTTAGTAAAATGGAGGACTTATTGATATTTGTTTAAATTATGAGGTTCTGTGCATTGTCTTTGTAATAAAATCTACTTGTTTGACATTGTAAATGAAACTATTGATCTCATGTTCATACCAAATGTGGACAAGTAAGTCCAGTAAGTAGCTTAGAAAGTAAAATTCAATCTCATGAGAGTAATTATTGTGTGGTAGAAAGTAAATTCAATCTCTATGCCAGTAATTGTTGTGTGGTAGAAAGTAAAATTCAATCTCTATGCCAGTAATTGTTGTGTGGTAGAAAGTAAAATTCAATCTCTATGCCAGTAATTATTGTGTGGTAGAAAGTAAAATTCAATCTCCATGCCAGTAATTTTTGTGTGGTAGAAAGTAAAATTCAATCTCTATGCAAGTAATTGTTGTGTGGTAGAAAGTAAAATTCAATCTCTATGCTAGTAATTATTGTGTGGTAGAAAGTAAAAATAAATCTCTATGCCAGTAATTGTTGTGTGGTAGAAAGTAAAATTCAATCTCTATGCCAGTAATTGTTGTGTGGTAGAAAGTAAAATTCAATCTCTATGCCAGTAATTGTTGTGGGGTAGAAAGTAAAATTTAATCTCTATGCCAGTAATTGTTGTGTGGTAGAAAATAAAATTCAATCTCTATGCCAGTAATTGTTGTGTGGTAGAAAGTAAAATTCAATATCTAAGCCAAGAATTGTTCTGTGGTAGAAAGTAAAATTCAATCTTTATGCCAGTAATTGTTGTGTGGTAGAAAGTAAAATTCAATCTCTATGCCACAAATTATTGTGTAGTAGAAAGTAAAATTCAATCTCTATGCCAGTAATTGTTGTGTGGTAGAAAGTAAAATGCAATCTCTATGCCAGTAATTGTTGTGTGGTAGAAAGTAAAATTCAATCTCTATGCCAGTAATTGTTGTGTGGTAGAAAGTAAAATTCAATCTCTATGCAATAAATTGTTGTGTGGTAGAAAGTAAAATTCAATCTCTATGCAATAAATTGTTGTGTGGTAGAAAGTAAAATTCAATCTCTATGCAATAAAATGTTGTGTGGTAGAAAGTAAAATTCAATCTCTATGCCAATAATTGTTCTGTGGTAGAAAGTAAAATTCAATCTCTATGCCAGTAATTGTTGTGTGGTAGAAAGTAAAATTCAATCTCTATGCCAGTAATTGTTGTGTGGTAGAATGTAAAGTTCAATCTCTATGCCAGTAATTTTTGTGTGGTAGAAAGTAAAATTCAATCTCTATGCCAGTAATTGTTGTGTGGTAGAAAGTATAATTCAATCTCTATGTCAGTAATTGTTGTGTGGAAGAAAGTGAAATTCAATCTCTATGCCAGTAATTGTTGTGGGGTAGAAAGTAAAATTTAATCTCTATGCCAGTAATTGTTGTGTGGTAGAAAATAAAATTCAATCTCTATGCCAGTAATTGTTGTGTGGTAGAAAGTAAAATTCAATATCTAAGCCAGTAATTGTTCTGTGGTAGAAAGTAAAATTCAATCTTTATGCCAGTAATTGTTGTGTGGTAGAAAGTAAAATTCAATCTCTATGCCAAAAATTATTGTGTAGTAGAAAGTAAAATTCAATCTCTATGCCAGTAATTGTTGTGTGGTAGAAAATAAAATGCAATCTCTATGCCAGTAATTGTTGTGTGGTAGAAAGTAAAATTCAATCTCTATGCCAGTAATTGTTGTGTGGTAGAAAGTAAAATTCAATCTCTATGCAATAAATTGTTGTGTGGTAGAAAGTAAAATTCAATCTCTATGCCAATAATTGTTCTGTGGTAGAAAGTAAAATTCAATCTCTATGCCAGTAATTGTTGTGTGGTAAAAAGTAAAATTTAATCTCTATGCTAGTAATTATTTTGTGGTAGAAAGTAAAATTCAATCTCTATGCCAGTATTTTTTGTGTGGTAGAAAGTAAAATTCAATCTCTATGCCAGTAATTGTTGTGTGGTAGAAAGTAAAATTCAATCTCTATGCCAGTAATTTTTGTGTGGTAGAAAGTAAAATTCAATCTCTATGCCAGTAATTGTTGTGTGGTACAAAGTAAAATTCAATCTCTATGCCAGTAATTGTTGTGTGGTAGAATATAAAATTCAATCTCTATGCCAGTAATTTTTGTGTGGTAGAAAGTAAAATTCAATCTCTATGCCAGTAATTGTTGTGTGGTAGAAAGTAAAATTCAATCTCTATGCCAGTAATTGTTGTGTGGTAGAATGTAAAATTCAATCTCTATGCCAGTATGTTTTGTGTGGTAGAAAGTAAAATTCAATCTCTATGCCAGTAATTTTTGTTTGGTAGAAAGTAAAATTCAATCTCTATGCTAGTAATTGTTGTGTGGTAGAAAGTAAAATTCAATCTCTATGCCAGTAATTGTTGTGTGGTAAAAAGTAAAATTCAATCTCTATGCCAGTAATTGTTGTGTGGTAGAAAGTAAAATTCAATCTCTATGCCAGTAATTGTTGTGTGGTAGAACGTATAATTTAATCTCTATGCCAGTAATTATTGTGTTGTGGAAAGTAAAATTCAATCTCTATGCCAGTAATTGTTGTGTGGTAGAAAGTATAATTCAATCTCTATGCCAGTAATTATTGTGTGGTAGAAAGTAAAATTCAATCTCTATGCCAGTAATTGTTGTGTGGTAGAAAGTATAATTTAATCTCTATGCCAGTAATTGTTGTGTGGTAGAAAGTAAAATTCAATCTCTATGCCAGTAATTGTTCTGTGGTAGAAAGTATAATTTAATCTCTATGCCAGTAATTGTTGTGTGGTAGAATGTAAAATTCAATCTCTATGCCAGTAATTTTTGTGTGGTAGAAAGTAAAATTCAATCTCTATGCCAGTAATTGTTGTGTGGTAGAATGTAAAATTCAATCTCTATGCCAGTAATTTTTGTGTGGTAGAAAGTAAAATTCAATCTCTATGCCAGTAATTATTGTGTGGTAGAAAGTAAAATTCAATCTCCATGCCAGTAATTTTTGTGTGGTAGAAAGTAAAATTCAATCTCTATGCCAGTAATTGTTGTGTGGTAGAAAGTAAAATTCAATCTCTATGCTAGTAATTATTGTGTGGTAGAAAGTAAAAATAAATCTCTATGCCAGTAATTGTTGTGTGGTAGAAAGTAAAATTCAATCTCTATGCCAGTAATTGTTGTGTGGTAGAAAAAAAAATTCAATCTTTATGCCAGTAATTGTTGTGTGGTAGAAAGTAAAATTCAATCTCTATGCCAAAAATTATTGTGTAGTAGAAAGTAAAATTCAATCTCTATGCCAGTAATTGTTGTGTGGTAGAAAGTAAAATGCAATCTCTATGCCAGTAATTGTTGTGTGGTAGAAAGTAAAATTCAATCTCTATGCCAGTAATTGTTGTGTGGTAGAAAGTAAAATTCAATCTCTATGCAATAAATTGTTGTGTGGTAAAAAGTAAAATTCAATCTCTATGCAATAAATTGTTGTGTGGTAGAAAGTAAAATTCAATCTCTATGCCAGTAATTGTTCTGTGGTAGAAATTAAAATTCAATCTCTATGCCAGTAATTGTTGTGTGGTAGAAAGTAAAATTCAATCTCTATGCCAGTAATTGTTGTGTGGTAGAAAGTAAAATTCAATCTCTATGCCAGTAATTGTTCTGTGGTAGAAATTAAAATTCAATCTCTATGCCAGTAATTGTTGTGTGGTAGAAAGTAAAATTCAATCTCTATGCCAGTAATTGTTGTGTGGTAGAAAGTATAATTTAATCTCTATGCCAGTAATTGTTGTGTGGTAGGAAGTAAAATTCAATCTCTATGCCAGTAATTGTTGTGTGGTAGAAAGTATAATTTAATCTCTATGCCAGTAATTGTTGTGTGGTAGAAAGTAAAATTCAATCTCTATGCTAGTAATTGTTGTGTAGAGAAAGTAAAATTCAATCTCTATGCCAGTAATTATTGTGTGGTAGAAAGTAAAATTCAATCTCTATGCTAGTAATAGTTGTGTGGTAGAAAGTAACATTTAATCTCTATGCTAGTAATTATTGTGTGGTGAAAGTAAACGTATCTCCATTGACTTGTTTCTCTGTAAAACATCTGAAGAATAGCAGTAAAGATAGAAGTAGGTTTATAGTATAGACTAATTCACGTTTTGAGCTAATTTGTTTTGCTTATGTTCTTGAATCATTAATAAGAATTATTCATTTGATCAAATCACTATTTATTTGCATTATGAGACAAAGTGTTTATCATATATATACATTACAGATGTTCCAGATTTACAGATGTTCCAGATTTACAGATGTTCCATTGAGATTAATTCTACCCTTGCATGTTGATATGAGTTTTAAATTAATATTAAGTTAATAATTCTCTTGACTAGTTCACGCAGCTTGGAATAGTTACAAATTAATATTTTAAATTTTTAAAATTAATAAAAATAATATTTGTATAGTGCTGCCAGCAAAATAATGTAAGTGTAAGTTCACTAAGATATTAAATATTTTCTGAGAAAAAAGAACAAACTTCATGAAATAATGAGATATTTACCTTCTGGCCAACTCATGCAACTGTCTGCTGGCTGGCACTGCCTGGGCTGAGAGAATATTCAAAACAAGGAAATATTAATGCAATACTAGGAACGTTTCTTTATTGACATTTTTGTAAATATTAAATTTATCCAATGCAATTTAAAATACTTCTATTGATGTTCTTACATAATGCCAGTAATGCTAGGAAGAAATAGAGCTCCATGACTAGATACGGTAAGGTCACTTTTCACTTCTAGTCCTTTTATTTATAGATTTACATTGAAAAAAAAAAGAATATTCTAAAACTTTGTTCCAAATTAATCGTGGCAAATAAACAAGGAGATCGTGTATAGATAAGACTTTAAATAAACTGTTTCTATTAGAATAGATAAATACTTTTGTTTTCTAGAGATAATATATCCGGTACTTGACGCATGAAATTGTGTAATTAAAAAAGTATGTATAAAACCTACGGTAGATTATCTTCTTCTTCTTGTATTAACAAAACTAAAAGCCATTTTCTTCACTTGCAATCAGACATACAGACGATAACTTATAACTTAATTATACGTTCTTGCAGGAGAAATAACTGCTGAAATTAGTTTAGCTTCCACCTAAGTAGAAATTCTAAAGTTATAATATATTTTAGATACTATAAGATGGCAAGACAGGGTTAAAAATGCTGAGGTCCTACGAAGAGCAGGGTGTCAAGACATCCGCATATCAGCAACAGACGTCTCAGCTGGCTAGGTCATGTACGCCGAATGCCTCAGGATCGACTTCCACAGGACATCCTTTACGGAACCTTAGCTTCGGGACAGAGACCTGCTGGACGTCCAAAACTGAGATTTGAGGATGTCTGTAAAAGAGATATGAAGCCCCTCCAAATTGATCGAAACGGGAGATCATGGCGCAGGATAGGCACATCTGGAGGGGAGGAAACAAAGAAGGTTCCAGGCTTGCGGGAGAGGAGCGCACCAAGTACAAGACGGTGGATAAAAATGTGGTCCCCTCCGCTACATTCATCTGCAGCCAGTGTGACCGTCCCTGTACGTCCAGGATTGGCTTCTTTAGCCACATGAGGGCCTGCACGGAAAATGGATCGCCTGCTCTCGTGACGTATAATGCCGACAGTACTGTATATTATGAAATGTTGACTGAACTATTACTACAACTACATGGACTCTGCCTACTATACATTTTAATAATTTATATTATTACTTATTTTTACAGATGGAGTTTACTAAAAAATACAAAAAAGCATTTAGTATAGTAAAAGGAATGTTTCAAATCTGTTCTATAGAAAGCTCATTGCTCACTATTGACGACCATAAAAATTTCTAATTATAGTTTTCATTAATGTAAATTTATGATTCGTATAGACTATAGACTATTACTAAAATTTCTTACGACTTTTTTTAATATAAAAATCTATAGAATTCGCAGACTTTGAGGGTTTTTAATTGCAATCATTCACGCACACACATATAGACATACATACATTTGTACATACTTCCGTTATCTTTATTTTGCTGTTGTAAATTGACGGTAAATTATAATTCATAATATTAAAAAATGTGTCGACATGAGACTATGGACTGTGTTTATGTTACAGTTAGCACGTTTCTTACTTATCTCTAGTTACAGGTGATTTTATCTATGTTTCTTATCTTTACTCTTTTTTTTCTATTATGCAAGTGTTTAGATTTTGTTTTTGGATTTTGTGTATGTTCTAGTTTCTATAAACACTGAAAGGTCCATGAGAGTAATGTATTGAAACGACATATGTTTCAATGTATTACTTGAGTTTTAGATGTTGCTTTACCTGTTTTTAAGTTTTCATCAATGTATTACTTGAGTTTTAGATGTTGCTTTACCTGCTTTTAAGTTTTCATCAATGTATTACTTGAGTTTTAGATGTTGCTTTACCTGCTTTTAAGTTTTCATCAGAGTTTTCTTTTATTTTCCATGTATATTGACTTCATTGTGTGTATGGCCTTTGTTTTGTAAAAAAAGAAACTATATTAATTTAAATATATACAACGTATGTACCGGTATTATGTATATCTTATGGTAATTGTATCGATTGGTATCTGCCACAAAATAAACCGGAAATGATTAAGTAAAGTACCTTCGGGCCAAACTGATCATAGGGCTGGTGAACCAGTGTTCACCAGTTTCTGTGGCCACGGCATACGAGGGGATGTGTGGCCAGCACAATGCCCAGCCGTCTTTACTTTCATCATTATCATCTTTGGCGCTACAGCCCATGGAGGGCTCTGGCCTGCCTCACCACCTCCTTCCTCTCGGACCTATCCATTGCCTTTTCTTTCCATGCCTGTACCCCGATCTGTCGCAGATCCATCTCAACATCGTCCAACTATCTCAGTCTGGGTCTGCCTTTAGGTCGTTTTCCTCTGGGGTTCTGGGCATATATAACTTTCATTCCTCTGCTGTTAGGCATTCGTTCCAGGTGGCCTATCCAGCGTAGTCTGCCTTTTTTTTATATTTCGGCCATAATAGCAAGGTCTTCATATAGCTCGTAGATCTCTCTGTTGGTGCGCATCCTCCATCCATCTTTATCAGTGTTGGTCCAAAAATTTATCTGAGGACTTTTCTTTCCCAGGTGTTTAGTATGTTTTCTGTACTTTTTGTGAGTATCCAGGTCTCACTGCCATAAGTCACCACTGGCCTTATTATTGTTTTGTAGATGTTTTTTTTGTTTGTTTTTTCTTGAGATATTTTTATTGTTGAGCATGTTGTAGCTACTGTAGTAGAATTAATTGCCTGCTGTCTATACTTTACCCCAACTAAAGTCAGGTTCCCATCAGAGCTGGGTAGACTCAGGGGGCAAACTCAGGTCCCGAGAAATAATCCTAATATTCGAACCCAGAACCTTCGGATCGCCAGTTGAACGCGCAGCCACTCGGCCATCGTGCACCAAGAAATAGATTAAACCTTAAAGTGTTAGTCAAGTATCCTGGCTGGTTTGATTGTGTTAGATCAGACAATGTTAGTCAAGTATCCTAGCTGGTTTGATTGTGTTAGATCAGACAATGTTAGTCAAGTATCCTAGCTGGTTTGATTGTGTTAGATCAGACAATGTTAGTCAAGTATCCTAGCTGGTTTGATTGTGTTAGATCAGACAATGTTAGTCAAGTATCCTAGCTGGTTTGATTGTGTAACATCAGACAATGTTAGTCAAGTATCCTAGCTGGTTGGAATGTGTTAGATCAGACAATGTTAGTCAAGTATCCTAGCTGGTTGGAATGTGTTAGATCAGACAATGTTAGTCAAGTATCCTAGCTGGTTTGATTGTGTTACATCAGACAATGTTAGTCAAGTATCCTAGCTGGTTTGATTGTGTTAGATCAGACAATGTTAGTCAAGTATCCTAGCTGGTTTGATTGTGTTAGATCAGACAATGTTAGTCAAGTATCCTAGCTGGTTGGATTGTGTTAGTCAAGTATCCTAGCTGGTTTTATTGTGTTAGATCAGACAATGTTAGTCAAGTATTCTAGCTGGTTTGATTGTGTTACATCAGACAATGTTAGTCAAGTATCCTAGCTGGTTTGATTGTGTTAGATCAGACAATGTTAGTCAAGTATCCTAGCTGGTTGGATTGTGTTAGTCAAGTATCCTAGCTGGTTTGATTGTGTTAGATCAGACAATGTTAGTCAAGTATCCTAGCTGGTTTGATTGTGTTAGATCAGACAATGTTAGTCAAGTATCCTAGCTGGTTGGATTGTGTTAGTCAAGTATCCTAGCTGGTTTGATTGTGTTAGATCAGACAATGTTAGTCAAGTATCCTAGCTGGTTCTATTGTGTTAGATCATACAATGTTAGTCAAGTATCCTAGCTGGTTTGATTGTGTTAGATCAGACAATGTTTGTCAAGTATCCTAGCTGGTTGGATTGTGTTAGTCAAGTATCCTAGCTGGTTTGATTGTGTTAGATCAGACAATGTTAGTCAAGTATCCTAGCTGGTTTGATTGTGTTAGATCAGACAATGTTAGTCAAGTATCCTGGCTGGTTTGATTCTGTTAGATCAGACAATGTTAGTCAAGTATCCTAGCTCCATTGTGTCCAGTGTTAGATCAGACAATGTTAGTCAAGTATCCTAGCTCCACCTTAAAGTGTTAGATCAGACAATGTTAGTCAAGTATCTTAGCTCCATTGTGTCCAGTGTTAGATCAGACAATGTTAGTCAAGTATCCTAGCTCCACCTTAAAGTGTTAGATCAGACAATGTTAGTCAAGTATCTTAGCTCCATTGTGTCCAGTGTTAGATCAGACAATGTTAGTCAAGTATCCTAGCTCCAACTTAAAGTGTTAGATCAGACAATGTTAGTCAAGTATCCTAGCTGGTTTGATTGTGTTACATCAGACAATGTTAGTCAAGTATCCTAGCTGGTTTGATTGTGTTAGATCATCCAATGTTAGTCAAGTATCCTAGCCGGTTTGATTTTGTTAGATCAGACTATGTTAGTCAAGTATCCTAGCTCCACCTTAAAGTATTAGATCAGACAATGTTAGTCAAGTATCCTAGCTCCACCTTAAAGTGTTAGATCGGACAATGTTAGTCAAGTATCCTAGCTCCACCTTAAAGTATTAGATCAGACAATGTTAGTCAAGTATCCTAGCTGTACCTTAAAGTGTTAGATCAGACAATGTTAGTCAAGTATCCTAGCTCCACCTTAAAGTATTAGATCAGACAATGTTAGTCAAGTATCCTAGCTGGTTTGACTGTGTTAGATCAGACAATGTTAGTCAAGTATCCTAGCTCCACCTTAAAGTGTTAGATCGGACAATGTTATTCAAGTATCCTAGCTCCACCTTAAAGTGTAAGATCATACAATGTTAGTCAAGTATCCTAGCTGGTTGGAATGTGTTAGATCAGACAATGTTAGTCAAGTATCCTAGCTGGTTCGATTGTGTTACATCAGACAATGTTAGTCAAGTATCCTAGCTGGTTTGATTGTGTTAGATCAGACAATGTTAGTCAAGTATCCTAGCTGGTTTGATTGTGTTAGATCAGACAATGTTAGTCAAGTATCCTGGCTGGTTGGATTTTGTTAGTCAAGTATCCTAGCTGGTTTTATTGTGTAAGATCATACAATGTTAGTCAAGTATCTAGCTGGTTTGATTGTGTTAGATCAGACAATGTTAGTCAAGTATCCTAGCTGGTTTGATTGTGTAACATCAGACAATGTTAGTCAAGTATCCTAGCTGGTTGGAATGTGTTAGATCAGACAATGTTAGTCAAGTATCCTAGCTGGTTGGAATGTGTTAGATCAGACAATGTTAGTCAAGTATCCTAGCTGGTTCGATTGTGTTACATCAGACAATGTTAGTCAAGTATCCTAGCTGGTTTGATTGTGTTAGATCAGACAATGTTAGTCAAGTATCCTAGCTGGTTTGATTGTGTTAGATCAGACAATGTTAGTCAAGTATCCTGGCTGGTTGGATTTTGTTAGTCAAGTATCCTAGCTGGTTTTATTGTGTTAGATCAGACAATGTTAGTCAAGTATTCTAGCTGGTTTGATTGTGTTACATCAGACAATGTTAGTCAAGTATCCTAGCTGGTTTGATTGTGTTAGATCAGACAATGTTAGTCAAGTATCCTAGCTGGTTGGATTGTGTTAGTCAAGTATCCTAGCTGGTTTGATTGTGTTAGATCAGACAATGTTAGTCAAGTATCCTAGCTGGTTTGATTGTGTTAGATCAGACAATGTTAGTCAAGTATCCTAGCTGGTTGGATTGTGTTAGTCAAGTATCCTAGCTGGTTTGATTGTTTTGATCAGACAATGTTAGTCAAGTATCCTAGCTGGTTCTATTGTGTTAGATCATACAATGTTAGTCAAGTATCCTAGCTGGTTTGATTGTGTTAGATCAGACAATGTTTGTCAAGTATCCTAGCTGGTTGGATTGTGTTAGTCAAATATCCTAGCTGGTTTGATTGTGTTAGATCAGACAATGTTAGTCAAGTATCCTAGCTGGTTTGATTGTGTTAGATCATACAATGTTAGTCAAGTATCCTAGCTGGTTTGATTGTGTTAGATCAGACAATGTTAGTCAAGTATCGTAGCTGGTTTGATTGTGTTAGATCATACAATGTTAGTCAAGTATCCTAGCTGGTTTGATTGTGTTACATCAGACAATGTTAGTCAAGTATCCTAGCTGGTTTGATTGTGTTAGATCATACAATGTTAGTCAAGTATCCTAGCTGGTTTGATTTTGTTAGATCAGACTATGTTAGTCAAGTATCCTAGCTCCACCTTAAAGTATTAGATCAGACAATGTTAGTCAAGTATCCTAGCTCCATCTTAAAGTGTTAGATCGGACAATGTTAGTCAAGTATCCTAGCTCCACCTTAAAGTATTAGATCAGACAATGTTAGTCAAGTATCCTAGCTCTACCTTAAAGTGTTAGATCAGACAATGTTAGTCAAGTATCCTAGCTCCACCTTAAAGTATTAGATCAGACAATGTTAGTCAAGTATCCTAGCTGGTTTGACTGTGTTAGATCAGACAATGTTAGTCAAGTATCCTAGCTCCACCTTAAAGTGTTAGATCGGACAATGTTATTCAAGTATCCTAGCTCCACCTTAAAGTGTAAGATCATACAATGTTAGTCAAGTATCCTAGCTGGTTTGATTGTGTTAGATCAGACAATGTTAGTCAAGTATCCTAGCTGGTTTGATTGTGTTAGATCAGACAATGTTAGTCAAGTATCCTAGCTGGTTTGATTGTGTAACATCAGACAATGTTAGTCAAGTATCCTAGCTGGTTGGAATGTGTTAGATCAGACAATGTTAGTCAAGAATCCTAGCTGGTTGGAATGTGTTACATCAGACAATGTTAGTCAAGTATCCTAGCTGGTTTGATTGTGTTACATCAGACAATGTTAGTCAAGTATCCTAGCTGGTTTGATTGTGTTAGATCAGACAATGTTAGTCAAGTATCCTAGCTGGTTTGATTGTGTTAGATCAGACAATGTTAGTCAAGTATCCTAGCTGGTTGGATTGTGTTAGTCAAGTATCCTAGCTGGTTTTATTGTGTTAGATCAGACAATGTTAGTCAAGTATCCTAGCTGGTTGGATTGTGTTAATCAAGTATCCTAGCTGGTTTGACTGTGTTAGATCAGACAATGTTAGTCAAGTATCCTAGCTCCACCTTAAAGTGTTAGATCGGACAATGTTATTCAAGTATCCTAGCTCCACCTTAAAGTGTAAGATCATACAATGTTAGTCAAGTATCCTAGCTGGTTTGATTGTGTTAGATCAGACAATGTTAGTCAAGTATCCTAGCTGGTTTGATTGTGTTAGATCAGACAATGTTAGTCAAGTATCCTAGCTGGTTTGATTGTGTAACATCAGACAATGTTAGTCAAGTATCCTAGCTGGTTGGAATGTGTTAGATCAGACAATGTTAGTCAAGTATCCTAGCTGGTTGGAATGTGTTAGATCAGACAATGTTAGTCAAGTATCCTAGCTGGTTTGATTGTGTTACATCAGACAATGTTAGTCAAGTATCCTAGCTGGTTTGATTGTGTTAGATCAGACAATGTTAGTCAAGTATCCTAGCTGGTTTGATTGTGTTAGATCAGACAATGTTAGTCAAGTATCCTAGCTGGTTGGATTGTGTTAGTCAAGTATCCTAGCTGGTTTTATTGTGTTAGATCAGACAATGTTAGTCAAGTATTCTAGCTGGTTTGATTGTGTTACATCAGACAATGTTAGTCAAGTATCCTAGCTGGTTTGATTGTGTTAGATCAGACAATGTTAGTCAAGTATCCTAGCTGGTTGGATTGTGTTAGTCAAGTATCCTAGCTGGTTTGATTGTGTTAGATCAGACAATGTTAGTCAAGTATCCTAGCTGGTTTGATTGTGTTAGATCAGACAATGTTAGTCAAGTATCCTAGCTGGTTGGATTGTGTTAGTCAAGTATCCTAGCTGGTTTGATTGTGTTAGATCAGACAATGTTAGTCAAGTATCCTAGCTAGTTCTATTGTGTTAGATCATACAATGTTAGTCAAGTATCCTAGCTGGTTTGATTGTGTTAGATCAGACAATGTTTGTCAAGTATCCTAGCTGGTTGGATTGTGTTAGTCAAGTATCCTAGCTGGTTTGATTGTGTTAGATCAGACAATGTTAGTCAAGTATCCTAGCTGGTTTGATTGTGTTAGATCATATAATGTTAGTCAAGTATCCTAGCTGGTTTGATTGTGTTAGATCAGACAATGTTAGTCAAGTATCCTAGCTGGTTTGATTGTGTTAGATCATACAATGTTAGTCAAGTATCCTAGCTGGTTTGATTGTGTTACATCAGACAATGTTAGTCAAGTATCCTAGCTGGTTTGATTGTGTTATAGATCATACAATATTAGTCACGTATCCTAGCTGGTTTGATTTTGTTAGATTAGACTATGTTAGTCAAGTATCCTAGCTCCACCTTAAAGTATTAGATCAGACAATGTTAGTCAAGTATCCTAGCTCCACCTTAATGTGTTAGATCGGACAATGATAGTCAAGTATCCTAGCTCCACCTTAAAGTATTAGATCAGACAATGTTAGTCAAGTATCCTAGCTCTACCTTAAAGTGTTAGATCAGACAATGTTAGTCAAGTATCCTAGCTCCACCTTAAAGTATTAGATCAGACAATGTTAGTCAAGTATCCTAGCTGGTTTGACTGTGTTAGATCAGACAATGTTAGTCAAGTATCCTAGCTCCACCTTAAAGTGTTAGATCGGACAATGTTATTCAAGTATCCTAGCTCCACCTTAAAGTGTAAGATCATACAATGTTAGTCAAGTATCCTAGCTGGTTTGATTGTGTTAGATCAGACAATGTTAGTCAAGTATCCTAGCTGGTTTGATTGTGTTAGATCATACAATGTTAGTCAAGTACCCTAGCTGGTTTGATTGTGTTAGATCAGGCAATGTGAGTCAAGTATACTAGCTGGTTGTATTGTGTTAGATCAGACAATGTTAGTCAAGTATCCTAGCTGGTTTGATTGTGTTAGATCAGACAATGTTAGTCAAGTATCCTAGCTGGTTGGATTGTGTAAGATCAGACAATGTTAGTCAAGTATCCTAGCTGGTTGGATTGTGTTAGTCAAGTATCCTAGCTGGTTTGATTGTGTTAGATCAGACAATGTTAGTCAAGTATCCTAGCTGGTTTGATTGTGTTAGATCAGACAATGTTAGTCAAGTATCCTAGCTGGTTTGATTGTGTTAGATCATACAATGTTAGTCAAGTATTCTAGCTGGTTTGATTGTGTTAGATCAGACAATGTTAGTCAAGTATCTTAGCTGGTTGGATTGTGCTAGTCAAGTATCCTAGCTGGTTTTTTTGTGTTAGATCAGACAATATTAGTCAAGTATCCTAGCTGGTTTGATTGTGTTAGATCATACAATGTTAGTCAAGTATCCTAGCTGGTTTGATTTTGTTAGATCAGACAATGTTAGTCAAGTATCCTAGCTCCATTGTGTCCAGTGTTAGATCAGACAATGTTAGTCAAGTATCCTAGCTCCACCTTAAAGTGTTAGATCAGACAATGTTAGTCAAGTATCTTAGCTCCATTGTGTCCAGTGTTAGATCAGACAATGTTAGTCAAGTATCCTAGCTCCACCTTAAAGTGTTAGATCAGACAATGTTAGTCAAGTATCTTAGCTCCATTGTGTCCAGTGTTAGATCCGACAATGTTAGTCAAGTATCCTAGCTCCACCTTAAAGTGTTAGATCAGACAATGTTAGTCAAGTATCCTAGCTCCACCTTAAAGTGTTAGATCAGACAATGTTAGTCAAGTAGCCTAGCTCCCTTGTGGCCAGTGTTAGATCAGACAATGTTAGTCAAGTATCCTAGCTGGTTTGACTGTGTTAGATCAGACAATGTTAGTCAAGTATCCTAGCTCCACCTTAAAGTGTTAAATCGGACAATGTTATTCAAGTATCCTAGCTCCACCTTAAAGTGTAAGATCATACAATGTTAGTCAAGTATCCTAGCTGGTTTGATTGTGTTAGATCAGACAATGTTAGTCAAGTATCCTAGATGGTTGGATTGTGTAAGATCAGACAATGTTAGTCAAGTATCCTAGCTGGTTGGATTGTGTTAGTCACGTATCATAGCTGGTTTGATTGTGTTAGATCAGACAATGTTAGTCAAGTATCCTAGCTGGTTTGATTGTGTTAGATCAGACAATGTTAGTCAAGTATCCTAGCTGGTTTGATTGTGTTAGATCATAAAATGTTAGTCAAGTATCCTAGCTGGTTTGATTCTGTTAGATCAGACAATGTTAGTCAAGTATCCTAGCTCCATTGTGTCCAGTGTTAGATCAGACAATGTTAGTCAAGTATCCTAGCTCCACCTTAAAGTGTTAGATCAGACAATGTTAGTCAAGTATCTTAGCTCCATTGTGTCCAGTGTTAGATCAGACAATGTTAGTCAAGTATCCTAGCTCCACCTTAAAGTGTTAGATCAGACAATGTTAGTCAAGTATCTTAGCTCCATTGTGTCCAGTGTTAGATCAGACAATGTTAGTCAAGTATCCTAGCTCCACCTTAAAGTGTTAGATCAGACAATGTTAGTCAAGTATCTTAGCTCCATTGTGTCCAGTGTTAGATCAGACAATGTTAGTCAAGTATCCTAGCTCCACCTTAAAGTGTTAGATCAGACAATGTTAGTCAAGTATCTTAGCTCCATTGTGTCCAGTGTTAGATCAGACAATGTTAGTCAAGTATCCTAGCTCCACCTTAAAGTGTTAGATCAGACAATGTTAGTCAAGTATCCTAGCTCCACCTTAAAGTGTTAGATCAGACAATGTTAGTCAAGTAGCCTAGCTCCATTGTGGCCAGTGTTAGATCAGACAATGTTAGTCAAGTATCCTAGCTGGTTTGATTGTGTTAGATCAGACAATGTTAGTCAAGTATCCTAGCTGGTTTGATTGTGTTAGATCAGACAATGTTAGTCAAGTATCCTAGCTGGTTGGATTGTGTTAGTCAAGTATCCTAGCTGGTTTGATTGTGTTTGATCAGACAATGTTACTCAAGTATCCTAGCTGGTTCTATTGTGTTAGATCATACATTGTTAGTCAAGTATCCTAGCTGGTTTGATTGTGTTAGATCAGACAATGTTTGTCAAGTATCCTAGCTGGTTGAATTGTGTTAGTCAAGTATCCTAGCTGGTTTGATTGTGTTAGATCAGACAATGTTAGTCAAGTATCCTAGCTGGTTTGATTGTGTTAGATCAGACAATGTTAGTCAAGTATCCTAGCTGGTTTGATTGTGTTAGATCATACAATGTTAGTCAAGTATCCTAGCTGGTTTGATTGTGTTAGATCAGGCAATGTGAGTCAAGTATACTAGCTGGTTTGATTGTGTTAGATCAGACAATGTTAGTCAAGTATCCTAGCTGGTTTGATTGTGTTAGATCAGACAATGTTAGTCAAGTATCCTAGCTGGTTGGATTGTGTAAGATCAGACAATGTTAGTCAAGTATCCTAGCTGGTTGGATTGTGTTAGTCAAGTATCCTAGCTGGTTTGATTGTGTTAGATCAGACAATGTTAGTCAAGTATCCTAGCTGGTTTGATTGTGTTAGATCAGACAATGTTAGTCAAGTATCCTAGCTGGTTTGATTGTGTTAGATCATACAATGTTAGTCAAGTATTCTAGCTGGTTTGATTGTGTTAGATCAAACAATGTTAGTCAAGTATCTTAGCTGGTTGGATTGTGCTAGTCAAGTATCCTAGCTGTTTTTTTTTGTGTTAGATCAGACAATGTTAGTCAAGTATCCTAGCTGGTTTGATTGTGTTAGATCATACAATGTTAGTCAAGTATCCTAGCTGGTTTGATTCTGTTAGATCAGACAATGTTAGTCAAGTATCCTAGCTCCATTGTGTCCAGTGTTAGATCAGACAATGTTAGTCAAGTATCCTAGCTCCACCTTAAAGTGTTAGATCAGACAATGTTAGTCAAGTATCCTAGCTCCACCTTAAAGTGTTAGATCAGACAATGTTAGTCAAGTATCTTAGCTCCATTGTGTCCAGTGTTAGATCAGACAATGTTAGTCAAGTATCCTAGCTCCACCTTAAAGTGTTAGATCAGACAATGTTAGTCAAGTATCTTAGCTCCATTGTGTCCAGTGTTAGATCAGACAATTTTAGTCAAGTATCTTAGCTCCACCTTAAAGTGTTAGATCAGACAATGTTAGTCAAGTATCTTAGCTCCATTGTGTCCAGTGTTAGATCAGACAATGTTAGTCAAGTATCCTAGCTCCACCTTAAAGTGTTAGATCAGACAATGTTAGTCAAGTATCCTAGCTCCACCTTAAAGTGTTAGATCAGACAATGTTAGTCAAGTAGCCTAGCTCCATTGTGGCCAGTGTTAGATCAGACAATGTTAGTCAAGTATCCTAGCTGGTTTGACTGTGTTAGATCAGACAATGTTAGTCAAGTATCCTAGCTCCACCTTAAAGTGTTAAATCGGACAATGTTATTCAAGTATCCTAGCTCCACCTTAAAGTGTAAGATCATACAATGTTAGTCAAGTATCCTAGCTGGTTTGATTGTGTTAGATCAGACAATGTTAGTCAAGTATCCTAGCTGGTTTGATTGTGTTAGATCAGACAATGTTAGTCAAGTATCCTAGCTGGTTTGATTGTGTTAGATCAGACAATGTTAGTCAAGTATCCTAGCTGGTTTGATTGTGTTAGATCATACAATGTTAGTCAAGTATCCTAGCTGGTTTGATTGTGTTAGATCATACAATGTTAGTCAAGTATCCTAGCTGGTTTGATTTTGTTAGATCAGACAATGTTAGTCAAGTATCCTAGCTCCATTGTGTCCAGTGTTAGATCAGACAATGTTAGTCAAGTATCCTAGCTCCACCTTAAAGTGTTAGATCAGACAATGTTAGTCAAGTATCTTAGCTCCATTGTGTCCAGTGTTAGATCAGACAATGTTAGTCAAGTATCCTAGCTCCACCTTAAAGTGTTAGATCAGACAATGTTAGTCAAGTATCTTAGCTCCATTGTGTCCAGTGTTAGATCAGACAATGTTAGTCAAGTATCCTAGCTCCACCTTAAAGTGTTAGATCAGACAATGTTAGTCAATTATCCTAGCTCCACCTTAAAGTGTTAGATCAGACAATGTTAGTCAAGTAGCCTAGCTCCATTGTGGCCAGTGTTAGATCAGACAATGTTAGTCAAGTATCCTAGCTGGTTTGATTGTGTTAGATCAGACAATGTTAGTCAAGTATCCTAGCTGGTTTGATTGTGTTAGATCAGACAATGTTAGTCAAGTATCCTAGCTGGTTGGATTGTGTTAGTCAAGTATCCTAGCTGGTTTGATTGTGTTTGATCAGACAATGTTAGTCAAGTATCCTAGCTGGTTCTATTGTGTTAGATCATACAATTTTAGTCAAGTATCCTAGCTGGTTTGATTGTGTTAGATCAGACAATGTTTGTCAAGTATCCTAGCTGGTTGGATTGTGTTAGTCAAGTATCCTAGCTGGTTTGATTGTGTTAGATCAGACAATGTTAGTCAAGTATCCTAGCTGGTTTGATTGTGTTAGATCAGACAATGTTAGTCAAGTATCCTAGCTGGTTTGATTGTGTTAGATCAGACAATGTTAGTCAAGTATCCTAGCTGGTTTGATTGTGTTAGATCATACAATGTTAGTCAAGTATCCTAGCTGGTTTGATTGTGTTACATCAGACAATGTTAGTCAAGTATCCTAGCTGGTTTGATTGTGTTAGATCATACAATGTTAGTCAAGTATCCTAGCTGGTTTGATTTTGTTAGATCAGACTATGTTAGTCAAGTATCCTAGCTCCACCTTAAAGTATTAGATCAGACAATGTTGGACAAGTATCCTAGCTCCACCTTAAAGTGTTAGATCGGACAATGTTAGTCAAGTATCCTAGCTCCACCTTAAAGTAATAGATCAGACAATGTTAGTCAAGTATCCTAGCTCTACCTTAAAGTGTTAGATCAGACATTGTTAGTCAAGTATCCTAGCTCCACCTTAAAGTATTAGATCAGACAATGTTAGTCAAGTATCCTAGCTGGTTTAACTGTGTTAGATCAGACAATGTTAGTCAAGTATCCTAGCTCCACCTTAAAGTGTTAGATCGGACAATGTTATTCAAGTATCCTAGCTCCACCTTAAAGTGTAAGATCATACAATGTTAATCAAGTATCCTAGCTGGTTTGATTGTGTTAGATCAGACAATGTTAGTCAAGTATCCTAGCTGGTTTGATTGTGTTAGATCAGACAATGTTAGTCAAGTATCCTAGCTGGTTTGATTGTGTAACATCAGACAATGTTAGTCAAGTATCCTAGCTGGTTGGAATGTGTTAGATCAGACAATGTTAGTCAAGAATCCTAGCTGGTTGGAATGTGTTAGATCAGACAATGTTAGTCAAGTATCCTAGCTGGTTTGATTGTGTTACATCAGACAATGTTAGTCAAGTATCCTAGCTGGTTTGATTGTGTTAGATCAGACAATGTTAGTCAAGTATCCTAGCTGGTTTGATTGTGTTAGATCAGACAATGTTAGTCAAGTATCCTAGCTGGTTGGATTGTGTTAGTCAAGTATCCTAGCTGGTTTTATTGTGTTAGATCAGACAATGTTAGTCAAGTATTCTAGCTGGTTTGATTGTGTTACATCAGACAATGTTAGTCAAGTATCCTAGCTGGTTTGATTGTGTTAGATCAGACAATGTTAGTCAAGTATCCTAGCTGGTTGGATTGTGTTAGTCAAGTATCCTAGCTGGTTTGATTGTGTTAGATCAGACAATGTTAGTCAAGTATCCTAGCTGGTTGGATTGTGTTAGTCAAGTATCCTAGCTGGTTTGATTGTGTTAGATCAGACAATGTTAGTCAAGTATCCTAGCTGGTTCTATTGTGTTAGATCATACAATGTTAGTCAAGTATCCTAGCTGGTTTGATTGTGTTAGATCAGACAATGTTTGTCAAGTATCGTAGCTGGTTGGATTGTGTTAGTCAAGTATCCTAGCTGGTTTGACTGTGTTAGATCAGACAATGTTAGTCAAGTATCCTAGCTGGTTTGATTGTGTTAGATCATACAATGTTAGTCAAGTATCCTAGCTGGTTTGATTGTGTTACATCAGACAATGTTAGTCAAGTATCCTAGCTGGTTTGATTGTGTTAGATCATACAATATTAGTCAAGTATCCTAGCTGGTTTGATTTTGTTAGATCAGACTATGTTAGTCAAGTATCCTAGCTCCACCTTAAAGTATTAGATCAGACAATGTTAGTCAAGTATCCTAGCTCCACCTTAATGTGTTAGATCGGACAATGTTAGTCAAGTATCCTAGCTCCACCTTAAAGTATTAGATCAGACAATGTTAGTCAAGTATCCTAGCTCTACCTTAAAGTGTTAGATCAGACAATGTTAGTCAAGTATCCTAGCTCCACCTTAAAGTATTAGATCAGACAATGTTAGTCAAGTATCCTAGCTGGTTTGACTGTGTTAGATCAGACAATGTTAGTCAAGTATCCTAGCTCCACCTTAAAGTGTTAGATCGGACAATGTTATTCAAGTATCCTAGCTCCACCTTAAAGTGTAAGATCATACAATGTTAGTCAAGTATCCTAGCTGGTTTGATTGTGTTAGATCAGACAATGTTAGTCAAGTATCCTAGCTGGTTTGATTGTGTTAGATCATACAATGTAAGTCAAGTATCCTAGCTGGTTTGATTGTGTTAGATTAGGCAATGTGAGTCAAGTATACTAGCTGGTTTGATTGTGTTAGATCAGACAATGTTAGTCAAGTATCCTAGCTGGTTTGATTGTGTTAGATCAGACAATGTTAGTCAAGTATCCTAGCTGGTTGGATTGTGTAAGATCAGACAATGTTAGTCAAGTATCCTAGCTGGTTGGATTGTGTTAGTCAAGTATCCTAGCTGGTTTGATTGTGTTAGATCAGACAATGTTAGTCAAGTATCCTAGCTGGTTTGATTGTGTTAGATCAGACAATGTTAGTCAAGTATCCTAGCTGGTTTGATTGTGTTAAATCATACAATAATAGTCAAGTATTCTAGCTGGTTTGATTGTGTTAGATCAGACAATGTTAGTCAAGTATCTTAGCTGGTTGGATTGTGCTAGTCAAGTATCCTAGCTGGTTTTTTTGTGTTAGATCAGACAATGTTAGTCAAGTATCCTAGCTGGTTTGATTGTGTTAGATCATACAATGTTAGTCAAGTATCCTAGCTGGTTTGATTCTGTTAGATCAGACAATGTTAGTCAAGTATCCTAGCTCCATTGTGTCCAGTGTTAGATCAGACAATGTTAGTCAAGTATCCTAGCTCCACCTTAAAGTGTTAGATCAGACAATGTTAGTCAAGTATAACAGCTCCATTGTGTCCAGTGTTAGATCAGACAATGTTAGTCAAGTATCCTAGCTCCACCTTAAAGTGTTAGATCAGACAATGTTAGTCAAGTATCTTAGCTTCATTGTGTCCAGTGTTAGATCAGACAATGTTAGTCAAGTCTCCTAGCTCCACCTTAAAGTGTTAGATCAGACAATGTTAGTCAAGTATCTTAGCTCCATTGTGTCCAGTGTTAGATCAGACAATGTTAGTCAAGTATCCTAGCTACACCTTAAAGTGTTAGATCAGACAATGTTAGTCAAGTATCTTAGCTCCATTGTGTCCAGTGTTAGATCAGACAATGTTAGTCAAGTATCCTAGCTCCACCTTAAAGTGTTAGATCAGACAATGTTAGTCAAGTATCCTAGCTCCACCTTAAAGTGTTAGATCAGACAATGTTAGTCAAGTAGCCTAGCTCCATTGTGGCCAGTGTTAGATCAGACAATGTTAGTCAAGTATCCTAGCTGGTTTTACTGTGTTAGATCAGACAATGTTAGTCAAGTATCCTAGCTCCACCTTAAAGTGTTAAATCGGACAATGTTATTCAAGTATCCTAGCTCCACCTTAAAGTGTAAGATCATACAATGTTAGTCAAGTATCCTAGCTGGTTTGATTGTGTTAGATCAGACAATGTTAGTCAAGTATCCTAGCTGGTTGGATTGTGTTAGATCAGACAATGTTAGTCAAGTATCCTAGCTGATTGGATTGTGTTAGTACCGGACAATGTTAGTCAAGTATCCTAGCTGGTTTGATTGTGTTAGATCAGACAATGTTAGTCAAGTATCCTAGATGGTTGGATTGTGTAAGATCAGACAATGTTAGTCAAGTATCCTAGCTGGTTGGATTGTGTTAGTCAAGTATCCTAGCTGGTTTGATTGTGTTAGATCAGACAATGTTAGTCAAGTATCCTAGCTGGTTTGATTGTGTTAGATCAGACAATGTTAGTCAAGTATCCTAGCTGTTTTGATTGTGTTAGGTCATACAATGTTAGTCACGTATCCTAGCTGGTTTGATTCTGTTAGATCAGACAATGTTAGTCAAGTATCCTAGCTCCATTGTGTCCAGTGTTAGATCAGACAATGTTAGTCAAGTATCCTAGCTCCGCCTTAAAGTGTTAGATCAGACAATGTTAGTCAAGTATCTTAGCTCCATTGTGTCCAGTGTTAGATCAGACAATGTTAGTCAAGTATCCTAGCTCCACCTTAAAGTGTTAGATCAGACAATGTTAGTCAAGTATCTTAGCTCCATTGTGTCCAGTGTTAGATCAGACAATGTTAGTCAAGTATCCTAGCTCCACCTTAAAGTGTTAGATCAGACAATGTTAGTCAAGTATCTTAGCTCCATTGTGTCCAGTGTTAGATCAGACAATGTTAGTCAAGTATCCTAGCTCCACCTTAAAGTGTTAGATCAGACAATGTTAGTCAAGTATCTTAGCTCCATTGTGTCCAGTGTTAGATCAGACAATGTTAGTCAAGTATCCTAGCTCCACCTTAAAGTGTTAGATCAGACAATGTTAGTCAAGTATCCTAGCTCCACCTTAAAGTGTTAGATCAGACAATGTTAGTCAAGTAGCCTAGCTCCATTGTGGCCAGTGTTAGATCAGACAATGTTAGTCAAGTATCCTAGCTGGTTTGATTGTGTTAGATCAGACAATGTTAGTCAAGTATCTTAGCTGGTTGGATTGTGCTAGTCAAGTATCCTAGCTGGTTTGATTGTGTTAGATCAGACAATGTTAGTCAAGTATCCCAGCTGGTTTGATTGTGTTAGATCAGACAATGTTAGTCAAGTATCCTAGCTGGTTTGATTGTGTAGATCAGACAATGTTAGTCAAGTATCCTAGCTAGTTTGATTCTGTTAGATCAGACAATGTTAGTCAAGTATCCTAGCTGGTTTGATTGTGTAACATCAGACAATGTTAGTCAAGTATCCTAGCTGGTTGGATTGTGTTAGATCAGACAATGTTAGTCAAGTATCCTAGCTGGTTTGATTGTGTTAGATCAGACAATGTTAGTCAAGTATCCTAGCTGGTTTGATTGTGTTAGATCAGACAATGTTAGTCAAGTATCCTAGCTGGTTTGATTGTGTTAGATCAGACAATGTTAGTCAAGTATCCTAGCTGGTTGGATTGTGTTAGATCAGACAATGTTAGTCAAGTATCCTAGCTGGTTTGATTGTGTTAGATCAGACAATGTTAGTCAAGTATCCTAGCTGGTTGGATTGTGTTAGATCAGACAATGTTAGTCAAGTATCCTAGCTGGTTTGATTGTGTTAGATCAGACAATGTTAGTCAAGTATCCTAGCTGGTTTGATTGTGTTAGATCAGACAATGTTAGTCAAGTATCCTAGCTGGTTGGATTGTGTAAGATCAGACAATGTTAGTCAAGTATCCTAGCTGGTTGGATTGTGTTAGTCAAGTATCCTAGCTGGTTTGATTGTGTTAGATCAGACAATGTTAGTCAAGTATCCTAGCTGGTTTGATTGTGTTAGATCAGACAATGTTAGTCAAGTATCCTAGCTGGTTTGATTGTGTTAGATCAGACAATGTTAGTCAAGTATCCTAGCTGGTTTGATTGTGTTAGATCAGACAATGTTAGTCAAGTATCTTAGCTGGTTGGATTGTGCTAGTCAAGTATCCTAGCTGGTTTGATTGTGTTAGATCAGACAATGTTAGTCAAGTAACCCATCTTGTTTGATTGTGTTAAATCAGACAATGTTAGTCAAGTATCCTAGCTGGTTTGATTGTGTAGATCATTCAATCTTAGTAAAGTATCCTAGCTGGTTTGATTCTGTTAGATCAGACAATGTTAGTCAAGTATCCTAGCTGGTTGGATTGTGTAACATCAGACAATGTTAGTCAAGTATCCCAGCTGGTTTGATTGTGTTAGATCAGACAATGTTAGTCAAGTATCCTAGCTGGTTTGATTGTGTTAGATCAGACAATGTTAGTCAAGTATCCTAGCTGGTTGGATTGTGTTAGTCAAGTATCCTAGCTGGTTTGATTGTGTTAGATCAGACAATGTTAGTCAAGTATCCTAGCTGGTTTGATTGTGTTAGATCAGACAATGTTAGTCAAGTATCCTAGCTGGTTTGATTGTGTTAGATCATACAATGTTAGTCAAGTATTCTAGCTGGTTTGATTGTGTTAGATCAGACAATGTTAGTCAAGTATCTTAGCTGGTTGGATTGTGCTAGTCAAGTATCCTAGCTGGTTTGATTGTGTTAGATCAGACAATGTTAGTCAAGTATCCTAGCTGGTTTGATTGTGTTAGATCATACAATGTTAGTCAAGTATCCTAGCTGGTTTGATTCTGTTAGATCAGACAATGTTAGTCAAGTATCCTAGCTCCATTGTGTCCAGTGTTAGATCAGACAATGTTAGTCAAGTATCCTAGCTCCACCTTAAAGTGTTAGATCAGACAATGTTAGTCAAGTATCTTAGCTCCATTGTGTCCAGTGTTAGATCAGACAATGTTAGTCAAGTATCCTAGCTCCACCTTAAAGTGTTAGATCAGACAATGTTAGTCAAGTATCTTAGCTCCATTGTGTCCAGTGTTAGATCAGACAATGTTAGTCAAGTATCCTAGCTCCACCTTAAAGTGTTAGATCAGACAATGTTAGTCAAGTATCTTAGCTCCATTGTGTCCAGTGTTAGATCAGACAATGTTAGTCAAGTATCCTAGCTACACCTTAAAGTGTTAGATCAGACAATGTTAGTCAAGTATCTTAGCTCCATTGTGTCCAGTGTTAGATCAGACAATGTTAGTCAAGTATCCTAGCTCCACCTTAAAGTGTTAGATCAGACAATGTTAGTCAAGTATCCTAGCTCCACCTTAAAGTGTTAGATCAGACAATGTTAGTCAAGTAGCCTAGCTCTATTGTGGCCAGTGTTAGATCAGACAATGTTAGTCAAGTATCCTAGCTACACCTTAAAGTGTTAGATCAGACAATGTTAGTCAAGTATCTTAGCTCCATTGTGTCCAGTGTTAGATCAGACAATGTTAGTCAAGTATCCTAGCTCCACCTTAAAGTGTTAGATCAGACAATGTTAGTCAAGTATCCTAGCTCCACCTTAAAGTGTTAGATCAGACAATGTTAGTCAAGTAGCCTAGCTCCATTGTGGCCAGTGTTAGATCAGACAATGTTAGTCAAGTATCCTAGCTGGTTTTACTGTGTTAGATCAGACAATGTTAGTCAAGTATCCTAGCTCCACCTTAAAGTGTTAAATCGGACAATGTTATTCAAGTATCCTAGCTCCACCTTAAAGTGTAAGATCATACAATGTTAGTCAAGTATCCTAGCTGGTTTGATTGTGTTAGATCAGACAATGTTAGTCAAGTATCCTAGCTGGTTGGATTGTGTTAGATCAGACAATGTTAGTCAAGTATCCTAGCTGATTGGATTGTGTTAGTACCGGACAATGTTAGTCAAGTATCCTAGCTGGTTTGATTGTGTTAGATCAGACAATGTTAGTCAAGTATCCTAGATGGTTGGATTGTGTAAGATCAGACAATGTTAGTCAAGTATCCTAGCTGGTTGGATTGTGTTAGTCAAGTATCCTAGCTGGTTTGATTGTGTTAGATCAGACAATGTTAGTCAAGTATCCTAGCTGGTTTGATTGTGTTAGATCAGACAATGTTAGTCAAGTATCCTAGCTGTTTTGATTGTGTTAGGTCATACAATGTTAGTCACGTATCCTAGCTGGTTTGATTCTGTTAGATCAGACAATGTTAGTCAAGTATCCTAGCTCCATTGTGTCCAGTGTTAGATCAGACAATGTTAGTCAAGTATCCTAGCTCCGCCTTAAAGTGTTAGATCAGACAATGTTAGTCAAGTATCTTAGCTCCATTGTGTCCAGTGTTAGATCAGACAATGTTAGTCAAGTATCCTAGCTCCACCTTAAAGTGTTAGATCAGACAATGTTAGTCAAGTATCTTAGCTCCATTGTGTCCAGTGTTAGATCAGACAATGTTAGTCAAGTATCCTAGCTCCACCTTAAAGTGTTAGATCAGACAATGTTAGTCAAGTATCTTAGCTCCATTGTGTCCAGTGTTAGATCAGACAATGTTAGTCAAGTATCCTAGCTCCACCTTAAAGTGTTAGATCAGACAATGTTAGTCAAGTATCTTAGCTCCATTGTGTCCAGTGTTAGATCAGACAATGTTAGTCAAGTATCCTAGCTCCACCTTAAAGTGTTAGATCAGACAATGTTAGTCAAGTATCCTAGCTCCACCTTAAAGTGTTAGATCAGACAATGTTAGTCAAGTAGCCTAGCTCCATTGTGGCCAGTGTTAGATCAGACAATGTTAGTCAAGTATCCTAGCTGGTTTGATTGTGTTAGATCAGACAATGTTAGTCAAGTATCTTAGCTGGTTGGATTGTGCTAGTCAAGTATCCTAGCTGGTTTGATTGTGTTAGATCAGACAATGTTAGTCAAGTATCCCAGCTGGTTTGATTGTGTTAGATCAGACAATGTTAGTCAAGTATCCTAGCTGGTTTGATTGTGTAGATCAGACAATGTTAGTCAAGTATCCTAGCTAGTTTGATTCTGTTAGATCAGACAATGTTAGTCAAGTATCCTAGCTGGTTTGATTGTGTAACATCAGACAATGTTAGTCAAGTATCCTAGCTGGTTGGATTGTGTTAGATCAGACAATGTTAGTCAAGTATCCTAGCTGGTTTGATTGTGTTAGATCAGACAATGTTAGTCAAGTATCCTAGCTGGTTTGATTGTGTTAGATCAGACAATGTTAGTCAAGTATCCTAGCTGGTTTGATTGTGTTAGATCAGACAATGTTAGTCAAGTATCCTAGCTGGTTGGATTGTGTTAGATCAGACAATGTTAGTCAAGTATCCTAGCTGGTTTGATTGTGTTAGATCAGACAATGTTAGTCAAGTATCCTAGCTGGTTGGATTGTGTTAGATCAGACAATGTTAGTCAAGTATCCTAGCTGGTTTGATTGTGTTAGATCAGACAATGTTAGTCAAGTATCCTAGCTGGTTTGATTGTGTTAGATCAGACAATGTTAGTCAAGTATCCTAGCTGGTTGGATTGTGTAAGATCAGACAATGTTAGTCAAGTATCCTAGCTGGTTGGATTGTGTTAGTCAAGTATCCTAGCTGGTTTGATTGTGTTAGATCAGACAATGTTAGTCAAGTATCCTAGCTGGTTTGATTGTGTTAGATCAGACAATGTTAGTCAAGTATCCTAGCTGGTTTGATTGTGTTAGATCAGACAATGTTAGTCAAGTATCCTAGCTGGTTTGATTGTGTTAGATCAGACAATGTTAGTCAAGTATCTTAGCTGGTTGGATTGTGCTAGTCAAGTATCCTAGCTGGTTTGATTGTGTTAGATCAGACAATGTTAGTCAAGTAACCCATCTTGTTTGATTGTGTTAAATCAGACAATGTTAGTCAAGTATCCTAGCTGGTTTGATTGTGTAGATCATTCAATCTTAGTAAAGTATCCTAGCTGGTTTGATTCTGTTAGATCAGACAATGTTAGTCAAGTATCCTAGCTGGTTGGATTGTGTAACATCAGACAATGTTAGTCAAGTATCCCAGCTGGTTTGATTGTGTTAGATCAGACAATGTTAGTCAAGTATCCTAGCTGGTTTGATTGTGTTAGATCAGACAATGTTAGTCAAGTATCCTAGCTGGTTGGATTGTGTTAGTCAAGTATCCTAGCTGGTTTGATTGTGTTAGATCAGACAATGTTAGTCAAGTATCCTAGCTGGTTTGATTGTGTTAGATCAGACAATGTTAGTCAAGTATCCTAGCTGGTTTGATTGTGTTAGATCATACAATGTTAGTCAAGTATTCTAGCTGGTTTGATTGTGTTAGATCAGACAATGTTAGTCAAGTATCTTAGCTGGTTGGATTGTGCTAGTCAAGTATCCTAGCTGGTTTGATTGTGTTAGATCAGACAATGTTAGTCAAGTATCCTAGCTGGTTTGATTGTGTTAGATCATACAATGTTAGTCAAGTATCCTAGCTGGTTTGATTCTGTTAGATCAGACAATGTTAGTCAAGTATCCTAGCTCCATTGTGTCCAGTGTTAGATCAGACAATGTTAGTCAAGTATCCTAGCTCCACCTTAAAGTGTTAGATCAGACAATGTTAGTCAAGTATCTTAGCTCCATTGTGTCCAGTGTTAGATCAGACAATGTTAGTCAAGTATCCTAGCTCCACCTTAAAGTGTTAGATCAGACAATGTTAGTCAAGTATCTTAGCTCCATTGTGTCCAGTGTTAGATCAGACAATGTTAGTCAAGTATCCTAGCTCCACCTTAAAGTGTTAGATCAGACAATGTTAGTCAAGTATCTTAGCTCCATTGTGTCCAGTGTTAGATCAGACAATGTTAGTCAAGTATCCTAGCTACACCTTAAAGTGTTAGATCAGACAATGTTAGTCAAGTATCTTAGCTCCATTGTGTCCAGTGTTAGATCAGACAATGTTAGTCAAGTATCCTAGCTCCACCTTAAAGTGTTAGATCAGACAATGTTAGTCAAGTATCCTAGCTCCACCTTAAAGTGTTAGATCAGACAATGTTAGTCAAGTAGCCTAGCTCTATTGTGGCCAGTGTTAGATCAGACAATGTTAGTCAAGTATCCTAGCTGGTTTTACTGTGTTAGATCAGACAATGTTAGTCAAGTAACCCATCTTGTTTGATTGTGTTAGATCAGACAATGTTAGTCAAGTATCCTAGCTGGTTTGATTGTGTAGATCATTCAATGTTAGTAAAGTATCCTAGCTGGTTTGATTCTGTTAGATCAGACAATGTTAGTCAAGTATCCTAGCTGGTTTGATTGTGTAACATCAGACAATGTTAGTCAAGTATCCCAGCTGGTTTGATTGTGTTAGATCAGACAATGTTAGTCAAGTATCCTAGCTGGTTTGATTGTGTTAGATCAGACAATGTTAGTCAAGTATCCTAGCTGGTTTGATTGTAATAGATCAGACAATGTTAGTCAAGTATCCTAGCTGGTTGTATTGTGTAAGATCAGACAATGTTAGTCAAGTATCCTAGCTGGTTGGATTGTGTTAGTCAAGTATCCTAGCTGGTTTGATTGTGTTAGATCAGACAATGTTAGTCAAGTATCCTAGCTGGTTTGATTGTGTTAGATCAGACAATGTTAGTCAAGTAGCCTAGCTCCATTGTGGCCAGTGTTAGATCAGACAATGTTAGTCAAGTATCCTAGCTGGTTTGATTGTGTTAGATCAGACAATGTTAGTCAAGTATCTTAGCTGGTTGGATTGTGCTAGTCAAGTATCCTAGCTGGTTTGATTGTGTTAGATCAGACAATGTTAGTCAAGTATCCCAGCTGGTTTGATTGTGTTAGATCAGACAATGTTAGTCAAGTATCCTAGCTGGTTTGATTGTGTAGATCAGACAATGTTAGTCAAGTATCCTAGCTAGTTTGATTCTGTTAGATCAGACAATGTTAGTCAAGTATCCTAGCTGGTTTGATTGTGTAACATCAGACAATGTTAGTCAAGTATCCCAGCTGGTTTGATTGTGTTAGATCAGACAATGTTAGTCAAGTATCCTAGCTGGTTGGATTGTGTTAGATCAGACAATGTTAGTCAAGTATCCTAGCTGGTTTGATTGTGTTAGATCAGACAATGTTAGTCAAGTATCCTAGCTGGTTTGATTGTGTTAGATCAGACAATGTTAGTCAAGTATCCTAGCTGGTTGGATTGTGTTAGATCAGACAATGTTAGTCAAGTATCCTAGCTGGTTTGATTGTGTTAGATCAGACAATGTTAGTCAAGTATCCTAGCTGGTTTGATTGTGTTAGATCAGACAATGTTAGTCAAGTATCCTAGCTGGTTGGATTGTGTAAGATCAGACAATGTTAGTCAAGTATCCTAGCTGGTTGGATTGTGTTAGTCAAGTATCCTAGCTGGTTTGATTGTGTTAGATCAGACAATGTTAGTCAAGTATCCTAGCTGGTTTGATTGTGTTAGATCAGACAATGTTAGTCAAGTATCCTAGCTGGTTTGATTGTGTTAGATCAGACAATGTTAGTCAAGTATCCTAGCTGGTTTGATTGTGTAGATCATTCAATGTTAGTAAAGTATCCTAGCTGGTTTGATTCTGTTAGATCAGACAATGTTAGTCAAGTATCCTAGCTGGTTTGATTGTGTAACATCAGACAATGTTAGTCAAGTATCCCAGCTGGTTTGATTGTGTTAGATCAGACAATGTTAGTCAAGTATCCTAGCTGGTTTGATTGTGTTAGATCAGACAATGTTAGTCAAGTATCCTAGCTGGTTTGATTGTAATAGATCAGACAATGTTAGTCAAGTATCCTAGCTGGTTGTATTGTGTAAGATCAGACAATGTTAGTCAAGTATCCTAGCTGGTTGGATTGTGTTAGTCAAGTATCCTAGCTGGTTTGATTGTGTTAGATCAGACAATGTTAGTCAAGTATCCTAGCTGGTTTGATTGTGTTAGATCAGACAATGTTAGTCAAGTATCCTAGCTGGTTTGATTGTGTTAGATCATACAATGTTAGTCAAGTATTCTAGCTGGTTTGATTGTGTTAGATCAGACAATGTTAGTCAAGTATCTTAGCTGGTTGGATTGTGCTAGTCAAGTATCCTAGCTGGTTTGATTGTGTTAGATCAGACAATGTTAGTCAAGTATCCTAGCTGGTTTGATTGTGTTAGATCATACAATGTTAGTCAAGTATCCTAGCTGGTTTGATTCTGTTAGATCAGACAATGTTAGTCAAGTATCCTAGCTCCATTGTGTCCAGTGTTAGATCAGACAATGTTAGTCAAGTATCCTAGCTCCACCTTAAAGTGTTAGATCAGACAATGTTAGTCAAGTATCTTAGCTCCATTGTGTCCAGTGTTAGATCAGACAATGTTAGTCAAGTATCCTAGCTCCACCTTAAAGTGTTAGATCAGACAATTTTAGTCAAGTATCTTAGCTCCATTGTGTCCAGTGTTAGATCAGACAATGTTAGTCAAGTATCCTAGCTCCACCTTAAAGTGTTAGATCAGACAATGTTAGTCAAGTATCCTAGCTCCACCTTAAAGTGTTAGATCAGACAATGTTAGTCAAGTAGCCTAGCTCCATTGTGGCCAGTGTTAGATCAGACAATGTTAGTCAAGTATCCTAGCTGGTTTGACTGTGTTAGATCAGACAATGTTAGTCAAGTATCCTAGCTGGTTGGATTGTGCTAGTCAAGTATCCTAGCTGGTTTGATTGTGTTAGATCAGACAATGTTAGTCAAGTATCCTAGCTGGTTTGATTGTGTTAGATCATACAATGTTAGTCAAGTATCCTAGCTGGTTTGATTCTGTTAGATCAGACAATGTTAGTCAAGTATCCTAGCTCCATTGTGTCCAGTGTTAGATCAGACAATGTTAGTCAAGTATCCTAGCTCCACCTTAAAGTGTTAGATCAGACAATGTTAGTCAAGTATCTTAGCTCCATTGTGTCCAGTGTTAGATCAGACAATGTTAGTCAAGTATCCTAGCTCCACCTTAAAGTGTTAGATCAGACAATGTTAGTCAAGTATCTTAGCTCCATTGTGTCCAGTGTTAGATCAGACAATGTTAGTCAAGTATCCTAGCTCCACCTTAAAGTGTTAGATCAGACAATGTTAGTCAAGTATCTTAGCTCCATTGTGTCCAGTGTTAGATCAGACAATGTTAGTCAAGTATCCTAGCTCCACCTTAAAGTGTTAGATCAGACAATGTTAGTCAAGTATCCTAGCTCCACCTTAAAGTGTTAGATCGGACAATGTTATTCAAGTATCCTAGCTCCACCTTAAAGTGTAAGATCATACAATGTTAGTCAAGTATCCTAGCTGGTTTGATTGTGTTAGATCAGACAATGTTAGTCAAGTATCCTAGCTGGTTGCATTGTGTTAGATCAGACAATGTTAGTCAAGTATCCTAGCTGGTTTGATTGTGTTAGATCAGACAATGTTAGTCAAGTATCCTAGCTGGTTTGATTGTGTTAGATCAGACAATGTTAGTCAAGTATCCTAGCTGGTTGGATTGTGTAAGATCAGACAATGTTAGTCAAGTATCCTAGCTGGTTTGATTGTGTTAGTCAAGTATCCTAGCTGGTTTGATTGTGTTAGATCAGACAATGTTAGTCAAGTATCTTAGCTGGTTTGATTGTGTTAGATCAGACAATGTTAGTCAAGTATCGTAGCTGGTTTGATTGTGTTAGATCAGACAATGTTAGTCAAGTATCCTAGCTGGTTTGATTGTGTTAGATCAGACAATGTTAGTCAAGTATCTTAGCTGGTTGGATTGTGCTAGTCAAGTATCCTAGCTGGTTTGATTGTGTTAGATCAGACAATGTTAGTCAAGTATCCCAGCTGGTTTGATTGTGTTAGATCAGACAATGTTAGTCAAGTATCCTAGCTGGTTTGATTGTGTAGATCATACAATGTTAGTCAAGTATCCTAGCTGGTTTGATTCTGTTAGATCAGACAATGTTAGTCAAGTATCCTAGCTGGTTTGATTGTGTAACATCAGACAATGTTAGTCAAGTATCCCAGCTGGTTTGATTGTGTTAGATCAGACAATGTTAGTCAAGTATCCTAGCTGGTTGGATTGTGTTAGATCAGACAATGTTAGTCAAGTATCCTAGCTGGTTTGATTGTGTTAGATCAGACAATGTTAGTCAAGTATCCTAGCTGGTTTGATTGTGTTAGATCAGACAATGTTAGTCAAGTATCCTAGCTGGTTGGATTGTGTTAGATCAGACAATGTTAGTCAAGTATCCTAGCTGGTTTGATTGTGTTAGATCAGACAATGTTAGTCAAGTATCCTAGCTGGTTTGATTGTGTTAGATCAGACAATGTTAGTCAAGTATCCTAGCTGGTTGGATTGTGTAAGATCAGACAATGTTAGTCAAGTATCCTAGCTGGTTGGATTGTGCTAGTCAAGTATCCTAGCTGGTTTGATTGTGTTAGATCAGACAATGTTAGTCAAGTATCCCAGCTGGTTTGATTGTGTTAGATCAGACAATGTTAGTCAAGTATCCTAGCTGGTTTGATTGTGTAGATCATACAATGTTAGTCAAGTATCCTAGCTGGTTTGATTCTGTTAGATCAGACAATGTTAGTCAAGTATCCTAGCTCCACCTTAAAGTGTTAGATCAGACAATGTTAGTCAAGTATCCTAACTCCATTGTGTCCAGTGTTAGATCAGACGATGTTAGTCAAGTATCCTAGCTCCACCTTAAAGTGTTAGATCAGACAATGTTATTCAAGTATCCTAGCTCCACCTTAAAGTGTTAGATCAGACAATGTTAGTCAAGTATCCTAGCTCCACCTTAAAGTGTTAGATCAGACAATGTTATTCAAGTATCCTAGCTCCACCTTAAAGTGTTAAATCAGACAATGTTAGTCAAGTATCCTAGCTCCATTGTGTCCAGTGTTAGATCAGACAATGTTAGTCAAGTATCCTAGCTCCATTGTGTCCAGTGTTAGATCAGACAATGTTAGTCAAGTATCCTAGCTTGTTTATTCACCTTTCCTTCTCTTCTCCCGCCCCATTCGCTCTTCCCCACTGTTCGAATCTTGTTGACATAAATGTTCACCTCTCATACAAATACACGTCATCCCCCATAGCCACCTGTTCTAGTGTTACAATAATTACATTTGTTATTCTCATTACCTTTCAATAATTTTTTTAACATTCTGTTGTATGAATTTCAAAATGTCATTTTTATCCAGTTTAAAGAGACCCTTCATTTCCTCTAGGACAGCGAACAGTGTACAAAGCTTGGTTTCTTTCGTTAAGTGTTTAAAATAATGTAATCAGTTTGAATATAGAAAAAAAAATTATTCTTTGAAGGATCTGCATAAAAGCAGATGCATGCAGTAATATATAAGCAGTAGAGCGACATACATCTAAGAGAGTACTCGTTTTTTTTTCTCTTAGAGATGTCAGATTTCTCTTCTAGCCACATACTAAAACCCTATCTACCATACTACCAGCACTATCTACCATGCTACACGCATTATCTACCATACTACCAGCACTATCTACCATACTACCAGTACTATCTACCATACAACCAGTACTATCTACCATACAACCAGTACTATCTACCATACTACCAGCACTATCAACCATACTACCAGCACTATCAACCATACTACCAGCACTATCTACCAAACTACCAGCACTATCTACCAAACTACCAGCACTATCTACCATACTACCAGCACTATCTACCATACTACCAGTACTATCTACCATACAACCAGTACTATCTACCATACAACCAGTACTATCTACCATACTACCAGCACTATCAACCATACTACCAGCACTATCTACCATACTACCAGTACTATCTACCATACTAACAGTACTATCTACCATACTACCAGTACTATCTACCATACTAACAGTACTATCTACCATACTACCAGCACTATCTACCATACTACCGAATACTACCAGCACTATCTACCATACTACCAGCACAATCTACCATACTAACCAGGGCTGCGGAGTCGGTAGATAAAAGTTCCGACTCCGACTCCTCATTTTTTTTTACTACCGACTCCGACTCCTCTGTATTAATATGCGAATGTATTTTGTACATTCCTTGAAGGAAAGAAAGGCAAAACACATCTACGTGTCATTATGCTACCACATGACTACTGGCTGGAAAGCCAACAGTCTACTGTATTTAATTTTAAATATTCATGGGCCCCTTATTCTCTTGAGGGCCCCGGTACGGCGTACCGGCTGTACCCCCCTCTCGTGGGGCCTGATCAGTAGAGGTGACAATCAGCGACGCCAAAGGGCAAACGGCAGTATCCCTTACCAGTGAGTGGCTAGGCTACATAGCCTATGGGTGCTGCGTTCCCTGTAACAGCAGAACTAGGGATGTTAAAACCAGTTATCGGTTCTATAAAACCGGTTTAAAACCGGATTTCGGTTTCCCCCTCCCCCCCCCCCCCCGCGCAATGTCACAAGTCACATGCCGGAACAGCCAAATGTGCTTAGTTTTGTAGGTAGCCTATATTTGAAAAATACTTCAAACTTAATTAGTGTTTGCAGGGCATTAAAGGGGTTGATTTGTGTGAATACAATATGATTTTGTACTCTTTACCATAAAATTCTTTAGAACTAAAAAAATCTGGGCTAATTTATTAAAACCGATAATAGCTTTCAATTTTTCAATAGTGATAATCAAATTACCGATTATCGTTGACCATAATATTAAGAAGCATATGAAGAGGCATATAGGCCTATTTATGGTAACTTGTAAAATAATGTGTTGAAAGAGAATCAAATGAATGTGTATTTAATAGTGTCGTTAATAATAAAGCACAGACGCGGTGTTTTGAAAATAAAAACCAGTTTTCGGTTTCAAAACCGGAATCTGGTATTCCGGTTTTCGTTGAACATCTTTAAGCAGAACACAACACTATGAAAAGTATAAATATTGCCACCAGGGCCGTATTTAGGATTGTGGGGGCCCTGTTCCCAAATTTATGTGGGGCCCCTAGTGGTCTCGCCATGCCTTCCACATAGGGCCTACCTCAGGAAAGGGCCGTTAATTCATATTACATTATGTAAAATCATACATTTTATGTTGGACGTAGCTTGTTTGAACTGGAGCGCTTTAAATTGTATGGGAATAAATTAATTTTATTTTACATTTTCAACGAAATATGGGGATGTCACTCAAACATTTCTTTTTGGGATGTGTGGGGGCCCCTGTTCTAATGGAACACGTGGAACATGCCTAAATACGCCACTGATTGTCGCTCCTAATTGTGCGTTGCGTGCGTAGCGCATTTATAAGTCGTAAAGGCGGCATTTTTGTGTATACCTATTGAAGGCAAATTACATTCGGGGCCGTCCATAAATTACGTCACACGATTATGGGGGGAGGGGGTCACGCATTTGTGATGATGTGTGACGAGGGGGGGGGGGAGGGGGGTCTTAGATATCTGACGTCACATGAACATAAAAATACATACATATGTTTGTGCGCTATAGACTCCTATGTCGTTTGATTGATCGGGACAACAAGAAATGGACATTTACTCGCAACTTTCCGGAATAGGAAAATCTAATTTATCACATATGCTGCTGACTTAGTTGATTTTATATTTTTAAAAAGTATGCCATTTATGCACACATTAAAACTGTAATTAAAAAAAAAGAAATAGCTCCTTGACGTAAAAGAGAGTACCTTCCCATGCATTCTGCTTTCACTGAGAGTAGCTTCCCATTCATTCTGCTTTCACTGAGAGTAGCTTCCCATGCATTCTGCTTTCACCGAGAGTAGCTTCCTATTCATTCTGCTTTCACTGAGAGTAGCTTTCCATTCATTCTGCTTTCACTGAGAGTAGCTTCCCATTCATTCTGCTTTCACTGAGAGTAGCTTCCCATTCATTCTGCTTTCACTGAGAGTAGCTTCCCATTCATTCTGCTTTCACTGAGAGTAGCTTCCCATTCATTCTGCTTTCACTGAGAGTAGCTTCCCATTCATTCTGCTTTCACTGAGAGTAGCTTCCCATTCATTCTGCTTTCACTGAGAGTAGCTTCCCATTCATTCTGCTTTCACTGAGAGTAGCTTCCCATTCATTCTGCTTTCACTGAGAGTAGCTTCCCTTTAATTCTGCTTTCACTGAGAGTAGCTTCCCATTAATTCTGCTTTCACCGAGAGTAGCTTCCCATTCATTCTGCTTTCACTGAGAGTAGCTTTCCATTCATTCTGCTTTCACTGAGAGTAGCTTCCCATTCATTCTGCTTTTACTGAGACTGTTTGGGTTTTCCCGACTTTTTTTTTTTTGTTTGTATTACTGCCCACTCTCTTGTTTTGTTTGCATTGTTGGTTCATACTGTACTTTGTTCTCTCTATTGTTGATCTCGCGATTATTCTTTTAATTTCTATGTGTTTTATATGGACACAATGTGTCCACGGGTCAACTAGTTACTATTAATAAGCATTGTAAATTAAAATTATATTTGCATTGTTTCTTAGCTATTTTCGAATGATGATCGCATCGCGAACACGTTCTGAATGCTAAAAAAAGTGGGAAAGATGCCCTAGTCCGGCAATCACCTTCGTGCATCCAGGGACTCAAGCTAATTCCATTGTTGCATGCTGGAATCCCAGTGTAGTAACAGGGATATTTATTCCACCTCCTTTACCAGGTGTTCAATCAGGCGAAGGTCTGAAAATTCCAGATCGGACAATAGATGGAGCGTCGCATAAGTTTCCATCGTTGTTTGCAGTTCAAAATCTGAAAGTGGATGATATCCTTCCTAGGTCATCAGATCCTTACCGTTCGATCCCATACGATTTGTACTGTCCCTCAATACATTCCGTGCTTAGCGATGGTATTTGCCAAAAATGTCATATGTACTTCGCTTCGTTAATCATGCTGCGCAGCCATTCCTCAACACACAAGCATGAATCAATTATTCCTCTTAAACCTATCAGGCCACAAAGGGGCAACGTGAACTAATGGTTTTTCATCGCAAATGAAGAAAATGGAAAGAGTGCTGAATGTATAGATGAAGAAGAGCTTGATTTGAATGGAATATCCATTACACCTGATGAAGAGACCAATACTTTCCCTATTTATTCCATGAAGGAGCATTTAATTTTTGATCACCATGAGAGAATGCCTGACTATAACATACATTTTGTTGTTGTTTTTTTTTTTAAATATAAACTTAAATTTTAAATAAATTGTACTGATTCTACTAAAGCATTTATTTTTTTCCACATGATATTAAATTAATGTTAATATTGTTATTGTTATAATTACACTTTCGACTTTTCTTCGTGTAATACAAAATTCAGTAATTACAAAACGATGACAAATAAAAGTAACTTGGAACCTGTAAATTTGCATTTTTAGAAATATAGCCTATCTTTTAGGGGAGGGGGGGGAATGCAGATTTTGTGATGTCATATATTTGTGGGGGGGGGGGGGGGGGATGGGGGTCTGACTTTTTGTGACAATGTGTAACAAGGGGGGAGGGGGGGTAAAAAAACAGCCAAAATCGTGTGACGTAATTTATGGACGGCCCCTTATGGAGAGAATCGTAAATGTGTAAAAGCCTCTCTATAGACCTCTAATAAAGGTATGCTTGTATTGTATACTAGTAGCTTTAAGATGCGTTTTATTAAGGACCTGTGGTCTAGGCCTATAGCCTACTAAGGCAGTATAAGTTATAGGCTAAGCTTTAATAACTTTTGCACTGAGCATGCTAATTTAATAGCTATGAAAAATGGTCATTATTAGCTTAAAAGGTTCACATAATAAATATAGGCCTACATATTCCGTGGATAGGAAAATGCTTTATTTTTATATAAATAATAGGCCTAATATAAATCTCCCAAAATAATACATTAGCCTACTTCATATAATGCCATTAGGCTAGCCTAATTATTAGCCTAATATTTAAGATATATAATAGCCATAGCTGACATAACTAATGGCTATGATAATTCATTCAGTCAGATTTGTACATGTATCAGGCTTAGGCTATGCCTATATATAAAATATAATGTATTAATATTAAATTTCCCTGATAGCACAGGGTTTTCGGACCGAGCTAGATTTCCCTCGGTGCTGGTTTGGCACGGTCGGCATCCGTCTTTCGATTGCTTTTTGCATTCGGTTTGCATTTGAGAAAGTTCGGCACTTTTTTTGCGCCTCCGTGCTTTTTATAGCCTACGTATCGCATTTGGACCGATTATGTGCAACCGAAAATGTTAAAGTTAAAAATAAAGCCTATATTTATTTTCAATTATTTTTAAGAAAAAAAAAAGAATGCGAATATTAAGTAACATAAGGAATTTAAAAGATAATAACTTCATTAAATAATTATAATATATATTATATTTTATCGGTATTATTAGAATTTGTAAAAATTGTACAAAAATTATGGAAGATAGGCTACATTTAAAAAAAGCAATTAATTTTAAACCGCTAGACACTGCCATATTGAATCGACAACGAGGTTAGTCAAATTATAGCGTCAGGCTGTTATAGTTTCCAATTGATGAAAAAATGGTAATGGTTATGGTAATTTATATAGCGCTTCTATCCATGCTATTTTAGCATGCTCAGTGCGCTCTAGAAGACTATTAATCTGTGAGAGGTTTCACTGCTGCCGGTTAAGCGCATGTGATAACAACTCAATATTAACGTCATCTAGTCCCAAAACTCCTGTAGGGTGACAGGGATCTGCCGGTGGCGGGGCTCGAACCCGCGACGTGTCAAGTTGTTTTTTTGGTTGACAGTCTGGTGAGCTAACCGCTAGGCCAGCCTGCTTCAAAAATGAAGAAACAGTGGTTAGTCCGCATTAAACGTGACGAAGGGCCACTTTACAAGGTAAGCCTACAGTAAATATAGATCTATATTAAATATTATAGACTCGATAATTAATACTTCTTTTTTTTTTTTTTTTTTCCGGTAGGAGGCGCGGCGGAGTTTGATCTCCTTGGCCCTCCTTTGGGCCTACTAGGCATCGTATAGTTTTTGAGAGCCGTAGCTCGGGGGGTGGGGTAACTCAGACCTCCTACACAGTTGTGAAAAATCTAATCGCACAAGGCGGAGAATACTTCACTACTGACTTTCAATAAAAGCCATGCTGCATTACAGTAATTCATTACTGCATTACTTTTTTAATTGTCACTTTCTTTGTAAACCACGCTGTCTACTAAAAATTATAGAAACGTCTATAATTAAATTAATTATATAATAATTTATTGTAAGCTAGAAGTCTGATTTTCTAAACAATTTAATTTATATAAGATATCATTTCGATGGAATATTAAATATATTTTTTTAGTAAGTTTTAACATTTAGAATTAGAATAATATGGCCTATGAAGTAGTCTTAGATTTACTGGCTATGCTGAGTAGGCCTATGCTAGAACTAAGAATATTATGTTTCAGCTTTTTCAGTTATATATTGTATTTGTATTATAGGCCTATATAATATTATAAATTAATCAAACTATAGGCCTAAGTCGAGGCTAAGTCTCAGTAATAAATAGTAAATTAAAAAGAGTTAGGCCTATTAAATAGTTAAAATAGTAATATATTTTAGATAGTAAGATAGGCTACGTTCCTTTTACCTTTTTAGATAGAATTAGGCCAATTAGGCCTACTATTTTTAATTTAAATTTTAAATGATTTCATGTCGTTCATATTATTAATTTAGGCCTACATTAAATTATTAGATTTAAATTACTGTATTTAATTCAGCACAGGCTTACTGCTAGCTATTCAATCAGAATCTTAATTAAAATTATTTTCAACCCTAGTTTACTAATCAACTAAGACTTATGTCTGATTTTTTCTTTCTAGTCACTTCCTTGCAGATGCTATGGCTATCAAAGACTCACAAAGCGTAAGAGCTTCGTAGGTAGGCCTACTTCAAGTAGGCCTAAATGTTTATGGCCAACGTTAAGGACACTACAAAGATTACAAAAGCTGCAAAGAATCAAGCTGAGCCAGAGATGACCTGGAAGAGAATGAGTGTTCAGAATTATATAAATAGATCTGTATTATATCAGGTAGCTTATATTATAATCAGTTATCTATGGAAAAGTAATTAATTGTGCAATATTTAAGTCATTAAATATATTTTCTTTGCTGCTTTTTTATTAATTTGAGCAAGTAATCTAAAAAAAAAGTATTGTTTTCATAGATTATTGTGACATGGCCAGTAAGTGACTGAGCAGCTCAGCGAGCTGGGGACAAAACTTTTTCATATAAAAGATGAAGCAATGTGGCAAAGGAAAAGACAAAGGTATGTTTTAAACAGATATTGATATAAAAATAATTTGATGTTTTATCATTTGTTTTTGTTACTTTCTTTGGTAATAAGATAATGTATTGATTTTTTCTTCTTAGGACAATTTGATTCCTCCACAGATGAAGATGAGACACTGACTAGAATAACCTAGTAAGTAAATGCACTTAGTTTCAATTATATTTTACGATAACGTATTTATTAAACTATTATTTGTTTTAAGTTTCCAATTTGTCTGTATAAAATAAAATAAAAAAATATAGCATTCTTACTAGTAATAATTTGTATCCATATATTTTTTTGGATTTTGAATGTTGAATGGAAAAATGTGATTAATTGTGACTGACATTCTATTTAGTTCATAATATAAACTTGCTAACTAGCATTTAATAATTTTTGGATTTTCTACTAGGCCTGTCAATTTTTAAACTTGATGGTTGTATTTTTATTGCTTGTTAATTTATTTTAATAGATTTAAGAGCACCTACTCCAGCAAAGACAGCCTGCCATTCTAACCAGGTATATTTTAATTATAATGCTTAAATTCTTTTAGGATTTAATATGGAAAATTGTATAAATTAATGAATGAATTAATTAATTTTTACAGTATGAACTTTTGATAAATGCCATTATACATTTTTTTTTTTTACTGATAGCTAGAACAGAGAGTGGAACATGTACTTGTGGATAAGGAGTGCATCTCTGTGTATGTAATACATTTTATTCTCAAATAATAAAATAGTAACCCTTCTAGTACCAACCTACTTTCCTGCTATGTATACCTTGTATCTTCTTCTATCCCATAACCCAAGCATTATTTTAATAAATATTCCCTATGGCCCAGACTTTATTACAAAATGGCTTAGACATCAATAGTAGTTGTTTTTTTGTTGGTAAAAACTGATAACAACACATAGAGGATAAATATAATAATTTACCGTATTCGAACAATCTAATTAATAAAATAATTGTATTCATTCGTAATATTAATTCATTAAAAAAAGTTTCATCAACGCGCAGGTCCATAATAATGGAAGGTAATTTGGTAGCGTCCATTAGGAGTGCAATTTAAAATTTGTCTCCATATTTTTTTAATATTTGTCATGTAGTATGATGTAGGCCTATATGTTTTTGTATATAGGCTACTTGTCAATCTGTTGTTTTCTCTATGCTTGTCAACGTGTCTGTTTTTTTAAATATGTGTAAATGTGTATTTCTATTCTTGATTAATCTATCACATAGCTTTAGTCTTTTTTTTTTTACTCTCCCTAGATTTAGTTTTTTTCTAATCTAATAGACCTTTTAATTTGTCTAGGTGTAAATATTTTTTTCCTGTTTTGTTGAGTATTTATAGTATCCGTATTCTTAGTTGTATGTTAAACGCGCTCTGAGCTTAAATTATGTTTGTTGGCACTTCAATGGCAGTGCTATACAAATATGATTATTATTATTATCATTTTCAATTTTGTAGTGTGAACTGAATTATTATATGAAATTATTTAAATTACTTTCTGTTTTCTATTTTCAAAGGAAAGCTTTTAAATATTATTATATGTCATTCTAGAACTTCTTGATATTAAATTACGATCTATCAATGTGTTTTTTCTTTCTCTTTTATAGGTGAATCTTCATTGTTTCCTTGGAGGTGACATTGTAAAGGCTTTCGTTTTCAACTCTATGAAAAAAGTTTTCACCAATAGTTTTGCAGCAGCAATGTGTTGGTCAGGGAGTAGGGGCAAAACAGAGTTCCGGACTTTACGTACCGTATAAAAGATGTAACAGTCTGTGAGTATTTACAATTGTTTACATATCACCCTTCTGACCTTTTCTTTTATTACCTTACTCTGTAGTATTAATAGTGGGGCATTGTGGCAGAATAGCATTTTTGATGCCTTACATAGGTCCTCAGTTTTAACCCTTTGTGGCCGGAACGACACGAGCCGTGTGGATCGGTCTACTCAATTTTGACGGAACGACACGAGTGGTGTCGTTTTGGGTTATAATTGTTTTTATTGTTTTACGTCTAATCCATGTTTTTTAAAATAAAAATAACTTCCGTTTCCTTTTAAATAGAAACCAAAATAACATTTCGCATTTGATTTTCATTGTGAAAAGTGCTGTTTTATATACTTTAATTAAATTTTTTTGGTCGTGAATTTTTTTTTCTCCTTTTTTTCTTGTTGTTGAATTTGTAATGGTGACGGATAAAGAAATGGCAAGTACTAGCAGACCAAGTACTAGATTATTATGTCTTATAGTGATATTGTTAGAAAAATGGACAGTGTTTGATAATTTAATAGTTTTGTTTCATTTTTTTTTTTTTTCTAAATTAAAAAAAATATTTTTAGCTAATTTTTGAATGCAAAATTATGTGTTTTTTTATATAAATAATTGTGGATTATTTTGTTAAAGTTTGTTATTTAAAGTATTTCAAAATAAAAGTTATACACTTTCATTAAGCATCCAATTACCTTTAATTTAATATATGACACTTAAATATATTAACAAAATTCGATACAAAAAAAAATTAAATTCTAGGATATACAATATAGGTTGAAAAAAAACTCCGGCCACAAAGTGTTAATCCAAGTGGCTGCGCTGGAGTTTTCCTCCCAATCAGGTGTGCCCTTGAGTCTAGTTCAGATTCAAACCTGACACGAGTTAGGGAAATGTAAAGTCGCAAAAAAACAGTTGTCACAAAAATTGGCAAATCATGTTTCACTATCCCCATGGATCAAAATTATCTTAAAGGTTACTTTTTAAATTTTTATAGTGTTAAATTAAAGCTACATCAAAATGTCAATAAAATGGATCCACACTTTAAAAAAATAGGCAAATTAATTAAACAATTATACTGTCTTAATTTAATTCAATTTTGGTTTTATGTTTTCATTACCTTTTCCATTCATAATTTTACTAATTACTTGGGTAAAATAAAGATGTCTACCCATTAAATTTTGCTTGATGCCTTGAATTTATCAGCCAAGAATTACTAAGTTTGAAGATTTTAAAAGAAAAAGAAAATAAATTAAATATATCTCAATTAACATTAATTTTTATAAAGCTTCAGTACAGGGTATATTACAAATCTTTGCATCTGCAGTAGGCCTATTAGGTAACTTATGGGAAAAATTATATCAACAGTACCAGTATATCAAATGTAGTAAGATAGTCTCCTTACTATTTGAAAATTATTTTTGATGCATTTACAATTGTTTTTAGATGCAGTTAGATGTCGCAAGAGTGCAGCTGAGGAGGAAATTAATAAAAGCAAACAGACTGAGATGGTGGCAGATGTCAATAGGGAAATTAATTAAACAATTATACTGTCTTAATTTAATTCAATTTTGGTTTTATGTTTTCATTACCTTTTCCATTCATAATTTTACTAATTACTTGGGTAAAATAAAGATGTCCACCCATTAAATTTTGCTTGATGCCTTGAATTTATCAGCCAAGAATTACTAAGTTTGAAGATTTTAAAAGAAAATAAATTAAATATATCTCAATTAACATTAATTTTTATAAAGCTTCAGTACAGTAAATAAAAAAATAAAAGCTTTTAATTTTCAATAAAAATTTGCTTGCAATATTTTGTTCTGACCTTTTTTCATTACGGTACTATATGTCAACGTGTCTGTATGTCTATTACTTTTATGTTTTGAAATTCTGAATGTACAATATTATGCATGCTAATTTTATGATAAATATAATTCGGGCCACTTGTAGGTGAGGGTCGGCTATAAGTAGCTAAGGTTCGGAGAGGGGCGGCTATAAGCAGATACGGTTCGGCAAACATATGGTTATGCTACTGTTGCCGATCATTTCCGATCTGTAGCCGAGCTCTGCCCGGACGCTTTCGAGTTAGCAAAATGGCATCTGGGTTGGACCTCACTGCCGACATGCGCCCGACCTTTTTGCCGAGCCCTTCCCGATTTTATTTTATTAGGGATTATACACACTCTCAAAATACTTTATATTATTTTTTAATTACGGTATAGTAATAATTTAATCTTAGGCTATCAAGGCTTAGATATTAAACCAGGGCTCTGCTTTATTATTCAATGTTTAAGTATTATTCAATATTATACTTCTAATATCAAAATATATATTATTTATATTAACTTTATTTTTATTTAAATAATGAATCCAAAATCTATCTCAATCTGTAATCAGCATCTTCCAACACAAATTGATTAATTGTGGTTATTAATAGTAAATACAAAATTTCAGGGAGGCGTCAGCTAAAAAAAGGAGCAGTAGGCCTACCCACAATCTTTTCTCACACACCAGTGACCAGTAAGCGCAAAAGAACATCTTATGAATTTGGGTAAGTGTTTCATTAAATTTATACATTAAATATTAATCTTACATGATATATTATTATCTCATCTTATAATTTTAATAAACAATGACATACATGGTTTATTGCTAGTTATTTATACACATGTATATAAATGTTTCAAATGATGTTAAATTAGTAGTTTTCTTGTTTTGTTAAGACAACCCATTGCATGTTCCAATTCCGATTCTCTGTATAAAGCAATGTGTAATTCAGTTCCGATAATTATAGCATGTTTGCATTGATATACTCAATGATCCCCATCTGGCTTGCTTTTGACATGAACACATTATGTATAAACTTCCTGTGTGGAATAATAATTATTTATAATATATAAGGAATATACTTTTAAATTTTTATTATAAGTTTTTATTTTTGTAAAGAGTTAAATGTGTTTATATAAAAATATAAAATTTTATTTCAATGAGTGTTGATTTCATAATTTAAAAATGCATTTTTACAATTAATTGTCAAGTGTTTATGTTATTAACAATTAAATTAATGTGATTATTGGATTCACTACCACCAGCCATCATTCAACACATTCTAGTTTCCATTGCTGACAACTCTTTCAAGCAATAATATTCCTTATCATCCATCTCATAAAACACTAATAATTATGACACTACCAAAGGATGATTTTTAATATTAAACAAAGAACCATCATCATCATCTTTATAATTAAATTTCTGTTTATTAACTGACAAGGATCATATCAATTATTCTCTTTAGACTTAATGATTCAAATAAAGAAAATGAGACCCCTGTAGAACTTCATGAAAAGAAGGATGTGGGCTGCCAAACAGAAGAAACTTATCAAAACTATTGGAATTACTTAAAGAAAAGGATGAATCAATACATCAATTAACAATTCAAAAAATGAAGTTGGAATTTTCATTTTCTTCAATTTCCGCAAAAGGAGACAATATTTTTCATTCCATTACAGGATATTCCATTAAATATTTTTCTGTTATATTTAATTTTTTCAAACTTGATGAAGCTCTCAAATCCAATAATGGTAGGCCCTACCCCTAAAGCTTTGTGTCCAATTGATCAATTTTTGCAACTTTGTTGCAATCAACTTCGGCATGCTCTTACTCTTAGTGAACATGTTTTATCAGTTTTATTTCAAATTAGTCAGTCAACAGTTTCTAGAACATTTAACAATTGTTTAGAAATTTTGTATCAAAAAAGCATAAATGTAGACATATGGCCACACAAACATCAAGTGAAAGCTTTTATGCCCCCCACATTTTTTCAACATTCCCCTTCATGCAGGGTGATAATAGATTGCACAGAATTTTTCATTCATCAACCATCTTATCCAACAGAACAACAAAGTAGTTTTAGTTATTATAAAAACCACAATACTGTAAAATCATTAATTGGAATTGCGCCAAGCGGAGCTATAACATTTATTTCTGATCTTTAAAATGGCGCTATATCTGATAAAGAATTAACTTTGAGGAGTAAAATTATTGATAAGTTAGATCCTGGTGATTGTATTTTGGCTGATAGAGGTTTTACAAGTTTAACTGAGATTTTAGAAGCCAAAGTGTGTACTCTTTTCACTCCAAATTTTTTGAAAGATTAAGTTCAATTTCCTTTAAGTGAAAGATGTGAAAATAAAAATATTTCATCACATAGATATCATATAGATGCCATTAGTAGGATTAAAAATTTTCAAATTCTAAATTGTGAAATTTCTTACAATTTACTTCCAATCATTAATGAGATTCATTATGTATGTGCTTTTCTTTGCAACTTTTCTGAGAAACCACTCATAAATGTGTTACAATAATTTTCATTTACAATTTTTTTATTAAAATGTTTCAATAATGATATCTTATTCATTACAATGTTTAATGCAGGAGTGTGCAACTTTTTTCTGCTTTGGGCCGCACATGAAATGTTATACAACAAGAAGGGCCACACAGTCTGAACATTTATTTGCATTATCAATGCAACCAATTTAAAAAAAATGTAGTAAGAAGCTCTTTGGGGGCCACACTACAAGGCTTGGCGGGCCGTTTTGTGTCCCTCGTGCCGCCTGTTGCACACCCCTGTTTTAAGGTATAAGAGGTGAAATGGATGACACTTAAAAACATACAATGCTATAAAAAAAAATTTAACTACTTTATTTATTATTATTTTTAACAAAATATTATTATTACATAATGTATATAGTCATGATTGGCAGGTATTTCTTGGTCTTTCTATTTACCTCTTGCTTTGGAAGCTACACATAAATGCTTGTCTCCAGAGTTTTGTTGCAGGATTTTTTATGTGTGTATTTTCCAAATCCATTGTCTCATTTTTTTATATTTTATTCTATTGAAAATGAAATTATTATTTGCCACATGTATATGTTTTTTCATGGTCACAGGTCAACATATCTCTAGTATATTTTTTAAGCAGCTGTTGTTGAAAACTTTTAATTTAAAGTAGGTGGTTTTTGTCATTCTCACATTATCTGCATACAATTTTGTTTATTATTTATTTATTATTGCAATGTCTATAAATATTTATAATTAATATTTGTCAATGTGTATCATCAATTAATGCAACAATTCACATAAATAGACACATTTAATTTATAATTAAATGTATTGAATCAATTATATCATGTATATATTGCATTTTGTATACATTTTTCTTTTATCTTTATAAATTCAATGTTTTTCATCCACATATGGTTATGAATTATTGTAATGGTGGTTTTAATTGTATAGTTAGTGTTGAAAGTTAATAAATTTTAATATCTAATGCTATGTTCCTGGAAAACATGTATTGTTTCCTTGTAAATAGTTTTCGAAATAATTTAAAACAATGATTGAGATCAAATTTTATTATATTTATTTTTGTATCATTAAATTTATTTGTTATTAGTTCACAATTTAAACATTCACCTGTATAATTGTATATTTCATTATATATGACTTATATTTTTAATAACATATGTTAAATTTATTGTATTGACAAATGTATGCATGTCATATTAACACATATTGCAATAACAATATTTATTTTCTATTGAAACAAATTTTATATTTATTTAAGACACATTAAATATGAACTTTATGTACAATAACATGATGTCAACCGGATTATAAAGAAGGCCATCAAATGTGTCAACAATAAATGGATATACATGTTATTAGTTATGTTTTTTTACAAATATAAATAAGTATTGCAATTGGATGTAATAAATTGTGTGATTAATTGTTTTATATCATGGTAATTAACTGTCTTAAAAATAATATGTCAGTAATGTTATTGAATTCAGTAATATTAATTGAAATAAATATAATATAAGAATGAATATTTTGTTATTGAATACTGTACTATTTATTTACCAAAAAATAGACATGGAATCAATTGTTTATATTTATTTATTATTCTAAATTATATTTAATAATAAATTATAATAATAATAAATTCACATATTAGTGGGTTTTAATCATTGTGCAGGGTAGAAGTTTTTGCTCCAGGTCTGTAGTATGTCGATGAGTCTACCCATCTCTGAAAAGTAACTGAAATTTAATGGGGTAAAGTAAATGCGGCTGTGCATAGTGCTTGCTACACAATTATCCAATATTATGCCATAGCAGGTTAAAATGTTGCATGCTGTTTCAACCTCCCTATATATAATTTGTCAATTCTCCAGCAGTCATTATCTTGAGACATGGTGTTCTTTTCTAACTCAACAAGTTCTACAAAATTGTTTCTAACATTTTGATGATAAATAAAATTGTATTTAGTTGTAGCCGTTCAGGAATATAATTCCCAAAACATGAGGTAATAAATGCAGGTAAGGGTAATGTATAATCATAAAAAAAGAGATCAGTACAAATTTTCGGACCAATATTTAAAGTTGAAAAAATTGGACATGACTGATTTAATTGAGAGAGTGTTGAGTAAGACACACTTGTGTCAATGACTTTTTTATGCGCTGATCTCTTACCAAATATTGAATTGGTTAGTTTTGGGGAAACAGGTTTGATAGCAGGTTGATGCCATTTTTGCAGGTTCTCAGTCGGCGAAGCATACAATTCTTTTCTGCTGTAGTCCTCGACTGCAGATAGGAGACCAAACAGATGTTTGCAACATGCAGGTTTAATACCGCCAGGACATTGGCATTCACCTTCAAGTACCTGTTGAAAAAAGAAATGAAATAATAATTATAATAGGGTCTTTTCATTTAATAAATAATAAATAATATAATAATAATAATATTATAAAACATTAATATCATACACAGTTTATACATAGTACATATACATCATTAAAAACATAACTATGAGGCTTAAGCCTCAAGTCCACTTGTGTGCACATCAAATATAATGCCCAGCCATCTTATTATACTTATCCTAAATTACTTTCTAATCTGGCATACAAGAGATCTAGCAGGTCTACTAAGTTGCACCATTACAAAAAATGAAAAAAAACATAGTCTCCAATATGAATTTAACACATAACCATCCTACAACAAGTGAGTGTACCTACACTAGTTCAACGAACCAACATTTAATGATATATATCCACTAATTCATCATTAGTACTATCTATAACCGTTAGGCTACAACTCATATATTCTTATGCACTCCAGCATATATAGTAGGCATATGTGCTATATTTATATCTTAGGCCTATCAAATAGGCCCTACCTATTATATGCTACATGACATAATATATAATATATGTTATATTTTTATTTTTTACAAATACATTTTATCAATAATATCATATAGGTCAATAACTTTCTAATTATAAGTATAGGGAAGATGTTAGATAACTATATAATTCTCATAAATATGAGTATGAGACTTAGATATATACTTAATAGTTACTATATATAAGTTATAGGCCTATAAATATGCATTTTACCTTATAACTCATAAATTCTATACGACAATAGCATGGTCATAGTCTAAAGTCTAAACTATAGGACTGTAGGCCTATAATTTTCTAATTATGAGTAGGCCTATAGTATAAGTATAGGCATAGGGAATATGTTATATGACTATATAATTATCACAAATTGACACAAATAGTAGACTTAGATATTACATACTATAACTTACTACAAGTTATAGACATTATACCTTATAAATTCGTGACTTAAAACCGATAAATTTAATGCGCCAATAGCATATCCATTGACAGGCATAGTCCATAGTCTAATCATTCCCTATATTGTAGGCCTATATTTTTTGCCTATAGGCTATAGCCTAGCTATAGGCTATAGATAGGACTATAGGCCTATGCTCCTATATAAGTCCTATAAATTAAATAAATTTGACTAAGTCTAAGTATAAAAAAAAAATATAAAAGAAAGTAAACTATATCAATATGAAGCATTAGTAGTTTTTAAACTATTAGTAGTAAAAATTACACCTACTGATCCTGATGGTTCTATTAAGACGGTAACAGTGTAAGCTGATCTTTTTTTTCATTTCAGCTTTCACTCGAGCTTGGATAGGCCTATTATACCGTCCGATATCATCAACTAATCAACTTTAAACATAATATCTGTAATAAAATGCTCCTTAAACAAGGATTGACCTTTAATAATAATGTGTCGATAGTCGTCGCAACAAGAATGTGCATCGTTTAATACATCACAATATTGTAAAATGTGTGTAAAATAAAAATGTTTCAACAACATTAGTGTAATTAAATAGAAGCGAAAGACGCCATTGTCAGTAGGCTACATCACGTGACCAAGATGCTATCTCTAAGGACTTGTGAATAATGCCCATATCATATAACAGTTCATTGGTTAAGATCGATGAAACATTTTATAAATGATTTCCAAAACTGTTTTTGCTTTCTGTTTAAATAATCTGATCCACCTAAGAACTACTGCTAATAATTGCCGCGTTACCTTTTTATTTGACTGACCACGCTAACTATAACTTGAATTATTTGAAAGAAAATGAAACCTCAGAGTTACTTTAGGAATAATTAATTTACTTTGGAAATAACTAATTAACTCGTGCTATTTTATGTAAAAAAAAAAAAGATATTTACTTTAATTGATCCTTATTTACTTGTGTCTATTAATAGATATGTGTGAATGACAATGTATAAACCTTATGACAGCACAATAACTTTAACAGCATGAAGAGCGATAAATGATCGATAATTTAATATTTTATTATTTAATAACTTTTAGTTTTATTTTCAGCATGGTGCAAAATGATTTGTCTCTATACAGAAAAATAACTGATAAAGACAATAAAATGGCGAATAGGGTTGTTGGGACAATCAATCAGTGAATGGGGTTGGTGGGTTTTAGAAAAAAAAGAGACAAAAAGAATAATTGTGTGAGAGATAGAGATAAATTTGTCTATAGACTAGCGAAATGTGTAATCAACTGTGAAAGAAAGAGAGAGAATAAATAATAATCACCTTTTCCATAGTGTCACATTGGTGGTTCCAAATATTGTAAAACACATTACTCCCCCCCCCCCTCTCTCTTTTTCTCCCTACGCAAGATTTTGTGGGCGGGGCTTAATTTTTCCATTTCCTTGACTTTTAGTACGAAGGCGAAAGATTCTTAGTAATCTTGGGATTCCGTATTTATGCTGACCTCAAATTCTCGGGATGGCTAGGAATGGTTTATTATTCTCGTACAGGGGAGTTCCTATAATTTTTATTATGAGTTTTGTAATGATACCATTATTTTCACCCCTCCTATTAATAGGTCTGTTCCCCGCACAACCACAAAAGTATTTAATGATTCGCGTTGTCTTAAAAAAAGCAGTCAGTTTCTGCAGAGTTTTTGCAGAGAGTTAGTTTTGTAAATACTTTTCTTTGAGCTTGTTACGGACGCTTGTGTTGGTACTATTCTATTATTGCTGTAAATACTACATCTATTGTATATACTTTATCACCAGAATTAAATTATCAACAACACTTACTCTGAAGCTTCCTCGTCAAGTTACTATTCTATTGTGTTGTTTACAATACTAAAATATTTATTTACTATTCCAACGTCAAGGAAAGGAACTGTTAGAACGCAAATCCTGAGTTTGTGCCCAGGACCATAAGGAGAGTTCGTGTAATACTGAAAAATAAATAATAATAACCAAAGTCTACCATAGGACAAACGAGAATTATCAACGATATCTACACGGCTCTGGCCACAAGGGGATTGTGGACGTAACAATAGTAATGTTCAAGTAAGATGTTCTTGCACTATAGATTGTTTTCATTTATTTTTGTGCAGCTGTAGATAACAAAAAGGGGCCCAAATCCAAAAAACTCTGTATTTTATTATTTTGAAAGTTGTTATCTCCGCTCATTACTACATTTATCTTTACGTAGTCATGTTCGAATGCAAAAATATTTCAATTAAGTATTAGCAAATAAATTCATACTGTACTAGAAATTACAAGTAAAAAATTACAGTGCACCTGGCTACAAACACATTATCAATTTACACATAGTTATAAACGCAGTATTAAAGTGCACATAGCAACAAATACAGTATCCAATTACAAATAGTTACAAAAACAGTATCAAATACACATAGTTACAAAGACAGTATCAAAGTACACATAATTACAAACACAGTATCAAATTACTCATAGTTACAAACACAGTAACAAAGTGCTTATAGTTACAAAAACAGTATTAAATTACACATAGTTAAAACACAATATCAAATTACATTTAGTTACAAAAACAGTAACAAAGTTCTTATAGTTAAAAACACAGTAACAAAGTACACACTGTTAAAAGCACAGTATCAAAGTACATAAAATAAAGGAATATAATCAACTGTGAAAGAAAGAGAGAGAGAATAAATAATAATCACCTTTCCATAGTAATGTTCAAGTAAGATGTTCTTGCACTATAGATTGTTTTCATTTATTTTTGTACAGCTGTAGATAAAAAAAAAGATCCCATCTACAAATAACTCTGTATTTTATTATTTTAAAAGTTATTATCTCCCCTCATCACTTTATTTACCTTTACGTAGTCATGTTTCATTCCAAAAATATTTCAATTAAATATTAACAAATAAATTCATAATGTACTAGAAATTACAAGTAAAAATTACAGTGCACCTGGTTACAAACACATTATCAAATTACACATAGTTACAAACGCAGTATCTAAGTACAACTAGTTACAAACACAGTATCAAATTACAAATAAGCTTAGTTACAAACACAATAACCAATATTAACTAGTTACAAACACGTATCAAATTACACATAGTTACAAACACAGTAACAAAACGCTTATATTTACAAAAACAGAATTAATATACACATAGTTACAAATAGGTTGGTTTAAACAGTCACCTGGGAACATACGATTCCTAGGATGCTGGGACTAAAAAAAAAAGAGCGGTAAAATGTTCAAGACATAGCATACCAAGAAAGTAACACGACACAGCCTACCTAGAATAGTAAAAAAAAAAACTACCTAGAAAGATAACCTTTGAAACTTAACATACGTAGACATGTTCAAAGCATAACATTAACAAGAAAGGTACAATACATGTCCTGCATAAAAAGGTAAGAAAATTGTCTGCATAAAAAGGTATTAAACATGTCCTGCATAGAAGGGCTCAAAACTTGTCATGCAATGAAAGGTAAAAAAATGTCCTGCATAAAAAGGTACAAATCAGGTCCTGCATAAAAAGGTACAAATCAAGTCCTGCATAAAAAGGGACAAATCATGTCCTACATAGAAATGTATAAAACCTGTCCTGCATAGAAATAACATTAAAAGAAAGGTAAAAAAATGTCCTGCATAGAAAGGTATAAAACAAAACCAACTTGAAAAGAACAAAGCATGATACACATAGAAAAGTACTAAACATATCCTACATAGACGCAGGTAGTCTACAAATCCTAACCTACATAGAAAGGTAGTCTACAAATCATAACCTACATAGAAAGGTAGTCAACAAATCATAACCTACATAGAAAGGTAGTCTACAAATCATAGCCTACATAGAAAGGTAGTCTACAAATCATAGCCTACATAGAAAGGTAGTCTACAAATCATAACCTACATAGAAAGGTAGTCTACAAATCATAACCTACATAGAAAGGTAGTCTACAAATCATAATCAACATAGAAAGGTAGTCAACACATCATAGGCTACATAAAAGGTAGTCTACAAATCATAACCTACATAGAAAGGTAGTCTCCAAATAATAACCTACATAGAAAGGTAGTCAACAAATCATAACCTACATAGAAAGGTAGTCTACAAATCATAGCCTACATAGAAAGGTAGTCTACAAATCATAGCCTACATAGAAAGGTAGTCTACAAATCATAACCTACATAGAAAGGTAGTCTACAAATCATAATCAACATAGAAAGGTAGTCAACACATCATAGGCTACATAAAAGGTAGTCTACAAATCATAACCTACATAGAAAGGTAGTCTACAAATCATAACCTACATAGAAAGGTAGTCTACAAATCATAACCTACATAGAAAGGTAGTCAACAAATCATAATCAACATAGAAAGGTAGTCTCCAAATAATAACCTACATAGAAAGGTAGTCAACACATCATAGCCTATATAGAAAGGTAGTCTACAAATCATAACCTACATAGAAAGGTAGTCTCCAAATAATAACCTACATAGAAAGGTAGTCAACAAATCATAATCAACATAGAAAGGTAGTCTACAAATAATAACCTACATAGAAAGGTAGTCTACAAATCATAATCAACATAGAAAGGTAGTCTACAAATCATAACCTACATAGAAAGGTAGTCAACAAATCATAATCAACATAGAAAGGTAGTCTCCAAATAATAACCTACATAGAAAGGTAGTCAACACATCATAGCCTATATAGAAAGGTAGTCTACAAATCATAACCTACATAGAAAGGTAGTCTCCAAATAATAACCTACATAGAAAGGTGGTCAACAAATCATAACCTACATAGAAAGGTAGTCTACAAATCATAACCTACATAGAAAGGTAGTCAACAAATCATAATCAACATAGAAAGGTAGTCTCCAAATAATAACCTACATAGAAAGGTAGTCAACACATCATAGCCTATATAGAAAGGTAGTCTACAAATCATAACCTACATAGAAAGGTAGTCTCCAAATAATAACCTACATAGAAAGGTGGTCAACAAATCATAACCTACATAGAAAGGTAGTCTACAAATCATAATCAACATAGAAAGGTAGTCAACACATCATAGGCTACATAAAAGGTAGTCTACAAATCATAACCTACATAGAAAGGTAGTCTACAAATCATAACCTACATAGAAAGGTAGTCTACAAATAATAACCTACATAGAAAGGTAGTCTACAAATCATAACCTACATAGTAGAAAGGTAGTCTTTAAATAATATCCTACATAGAAAGGTAGTCTACAAATCATAACCTACATAGAAAGGTAGTCTACAAATCATAACTTACATAGAAAGGTAGTCTACAAATCATAACCTACATAGAAAGGTAGTCTACAAATAATAAACTACATAGAAAGGTAGTCTACAAATCATAACTTACATAGAAAGGTAGTCTACAAATCATAACTTACATAGAAAGGTAGTCTACAAATCATAACTTACATAGAAAGGTAGTCTACAAATCATAACCTACATAGAAAGGTAGTCTACAAATCATAACTTACATAGAAAGGTAGTCTACAAATCATAACCTACATAGAAAGGTAGTCTACAAATCATAACCTACATAGAAAGGTAGTCTACAAATCATAACTTACATAGAAAGGTAGTCTACAAATCATAACCTACATAGAAAGGTAGTCTACAAATCATAACTTACATAGAAAGGTAGTCTACAAATCATAACCTACATAGAAAGGTAGTCTACAAATCATAACTTACATAGAAAGGTAGTCTACAAATCATAACCTACATAGAAAGGTAGTCTACAAATAATAAACTACATAGAAAGGTAGTCTACAAATAATAAACTACATAGAAAGGTAGTCAACAAATCATAACCTACATAGAAAGGTAGTCTACACATCATAGGCTACCTAAAAAGGTAGTCTACAAATCATATCCTACATAGAAAGGTAGTCTACAAATCATAACCTACATAGTAGAAAGGTAGTCTTTAAATAATATCCTACATAGAAAGGTAGTCTACAAATCATAACCTACATAGAAAGGTAGTCTACAAATCATAACTTACATAGAAAGGTAGTCTACAAAACATAACCTACATAGAAAGATAGTGTACAAAACATAACTTACATAGAAAGGTAGTCTACAAAACATAACCTACATAGAAAGATAGTGTACAAAACATAACCTACATAGAAAGGTAGTCTACAAAACATAACCTACATAAAAAGGTAGTCTACAAAACATAACCTACATAGAAAGATAGTGTACAAAACATAACCTACATAGAAAGGTAGTGTACAAAACATAATATAAATTGTGGTTCAAGTTCTATGTTATAGTTTTAAGTCTTGTGGTGATTACCATTCATAATCTGGATAGACTTACAATTTAATGCACAAAGCTGCGCGCCATCTCGGCAATGAAATTGCACCTGTTAAGAAACGCCACATTCCATAATCATGAATTACAATACAATTCATAATTATTTAAAACAAGCTCAATTGTCCGGCGTTACCAGGGTAAAAAAAAGCTTGTAAAAAGCTACATATGCAATATTTATACACTAAAATGAATAGAATAGAAAGCTATAGATGTCTAAATCTAATACTTTTTTCATTTTTTTTTATACTGAAGACGTTTAGGAAGTAATTCTATGCTAGCTGAATCTATTTCTCTAGACTTTTTCTTTCTTACCCTGTCTCTCTCTCTCTCACTTTGTCTCTCTCTCGCACATATATATATATATATATATATATATATATATATATATATATATATATATAGGCCATGGGCGCCCGAAGACAATTTTGTAGGGGGGGGGAGGCAAAATATTTTTAATAATTTTTTACCCATTTTCTGCTAGCGTCCCACTTATGGGACACTTCGTGAAATAAAAATTACTTTTAAATATGTATTTTTTCTTATAAATACAAAAATTTGTTTTTTGCTTTGTACGATAAATAGACTTTAATTATAACTTTGCTTTTTGAACAAAATTTTACTTTTAATAAGATTTACATGATCTTGACCTTTCAACTTGTAAAAATTGATGAAAAAAAAAATTCTCAAAAGTAAGTACACATTTATCAAATATGATTAAATTTTCATATACAAATAAAACCACATGAAATATGTAATTTCATTATTTATCTATCAATTATAACAATGGAAATCATAAAAAACCCTCATTGACGTTTTATTAAGTGTCAAACAAGCATCCCACAAGTAGGACAGTAGCAATGAAAGCCCCCGTGTAAAACATCTTATTTATGGGACAGTAGCTAGTAGCATGCTCAGTTAGTTGTTGTTTTTTAAATAGTCTTTTATTTAAAATAAAATTTATTTTTTTCTTTAACTTTGATGTTTAGAGAGTTAAATATTGAAGCTACGCTTAAATTTAAGAATTAGTTACTAGATCATAGTTTTTGGATAAGATTTTTAATAAAATTATCTTTTAAAATAATTCTATTCGCTTTATAGATCATCATCATCATCATCTGTCCTTTGGGTTCCTTGTGGAACATAGGGCCTCTGTCAAAGCACGCCACTCTTCACGGTCTCTTGCTAGTCGTTTCAATTCTTCCCAGCTCTTTCCAGTTCTTTCGGTTTCATCCAGTATGCTTCGTCTCCGTTCGCTTAGGCCTTCCTCTATGCCGTTTACCCTGGGGATTCCACTCTAAGGCCTGTCTAGCTCTGTTGTTGTTATCTTTCCTGAGGGTATGTCCAATCCATCTCCACTTCCTTTCCATGATTTGTTGTTCTACTTTTCTTTGTCCACACCTCTACCACAGCTTGGAGTTTTCTACCTTGTCGAACCATTTATAGATAACTTATTTTAAATGTCCATAATGTAGTTTTTTTCAGGATTCAAATGGTCTGTTCATCATCACCCATCCCTTAACCCGTGGGTTGGTCGCTGAGAGGACCATTGTTGACTCCTGTGTCATCACTCACCACTGGTCACGATTTTGTGCTGCTGTTTTGGCGCCATTGAAGGACAGTCTGGTCCATTTTTTTATATTTTACTCCCACCTTTTCTTCTGTCGGCCGCGCACTACTGTACCCATGGGCCTCAACGTGGCGTAGTGTGTAAACCGACGATACGTTCCATTAAGAATACACCGACGGGCGAACGCATGGGTGACAGCCCCCGCAACGGGTCCGATATCCATTTCACCACCGAGAGGCCACGGGGTCTCGGTGGGGAGGAAGCAAGGGACGCTGCAACCACGTCTCGAGAACCACCCGGTGCATGGATGTCTGTACCTATAGTATCTAAAGAAAAGTTTATAGCTCGCTGGGCAGAACACTTCAACTGTGTCCTCAACATGCTCCCTAACAGTAGCGATGAGGCGATCAATCGACTGCCAAAGATAGCAATTATTGAGTTAATGGCTGACCCTCCATCAGAGCTGGAAACAAAAAAGGCCACTGATCTCCTGTCTAGCGGCAAGGCTCCTGGAGCTGACTCCATTCCTTCCAAAATATATAAATCAGGTGGACACAAACTGGTTGAAAAACTCACGGCCTTGTTCTGCGAGATGTGGAAACAAAAAAAAGTCCCACAGGAATTCAAAGTTGCAACCATCATCCACCTTTACAAGCGCAAGGGCAATCGGCAAGCATGCGACAACCGTAGGGGGATATCGCTTGTGTGCATCGCTGGCGAAATCCTTGCAAGAATACTCTTAAACAGACTTACAGCTCACCTCGACTAGGGTCTATTGCCTGAGAGCCAGTGCAGTTTCAGGAAGGAAAGAGGAAGCATTGACATGATCTTCGCTGCCCGCCAAATGCAAGAGAAATGCCAGGAACAACATGTACCTCTCTACGCCACTTTTGTAGACCTGACAAAGGCATTCGACACAGTCAGCTGCGAGGGACTCTGGAGAATCATGGCCAAATTTGGATGCCCAGACACCTTCATCGAAATGGTCAGGCAACTCCACGACGGCATGCTCGCCAGAGTAGCTTTTCAGAACCCTTCCAGGTTACAAACGGCGTAAAGCAGGGATGTGTCTTAGCCCCTACACTCTTTAGCCTCATGTAGGGATCAAACTCCGGTACCGCTTTGATGGTAAGCTGTTCAATCTGAGGAGACTACAGGCCAAATCTATGACCCGCATTGAGACAATAAGGGTCTTTTTGTTTGCAGATGACTGCTCCCTGATAGCCTCCACGGAGGCAGACATGCAGCGCAGTATGGACCTGTTATGAGCGGCATGCACCAACTTCGGCTTAACTATCTCAACCAAGAAAACCGAGGTTTTGCACCAGCCTGCTCTTGGATGCGAGCACACTGAACCTTCCATCACTGTTAATGGACTAAAGCTAAATAATGTTGACAGGTTCACATTCCTCGGCAGTACCCTCTCCCAGTCTGTGAATTTAGACGATGAAGTAAATCTCAGGATAGCCAGAGTCGGTTCCTCCTTTGGAAGACTGCGGTCTAATGTTTGGAATCGGAGAGGCATTAAGCTGCAAACCGAACTAAAAGTCTATTCAGCTGCCGTTCTACCTATTCTTCTCTACGCATGAGAAACCTGGACCGTGTATAGCCGTCACGCCAGGAAGCTAAATAACTTCCATCTAAGCTGCTTACGAAAGCTGACACGGGTCAGGTGGCAGGACAGGGTCCCAGACCTGAGGTCCTTGTGCGGACCGACATGCCAAGCATGTACATCCAAATGGCAAAAGCCCAGCTCAGATGGGCAGGCCATGTTGTGCGCATGCCAGAAGTACGACTGCCCCAAAAAACTTCTATGGTGAACTAGTCGTAGGAAAGCGATCGCGAGGAGGGCATAAGAAGAGGTATAAAGACACCCTGAAGGTCTCCCTAAAAAATCTGGAAATTGACCCAAACAATTGGGAAAGACTGGCTGAGGACCGATCCTCTTGGCGAGGCATGGCCGTCAATGGAGCAGCAGCTCATCAGGAAAAAAAGACGAAGGGTCGCAAATGCAAAACGTCAACTAAGAAAGTTGGACAGAAAAGACATCCCCTCTACTGCCGGACAGACAGCAGGCCTCGCATCCATGTCCCCACTACGGCAAACTTTTGTGGGCAAGAATAGGCCTCACCAGCCATCTTCGTACCCATAAGCAACCATGACACTGACAAAGGATGGTCCTTATATCAAGCAATGGACAATCATCATCATCACCTATTGTATAGGACTTGTGCTACCGGGTGACAGTGCAGGTATACGGGCGAGCCACCACGATAATGATCCTTAGTGGGAACCGCAGTGAACGATCGCTGGGCTGCGGAGACTTTCCCCTGTTACACGGCACGCCAGGCCTTCGTCGTGTCGTGGGGTGGCTGAGCCCGGACAGAGCTTGGGAGTGCCCCTCACCCCTGAGCTCAACCCTATAGTTACCTATCGTTCGGTATTTCTAAAGAGACCTTATAACTCTGTCGGCGGCTTCAAAGACAATTTCCATTCGCTTTGGATGGTTTCTAAAATTTCTGAGCCAAGAGCAAAATAGAAGCTAGGGTCAAATATAATAAGTTGACGGTTATTCTTTTTATTTATTTTCGACACCAGCAGAAACTTAGCCTAATTATGCCAAATTTTATCAATTGTTTTGCCATACAAATTTTTTTCTTGTATAAATTTTCGGGCTTAAATTATTAAAATATTGGAAATGCTTACCCAAAACTTTTCACAAAAACAAAAAGTCCACACGATTTTTCCGAAACAATCTTAAAATAACTTTTAAACGAATTAGAAATCAACTCAACGTAGCACTTGTATCGCAAACAGTAAAAACTGGAAACAAAAGTTCAGCTTTATAAATGTGTCCACGTTCCCTGTGCAACACAGGCTAGGATGCACAACTCAAGGCTAAACCTAGAACTCACATCTCCAGGGAGACGCTAAAACACACATCTACAGGCGTAAGCTAGGATGTGCGATCGACGGTCCAAATAATTAGTGCAGCACAGGCTAGGATCACCACTCCGAGCGAAAGTTAGGACGTGCTATCGACGGTCCAAATAGTCCACATTTAGTCCGAGTTAGCTATCTCCAGGGAGATGCTAGAGATACGTATTGGAATGATTCATGCTTGAGGGAGCTATCATCTCCTACCAAGCGCGTCCCCAGGTGGCGGATAGGGGAATGACCTTTAGATATAAGGGTTAGCCGTGAATACTGAATAAGCGGCCGCGGACCAACTGGTTTGCCGTCATGGAGGGTGAGGTGGGGTATCCCGTGGTAACGATACTCTTTAAAAAATGCCTTATAAATCCAAGGAAATGACTGCAAAAAGCGAACATAGAGCGCTCAAACTCTAAACCCGGACAGATGAGGCCGTTAGCTAGGGATAGCAATCATCTAGGAGAGAAAACTCCAAAAATAAATCAACTGCTGCCTTGCAGACGATCTTGGTTGATCAAAGGCTATGGAAGCACATCCAGAAAGAAAAGCAGGTTGAAGTCGGAGTCCCCGGGCCAACTGGCGCAAAACACGTCGGCACGCAAACCTCAAAATGATGGAGGAAACAGATAATAGTACATATAGTTGTAGCGTCCTGCCTGTGGAATCCCGCCGTGCAGGTAGGGGGCCGGGCTCTCCGCCTCGAAGGAGCCCACCCAAGCGAACTGGTGGTTCTTCCTCCTCTGCTTGTGAAGTCAGGAGCTGAGAAAAGGAAGTAAACCCTACTGACAAGAACAATAAGGGGAAAACAAAACACAATTTAGTCTTTCTCCAATGGAATGCAGAGGGCATCCAAAAGAAAAAAGAAGCCCTAAAGATCTTCCTCCATGAAAATGAAGTAGATGTGGCATGCATCCAAGAAACTCACCTCAACAGCAATCTGCGTTTCTCAATTAGAGGCTACACATGCTTAAGACAAGACAGGGAAAACAGATCTAAAGGGGGAATTCTTACTCTCGTCAAAAACAACATACTTACCTCAGATATCATCATACCAAGCTCCACGCAATCTGAAATAATGGGGACCAAGCTGATCCTACCAGGGGGAAACCTAAACATAATAAATTGCTACTGCCCACCAGACAAAGAGCTAGAACATGGCAGAATTTAAATCCCAATAAATGAAGAGTGTCTAATACTAGGTGATATGAACAGCCGCTCCCAGAGCTGGGGATATCCAGACCTCAATGCCAGGGGAGAAGAAATTGAGGAGTGGCAAGCCGAAAACAGTCTGATTCTCCTAAACCAGCCAGAAGACCCACCCACCTTTTACTCCAGATCATGGATGACTTCATCAACTCCAGACTTAGCCTTTGCTACCAATACAATATCTATAGGAAGTAAAAGAGTAGTCGCTGACCAACTAGCCACCAGTGACCACAAACCCATTATCATCCAAATAGAAACCACTCACCTACCCATAGAAAACCCCACCCTTCCCAGATGGAACTACAAGAAAGCAAATTGGAACCTCTTTGCACGCTTAACAGATGTCCATGTGACACACTTCAATGGCAAAACAAATCGGATAAACAAATCCTACACTGAATTCTCTAGAGCTCTCCTTAAAGCAGCTAAGGAATCCATCCCAAGAGGAGCCAGGAAAAATTATATACCAAACTGGTCTCAACACTTGGAACTCCTCCACAATGAAACCATCAAAGCAAGAAACCTAGCAGAAAAATCCCCAACGATAGAAAATAATATACAACTAAAAGCTGCAAACGCAATCTTCAGAAAGGAATATCTCTCGTCAATTAGAAAGAGCTGGCATGAAAAGACAGAAAAACTAAATGCAGACAGAGATGGACATAAGCTGTGGAAAATCGCCAAAAGTCTGAACCAAGAGGAGAATCAATCTTCGCCAATAGTCCTAGACGCAGACCAAGAAAAGCTCACAGGCCGCGAAGCTGCACAAAAATTTATAAAACACTTTAGCAGCGTAGGAAATATTAGTATCTCCGAAAAAAGAGCCAGAGAAGTCAATGACCACACAGAGAAAGCTCCAAAAATGTCCACACCACACTCTCATGGAATGACAGCAAATCTCAGCATGAAAGAGTTTGATGACTCACTGAAACTCCTCAAACCCAAACAAGCTCCAGGATCAGACAAGATCTCAAATGATATGCTTATTCATTTAGGACCTCTGGCAAAGAAAAAACTACTGCAAATATTCAATGCTAGCTGGAAGTCAGGAAAAATTCCAACTGTCTGGAAAAAAGCTATCATGATCCCTATACTAAAGCATGGTAAACCAAGAAACCAAGTTGACAGCTACCGCCCAATAAGTTTAACCAGTTGCGTCTGCAAACTAATGGAAAAAATGGTCAACAATAGGCTCACATGGCTTCTCGAATCTGAAAATATACTAGCAGATGAACAGGCAGGTTTCAGAAAATGTCGATCAACAGAAGACCAAATAGCTTTTATAGCCCAAGAAATAGAAGATGGCTTCCAGGAAAAGAAACCAACGACCACTGTCTGGGTCGACCTAGAAAAAGCATTCGATAAGGTCTGGAAAGAAGGTCTAATCCTAAAGCTATTAAACAACCATATATTCCACAAAATGTTAAACTGGATTACAGAATACCTAACAAATCGAAAAGCTATAGTCAACTTGCAAGGAAAAAGGAGCAACATAGCAACAATACAAAATGGAGTTCCCCAGGGAGGTGTACTGTCACCCACACTATTTCTCATTTTCATAAATGACCTAATTCAACATATTCCTAGAAAAGTAAAAAGCAGCATGTACGCCGACGATCTTGCTCTAATAAGCACAGAAGAATATATAGGCACCTCAAAATTTAGGCTACAAGATGCACTAAACAACCTCAACCTATGGTCCAAAGAATGGGGAATGACCATAAACTCAAAAAAGACTACATACTGAATTTTCTCTCTATCTACTAAAGTACAAAGCCTCAAATTGACCTTTAGACAAAACAATCCTTGAAAAAAATGACAAGCCCACATATCTAGGAGTTACGTTTGACCCAAGACTAACCTGGAAAAATCAAATAGAAAACACGCAGAAAAAAGGGAATCCAAAGACTAGCTTTGATGAAAAAACTTGCTGGCTCAGACTGGGGTGCAAATCACTCTATCTTGAAAAAAACATACACCAGTTATATAAGGCCTACCCTAGAATATGGAGCCACAGTGTGGGGATCGGCAGCCCAATCAAACCTCCGAAAAATAGACAAAGTTCAAAACCCAGAACTTCGAATCATAACAGGAGCAATGAAAACTACCCCGATCAGAGCAATGGAGGATGCAACTAACATAAGCTCTATGGAAACTAGACGAGAAACCAAAATCCTTACTCACTTCACCAAGTTAGAAGCATCAGGTCATCACCCTCTAAAACCCAAGCTACTCAAAACCTCCTCAACAAAAAGACTTCAAAGATCCAATTTTATACAAGAAGCCAAACATCTAAAAAGTAAATACAAAATAGAAAACATTGCAATTGAAGCTACCCAATCCCACAGCCACTTCCCCCCCTGGGACCCAAGCCCTACTCTAAAAATCAGAGACGAACTAAGCAACATAGGGAAAAAAACTGACTACACACCCGAAATACTAAAAGAAGCAGTAAACAACATCATTAGAGAACAATACCCCCAAAATGCATGGACCAGAGTCTATACTGACGGGTCAACTGGAAAAGATTTGAAAAATGGAGGAGCCGGCATTTTCATAGAGTGGCCAAACGGAGAACTCCTAGAAAAAGCCACTGTCACAGGTAGCCTCTCAGATAGCACTAGAGCAGAAAGAAAAGCAATTGAGCTTGCTGCAAATATACTAACAAGCCACACTCAATCCCCCAACAGCCAGATTGTCATCTTCACTGACGCCAAAACAGTACTCCAGTCTCTAAAAAACCCAAATGCCCCGATCAACCAGTCACTCAGTACAGAACTTTTAAAACTGAGCAAAATAACTAAAGAACTGGTTCTCCCTGGGCATATACAAAATGAAGGAAATGACACTGCCGACACCTTAGCTAAAGCCGGAGGCAGACAAAACCAGACAGACCCATCTCTACACCCCGAAGAAATGCATCCCCAAAGATAATGATATCGATATGACAATGGAAGGAGTCGCAGTTGTTACAATTAATTATAAATGTTTTATTACAAATTTGTTTGTCTATTTTTCAATTTTTTTTTTTATCAATCAATCCGGGGGGGGGGGGGAGGGGGCAGGATCCAGGAGGGGGGGTCAGGCGCTCCCCCCCACCTCCCCTTTGCGCCCATGATATAGGCCTATATATTAATGTCAAAAACATTTGTTTTAACCGGTAAGCCTGTTTATTGTATACAAAACTTGCATATAGTGAGATTGTGTCGCCCGCAAAAGCTTTAAACTAATAATGTTGAATATACACCACATCTTTGTTGATGTCTTCTCGATTCTACTAAATAATTTTCCCATTGACCATGATTCTACAAGGAACCTATGTAATGTCCAGGCTACTTTATACCACAATTAGTCTTTATCAATATATTTGTGGTTTGCCAGCTTACAGGAAAAATTCAAACCTTTCTCCTAGAGAGAGAATTTCTAGAACCAGACCATGTCAAAAACGAATGTGTTTACACAACTGGCCTGGAAGAAGTTAATGTATTTTCTGGATCATCCTGAATTGGTTGAAATTCTAGTTTGTATATAATTTATTACATGGTCAAGAAAGCAGAGATACTTGTAAGACATGATAATGGGAGAGGCAGATAGCGAAGTAAAAGTAACCCAGTGTGTGAAGAAGTAAAAGTAGCCTAGTTTGTGAAGAAGTAAAAGTAGCCTAGTTTGTGAAGAAGTAAAAGTAGCCCAGTGTGTGAAGAAGTAAAAGTAGCCTAGTTTGTGAAGAAGTAAAAGTAACCCAGTGTGTGAAGAAGTAAAAGTAGCCTAGTTTGTAAAGAAGTAAAAGTAACCCAGTGTGTGAAGAAGTAAAAGTAGCCTAGTTTGTGAAGAAGTAAAAGTAGCCCAGTGTGTGAAGAAGTAAAAGTAGCCTAGTTTGTAAAGAAGTAAAAGTAACCCAGTGTGTGAAGAAGTAAAAGTAGCCTAGTTTGTGAAGAAGTAAAAGTAGCCCAGTGTGTGAAGAAGTAAAAGTAGCCTAGTTTGTGAAGAAGTAAAAGTAGCCCAGTTTGTGAAGAAGTAAAAGAAAGATGTCAATAGAAAAGATTTCAGTTATGTTAAAAGAGTACAATTGAGATGTAGTCGACGTTTCTAAAGAACGTTTATATGTATTTATATAGTGTATTTATTACATTTACAAAGTGTATTTATTACATTTACAACGTGTATTTATTACATTTACAAAGGGTATTTATTACATTTACAAAGTGTATTTATTACATTTAAAAACGTATTTATTACATTTACAAAGTGTATTTATTACATTTACTAAATGTATTTATTACATTTACAAAGTGTATTTATTACATTTAAAAAGTGTATTTATTACATTTACAAAACGTATTTATTACATTTACAAAGTGTATTTACATTTACAAAGTGTATTTATTACATTTACAAAGTGTATTTATTACATTTACGAAGTGTATTTAATACATTTATAAAGTGTATTTTATTACATTTACAAAGTATATTTATTACATTGACAAGGTATTTTTATTACATTTACAAATTGTACTTATTACATTTACAAAGTGTAATTATTACATTTACAAAGTGTATTTATTACATTTACAAAGTATATTTATTACATTTACCAAGTGTATTTATTACATTTAAAAAGTGTGTATATTCTATTTGCAAAGTGTATTTATTACATTTACATAGGGTATTTATTACATTTACAAAATGTATTTATTAAATTATCAAAGTGTATTTATAACATTTACAAAGCGTATTTATTACAATTACAAAGTGTATTTATTACATTGATAAAGTGTATTTATTACATTTACAAAGTGTATTTATTACATTAACAAAGAGTACTTATTAATTTTTACAAAGGGTATTTATTACATTTACAAAGTGTATTTATTACATTTACAAAATGTGTTTATTACATTTACAAAGTGTATTTATTACATTTACAAAGTGTATTTATTACATTTACAAAGTGTATTTATTACATTTATAAATTGTATTTATTACATTTACAAAGTGTATTTATTACATTTACAAAGTGTATTTATTACATTTACAAAGTGTATTTACAACATTTACAAAGTGTATTTATTACATTTACAAAGTGTATTTATTACATTTACAAAGAGTACTTATTATATTTATAAAGTTTATTTATTACATTTACAAACGCGTATTTATAACATTTACAAAGTATTTTTATTACATTTACAATTGTACTTATCACATTTTCAAAGTGTATTTATTACATTTACAAAGTGTATTTATTACATTTACAAAATGTATTTATTATATTTACAAAGTATATTTATTATATTTACAAAGTGTATTTATTACATTTACAAAGTGTATTTATTACATTAACAAAGTGTATTTATTACATTTACAAAGTGTATTTATTATATTTACAAAGTGTATTTATTACATTTACAAAGTGTATTTATTATATTATCAAAGTGTAGGCTATTTATAATATTTACAAAGTGTATTTATTACATTTACAAAGTGTATTTATTACATTTACAAAGTGTATTTATTACATTTACAAAGTGTATTTATTACATTTACAAAGAGTACTTTTTACATTTACAAAGTGTATTTATTACATTTACAAAGTGTATTTATTACATTTACAAAGTATATTTATTACATTTATAAAGTGTATTTATAACATTTACAAAGTGTATTTATTACATTTTTAAAGTGTATTTATTACATTTACAAAGTGTATTGATTACATTTACAAAGTGTATTTATTACGTTTACAAAGTGTATTTATTACATTTACAAAGTGTATTTATTACATTTACAAAGTGTATTTATTACATTTACAAAGTGTATTTATTACATTTACAAAGTGTATTTATTACATTTACAAAGTGTATTTATTACATTTACACAGTGTCTTTATTACATTAACAAAGTGTATTTATTACATTTACAAAGTGTATTTATTACATTTACAAATTGTATTTATTACATTTAAAAAGTGTATTTATTACATTTACAAAACGTATTTATTACATTTACAAAGTGTATTTACATTTACAAAGTGTATTTATTACATTTACAAAGTGTATTTATTACATTTACGAAGTGTATTTAATACATTTATAAAGTGTATTTTATTACATTTACAAAGTATATTTATTACATTGACAAGGTATTTTTATTACATTTACAAATTGTACTTATTACATTTACAAAGTGTAATTATTACATTTACAAAGTGTATTTATTACATTTACAAAGTATATTTATTACATTTACCAAGTGTATTTATTACATTTAAAAAGTGTATATATTACATTTGCAAAGTGTATTTATTACATTTACATAGGGTATTTATTACATTTACAAAGTGTATTTATTACATTTACAAAGTGTATTTATTACATTTACACAGTGTCTTTATTACATTAACAAAGTGTATTTATTACATTTACAAAGTGTATTTATTACATTTACAAAGTGTATTTACATTTACAAAGTGTATTTATTACATTTACAAAGTGTATTTATTACATTTACGAAGTGTATTTAATACATTTATAAAGTGTATTTTATTACATTTACAAAGTATATTTATTACATTGACAAGGTATTTTTATTACATTTACAAATTGTACTTATTACATTTACAAAGTGTAATTATTACATTTACAAAGTGTATTTATTACATTTACAAAGTATATTTATTACATTTACCAAGTGTATTTATTACATTTAAAAAGTGTATATATTACATTTGCAAAGTGTATTTATTACATTTACATAGGGTATTTATTACATTTACAAAATGTATTTATTAAATTATCAAAGTGTATTTATAACATTTACAAAGCGTATTTATTACAATTACAAAGTGTATTTATTATATTGATAAAGTGTATTTATTACATTTACAAAGTGTATTTATTACATTAACAAAGAGTACTTATTAATTTTTACAAAGGGTATTTATTACATTTACAAAGTGTATTTATTACATTTACAAAATGTGTTTATTACATTTACAAAGTGTATTTATTACATTTACAAAGTGTATTTATTACATTTACAAAGTGTATTTATTACATTTATAAATTGTATTTATTACATTTACAAAGTGTATTTATTACATTTACAAAGTGTATTTATTACATTTACAAAGTGTATTTACAACATTTACAAAGTGTATTTATTACATTTACAAAGTGTATTTATTACATTTACAAAGAGTACTATTACATTTATAAAGTTTATTTATTACATTTACAAACGCGTATTTATAACATTTACAAAGTATTTTTATTACATTTACAATTGTACTTATCACATTTACAAAGTGTATTTATTACATTTACAAAGTGTTTTTATTACATTTACAAAATGTATTTATTATATTTACAAAGTATATTTATTATATTTACAAAGTGTATTTATTACATTTACAAAGTGTATTTATTACATTAACAAAGTGTTTTTATTACATTTACAAAGTGTATTTATTATATTTACAAAGTGTATTTATTACATTTACAAAGTGTATTTATTACATTATCAAAGTGTAGGCTATTTATAATATTTACAAAGTGTATTAATTACTTTTACAAAGTGTATTAATTACATTTACAAAGTGTATTTATTACATTTACAAAGTGTATTTATTACATTTACAAAGAGTACTTATTACATTTACAAAGTGTATTTATTACATTTACAAAGTGTATTTATTACATTTACAAAGTGTATTTATTACATTTATAAAGTGTATTTATAACATTTACAAAGTGTATTTATTACATTTACAAAGTGTATTTATTACATTTACAAATTTTATTGATTACATTTACAAAGTGTATTTATTACGTTTACAAAGTGTATTTATTACATTTACAAAGTGTATTTATTACATTTACAAAGTGTATTTATTACATTTACAAAGTGTATTTATTACATTTACAAAGTGTATTTATTACATTTACAAAGTGTATTTATTACATTTACAAAGTGTATTTATTACATTTACACAGTGTCTTTATTACATTTACAAAGTGTATTTATTACATTTACAAGGTGTATTTATTACATTTACAAAGAGACTTTAATTATTTAAAACTTTAGATTTTATATATCACTAGTACAGTGTAAGTTTTAACTCAGCAACACGCAAGATAACTCTAGATATATGTTTAAAAAAAATTGCTCAATAATTATGACTTTTGTCGATATTTAATGTAGGTGAGAATTTCATTAAATTTTAAGCCATAGCTGTTAGTTCTGTAGGCTTCTGCAATTTACTTATGTAACTCATTCTATATCAACTCCAATAACTTTAAAACGTGAAGTATTACATTTAATTACAATGAATAATCTTAGGTTTATTTAATATTACTAGTTCATATGTACATAGAGAATTCGCCTATTCGTTTTAATTGAGAAAAAGACTGTTTCTACAAATACCGTAAAGAATGTACGCATGGACCCATTGTTTACTTGTTCACCCGATGAGACTACCCTGTTTATTGTCATCTAAATATATATATAAAGCTCTGTGTGTGTGTTTAACCAATCAAATTGGTTTATTTAAATACAAGTGACCTTATTGCCTTATATTTTATCTTTGCAATTTGACTCAGCATATCCCAATATTGCATGAATTTAGGTTTCAAGTTCAAAAAATTTTTCATTGTGTTTTTTGTTCTTCTAATGGATAAAGAAAAAAAAAATGTTCAGAGTGTAATCCAAAAAAAGTGATATTTAGTGTTGATTTTGGTCGTTGCATTTTTGCAACTGTGTGCAACCGAGCAACTTTTTTTTACAGAAGGCATCACAATGTCAAAAATTAAATAATTGCTATTTTACACAAATTTACAACCACAATGACAACAATTACATTTGAACATGATTATACAAAGATTTTGAAGTCTTTTGTGAGGTATTTTATTAAAATAAGTTATAAAAAATGGTTTATAGCTCATATTCATTTATAGGTAAATATATAAAAATTTTCATACTGACATAATGCTACTACAAAGAATTATTAACACATAGATTCTGAATAATTTTGGCATGCACAAATAAAAATAATTCAAACTAAAGGAATGAGAAAATTTTAATAATACTAAATTTTTTGTTATTCAATAATTTATTTTAAAGAACTAAAAAAAAACATTAGTAAGAAAATTAGCGGATATGACATTTTGTTGTCTCAGAACACACTCTTCTGTTATTTGGCTGGTGAATGCAGGCAATTTAGTCGTCAAATCTTCATCGGATAACAACACATTCCAAAGAAGTCCTAGGCTTGACTGGGTGGTTCCTCTGGTTCAATACAATCATTATTGATCTCAACATCTGATTCTGCATCTTTATAGAAAAAAAAACATAATGATTTATAATAGGAACTAAAACTACTAAATGTAGTTATTTATTTTAGTTTTACAGACATTCCTTCCAGATAGAAGATAATTAGATATATGTCCACTAGGCCCAAAACTCCTGCAGGGTGTTAGAAATTGGTGGGCGGCAGAGATGGAACCCGCGACGTGTCGGTTGACAATCCGGTGAACTATAAATATATATTACACAATAGAATAAAACTAACATTAATTTAAATTTACCTTCAATCACCTTTTCGGTATGGAAACTGTTCAATATTGGTATCTTAGTCCAATGACGCATCATTATCAGACAACTCAAAGTCTTCGATGTCCGAAGGCATTTCCCTCAAAACAATGGAATAGTATTTTTTTCCTATAAAAGACCTTGGGCTCCATAATGCAAGCCTAATTAAAAATAATAATAGCAAATAATTAGACATAGATATATACTAAAAATAATATAGATTAATATAGATTACCGGTATAGATATTTAAGTCTAGGCCTAACTAGGCCTGTCATTTATTACTAATAACTAATAATAACAATAAATAAATAAAAAGACCTATATTTAACTATTTTTACTCAATTATATTATAAAAAGAACAAAATTAAGATATATAATTGATTATTTGGACCTTATTTACTTTATATTATAATATAATAACTATAAAGAACGTTATATTTAGAAAAGGGGGTGTGGCTCTATGTCGTGTAATCTCATATTTTTTTTAGCTCAGTTGCATGGAGTTGCGATTTTACAACATACAAAGTTACTGCTATAATATGAAAAGTATAAGGAAATAACACAAAAATAACTTCTTTTTGCATTGAGATATGAGTTTACTTTTACAAAAAAAATGTTTGAAGTGTAAAACTACATGTTAAATATAATAAATGATGCAAAGATTACTTACTGTATCGGACCATCATAGCAACGCTTGTAAAAATGTAAAATGAAACTAAAATAACTTTTATATAAATGAGTTCTTGTATGATTTATGTACAAAACTGCCTCGGGAACGAAACAAAACAAAATATTGCAGAAAAAATGTACGAAAAATATAAAAATTCTGTATGTAAACCAGTGTTGTAAAAATACAACTGTATGCAATATAGGGATATGTGTCCTCTCAGCAGAGTAGATAACGCACCGGACTGCCATGCGGTCGACTAGGGTTCGATTCTCCAGTTAGTGTATACTTTTTGTTTCTAAAACATTTCTATTTTAATTTATATTACTTTAAAATCCACTGGTAACAACTGGCAATTTAGCTTTTTGTTCAATAAAAGACTTGCCTATTTTTAACCCGATTACTCTATTTGTTTAAAATTACTTTCCTAAATGTCTTCAGTTAAAAAAATATTTTTATAATTATTAAATCTATAGCTTTCTGTTCATTGTAGATTTTACAATTTTTATCTGTAGTTTATACAGGCCTGGTTTTTTTTTCGACCGGGCAGCGCCGGGGAATTTAGCTTGTTAGTAGACAAGATTGGAGACTGTAGGCCTAACAAATCTTACCAGTAGAACGAACAAACCATGAAAACCAGTAACTTAAAATCATATTAATAAAGATTCAAGACTAGACTCGGACAACGGATGAGCGTAGGTCGCAATAATCTTCTTTATGAAAGGAGCGTCTGCAATATAAGATAAGCATTTTCAATTAAAACAAGTACATTTTGTATTGTCTCTTACATCCATGGCTAAAGTCTGACTTGCATTACTAAACACCTGTAGCTAAGTACCCTACAGCATACACTTACCATAAAACAGTTTCATACTTTCGCCTATGACCAGTGGCTAGTTGCTGGGCTTTAGGAAAAGTTAAACCTTTAACCTCCTCCCCCTTACGTAGCCGGTCAAGAAAACTCACGCGGGGAGTGGGGGCTTTGTACTTTTTCGTTAGATGTGTAGGCAAGAGCAGGAGGGTTGTAATGTAAGTTTTGTAATTGGAAGTTTGCAATGTTTCCCGTATGATCTAAACATGCCAGAGTAAGCAAGTGTAGAGACGATACAATATAACGTTACTTTTCATACAATATAACGTTAGTTTCCTGAGGCTTGAAAAGCAGGTTAGAGGCATGAGCCCTAATTTTCACCAATGAATAACATTTCTGCTTAGATTGAGTCTTTTACAAAAGCAAATACAAAACGGCTCTTTGCAAGTGTCCTTAATACTTTACTTAAGGGACCCCTATATTAACATCATCTTCCACGGAGACAACTTTGCTTCAAGCCATGAAATTAATTTAGCAGACAAGAGTGTAATTCTATCATCGGTTTCAATCTTTTGCCAATTTTGCCGTTGCCAATTTTACCGCTTTGCGAATTTTGCCAAATTTACCGTGGACGAATTTACCATTGCCAAGATTACCTATTTCCGAAAATAACGTTGCCGAATTTACCCTTGCCATATTTAGCAAGCACAACTAAGCTTATAGGCCTACATTCTTTATTGATAATTGTGAGTAATTTATTTTAAAAATGAAAATAAAATGTAATACGTGTTTAATTTCTTTATACATAAATTTTACAACTTGGCTAAATTGCTAAATTATAACATAAACTAAAAGCTGGCTATATTTCCCCACTTTTAGAAAGTGTGTCAGTCCAACTACACAGCACTTGACAGAAGTCTGTGCTGGCTCCTAATGTTTTATGTCCCACCGGATGGCCAAGCAGGTTATAAATAGAATTTTTATGGCGGTTTACCTGACAGCTTATTAATTTCTTTAAAAACAACAACAGGCATTTGGAACCTTTATCTTCACAACGAGGGTCCACATTAATACATCTAATTATTATGTTTAATATAAACGTATTACACCTTAAGTTTAATTATTTTATAACTAAAATCTATAGTGTAGATTTATTATAAGTTATAATTATGATTGCAACTTGTTTCTAGAGATAAAGATGTAGCCTAAGTAATAAAAAAGTTAAAATTTACAAGTTCATTCAGATGGCGCACATGTAAACCTTAGGCTGTATTAAAAAAACATTCCACAAAAATGTTTCTATTTTTAACAACGAAACCGCAGTTCAGCGAAACAGACATACAAGTGACCTTAAAACTAAACACGGTGATAAAATTACCGTGTCATACGGCCAGGCCACACGGCACTACACGGCTTGTTTCTTGATGTGAGAGGAAATACAAATACTTGACTTAAGTCAAGGGGAGAGAAAATGCTATACATATTGTAGTGGGTGCCAGTGCTGTACATTAGGCAAGGGCTACAGTAAAGTACATTGTGTAGTCTTAACAACAGATTAGGCGATGATTACAGCAATGTATTACATAGTTGAGAGTTTAATCTCAACATTTCAGAATATCAAGCAAGGGTTACAGATATTTACAATAGGGAGATAAACATTTTATTAGAACTTAGCTGGTTAGGGAGTTCGAAACAGAAATAGAGTCCAGCAAATGTTTGTCAGTTTAGGTGCCAACACATTGTGTGAGTGTGTCAGTGTATGTGAGTTTGTCAGTTTAGGTGCCAACACATTGTGTGAGTGTGTCAGTGTATGTGAGTTTGTCAGTTTAGGTGCCAACACATTGTGTGAGTGTGTCAGTGTATGTGCGTTTGTCAGTTTAGGTGCCAACACATTGTGTGAGTGTGTCAGTGTATGTGAGTTTGTCAGTTTAGGTGCCAACACATTGTGTGAGTGTATCAGTGTATGTGAGTTTGTCAGTTTAGGTGCCAACACATTGTGTGAGTGTGTCAGTGTATGTGAGTTTGTCAGTTTAGGTGCCAACACATTGTGTGAGTGTGTCAGTGTATGTGAGTTTGTCAGTTTAGGTGCCAACACATTGTGTAAGTGTGTCAGTGTATGTGAGTTTGTCAGTTTAGGTGCCAACACATTGTGTGAGTGTGTCAGTGTATGTGAGTTTGTCAGTTTAGGTGCCAACACATTGTGTGAGTGTGTCAGTGTATGTGAGTTTGTCAGTTTAGGTGCCAACACATTGTGTGAGTATGTCAGTTTAGGTGCCAACACATTGTGTGAGTGTGTCAGTGTATGTGAGTATGTCAATTTAGGTGCCAACACATTGTGTGAGTGTGTCAGTGTATGTGAGTTTGTCAGTTTATGTGCCAACACATTGTGTGAGTGTGTCAGTGTATGTGAGTAGCCTATGTCAGTTTAGGTGCCAACACATTGTGTGAGTGTGTCAGTGTATGTGAGTTTGTCAGTTTAGGTGCCAACACATTGTGTGAGTGTGTCAGTGTATGTGCCAACACATTGTGTGAGTGTGTCAGTGTATGTGAGTATGTCAGTTTAGGTGCCAACACATTGTGTGAGTGTGTCAGTGTATGTGAGTATGTCAGTTTAGGTGCCAACACATTGTGTGAGTGTGTCAGTGTATGTGAGTATGTCAGTTTATGTGCCAACACATTGTGTGAGCGTATCAGTGTATTTGAGTATGTCAGTTTATGTGCCAACACATTGTGTGAGTATGTCAGTTTAGGTGCCAACACATTGTGTGAGCGTATCAGTGTATGTGAGTAGCCTATGTCAGTTTATGTGCCAACACATTGTGTGAGTATGTCAGTTTATGTGCCAACACATTGTGTGAGCGTATCAGTGTATTTGAGTATGTCAGTTTATGTGCCAACACATTGTGTGAGTATGTCAGTTTAATGTGCCAACACATTGTGTGAGTGTGTCAGTGTATTTGAGTATGTCAGTTTATGTGCCAACACATTGTGTGAGTATGTCAGTTTATGTGCCAACACATTGTGTGAGTGTGTCAGTTTATGTGCCAACACATTGTGTGAGTATGTCAGTTTAGGTGCCAACACATTGTGTGAGTGTGTCAGTGTATGTGAGTATGTCAGTTTAGGTGCCAACACATTGTGTGAGCGTATCAGTGTATTTGAGTATGTCAGTTTATGTGCCAACACATTGTGTGAGTATGTCAGTTTATGTGCCAACACATTGTGTGAGCGTATCAGTGTATGTGAGTTTGTCATTTTCAGCACTTTGTGTGAGTATGTCACTTTGGGTTTCAGTGGCGTAGCTAGGGTAGGGGGTCCAAATTCGAAAGTCCCCCCGGGCCCCTGCTTGAGGGGGGCCCCCAAAGGAGTTTTTTTCTTATGTAATAATGTCGAATGTCAAAATGCAGGGGCTCCTAAAGAGGCCAAGCCCCCCCGGGCCCCCAAATCCCTAGCAACGGCACTGTTGGGTTTCATTGCATGTTTTTAGTGTGTCAGCATGAGTGTCAGTTTCAGCGCATTGTGTGAGTGTGTCATTGTGGGTGACAGTGCATGGTGTCCGTTTATATGCCAACGCTGTGTGATTATGTCAAATCATATAATATGTTGGCCCACACACGAGTTTTTAGACTAAATAATGCTCTAGTAAACACAATATATTTTTCAACAATAAGAAAATAAACAAATAGTTTTATTGAGTAGGCCTACTCGTACACTTAAAATGTGTAGGCCGACTACTATAAGTCTGTGATTACTCAATGTTTGTGTTTTGTACTTGAAGGATCTCTAATTAGACTGTTTAATTATTTTCTTTCTTTTACATATGTTGCTATATTTAGCATGACTTATAGCTTTATATACGACATTAAAACACCTTGACCCAGTTCTTCTTTGGTCCAATTGTTTCAAATCTAAACCACAATAAAATGCACATTCTACACTCATTTATTACCATCTACAGTGATTTGTTCTAGGGGTGTGTTTACCACTAACCTTATACTATGGCGAATATATGATAACTTGATCAACAGTTAGGCACAATTCGTTTCATGTACAGATAAGCAACCAATAGCCAAAATTCCAAGTCCATTGAATACAATTTAATTCACGCAGTAAACTGTGTACTTTCTTCATCCTCTGGATAGTCTGTACAATCTAGGAATTAAGCATAACTTAAATATTGCCTAAATTGTTTCAAGTGACGTTATAATTGTAATATATGAATTGAAATAATTAATTTATAATTTAAACATGATATCAATAGTGAGGCAAGTTATCGTTAAGCTAAATTATGTATCACTACATGACCTGTGATCGCCTGATATTTGAACACTACATGACCTGTGATCGCTGATATTGAGCACTACATGACCTGTGATCGCTTATATTTGAACACTACATGACCTGTGATCGCTGATATTGAACACTACATGACCTGTGATCGCTGATATTTGAACACTACATGACCTGTGATCGCTGATATTTGAACACTACATGACCTGTGATCGCTGATATTTGAACACTACATGACCTGTGATTGCTGATATTGAACACTACATGACCTGTGATCGCTATATTGAACACTACATGACCTGTGATCGCTGATATTAAACACTACATGACCTGTGATCGCTGATATTGAACACTACATGACCTGTGATCGCTGATATTTGAACACTACATGACCTGTGATCGCTGATATTGAACACTACATGACCTGTGATCGCTGATATTTGAACACTACATGACCTGTGATCGCTGATATTTGAACACTACATGACCTGTGATCGCTGATATTGAACACTACATGACCTGTGATCGCTGATATTGAACACTACATGACCTGTGATCGCTGATATTTGAACCCTACATGACCTGTGATCGCTGATATTTGAACACTACATGACCTGTGATCGCTGATATTGAACACTACATGACCTGTGATCGCCTGATATTTGAACACTACATGACCTGTGATCGCTGATATTGAAAACTACATGACCTGTGATCGCCTGATATTTGAACACTACATGACCTGTGATCGCTGATATTGAACACTACATGACCTGTGATCGCTGATATTTGAACACTACATGACCTGTGATCGCTGATATTGAACACTACATGAATTAAAACGTTGGCTATTTAAATAATGGACTTGAATTTCACGAGATCATAGATCATCAACACAGACGTGTTGCTTATATAATTATTGTCTTCTTTACTGAGGCGTATTCCTGATTCCAGATGAAACAATGTTATAAAAAGTTTAGTTAAAAGAAAGTACATCTCTGTATCTCTCTCTCTCTCTCTCTCTCTCTCTCTCTCTCTCTCTCTCTATATATATATATATATATATATATATATATATATATATATATATATAAAGATCGTGTTTGTCCGCATACAGATCCCCATTGGTCAATTTTCAAGTTTGTGCCACTGACCTATTTAGGCCTAGGCCTATATACTGTCCAATAAAAGTTATCACATCGGACGTGTGTCTTCGCTAGCACAGTGGTTAACATAGCGGACTGCTATGCCGGCGACCCGGGTTCAATTCTCCTGTTAGACTATACCTTTTTTTCTACAATTTTTTTGTTTTAAACTTTAAAAAAAAAAAGACATTGTAGGCCCTAAATGTACGGCCAATTTAGATTTTTATTAAATAAAAATAGGCCTACTTGCCTATTTTTTAACAATATTTATTTCAAACTACTTTCCTAAAAGTCTTCAGAAAAAAATAATAATTTAAATATTAGATTTATAGCTTTCTTTTAATTGTAGTTTAAATTTTTTTTTATCTGCACCTTATACAGTCCTGTGTTTTTTTCACCCGGGCAACGCCGGGCCATGTAGCTTGTATCTATATATACATCTATCCATGTATAAATCCAAGTATCTACCTACATATCTATCTATCTACCTACCTATTTATCTATCAACTATCAACCTACCTACCTATCTATTTATCTACTTATAGTGAGTTGTGCAATGGGTATAACCCGAGCACGTAAACTTTGTACCCCCCTTTGTGGTGCTGTTCGACAGAGGTCCAGATTGCCCTACCCTGGATAGAGGTTTTAGTTCGACTTCTGCTGGGGGAGGGCTTTGGTAATGGTAGCATGGAGATGGGTGGGTGTAAAGTCGTGAAGGGGCCTGGATCCAGGATGTGACAATTCCACAGAGTATTCCCCGAATCTAAAAAAAACTAAATGGCACAACTGAGTGTCATAGCCATTTGGAGAGCTCTGTGGATGGCGGAGATTGGAACATATGCCAGCCCAACCTTAGAACAACTCAGCCCTGACTCAATGCAGCCCGATCCCAGAGATACAACTCACAGGTGCTGGGCACAGAACCGAAAAATCTCTTGAATTGTGGGGTTTGAAAAAGCCACAAAGGAAAACCCAGAATAACAATGCCAGTGTGTCTGACCTATGCAAGAGAGTCTGCAAGAGAGCAAACTGCTCTGCAGACTGGCTAATAGAAGAAGAAGAAATATATCTATCAACCTACCTACCTATCCAGTATATATATATATAATTTGATTATTTTTCTACTGATATTGTTTTAATTACTTGGTAAGAACACATGTTTTCATAATCAGAAGTCATTGAATAAATTATCAACATGTTAAATTTATACATTTTCCGGAAAATGTTTCCAAATTAACAGCGCTTACCGACTGGGAAAAAACACTGAACAGAGAGTTTACCAATTTAACATCTAAATTAAAGTTGGCATGACAGGTGTTTTTTCCCCTACAGTGATACACTTTCTCTCATTCGTGTAAACTTGTTCAAATCCCAAACACATGCGATTCATCAGTATGAGCAGTAAGCTGGGCTGGTAGAATAGGGAGTTGAGCCTTAAAGTAATTCAACCATGTAATGGACTGGTGGCCGTTAAAACCTAATTCCTGTAATAATTGACTAGATCTAGTTATTTAGATAATATGAACAGGATTTAACAAAGCGATGAGACATATTTAGAGATTATGTTTATTCAATAATATAATTATAACATTTATTAAACTGAATATAATGAATGATAACAGCTCGCCTTTACCCTTCCAGCTGAAAAAAATTATAAAGTGTATTTTTAAACTTATCTAGGCCTATACATAAAATTGAATAAGTCACGAAATAAACATTTAATATACAGAAACATTTGTTATTTGTTAATGGAGGTGAAACTGGGGATTCTAATTAGCCATAGAAATACCCTACTATTACAATTACAGCCTTTATAGATCGAGGTAGTTGGATAAAGTATGATATTAAGGCCACGTGTCAAGACTTGACTAGATCTGGGTAGTTGGATAAAGTATGATATTAAGGCCACGTGTCAAGACTTGACTAGATCTGGGTAGTTGGATAAAGTATGATATTAAGGCCACGTGTCTAGACTTGACTAGATCTGGGTAGTTGGATAAAGTATGATATTAAGGTCACGTGTCAAGACTTGACTAGATCTGGGTAGTTGGATAAAGTATGATATTAAGGTCACGTGTCAAGACTTGACTAGATCTGGGTAGTTGGATAAAGAATGATATTAAGGTCACGTGTCAAGACTTGACTAGATCTGGGTAGTTGGATAAAGTATGATATTAAGGTCATGTGTCAAGACTTGACTAGATCTGGGTAGTTGGATAAAGTATGATATTAAGGTCACGTGTCAAGACTTGACTAGATCTGGGTAGTTGGATAAAGTATGATATTAAGGTCATGTCTCAAGACTTGACTAGATCTGGGTAGTTGGATAAAGTATGATATTAAGGTCACGTGTCAAGACTTGACTAGATCTGGGTAGTTGGATAAAGTATGATATTAAGGTCATGTCTCAAGACTTGACTAGATCAGTGTAGTTGGATAAAGTATGATATTAAGGTCACGTGTCAAGACTTGACTAGATCTGGGTAGTTGGATAAAGTATGATATTAAGGTCACGTGTCAAGACTTGACTAGATCTGGGTAGTTGGATAAAGTATGATATTAAGGTCATGTCTCAAGACTTGACTAGATCAGTGTAGTTGGATAAAGTATGATATTAAGGTCACGTGTCAAGACTTGACTAGATCTGGGTAGTTGGATAAAGTATGATATTAAGGTCACGTGTCAAGACTTGACTAGATCTGGGTAGTTGAATAAAGTATGATATTAAGGCCACGTGTCAAGACTTGACTAGATCTGGGTAGTTGGATAAAGTTTGATATTAAGGTTATGTGTCAAGACTTGACTAGATTCGGATAGTTGGATAAAGTTTGATATTAAGGCCATGTGTCAAGACTTGACTAGGTCTGGGTAGTTGGATAAAGTTTGATATTAAGGCAATGTGTTAGACTTGACTAGATCTGGGTAGTAGGGGAAAGTTTAATATTAAAGTCATATTTTTTAGGTTTTTTTTCAGAAGATCGAGTCTCCTTCAATAGGGCTTTTGCAAACACGTGAAAAAATCATATGACTTTAAGACTTTAAGGTTACACCATTATCACCATCTGTCCATTGAGTTTCTTGTCAGTCGCTTCAGTTTTTCCCAGCCCTTTCGAGTTTGTCCAGCCTCACCCAACATGCTTCGTCTCCATGTACGCTTGGGTCTACTCTTTGTCGTTTGCCCTTGAGGTTTCTCTCTACGGCTTGTCTAGCTCTGTTGTTGTTATCTTTTCTGAGGGGTGGGTCCAATATTATAGTATTGGGTCCAATTTATCTCCACTTATACCACTGAGCTATATATATATACAAATACCTGTTCATTGAAGTCCGCCGGGTCTCTTTTTATTGTAAGAAAAAACAACCTCAGGGGCTGTCGGAAGTCGATCTTTTTTTGAATTAGATCTAGTTGTAGTTAAATAGTTATGAATAACTAGCGTATATATGCTGTGTTCTTTGCTGCTCGTCATCTGGGAAACTAGGAAACAGTACCGACCTGATCCTTTTTTTTTACTTTTAAACTTCTTTTTTGTAAAGAAGGCAACCATTCCAAATAGGCAGTGGAAAAATTCGAGTTGAAGGCTTAGTGAATCTAAACAAAAAAAATACTGAAAAGATTCCGAGTTAAGGGTTTTCAACTCATATAGTCAGTGCCAATTGCTTAATTAACATAGACATCTGACAAAGTTAGATTGAACTTTTTCTTCCAATCGCTTTTTTTTCATCATATAGGTCATGCTCACTCCATTTAATATATATATATCCCTACACCTCAGTGGATTACACATATTTGCGTTTTCCACTTGATGTACACTATAATTTAATATAAAACATTTGCATGTAAGCTTAATTCACCAAGTGTTTTAAACAATTATTTAACCATCGCTTTTGAAATAGGCCTACATATTTCTTTCTTATTTGAAGGTATAAGAAGGTTTACTATTGCTTACTGCCTCTTAGGTTACTACATACTAGGCTTAATGCTTACTAGGTTTACTACTTACTAAGCTTACTACTTAGTATTTAGCCTACTAGGCTTACTACTTACTAGGCTTACTACTTAGCCTACTAGGCTTACTACTTACTTAGCTTACTACTTACTAATTACTAGGCTTACTACTTAGCCTACTAGGCTTACTACTTAGGCCTACTATGCTTACTACTTACTAATTACTAGGCTTACTACCTCTAGACTTCTTACTTCTTACTAAGCTTACTACTTACTTGGCTTACAACTTACTAGGTTTACTAGTTATTAGGTTTACTGTTTACTGGGCTTACTACTTAGTCCTAAGCCGACTTAGCCCACTAGATATATAACATTTGTATTTTACCATGTTTTCACACGTCGATGAATTTTACCCCCCCCCCCCCCCAACCAAATCCTAACCTTTAATAAAATGGATTTTTTTTTACAAAGGTACAAAAAGTTAAATACTACATAACATTAGTTTGATCTATAGCCTACTAGACTATGCAACTTATGTAGGTAACCCATCAAGTGAAGTAAACATTTAAAAACTAAATGAAATTTAGAAACAAGCAACAACGAATAAATGTAATGGCAATTGTTAAATAACTAAACTAGAAACACTATAGGCAAGAATCACAAAGAGCAAAGTAGTAAACATAATATTTTAACTTAGAAAAAATAAAAACAATAGTTAACTATTGCAATGCTTAGATAGACAAAGGCCATAGAGATTAATATTTGATAAGCAAGAACAAATTCATACAGATCCACTTTCTTCTCGAGTGGCATCCGGGACATAGAATGGGTTGCCTGGTCAAACCAGGAAAACAGCAACTTAACATCATTTAAAACCCTAATAAAAATGCAGGATTAGACTCAAACCACGAATTCATAGGTCAGGTGATATTGAGACCTTGTGATGTCTATTGCAAAAGTCGTATTATAGTGTACCTTGACTAGAGTTGCCACACGTCCAGTAGCCATTTTATAGTGTACCTTGACAAGACTTGCCAGACGTCCAGTAGCCATTTTATAGTGTACCTTGACTAGAGTTGCCAGACGTCCAGTAGCCATTTTATAGTGTACCTTGACTAGAGTTGCCAGACGTCCAGTAGCCATTTTATAGTGTACCTTGACTAGAGTTGTTGCCAGACGTCCAGTAGCCATTTTATAGTGTACCTTGACTAGAGTTGCCAGACGTCCAGTAGCCATTTTATAGTGTACCTTGACTAGAGTTGTTGCCAGACGTCCAGTAGACATTTTATAGTGTACCTTGACTAGAGTTGCCAGACTCCAGTAGCCATTTTATAGTGTACATTGACTAGAGTTGCCAGACGTCCAGTAGCTATTTTATAGTTTACCTTGACTAGAGTTGCCAGACGTCCAGTAGCCATTTTATAGTGTACCTTGACTAGAGTTGTTGCCAGACGTCCAGTAGACATTTTATAGTGTACCTTGACTAGAGTTGCCAGACTCCAGTAGCCATTTTATAGTGTACATTGACTAGAGTTGCCAGACGTCCAGTAGCTATTTTATAGTTTACCTTGACTAGAGTTGCCAGACGTCCAGTAGCCATTTTATAGTGTACCTTGACTAGAGTTGTTGCCAGACGTCCAGTAGACATTTTATAGTGTACCTTGACTAGAGTTGCCAGACTCCAGTAGCCATTTTATAGTGTACCTTGACTAGAGTTGCCAGACGTCCAGTAGCCATTTTATAGTGTACCTTGACTAGAGTTGCCAGACGTCCAGTAGCCATTTTATAGTGTACCTTGACTAGAGTTGTTGCCAGACGTCCAGTAGCCATTTTATAGTGTACCTTGACTAGAGTTGCCAGACGTCCAGTAGCCATTTTATAGTGTACCTTGACTAGAGTTGTTGCCAGACGTCCAGTAGACATTTTATAGTGTACCTTGACTAGAGTTGCCAGACTCCAGTAGCCATTTTATAGTGTACATTGACTAGAGTTGCCAGACGTCCAGTAGCTATTTTATAGTTTACCTTGACTAGAACTGCAAGACGTCCAGTAATTGGAGGACAAGTTAACCCTTTTTTCTCCGTCCGATAGGTAAAGCTACAACTTTTAAAATGTCCTGCTTTTGTATTTTGTTATGTTTTGTAGGCCTACAAATAATATTGACATACATATAAATGAATTCATAAACAAACACGTGATCATTTGGCAAGAAAAGAATGAACCTTTTTTGTTTGCTTTTGTTTTTGTAAGATTCTTGTATGAACTTTGAACTTTTATTTCTTTAAAGTTGCCCAAATACACGTTTACAGAGTTACTTAAATAATGGGAATTATTCTTCTGTATTTCTGAACAAAATGGCAATGAGTTTTCACCTTCATTAATATTCAATGGACAAATGAAAGAAACGACTTTACATCGACTCTGTAGAGAGAACAATTCTCACAAAGTACGGCCTATAATTGAGAGAGTCTTACACGTAGATCTAAATATTTTCTGAGAAATGTAGATTCATCCGAGAAATTGACTAGTCTTAAATAGGCAATTTGGATGCAAATTCGTTTCCGCTATATTTACGTAAACAATCGTATAATTATCTTTTCTGAGAAATTCATTGCACTTTCAACTGCAAGTTCAGGCCGACTACAAATAAACAAAGGCTATAAGTATTATTGTGAGGATTATGTCTTTAATATTAAAAGTGAGTATGCCAGAATTTATAGCAGAAGGCAGCCATTTTTTTAATTAAATTTAGCGAATAGGATCTGAAGTAAAGTGGCATCCAAAACATATGCATGCATAAGATCTAAGACTGATCAATGCAGTATAATCTCTTATTGATTACACAACAGAGCCCAATACTTGTACAACTGACTGTTTAATTTTCAAATACTGTTTTTTTTGGTCATTTCGAAAATATCCTAAATTGAATTTATATTTAATTTTTAAAAACAGTTTATTGGTCGGCCTTTCTTTGGCAACTATTGTCATAAAAATGAGTTCATCATTTTGGATTTGATCCGGAACGATTCAAATGAACCACTCAATACGCCCCCCGTTGTCCTCCTTTTTGTCACAATATGTCCTCCTTTTGATTCCCATGTATCTGGCAACCATAAGAACATTGACACGTTTGATATGTTATAAATGCAAAAAAATACACATATACCACTGGGCCTATGTTTCTGTTTCTAACATTTCTATAAAAAATACACAAATACCACTGGGCCTATGTTTCCGTTTCTAAAAATTTCTATCAAAAAGCACGCGGGAGAATGTGAGATTTACTTGCTATTGCAAGGGGTTGATTATGTGATAGATTATATGATCCTACCTACATCCTACATATCCCGTAGTCTGTTGGACCGTTGGGGCGCCACAGATGACGTATAAACCAGCCTCCTCCATTCCTTTAGTCTCTCAGCCGTTCTCATTGCCTCGCACAGTTTGATACTTGTCCATTCCCTGATATTATCTTCCCAACGTTTCTTTTGTCTTTCTCTCTTTCTGCCTCCTCTGGTGGTACCCTGCAGGATGGTCTTTGCAAGCCCGTTGATTCTGGTGACGTGGCCATACCATTCCAGTTTTCTTTTCTTGGCTGTGGCCAGCAGGTTTTCATACTTTCCAATTTCCTGTTGTATTCTTTTTCTTATCTTTTCGTTGGTCATATGGTCTTTGTAACAGATACCGAGCAGGGTCCTAAAGCATCTCATTTCCATGGCGTTTATCTTATTTTCCAGCTCAGCTGTTAGTGTCCATGATTTGCAAGCATATAAGAAAATGGAGAGGACCAGTGAGCGCATCAGCCTGATTTTGGTGCTGAGGGCTAAGTTCTTGTCTTTCCAAATTGTCTTGAGCCTCTTTAGTGATGCTGTTGTCTGGGCAATCCTGGACATTACTTCTGGTTTGGAGCCCTCTTTGGATACAATAGCTTCTAGGTATTTGAAGCTGCTAACTGTTTCCAAACTCTGCCCACCAATCTTGATCTGCGTGGGGATGCCGCTGGTGTTACTAGTCATTAATTTAGTTTTTTTGGCACTGATTTGTATGCCATAGGTTGCTGAAGTTTTGTCCAGTCTCTCCACTAGATTGGCTAATTCTTCCTCACTCACGGCGAGTCCATCTATATCATCTGCGAATCGGAGGTTGGTGATCCTTCTGCCATTTATGCTGATTGTTCCATCATGATCATCTAGTACATCTGACATTATTCTCTCCAAGAAGATGTTGAATAGTGTTGGCGAAAGCAAGTATCCTTGTACTCCAACGGTAGTCCTAAACCAATCTCCAATGTTGTTGTTGAAGAAGACTGCACTGGTGGCCCTGTCATAGAGGCAACGTATCAGCATTGTCAGGTTGTCATTAATGTTGTAATGTTTCATGGTTGCCTGCTCTTCAGCAATGATTCTTTCAGCATAAGGTCTGAGTCGGCTTAAAAATATTTTGAGCATGACCTTGCTTGGGAGGCTTATTAGGCTGATGGTGCGGTAGTTCTGGCATTGCTGAAGGTTGCCTTTCTTGGGGAGGGTGATGATGAGCGAATGGGTCCATGGTTTAGGCCAGTCTCCAGTTATCCATATTTTATTGCAAAATGTTCAACAAGACATTTACCATGGCTTCCCCTCCTGCTTTCACCAACTCAGCAGGGATGTTATCCACTCCTGCAGCTTTTCCTTTTTGAAGTGTTGGACTGCTGCATCTACTTCTGTACGAAGGATAGGGTAATTGTCATTGTCTGTGGCTAAAGGGACGTTTAGTATTTCTGGATCTATAGTGATATTGTCATTATACAATTCCGAGCAGTACTCAGTCCATCTTTTTAAGATATCTGGTTCCTCAGTCAGGTTTCTACCATCCTTATCATGTATGGTGGTGGTGCGCCCGTGCTTAGTGGTGGTTAGTTCTTTTACTAATTAGTATGCTTTTTTGCTATTGTTCTTCCTTAAACAATTTTCAATGTCGTTGCATTGTTCCTCAATCCAGTTTTTCTTTGTCCTTTTCATACCTTTCCTAATTGTCTGGTTTATTGTTCTGTACTTATTGGCTTCTTCCTGGTCTTTTGTCTTTGTTTCCTTTAGTCGGCGACGCTCGTCACACAGCTCAAGGATGTCTGGTGTTATCCATGGTTTCTTGGCCGGTCTATGTTTGCCAAGAATCTCTTGAGCTGTGTCGGTCACAACTCAACTGTCCATAAAATCAGAATTTAAGATATTGAGGACTGCAAATTTCCCTCCTATCTTTGCCTGGAAGGCTTCGGCTACTTTAGGATCCTTCAGCTTTTCGAGGTCAAATTTGATCCTGGTGTACCCCTTTTTCTGTATTCTTTTTAGATGTAGCCTAAAGGTCATCATGACTAGGTCATGATCACTTCCAATGTCAGCTCCAGGGAAGCTGCGAGTCTTAGCATTATTTATACTTGACCGGAAGCATGTTTTTATCATGATGTAGTCGATTTGGTTGTGATGTTTCCCATTTGGGCTGTGCCATGTGGTTATTCTTAAGGACTTGTGTGGGCCCAGTGTGTTGGCCAGCATGAGGTCGTTAAAGCTGGCAAACTCCAAGAGCCTTATTATATGATAGATTACATGAAAGATTATATGATAGATTATTTGATATATTATATGGTATATTATGAAAGATTATATTATATGATATATTATATGAAATATTATATGCTTTATTGTATGATATATTATGATATATTATATTATATGATAAATATTATAGATTATATTATAAATTATACGATATATTATATGATTTAGTAAATGATAGATAATATGATAGATTATATGATAGATTTTATGATAGATTTTATTATTTATTATATGATATATTAAATGATATATTAAATGATATATTATATGATATATTATGATATATTATATGATATATATTATAGATTATATTACAGATTATTTTATATATTATATGCTAGATTCTATAATAGATTATATGAAAAATTATTTGATTTATTATATGGTAGATTTTATGATATTTTAAATACTAGATTTTATAATAGAATATATGATAGATTATAATGAGAGATTATAGCATATATTATATGATATATTAGTTGATAGATTATATGATTTATTATATAATAGATTTTTTTATAGATTATATGATATATTATAAAAAAGATTTTATATTATGTTCTATATTATACAATTGATTATTTGATAAATTATATGATAGATTTTATGATAGATTATATAATAGATCAAATGAAAGATTATATGATTTATTTTATTGTAGATTAGGCCATATATGATATATATATATATATATATATATATATATATATATATATATATATATATATATTATATAATAGATTGCATGATATAGTATTTGATAGATTATAATATGATAGATATACGATATATTATATAATAGATTATATGATTGATTATATGATATAATATATCATATATTATGTAATAGTTTGTATGAAAGATTATATGATATATTATATAATAGATTATATTAAAGATATATGATATATTATATGATAGATTTCATGATATATATCTTTTATAATATATCAAGTGATAGATTATATGATAGATTATATGATAGATTATAAAATACATTAAATTATAGATTATATGATGGATTAAATGATAGATTATATGATAGATTGTACGAATTATTTTTTTTATCATTTGCTAAATTAATAGAGATTTACTTTTTGTTGTACCGACGAAATTATAAACATCTAAAATAGTATTTTCAACTGCTAAATCTGGATAAACTACCAGTAGGCTATATGTCTATATTTTTCAAATTTAAAACGGACATGGTGTCAAGTGTAACTGTAATTTATTGTTGTATACTGTGTACAATTGCATGCATTCGATCACATCCAGTAAACAATTAGTACAACACATTATAAAATACTAGCTAGAATAAATTATTTAAGATACATTTTTAATTAATTTTTTTGTTGACCAAAAAAAGCGAAGATGATTATTTTCATAAGTGTAGGCTACAGATAAACATGATTAAGCTTACTTTCCACTTCAACTATTCAAGCAAGGCTTTATTTTTATACAAGGCATTTAAATCATATAATTAAAAAATGTAAAAGTATTTTTTTTAAACGCTTAGAAAAAAACTTTGTGAAATTATTCCCGGTGGCTAGTTAGTGTTATGAAGTATCGTCCATTATCAATTCACTTGAAATGTATTCGATTGCATCCTTTTTATTTGGAAAAGTATACAATGTTATTAAGTGTTGGCTATATTTTAATTGACTTTTATTGACTGTAATTAGATCCATGTAGTCTCTAGCTGCAGAAAACTCCCTGCTCTCTGGCTATTGCTATGCATTCACAGTTTTATTTTACATTATTTCTCGCCCTCTGTCTATTTGTATGCATACAGTTTTAGAGTATCTGTTTCTGCTTTCTTACATTTTGTATGCATCCACCACAACAGTGTCTGTTCCTTTTTTCTGTCTATCTCTGTGCACCAATTCCTACCATATCAGGAGTCACCGTCCCTGCCCCACCTCAATCCAAATATTCAAGGTATGCAACCCCCGAGAACATAAGCCTCTTTATATCTACCTCTTCCCTCACGCCTCTTGGTCGAGTAGAGGAGAAGCGTTGCACTGTAGTTAGCTCTATCAAGTTAGTGCACTAACTAGCGGGCAAAAGAATGGTCCAGTCTCCCCTCACACAAGCCACCAGTGGAGCTACACTGTGGAATAGAATGGGGACGTGCTTCTAGGACATATTCAGGTAAGTTTTCTTGTATAATTTTGTCTTATTCAAACAATCACTTGGCATTTGATAAATCAACACAGTTTTTTGTCTTCAATGAGGCAATGCCAGACTAGGTATATTATTAACTTTTTTTTCTGTCAAGCATGCATGTAGGCCCATCTATCTATCTCTCTATATATAATTTGTAATTTTGTAATTTTGTAATCTGTAATTTAACACCAAATGTAATCTCATCTTTTCTCTCTTTCTCTCTTTCTCTCTCTTTCTTAACTTTACTGTCAAGCATGCATGTAGGCTCATCTATCTATCTATCTATCTCTTTATATTTCTCTCTCTCTCTCTCTCTCTCTCTCTCTCTCTCTCTATATATATATATATATATATGTATATATATATATATAGGCCTATATATAAAATACCTAGAGACTATTACAAGTTTGTGTAATTCTGTAATTAACTCCTCTGAATTAAATGGAATTTCCTTATATTTGTAAAAAATATATACAATAATTTTTTTCCATTTTTACATTCAAAATGTTTACAAAATATTCGAGTTTTAGACTCTACTTTTTCAAAAATACTCCCCCCCCCCCACCTCCTTTAGACACAGGGGGTTGACAGCAGATTAGAAAAAAATATTGCTATTAATTTATCAGACATATTTGTTGTAAGGTACACTATGACTATTTTAATATTGATATAATTTAGAGTAGTAGAACTATCCATGAAATCAACTAACCATGAAATCAACTTATGTAGGCCTACTATACTAACTGAGTCTGGGATGTCTGCCCTCCAAACCCCCATTATGCTTTCTAGTCTGATCACCTAAGTACCCCCCTTTCCCACCTCATTTCTCTCTTATCACTAGACACTCTCCTGCCCCTTTCCCACTCTCTCTCTATCTCTAGACACTCTGGCTTCTCAAAAATTTTCTTTTTATTCGTTTCCTCTTTCCCCTTTCTGGCCTTTCCCCCTTGTTCATTTTGTTGGTTCCCTCACTGCACGTTATCAATGTTTGTCTTAGCATTCTGTCTTCTCTTATCTCAACCTCAGACTTTCTCCAATTGTCTTTATGTCCAAGTCCCTCCTCGGTTTGTTCATTATATAGAATATGTTTATTATTCACATACATATTTAATTAATGAAATGTTATTACTGATTATGTTAGATGTTATGATTTTGTTCTAATTAACATAGCTACGGTATAAAAGAAAAAGGGAAATTACTTCATTTAGGCCTGTGCTGCCCTCTATTTATATAACGCTTATACAACAACAATTGCAAGCTTAATTTATAACTTAATGTAACGCTTATACAACAACAATTGCAAGCTTAATTTATAACTTAATGTAACGCTAATCTAAAATAAATTTTAATGTATACTTAAATAAATTGAGTGTGTAGGCCTACATAGTTTTAAAACAACGAATTTATACATTCTACATACTGGTATTACTAGGAGCTTCCTAACAGCCCATTGGTAGGCTATATATTAGCCTGTATATAAGTGCCACTTTCTTCCATATAGTTATAATCTGTGCCAGTGTCATATACAGAATTAATAGGTTTAATATATGACTTGTCTAAATAATTAATTAATAAAAAATAAAGCATTCAATAAAGTTCACCATACTAGTTTACAAAAGAAACTTAATTTTTTGGGGGACATCTGTGTTTCCTTACATCAGTGGTTTCAAGACTTTCTGAATCTACATATTATTATAGATGAAGTAATAAAAAAATCTAACAAAACATTGGGCCTCATAAACAGAAACGTTTACAAATGTAATAAGAATATAAAACTAAAGTGCTATCTCACATTTGTTAGACTTATACTAGAAAATGCAACATCTGTAGGAGACCCATCAGCTAAAAAAAAAACATTTAAAAATTATAACAAATTCAGAAAAGAGCTCAAAGGTTCATTACTAACGAATATTCACAAATGACAAGAGTTAGTTAAATCACTAAACCAATAAACACTAGATGACAGAAGAGCAAAGAGTAAAGTATTAATAATACATAAGGCATTAATTTAGAAATACAACACAATAAAAACTTGTTGCAATGTTCAGATAAACATAAGAAAAACACGTTCCTTATCCCATATGCGAGAACAAATGCATATAAGTATTATTTCTTCCCGAGTGACATCCGAGCCTGGAATGGGTTACCTGAACAAACCAGGAAAACCAGTAACTTAATATCCTTTATAACACTAATAAAATCTTCTTTATATAAAGAGCGTCTGTAAAATAAAGGATATAAGATTCCGTGGCAGTGCCACGTTGTTGCATATAGTTATATTATGTGCCAGTGCCACGTTCTTCCATATAGTTATATTATGTGCCAGTGCCACGTTCTTCCATATAGTTATATTATGTGCCAGTGCCACGTTCTTCCATATAGTTATATTATGTGCCAGTGCCAAGTTCTTTTATATAGTTATATAATGTGCCAGTGCCACGTTCTTCCATATAGTTATATTATGTGACAGTGCCACGTTCTTCCACATAGTTATATTATGTGCCAGTGCCACGTTCTTCCATATAGTTATATTATGTGCCAGTGCCACGTTCTTCCATATAGTTATATTATGTGCCATTGACACGTTCTTCCATATAGTTATATAATGTGCCAGTGCCAAGTTCTTTTATATAGTTATATAATGTGCCATTGACACGTTCTTCCATATAGTTATAGTATGTGCCAGTGCGTGCCAAGTTCTTCCATATAGTTATATTATGTGACAGTGACACGTTCTTCCATATAGTTATATTATGTGACAGTGACACGTTCTTCCATATAGTTATAAACTAAGCTGATTGATTTTTTCAATACTTAGCAGGTTGTACTCGATTTCCACCACTGGCCATGGACAAAGCAAATTGTGGAACAAAACAATTTGATAAACCAATCAAATATATAGGTTTTACTAGAAGAATAATTAAAGGTTTTCTAAGGATAGGTTGCGGAAAAATATAAAACAAACAGAAAGCATAACAGACAGCATAACACATAAACCTAAAACAAACTTAAACAACTATGACAAAAATAAACACATCTTTTAATAAAGCAAAAACAAGAAAAAATATAAAACAAACATAAATAAATAAGCAAAAAAGCATAAAAGACTAAAGAAAACCAATGAGAATGTCTAGCCTGAAGATAATGTTAATCTTTACCAATGTTTTCATTAGCCAATGGTTTTCTAAAGTAATAAACATATTTAAAACCTGTTCCTGTAGTACAGGAAATAACTGGAGCACTAATATTATATTCTAACGTACTGTATTTCTGGAAGCCGGAATTTAGAACAAGATAAGCGGTAGGTCATCAGATGCCAGGTGGTTTCATGCAAACTGGCAATTTTGTGTAGGGAAGAAATGATTATGTTGGGGAGCAGCTTCCACATTGCCTAATGTTTACATTGTCTGTCTCAGTAGCACTCACACTTTAAACAACTGGCCAGGAGAGACCAGAACTAAATTGCTACCTAATGACTTAGCTAGAGTTTCTGAAAACTTTACTTTTTATATCTATCTATGTATGTATGTGTCTATATATCTCTCTATATCGTATCTATATTATATATATTATCTATCTATTTATTTATGTATGTGTCTATTTATCTTTATCTATGTTATCTATCTTTAAATGTCACCAAAAAGATCTATGTTGGTTAAGTAAATGTCGCTATAGAAGATGTATGTTGGTTGAGTGAATATTGCTATGGAAGGTGTATGCTGATTGAGTGAATTTCACTATAGAAGATCTATGTTGGTTGAGTAAAAGTCGCTATAGAAGATGTATGTTGGTTGAGTGAATATTGTTATGGAAGGTGTATGCTGATTGAGTGAATGTTGCTATAGAAGATATATGTTTGTTGAGTGAATGTCGGTAAAGAAGGTCTATGTTGATTGTGTGAATGTTGCTATAAAAGATATATGTTGGTTTATTGAATGTTGCTATAGTAAATAGGCCTATAGTTTGGTCTAGTATTTCATTTGATTAATTGGTTTACAACGTACATTAATTCCAAGTGAAAAAACTGTACGAAACATACTTGTGCCAACAATTGTTGAACAAACTGTGATAAAATCAGTCCTCAGCCATGAATTCAAGTGGATCTCATGGCAGAACGGCCTTCTAATTAAGTAGTTTTCCCATAAACGAAACAACAACAAAATTAAAACTTTTCCCTAACATCTAAGCAAACACTGTACTTCATAGAAAATATAAAATTGCACTTTTGCGTATTAATTAATGTTATCTATCTATCTATCTATCTATCTATCTATCTATCTATCTATCTATCTATCTATCTATCTATCTATCTAGGCCTATATATCTATCTATATATCTATATATCTAGGCATATCTATCTATCTATCTATCTATCTATCTATCTATCTATATATCTATATGTATATCTATCTATCTAGGCCTATATATCTATCTATCTATATATCTATCTGTATATCTATCTATCTAGGCCTATATATCTATCTAGGCCTATATATCTATCTATCTATATATCTATCTGTATATCTATCTATCTAGGCCTATATATCTATCTATCTATATATCTATCTGTATATCTATCTATCTAGGCCTATATATCTATCTATCTATATATCTATCTATATATCTATCTAGGCCTATCTATCTATCTATATATCTATATATCTATCTAGGCCTATATATATATATATATATATATCGATCTATATATCTATCTATCTAGGCCTATATATCTATCTATCTATCTATCTATCTAGGCCTATATATCTATATATCTATATATCTATCTATATATATATCTATATAAATATGTTTATGTTTATCTAATCATTGCAACAATATATATATATATATATATATATATATATATATATATATATATATATATATATATCTAGATATCCATATATATCTAGATATATATATAATATATATAAACTTTAAATTAAACTTGCTTAAAGCCGGTAAATAAAATAAAAAACTTTATTCGAATTATCATGCTGGTAGAATCACAAGACTGCCAACAAGACGACTCGGGTTCTAGCCCGGCCACCGACCAATCCCCGCCGACATGCCATAGGTTTAGGTTAATGACGTAAAAATCTTCTATCTGGACATTTCTCTAGTCAAATAAAATGTTGTTTAAAGGCTTATTTCTGTTATACTGGCTTCCTACTGTAAACTTTTTAATTGTCTATTTACTTGGCATTCTATTATTATTTTTGTTTTATTCTAGGTCTCCCTGTTAATTATTGTCATTAGGCCTATAAAAATTATCTAATATTAAGCTTGTATTCTCTTGTTATAGAAAAGACCAGATAAAAGCATACAAAAATATATGTTGCTCATGAAAAACAAGTAGTTAAGATAGGCTACAAAACATACAATTCGCTTAATGCAACCCACACAACATAAGTATGTAGATGTTGTCCGGGTTAAAATAACAATCTTTCTAGGTATTGTCCAAGTCAACAGCTTGTGGAGTTAAATGATAAATGTAGTTAAGGACTTGGCTAGGTTTTGGTCGGTTAAATTTTCAATTTTATCAAATAGAGTCTAAGCTGAAGCAGATTTACCATTTCCAACCTTATCTGCGCAGGTATTTAATCATATTTGTAGGTAATAGATGTAAAGAAATATGTGTCATTTTGAACATTGGTTGAATGCCTAGTGTTGAACAGGTATATTGTCTTATTACTTGGCATATTTAACATTAGTTTTTGTATAGATCACAGAAATTGCCTATTGAGTCATCATTCAGTCATGTTGTTTATCTAGTCTATCATTTGTGTTCGATTCATATTGTTTATCTAGTCTATCATTTGTGTTCGATTCATATTGTTTATCTAGTCTATCATTTGTGTTCGATTCATATTGTTTATCTAGTCTATCATTTGTGTTCGATTCATATTGTTTATCTAGTCTATCATTTGTGTTGGTTACATTATTTTTTACTACAAACTGTCAAAACTGTGTAAATTATGCAAGCTCTAACTAGCATGACGCCGACTACAACATATACGATAACATCAGGCCAAGACTATCACACTGGTTGTGCTACTACTACACACTGGTTGTGCTACTACTACACACTGGTTGTGTTACGACTACACACTGGTTGTGTTACTACTACACACTGGTTGTGTTACGACTACACACTGGTTGTGTTACGACTACACACTGGTTGTGTTTTTACTACACACTGGTTGTGTTACTACTACACACTGGTTGTGTTACTATTACACACTGCTTGTGTTACTATTACACACTCCTTGTATTACGACTGCACACTGGTCATGGCTACTACAAGTTGGTTGTGTTACTGAAAGTATATCGTTGACAACTCTGATGTTTGCACCCGTAGCTAAATTTTAATATCAAATAATACTTCCCAATAAAAATAATAAATGTATTTTGTTTCTTTCTTCAATGATTTACTCATTTACTGGCCTATGCATATTCAATTTTGGGGTTGAATAGCCTAAACCAGTTTTGCGCAACCTATTTCGTTTTTCTTAGTTTAAGCCTATACATAAATTTTGATACAACAAGATGGGACACTTTTTCCGAAATTTATTGACATTAAAAATAATTAATTTTTGACAATAAATACAAAAGAAACTGCCGTTAGATGCTCTGTGGGAACAAAACTAAATGTCTTGACGGGTCATGAATAGGCCCTCAGACCGCCTCTTGCACAACCCTGGCATAAAATATGCAGTGAACAGTACAGCACAGCCCCCAATTAGTGGCAGTCAGGTTTCCTAGTTTTAAGCAACCCAAGGATTTTATGACTTTTACAAAGGTAACCTGTTTGCTTTCTTTAAGGTCCATGACTTTTACGAAGGTATCCAGTTTGCTTTCATTAAAGTCTATACAAATGTCTTCGACTTTAAAGTATTTTTCTATGTTATTTCTGCCAAGCATGCCTTGTGTTTTATCCTATTGTTACTTTTGTCAGGTGTGCCAGGAGCTTTATGAGCTTTATCATATTGTTATTTCTGCCAAGTGTGCCATGCACTTTATACTAGTTAGTGTTACTTCTGCCAAGTGTGCCATGCACTTTATACTAGTTAGTGTTACTTCTGCCAAGTGTTCCGTGTACTTTATCATATTGTTATTTCTGCCAAGTGTGCCATGTACTTTATACTAGTGTTACTTCTGCCAAGTGTGCCATGTACTTTATACTAGTGTTACTTCTGCCAAGTGTGCCATGTACTTTATACTAGTGTTACTTCTGCCAAGTGTGCCATGTACTTTATACTAATGTTATTTCTTCCAAGTGTGCCATGTTCTTTAAACTAGTGTTACTTCTGTCAAGTGTGCCATGTACTTTATACTAGTGTTACTTCTGCCAAGTGTGCCATGTACTTTATACTAGTGTTACTTCTGCCAAGTGTGCCATGTACTTTATACTATTGTTACCTCTTCCAAGTGTGCCATGTTCTTTATACTAGTGTTACTTCTGCCAAGTGTGCCATGTAATTTATACTAGTGTTACTTCTGCCAAGTGTACCATGTTATTTATACTAGTGTTACTTCTGCCAAGTTTGCCATGTTCTTTATACTAGTGTTACTTCTGCCAAGTGTGCCATGTACTTTATACTAGTGTTACTTCTGCCAAGTGTGCCATGTACTTTATACTAATGTTATTTCTTCCAAGTGTGCCATGTTCTTTAAACTAGTGTTACTTCTGTCAAGTGTGCAATGTACTTTATACTAGTGTTACTTCTGCCAAGTGTGCCATGTACTTTATACTAGTGTTACTTCTGCCAAGTGTGCCATGTACTTTATACTATTGTTACCTCTTCCAAGTGTGCCATGTTCTTTATACTAGTGTTACTTCTGCCAAGTGTGCCATGTAATTTATACTAGTGTTACTTCTGCCAAGTGTACCATGTTATTTATACTAGTGTTACTTCTGCCAAGTTTGCCATGTTCTTTATACTAGTGTTACTTCTGCCAAGTGTGCCATGTACTTTATACTAGTGTTACTTCTGCCAAGTGTGCCATGTACTTTTTACTAATGTTACTTCTGCCAAGTGTGCCATGTACTTTATACTAATGTTACTTTTGCCAAGTATGCCATGTTCTTTATACTAGTGTTACTTCTGCCAAGTGTGCCATGTTCTTTATACTAGTGTTACATCTGCCAAGTGTGCCATGTACTTTATACTAATGTTACTTATGCCAAGTATGCCATGTTTTTTATACTAGTGTTACTTCTGCCAAGTGTGACATGTGCTTTATCCAACAAACAAGATAACATAAAGTCCCCCCTCCCCCGCAATGCACTATATTCAAGATGAGAATAAGACATATAGCACGCAACTCACACCTAAATAGAATAAACCCAACTCACACCAACTTCAGACATTGCCCCTGCTCACAAGAAACTGTGAACCACTTCCTGCTTGAATGCCCCGAGCTAACCTACCTCAGATACACTCTATTTGCTATATTCTATTGTTTTCTCTGCTAAGAGTGCTATTTGCTTTATTCTTTTGTTTTCTCTGCTAAGAGTTCTATTTGCTATATTCTATTGTTTTCTCTGCTAAGAGTGCTATTTGCTTTATTCTTTTGTTTTCTCTTCTAAGAGTTCTATTTGCTATATTCTATTGTTTTCTCTGCTAAGAGTGCTATTTGCTTTATTCTTTTGTTTTCTCTGCTAAGAGTTCTATTTGCTTTATTCTATTGTTTTCTCTGCTAAGAATGCTATTCGCTTTATCCTATTATTACCTGCCCCTATCTTGGACTGTTAACTTCTATGGATTAACAGATAGACTGAACTAGACATAATAAAATTAAATTAGAAAGCGCAGGCTCTAATTCGATAGTAAGGACAAAATTAGAAAGCATTGTAAGAAGATGAAATAATAAAAGTCGTAATGATGTCTTCTTGGAAAGAAACTATATTATAATGTTTGAACATTACCATTATTTATTATAATAATGTCATTAAATCCTCTTCAGTGAAAGATTGCGTAGCCTGTGTGAAAAAGTAAGAGGGCCAGTGTCAGTTTCAGATCACAGTTTCGCTCGTGTACATGTAAGGGTGCAATATAACAATGCAGTGAAAGTTTCAGATCACAGTTTTGCTCGTGTACATGTAAGGGTGCAATATAACAATGCAGTGAAAGTTTCAGATCACAGTTTCGCTCGTGTACATGTAAGGGTGCAATATAACAATGCAGTGAAAGTTTCAGATCACAGTTTCGCTCGTGTACATGTAAGGGTGCAATATAACAATGCAGTGAAAGTTTCAGATCACAGTTTCGCTCGTGTACATGTAAGGGTGCAATATAACAATGCAGTGAAAGTTTCAGATCACAGTTTCGCTCGTGTACATGTAAGGGTGCAATATAACAATGCAGTGAAAGTTTCAGATCACAGTTTCGCTCGTGTACATGTAAGGGTGCAATATAACAATGCAGTGAAAGTTTCAGATCACAGTTTCGCTCGTGTACATGTAAGGGTGCAATATAACAATGCAGTGATAGTTTCAGATCACAGTTTCGCTCGTGTACATGTAAGGGTGCAATATAACAATGCAGTGAAAGTTTCAGATCACAGTTTCGCTCGTGTACATGTAAGGGTGCAATATAACAATGCAGTGAAAGTTTCAGATCACAGTTTCGCTCGTGTACATGTAAGGGTGCAATATAACAATGCAGTGAAAGTTTCAGATCACAGTTTCGCTCGTGTACATGTAAGGGTGCAATATAACAATGCAGTGAAAGTTTCAGATCACAGTTTCGCTCGTGTACATGTAAGGGTGCAATATAACAATGCAGTGAAAGTTTCAGATCACAGTTTCGCTCGTGTACATGTAAGGGTGCAATATAACAATGCAGTGAAAGTTTCAGATCACAGTTTCGCTCGTGTACATGTAAGGGTGCAATATAACAATGCAGTGAAAGTTTCAGATCACAGTTTCGCTCGTGTACATGTAAGGGTGCAATATAACAATGCAGTGAAAGTTTCAGATCACAGTTTCGCTCGTGTACATGTAAGGGTGCAATATAACAATGCAGTGAAAGTTTCAGATCACAGTTTCGCTCGTGTACATGTAAGGGTGCAATATAACAATGCAGTGAAAGTTTCAGATCACAGTTTCGCTCGTGTACATGTAAGGGTGCAATATAACAATGCAGTGAAAGTTTCAGATCACAGTTTCGCTCGTGTACATGTAAGGGTGCAATATAACAATGCAGTGAAAGTTTCAGATCACAGTTTCCCTCATGTACATGTAAGGGTGCAATATAAGAATGCAGTGAAAGTTTCAGATCACAGTTTCCCTCATGTACATGTAAGGGTGCAATATAAGAATGCAGTGAAAGTTTCAGATCACAGTTTCCCTCATGTACATGTAAGGGTGCAATATAACAATGCAGTGAAAGTTTCAGATCACAGTTTCCCTCATGTACATGTAAGGGTGCAATATAACAATGCAGTGAAAGTTTCAGATCACAGTTTCCCTCATGTACATGTAAGGGTGCAATATAACAATGCAGTGAAAGTTTCAGATCACAGTTTCCCTCATGTACATGTAAGGGTGCAATATAACAATGCAGTGAAAGTTTCAGATCACAGTTTCCCTCATGTACATGTAAGGGTGCAATATAACAATGCAGTGAAAATTTTAGATCACAGTTTCCCTCATGTACATGTAAGGGTGCAATATAACAATGCAGTGAAAGTTTCAGATCACAGTTTCCCTCATGTACATGTAAGGGTGCAATATAACAATGCAGTGATAGTTTCAGATCACAGTTTCCCTCATGTACATGTAAGGGTGCAATATAACAATGCAGTGAAAGTTTCAGATCACAGTTTCCCTCATGTACATGTAAGGGTGCAATATAACAATGCAGTGATAGTTTCAGATCACATTTTCCATCATGAGCTACCATCTGCCGGAAATTATTGACTTTTATGGCTTGAAACAGGCTTACCAGACTTAGCAGGTACGTTATGCAAGAAGGTGGGCTTAAGTAAAGGTTGAGGTGCAAGCTATTGCAGGCTACTTTGACCGGAGCGGGCTTAAGTAGAGGTTGAGGTGTAAGCTATTGCAAGCTACTTTGACCGGAGCGGGCTTTTAGGGCCCTTATTGCAGCTCGAAATTGCACAAAACATAATTTATTCCCAAATGTACAATGACTAAGAACCCGTGTGCTAAACGTTCCACAGTAAATACTAAATAGTCTTGTTCTACTTAAAATTATTAATCTTGAAATGTATGAAACAAATTTGTTGACAAGTGTTTTCTTTCTTTCCTCTAAACAACATCATACGTTAGTTAACTGACTTCTGAAATCAGTTAGATCTAGCTAAGAAATAGCGAAATTGGCAACCGTTCTACATGGAGGTGAAATTTGATCTCAGAGCACAATGACAATAACACATAAAAAAAGGAAAAAAAAAACATAAGGGCCATTGAAGGCAGAGAGAAAGAGAATCGATACTACACCATCTAAATCTTCTAGTTTTTCTTGCCCCTCCCCCCGCCCCACCCCATTGTGTGTCGGCTCTACTTGTAGTGATATGTTACTGCATTAATTACTGCGGTAATCCGTTTGTCTACTGAGCACACTAGCTTTTCATGACTTTATAGCCTAAATGAACAGTTGAACCAAAAAATAAAGGGTGGTTGGCCCTGGATGGGGTTTTTGTAATATTACTTAGTATAGCATGTGCACATAGCACGATATGTACCTGTTCTAGATTAAACACCTTTCTCGTCAAGTAGTGCAAGTAGTACTATATAAATTAATGTCTGCTTGTAAATTCAAACTTCTGATGCTTACTTAATGGAGAGAAAAGCCAAATATTATTGTTTACATATATTGACCAGAAAACTGCCCTGTAATATATTTGGTTTCTGTTTGCATATTGTACAACACCCATGTCTTATATAGTCTGATCTCATCTTGTAGATAGCGTTAAATAGATGAGCCTGAGCTAGCCTGGCATTTTGTTATGTTGTTGTATCGGTATCCAACTAATTCATATAATCTCGAATATCCTTGATATGGGTTGTAATGACCAAAGTTATTTAATAAAAAAAACAAACAAACAATAACAAAACTTAAGGGCAAAAGACCAGAATCAAGTTGTCAAAAGGCAAATAATTATGTAGTCTATTCACCCATCTCTTCTTGCAAACCAGGTGACCACTGTCAATTAATTGCATATTAATATACCGTAGATACAGAGATGTCGATGTATAAGCAATTCTAGCATATAGACATATAGACATATAGACATATAGACATATAGACATATAGACATATAGACATATAGACATATAGACATATAGACATATAGACATATAGACATATAGACATATAGACATATAGACATATAGACATATAGACATATAGACATATAGACATATAGACATATAGACATATAGACATATAGACATATAGACATATAGACATATAGACATATAGACATATAGACATATAGACATATAGACATATAGACATATAGACATATAGACATATAGACATATAGACATATAGACATATAGACATATAGACATATAGACATATAGACATATAGACATATAGACATATAGACATATAGACATATAGACATATAGACATATAGACATATAGACATATAGACATATAGACATATAGACATATAGACATATAGACATATAGACATATAGACATATAGACATATAGACATATAGACATATAGACATATAGACATATAGACATATAGACATATAGACATATAGACATATAGACATATAGACATATAGACATATAGACATATAGACATATAGACATATAGACATATAGACATATAGACATATAGACATATAGACATATAGACATATAGACATATAGACATATAGACATATAGACATATAGACATATAGACATATAGACTACTTGCAACTAGATGTGTAATCACGAGTACAAGTGTATATAATTGTGTAATCACAATTCACCTGCAAAATACACAAAGGCACACTCTATGCTATTGAGAAATCGACCGTATACCTGTAGCCTACAATTTATTTAAACGTCCATTTGCCCTGTCACAAGTTTCCACCTTGTCTTTACCACCCCAGGTTTCGACACATCTATGGAATGTAGCGACCTGAATAAAACATTTCCAGCCAGTTATAACAATGGGAGCCAAAATTTCGGTGTATCACACAATGGAGCGACCTATAAACCTAAATACGTATTGTGTTGCTTTACCCCGCTGAAACAACAGTACCCGCCAGCTGTGACCTGCTTCCTACACCACAGGATAGAACGGACAACACGAAGTGAGTGCTAGATATATTCTTTTCTTACTTTTAAACAATTGTTTATTTATGATATATGACAGAGTCAATATTAACTTGTTTACTTTAACATGGCACAACTATTCTTTGACTTGTCTGTGACAATAGACGTCAATGTAAGTGTGACAAGGTTAACGTATAAAATGGAAGAAAGTTAAGGACAATAGTTACAATAGTCTACCGTTGGCCAACACAATATAATTATTGCTACACTTGCTATTGTTTCCATTATTTGATTTTTCTTCATTTCCCCAGTTAGAATAAATACATTTAGAAAAATACTTTTCGAAATAGAGGGTTACGGTGGTTTTGTCGTAAATTGGAGATGTGAAACTGGTGACACCTGGTTGCATGTGGCACGAAGTTGTTGTTTTTTTTTACGGCCGTCAGTGGCAGTAAATAGATATGTAAAACTAAGAATAATATTAATGTAATTTAAAATTTTATTACGTACCAAAATAAGTTAGAATATTCTTGTGTCATTGGGCATTTCATTGTTCAGATGTTTAAGCATTAACTAATACTATGTCATTGATAAGTATCAAGTCTTGCTTTTGATAACCAATGAAAAGACAATAACAAATGCATTGTTTGGTTAAAATTGATTACTACAACAGACGTTGACGCACATAGACATATTTTTACTTATTATTATATTTATAGTACTACAACATACATTTAGACACATTTAGACACGTTTTTACTTAGATTTACATTGCTACAACAGACATTTACAAACATTTTGACGTTGACACACATAGACAGGTTTTTACTTATATTTACATTGCTATAACAGACATTTAGATACTTATAGACACATTTTTACTTATATTTACATTACTACAACAGACATTTAGACACATTTAGACACGTTTTACTAATATTTTATTTTTCAATTAATTATATATTAAAATATTAAAAAAATGATTAAAAGAGTAATAATTAAAATGCATAAATATTGAACTTGTTTAAAAGTGTTGTTGTTAATGATCAACATTTGTATTATTCATAACTCTCTAATGTTGATACAAGAAGTTAATGCAGTGAGTGTGGAGCTTGTGTTGACAGGAAGTAATTCTAAGCCCACTTCACTGGTATATGTACGATGAAGTCTAGACAAGATTTGTGGATAGCTTAATTGAAAAAGACTTAGAGATAATTTCATATACCAGCCCACGAGTGTATGAAGGAAGAAATAAAGTCTATTGAAAACTTAACAAAACTATTCACTGCATAAGGGGGTTAATGCCGGTTAAAAGTAATTTTGAATGAAATGAAAACACACTTGTCTGCATAGTTTGGCCAAATGGTCGTTCCGTTGGTCATTTGCTTTGAGATAAGTCAATAAAATTAAATGTTTACTAAGCATTAATTATTCATTATATGTTTTTACTCATTTTGTTTTCAAGGACTCTGTACATTTTTATGTTCTTGTGTTCCACTGTACATTTTTATGTTCTTGTGTTCCACTGTACATTTTTATGTTCTGGTGTTCCACTGTACATTTTTATGTTCTTGTGTTCCACTGTGCATTTTTATGTTCTTGTGTTCCACTGTACATTTTTATGTTCTGGTGTTCCACTGTACATTTTTATGTTCTTGTGTTCCACTGTACATTTTTATGTTCTGGTGTTCCACTGTACATTTTTATGTTCTTGTGTTCCACTGTACATTTTTATGTTCTGGTGTTCCACTGTACATTTTTATGTTCTTGTGTTCCACTGTACATTTTTATTTTCTTGTGTCCCTTGAAACATTATTAAAGTAGAGATACTCACATTTGAGTAACACTGAAAAAGCTACGCTATATGATATCAATGAATAAACTGGGACAGATCCTATTAATGAATAGGTTGGGTCATACCAATGAAAAGGTGAGGACACATCATATAATGGAGTTTCGTAGGACACACCATATCATGGAATATTTTAAGACATACCATATCATGGAATATTTTAAAACATACCATATCATGGAATATTTTAAAACATACCATTTCATGGAATATTTTAAGACACACCATATCATGGAATATTTTAAAACATACCATATCATGGAATATTTTAAGACACACCATATCATGGAATATTTTAAGACATACCATATCATGGAATATTTTAAGACACACCATATCATGGAATATTTTAAGACACACCATATAATGAAAAATCTTAATACACATCATATCGCGAAATATCTTTCTATACACCATATTATAAAATATTATTGTATATATTCTATCATCGATTATCTTAGGACACACTATATCACACAATATCTTTGGATATCCCATATCCTTGAATAGGCGAGGACATATTTTATCTTTGAATAAAATGGGACCCTTCCTAGCTTTAAACATTGAGACGAAAAATCTATGTCCATTTATTACAAGTTCTGGTAGAAATGAAACTTTACTTAAAGACACCATTTAATCACCAGATGGCAATGACTGTAAAAGAAGAAACAACAGTAGAGAAATAGGTGTTGCTAATGCAATGACCTGTTTCGGACATATTTTATAAGGTACGCATATTTACGAGTTGGGCTTTTATTTTTTTTTTAATAAAGGTTTCTACACTTTATTGAATAGATTAGTGTCATTAAAATGACATTGATCACCACCACAGTTATTTGGACAAGTTTAATAAACTAAAGGAAAAAGGCTTAGTCTCAACGTAGTTAAAGAAGCCTTAGTTTACTGGTAGTTTCAATAACAGAAGCCTAGATACAAAATACTCACTCACATTTGCCTTTATGGCAAAAGTATAAAAAAAAATGTTTATTCGTCATAGACAGATAGTTATATATAATGAATTTTTACAATGTATAATGTATATAAAGAGTGTTATCTCTTTTGAATCTTAATAAAAAGAAATTTCTTGTTTTATTCTAATTATAGAGTGAATTACTTCTCTATTATTATATTAATTAGGCCTACAGAGTAATTTCATGTTCATCATTGTACTAGACTTTATTCTTCTTTATAGTTATATAGTGAAACCTTCTTTATCTTTCTTATAGAGTAAATCCTACTTTGCATTAGTTACGTTTATAATGTGAATCTTTCTTTCTCTGCACTCTTCTTTGTCTTAGTTATAATAAAACTTTTCTTCCCTTAATTATAGCTTTTTTTTAAAATCTTAGTTGTTCAATGGATTTGCCTCTTACTTAGTTATATAGACTATCTTTATTAAATAGTGAATTCGATTTAACTTAATTATAAAGTGAATAAATGTAAATACTAAATAAATGTAAATACTACATGAATGTAAATACTACATAAATGTAAATACTAAATAAATGTAAATACTACATGAATGTAAATACTACATAAATGTAAATACTACATAAATGTAAATACTATATAAATATAAATACTACATGAATGTAAATACTACATCAATTTAAAAATACGACATAAATGTAAATATTACATGAATGTAAATACTACATGAATGTAAAAATACTACATAAATGTAATACTATATGAATGTAAATACTATATAAATGTAAAAAAAATGCTGTACATTGTGCATAGATGCTAATACTACAATAATATAAAAAGACCATAAAAAGATATTTTTCCCCATGTAGATTTTCCGTCATTAGTCACAGCCCCTGATAACTCGCCACGTTCAGAGATACCCCTGGTCCTTCCCACCTTCTTTTTGTTTTAATTACACGCCATGTGTAGAGAAACTAATTATTTTGGATGTGTAGTTTAGGCAGGAAAGCACTCCGCATCACTATATACCTATTGTTGGATCAGACTTTTCAGACATATTTGCATATAACAAAAGAACAGAAGTCTATGAGCCCCACCGTACTAATATAATAATAATAATACAAACCTGTTTGATTGTTTGATTTCATCCATATATCACATAACATTGGGTTGTTACATGTATTACTCTCAGTTATTTCCTGTACACATACTTAAGCTTGTCAAAGGGAAACTACTAAGGTAATACTATTTGCTAAGCTTAACATGATTCTGTAAAGCTTATTGTCTTTTCTAAAACTAGAACAACAATATACAAACATTTACATGAAACTAGAAAAGCAGTATTTAAAAAAATGCTTACATAGAACTAGAACAACAATATTCAAACAATACTTACACAGAACTAGAACAACAATATTCAAACAATACTTACATAGAACTAGAACAATAATATTTAAACACTACTTGCATAGAACTAGAACAACAATATTCAAACAATACTTACATCGAACTAGAACAACAATATTCAAACAATACTTACATAAAACTAGAAAAACAACATTCAAACAATACTTACATAGAACTAGAACAATAATATTTCAACAATACTTGCATAGAACTAGAACAATAATATTCAAACAATACTTACATAGAACTAGAACAATAATATTCAAACAATACTTAGAGCCTACATAGAACTAGAACAACAATATTCAAACAATACTTACATAGAACTAGAAAAACAATATTCAAACAATACTTACATAGAACTAGAACAATAATATTTAAACAATACTTACATAGAACTAGAACAATATTAAAATAATACTTATATAGAACTAGAACAACAATATTCAAACAATACTTACATAGAACTAGAACAAAAATATTAAAACAATACTTACATAGAACTAGAACAAAAATATTAAAACAATACTTACATAGAACTAGAACAATATTTAAATAATACTTATATAGAACTAGAACAACAATATTCAAACAATACTTACATAAAACTAGAACAAAAATATTCAAACAATACTTACATAGAACTAGAACAAAAATATTCAAACAATACTTACATAGAACTAGAACAATATTAAAATAATACTTATATAGAACTAGAACAACAATATTCAAACAATACTTACATAGAACTAGAACAAAAATATTCAAACAATACTTACATAGAACTAGAACAAAAATATTAAAACAATACTTACATAGAACTAGAACAAAAATATTAAAACAATACTTACATAGAACTAGAACAATATTAAAAAAATACTTATATAGAACTAGAACAACAATATTCAAACAATACTTACATAGAACTAGAACAAAAATATTAAAACACTACTTACATAGAACTAGAACAAAAATATTAAAACAATACTTACATAGAACTAGAACAAAAATATTAAAACAATACTTACATAGAACTAGAACAAAAATATTCAAACAATACTTACATAGAACTAGAACAAAAATATTCAAACAATACTTACATAGAACTAGAACAAACATATTAAAACAATACTTACATAGAACTAGAACAAAAATATTAAAACAATACTTACATAGAACTAGAACAAAAATATTAAAACAATACTTACATAGAACTAGAACAAAAATATTCAAACAATACTTACATAGAACGAGAACAATAATATTTAAACAATACTTGCATAGAACTAGAACAATAATATTCAAACAATACTTACATAGAACTAGAACAATAATATTCAAACAATACTTAGAGCCTACATAGAACTAGAACAACAATATTCAAACAATACTTACATAGAACTAGAAAAACAATATTCAAACAATACTTACATAGAACTAGAACAATAATATTTTAACAATACTTACATATAACTAGAACAACAATATTTAAACAATACTTACATAGAACTAGAACAATATTAAAATAATACTTATATAGAACTAGAACAACAATATTCAAACAATACTTACATAGAACTAGAACAAAAATATTAAAACAATACTTACATAGAACTAGAACAAAAATATTAAAACAATACTTACATAGAACTAGAACAATATTTAAATAATACTTATATAGAACTAGAACAACAATATTCAAACAATACTTACATAGAACTAGAACAAAAATATTCAAACAATACTTACATAGAACTAGAACAAAAATATTCAAACAATACTTACATAGAACTAGAACAATATTAAAATAATACTTATATAGAACTAGAACAACAATATTCAAACAATACTTACATAGAACTAGAACAAAAATATTCAAAAAATACTTACATAGAACTAGAACAAAAATATTCAAACAATACTTACATAGAACTAGAACAAAAATTTTAAAACAATACTTACATAGAACTAGAACAATATTAAAATAATACTTATATAGAACTAGAACAACAATATTCAAACAATACTTACATAGAACTAGAACAAAAATATTAAAACAATACATACATAGAACTAGAACAAAAATATTAAAACAATACTTACATAGAACTAGAACAAAAATATTAAAACAATACTTACATAGAACTAGAACAAAAATATTCAAACAATACTTACATAGAACTAGAACAAAAATATTCAAACAATACTTACATAGAACTAGAACAAACATATTAAAACAATACTTACATAGAACTAGAACAAAAATATTAAAACAATACTTACATAGAACTAGAACAAAAATATTAAAACAATACTTACATAGAACTAGAACAAAAATATTCAAACAATACTTACATAGAACGAGAACAATAATATTTAAACAATACTTACATAGAGCTAGAACAAAAATATTAAAACAATACTTACATAGAACTAGAACAAAAATATTAAAACAATACTTACATAGAACTAGAACAAAAATATTAAAACAATACTTACATAGAACTAGAACAAAAATATTAAAACAATACTTACATAGAACTAGAACAAAAATATTAAAACAATACTTACATAGAACTAGAACAAAAATATTAAAACAATACTTAAATAGAACTAGAACAAAAATATTAAAACAATACTTAGCCTACATAGAACTAGAACAAAAATATTAAAACAATACTTACATAGAACTATGGGGCACGGTAGCCGAGCGGCAGCGCGTTCGACTGGCGATCCGAGGGTTCTGGGTTCAAATCCTGGTGAAGCCGGGATTTTTTCCCGGGACTTGAGGGTGTCCCTGAGTCTACCCAGCTCTGATGGGTACCTGACATTAGTTGGGGTAAAGTAAAGGCGGCTGGGCATTGTGCTGGCCCCACATCCCCTAGTATGCCGTGGCCACAGAAACTGGTGAACGCTGCTTCACCGGCCCTATGATCACTTTGGTCCGAAGGGTACTTTACTTACTACATAGAACTAGAACAAAAAATTAAAACAATACTTACATAGAACTAGAACAAAAATATTAAAACAATACTTACATAGAACTAGAACAAAAATATTAAAACAATACTTACATTGAACTAGAACAAAAATATTAAAACAATACTTACATAGAACTAGAACAAAAATATTAAAACAATACTTACATAGAACTAGAACAAAAATATTAAAACAATACTTAAATAGAACTAGAACAAAAATATTAAAACAATACTTAGCCTACATAGAACTAGAACAAAAATATTAAAACAATACTTACATAGAACTAGAACAAAAATATTAAAACAATACTTAAATAGAGCTAGAACAAAAATATTAAAACAATACTTAGCCTACATAGAACTAGAACAAAAATATTAAAACAATACTTACATAGAACTAGAACAAAAATATTAAAACAATACTTAGCCTACATAGAACTAGAACAAAAATATTAAAACAATACTTACATAGAACTAGAACAAAAAATTAAAACAATACTTACATAGAACTAGAACAAACATATTAAAACAATACTTACATAGAACTAGAACAAAAATATTAAAACAATACTTACATAGAACTAGAACAAAAATATTAAAACAATACTTACATAGAACTAGAACAAAAATATTAAAACAATACTTACATAGAACTAGAACAAAAATATTAAAACAATACTTAAATAGAACTAGAACAAAAATATTAAAACAATACTTACATAGAACTAGAACAAAAATATTAAAACAATACTTAGCCTACATAGAACTAGAACAAAAATATTAAAACAATACTTACATAGAACTAGAACAATAATATTAAAACAATACTTACATAGAACTAGAACAATAATATTAAACAATACTTACATAGAACTAGAACAACAATATTCAAACAATACATACATAGAACTAGAACAAAAATATTAAAACAATACTTAAATAGAACTAGAACAAAAATATTAAAACAATACTTACATAGAACTAGAACAACAATATTCAAACAATACTTACATAGAACTAGAACAACAATATTCAAACATACTTACATAGAACTAGAACAACAATATTCAAACAATTCATACAATAATGTGAAGCTTGTGTCTGGTGTATTTTATCTATATTATTTGTTTGAAATTCGGTTTGAAAAACCTTAGGTCTCCATGCCCCACTACTTGATGCCCCACTACTTGATGCCCCACTACTTGATGCCCCACTACTTGATGCCCCACTTCTTGGTGCCCCACTACTTGATGCCCCACTACTCGATGCCCCACTACTTGATGCCCCACTACTTGTTTCTCTTGTTGACAACCGATTGATAAATAACAGCACCAAATCCACTTTCCCCATACTAGGGTGCAGTGGCGTATTCAGGCATGTTCCACAGAAATCGTTTACCCAAGTTATAATAGTAGCTACAGCGGGCCTGCAACTGATGCAGGCAAGGTATGAGTGAGACTCTGTCCGAGGCTAGCCTTATGCTGGCACACCTTGAGGGCGGTCGAATGTTGGGTTTGCTTGCCCCGTTCGTGTTCCCCTTTCCGAACGTGTATTTGCGTCACCCCTCTAGTCATGGAGGACTTGCCTCGTATTCCTGTTATGTTGACTGGTACGGCGTTGGTCGAGCAGATATCGTCTGACAAGGAGCAGATATCGTCTGACAAGATATCGTCTGACAAGGGGCAGATATCGTCTGACAAGATATCGTCTGACAAGGGGCAGATATCGTCTGACAAGATATCGTCTGACAAGGAGCAGATATCATCTGACAAGATATCGTCTGACAAGGGGCAGATATCGTCTGACAAGATATCGTCTGACAAGGAGCAGATATCGTCTGACAAGATATCGTCTGACAAGGGGCAGATATCGTCTGACAAGATATCGTCTGACAAGGAGCAGATATCGTCTGACAAGATATCGTCTGACAAGGGGCAGATATCGTCTGACAAGGAGCTGCTCCCATTTGTAGTCGACACATGCCACCAAGACCACCTTTGAAACCAGCCGTATATATTACAGGTTGTTGTTTGCATACACTTCCTTTTCTCTGAGAATGACCGGATTCGGTCATGGGGTGTGCAATACCGTCGCACTCGGGCGAGCAGTACGAGCCACTCCAATTCCCGGCCTCGCGGTGAATACTGCTAATTTCCCTGACCCCCCCCCCCCCCCCCCCAAGCGATGAGGATGAAGGCATGCGCCTACCATTGTCCCATGCATTAGACCACAGATCTGAATCGGGGAACCAGTGTCATAGGTACAGAAGTGCAGCATTCACCACATTTTATTGCCAGGTCATACTAGAGTACAGCACAATGCCCAGTCGCCTTTACTTGATCCCAACTAAAGTCAGGTAGGCTATCCGTCAGAGCTGGGTAGCTGTCAAGGACACCCTCCTGACCCGAGGTCATATCCTTACCGTTACAAGGAATCGAACCCAGGACCCTCGGTACACCAGCCAAACGCGATGACTCCACCGAATTGTTCGGCGACTGTGACCCATACAAAGTATAGTAGTCTATAAGTAATATATGTATATATAAAGTAATATATGTATATATAAAGTAATATATGTATATATAAAGTAATATATGTATATATAAAGTAATATATGTATATATAAAGTAATATATGTATATATAAAGAAATTTATGTATATATAAAGTAATATATGTATATATAAAGTAATATATGTATATATAAAGTAATATATGTATATATAAAGTAATATATGTATATATAAAGTAATATATGTATATATAAAGTAATATATGTATATATAAAGTAATATATGTATATATAAAGTAATATATGTATATATAAAGTAATATATGTATATATAAAGTAATATATGTATATATAAAGTAATCTATGTATATATAAAGAAATCTATGTATATATAAAGTAATATATGTATATATAAAGAAATTTATGTATATATAAAGTAATATATGTATATATAAAGTAATATATGTATTTATAAAGTAATATATGTATATATAAAGTAATATATGTATATATAAAGTAATATATGTATATATAAAGTAATATATGTATATATAAAGTAATATATGTATATATTAAGTAATCTATGTATATATTAAGTAATCTATGTATATATAAAGTAATCTATGTATATATAAAGTAATCTATGTATATAAAAAGTAATCTATGTATATATAAAGTAATCTATGTATATATAAAGTAATCTATGTATATATAAAGTAATCTATGTATATATAAAGTAATCTATGTATATATAAAGTAATCTATGTATATATACAGTAATATATGTATATATAAAGTAATATATGTATATATAAAGTAATGTATGTATATATAAAGTAATATATGCATATATAAAGTAATATATGTATATATAAAGTAATATATGTATATATAAAGTAATATATGTATATATGATTGTCGTGTAGCATGGACATCAAATTTTAAGGTAAATCGTGATATTTGTAAGTTATTCTACAATTTACTCTAACTTACCTGCCATTTCATCAATTCATCTCTTTATAGTGCTATTGCTCAACTTAACCTATACTTCTAGCTATACATAAGTTCCAATAATGGGTAATATTTACCTTCATTTAAGTAGTCTACATGTCGATATCAAAACTTTTTTTCTTTTTTTTTATCATTTTAAAACAAATTGTATTTTAATTAAAACCAGACCAAACTGAAACCAACTTACTGAAATTCAGTTGCTGTTGAACCCCAGATATAAGTCCAGATCCAGATATTTAAAATATATACAGACTTTTTCTAATAGTTAGAGCATTCCTATTTCTTGTTGGTACTTTTGGGATATATCAGATATTGAGCAGCAATTGCGTTTATGTCACATTTCATCCATTAACTAATCACCTCCTCCACCCTGCCGGAACCAGTCTAGACATAGTTATAGATCAAGATGAAGTACATAAATGGCTTTGAATGACATTTACGTCATAATTCTACAGTAGGCATATAAGTCAATAGTGGAGCAGTCTATTAAGTCTTTCACTTAACTGACAAATCTAATGAATATTATTATTATAACTATAGAACATCTACATTTTGGACATTGTGTAATTTGAATAGCAACATGTTCAGACTGTTTCAGGTACGTTTGTACCGTCCAGTTGCCAATGAACCGCCCCCCCTATCGCCCTCGGGAACGCCAGCGCCCCCCTTCGCCCCGGAGCTTTTCACCACCCCCTAGGGGACGATAACGCCCCAGTTGTGAACCTATGCATTTAGCCGATTTGTTTTATAACTCTTTTATATTGTATTGTAAGGTTAATTTGGCACTATTAATAATACTAATAATACTAATAATAACGGTACTTATATTAACTATGTAATAGCACGGTGGATGGCAAGTTCCTGGTCTCGCATCCTAGTGAAAACCTGACTGGTTCACTCAGTCTATCAGGTTCTACCAAATACTAGTTAGGGATAAGCAAGGCGGGTGTGCATTGTGCTTCCCATACAATCCCCTTGTATGTCGTGACCACAGAAGCTCGCGAACTCTGCTTCAGTTGGCCAATGGATAAAAAAAAGTTGGAAAGGAATCCACACTTACTATTCTATAATTAGATCTAGGTAGGTCAGTAGGTCAGTGGGTTTCACGTCTATCCAGCGAGAAAATAAGAAACAAACACAAATTATACATAGGCTAGTGTGCATTTAGCTACTATAAATTTATATCTCATATATGTTTAAGTTACAGATGGCTGTGCAATGTGTATTAAAGATAACTTACACATAATTAAACTATACTACTCTGTTTTAATGTTTATATAACTAACCGATTTCCAACTAATGTTTATGTATCATACATAACTCAGTTCAATGCGTATATAACCTACATAACTAAGTTCAATCTGTACTTACACAACTCAGTTCAATGTGTACATAACTCAGTTCAATGTGTACATAACTTACATAACTCAGTTCAATGTGTACATAACTCAATTCAATGTGTACGTAGCCTACATAACTTATTTCAATGTGTACATAACTTACATAAATCAGTTCAATGTGTACATAACCTACATAACTCAGTTCAATATGTACATAACTCAGTTCAATGTGTACTTACATAACTCATTTCAATGTGTACATAATTTACATAAATAAGTTCAATGTGTACATAACTCAGTTCAATTAGTAGCCTACATAATTTACATAACTCAGTTAAATATGTACATAACTTACATATATATATACATATGTATAATATAATTTACATAACTCAGTTCAACCAATATATGTATAATTACCGTGAGTTTGTTTATGTGTTTGTTTATATATTTAGATATGTATATATATGTGTGTCCTATATAGGTTTATAAGCCGTTTGACTCTAATCGGGCCAAAAGATAAATTTATAAATTGGAAACGTCCCCCAAAGAAATCTTTATTATATAAACAATATTGCTTAATTCGTTTAAAAAAAAAAATAAACTTAGACCTATTGATAATCACCGTATGTAAAAGTTCTAAACTAAGCTCCATTTCAAAATGATCTCCCTTTGAATGCTTTCAATAAAATATTTAAAAAAAACTAAATACCAAAAGATACGTTCCCACTACAGTTTTTTACTGTAATAATGTTAGTTATTTTTGTCTGTCGCTTTTAACAAAGCACTTTGTAATCATTCGTTTCTCCGTCATTTTGACGGGCATAACTACTAGTCTGTATATAACTTACAAACTCAGTTCAATTTGTACATAACTTACATAACTCAGTTCAATGTGTATTTAACGTACATAACTCAGTTCAATGTGTATATAACTTCCAAATGTCTATGTAATATTTACAAAGCTACAAAGCTATGTATGTTCTATATGGCTTGGTATGCATTTAGTTGAAAGTTCTTTTTGGTTTGGTATATATGAATTTAGCTGAAAGTTCTGTATAGACACATGGAACTTATGTGTGTAAGGCTGCGCTAGCTAAAAATGTGTTTCTCAATTATAATAACAAATTATGTTTAACTCACTTGCTAGCTTATGAGAATAACTGAAATTGTTATGGATATCCCGATCTGATAACTATAGTGCTATAGTTAGAAAAAAAAAGTCACTAAGGAAAGCAAAATAATATGTTCCTAACTAAGACATTCTATGTACTGTATATGTACATGGCGGTGACAGAAATAATAAATGTACAAGTTATTGAACAGTTTTGCTTTATTATTATATAATTATAATGATGTAACTCTCATGGTGCTGAAGCAACTCCCGTTTAGAATGTTATGAAATGGTCGTTATATTATATGTGTTATATTTGATCCATTTAGAGAATAGAATATGTAGCTTTACACTGACTATTGCAAGTCTATTGAATTATATGATAATAACCACCGTCAATGAAAGTTTAACTATCATTCACAACATTCTATTTTATAATCTTATAGCGATTGGGATTAATCAAAGATTTTATTTATCACTTACCTATGTAAGAAAAAAAATCATTCTTAATAAGAATATCTTAATTGAATGATCTAGCAAGTCTAATGCATTAATGCCATGACAAAAATATTTACTTAAATTTTTAATACTTTCAGCATAAATATAATTTTTCCTTGGTTAAATTTGGCTAGCATAATAAAATAATATTATGTACAATTAGACAAGGGCAGTAACCTTACATTATTTTGTATCTGACACATTTTGTTAAGTTACCTCCCCTTGGTTATCAATAATTGTTGCGAATATCTTCTAAATTATGTACTTTCTGACCACATACTTTTGAGGCTATAGAAAAAAATTCATATTAAAAAAAACAACTTTATTACAAAAAGAAATGGGACTTTCTGTATCTCTATCAGTAAACTGTGCATTACTTATCATTTGTTTTCTCATTCATGAGTTCGTCTATTAAACAAATCGAAAGTGATGCAGTAAAACTGTTATATATTATTGTAATACGTTTAAAACGTAGACTACAAGACTACACTACACAGAAGTGTTCTACACTAGATTACATTACATTATGCTGCACTACACTACAAATTAGACATTACTACAATACACTTGAAATCACTACACTATAAAATATACTATAATAAACTACACTACACTACAAATTCGAGCTAACTACAATTCACTAGAATTTACTACATTATACTACACTTTTGACCACTAAAGACACTAGAATTGGCCAACACTATAGGCCTACTACATAAGACTTAAAATGACACTACCCTACATAAGACTTAAAATTTCTTTACACTTCACTATACTATTGTATAATATACTATAATAATATTATACTAATTTTTATGTTCTTACCATAGTATAATATACTACACTTTATTTTACTATAAATACTATACTATTTTATACTAAAATCTATATTTAACTTTTTTTTTTTTTTTTTACTATATACTATGCTACGGGTTTTATGAATTAGTTCGGTCCGACGGTATAGCTTTACTCTATTCTGAACCTTTTTTTTTCAACAGTTCATATGTTTGAACCAGACTCTCGATTTGAAATACATATCAATGAACATTAGCGGGCGGGTGTGAACCGCGGGTTTTAGTTCAAAGACCTCTGGGTTAAAATTAAATAGGCTTGCTGTTAACAGACGGTAAGACATGAAAAACTGAAAGAATGGCAACACAATACTCCCATTTTCATTCTCCAAAACCGTCATATTATTAGTTCTACTCCATTTATTCTTTTAATACGCAAATTCCTTCTAAACCCATAACAATAATTATTTATTTAGCAATATCGAAAATCATTTTGTGATTTGTGTAAAGATGATTGTATTTTTATGTTTTTATGATTTGATGGTCGTTTTAAATGTGGTATTTTAATTGTTTGATCAATGAACAAATTATTGTATTTCCATTGATTGATTGATGTATAAAATGTAGTAAATTTTTTGTGTGATTGATGTTTCACTATAGTTTAATTATTAGTTAATTTTTGTGTGGGAAAAACTGGAACTGTAGAGCTTAATATGTCTGTATGAGTGGTTATGTGTGGTTGTATGTGTAGTTGTCCGAGTGGCTGTATGTGTGTGTGTGTAAACTGTAAACACAAGGATAATTTAATGGTGTAGTTATATTGGTAAAGTATAGATGATGTTTACATACACAGCCCACTGGACCGTTTTGCCAGTCTTAGATTGACCTGAAATTGACACGGCTCACACTCCATTGACTCGTGACAAGGTAGCTGAAAAACCAAAATCTACACTTACACATACATGCAGTTCAGATGTTTCAATTTGTAGGTCTTTTGTTTCTTCGCTACACTATATTGCTCTCTCTCTCTCTCTCTCTCTCTCTCTCTCTCTCTCTCTCTCTTTCTCTCTCTCTCTTTCTTTCTATCAATAACATAAACACACTCTCTCTCTCTCTCTTTCTCTCTTTCTCTCTCTCTCTTTCTTTCTATCAATAACATAAACACACACTCTCTCTCGTTCTCTTTTTCTCAGACTTTCTTTGTCACTATTTCCTTCTGTTTTTATCTCTTTCTGTCACACAGCTTCCCTCTCATACACATCTCTTGTTTGATATATCATTCACACAGGCTACCCCCCTCTTCTTTCTTCAAGACATTCTCTCTCTCTCTCTCTCTCTCTCTCTCTCTTTCTCCTAGATTCTCTCTCAGTCACTCTCTTTCCATATGTTTCTGTCTCAGACGTTCCCTCCAAAACACTCTCTCCAATCACTCTTTCTTCAAGACACTCTCTCACTAGCTCTCTCTCTCTCTCTCTCTCTCTCTCAAGTTCTTACATATATTTCTTAACGGTACAAGACCCCTCCGTAGTAGAAACAAGAAAAATACCTTATTAAATATGTTTATAGATGTGTAGGTCATTATAAGTGCTAGTATTGTATCTCCAGTAATGTTTTCAACACTCATTACTGTGAGAGTAAATAGTAAAATGTTGAAAATACATAAAAGAAAAATCACTTCCTGTTTATTGTATCATGCGACCGTTTGTTATCAAAAGAAAACAAACAAAATGGAAGGCGGCTTGATATGTGATAGTTCGGGAAACTGGGCACCTGAAGATGTCAGGGGTAGTCCTAGATCGTGGGAACACTTGCTCATGATGTGTATGTGTGTGTATCAGTATCAGTGTTTGTCTGTGTCGGTGTTTTTGTGTATATGTGTGTAAATGTGTCTGTATTTGTACGTTGTTGGTAGGGTGTGCATGTACGTTTATGTCAGTGGCTAGTGGGGGGAGGGGGGGGGGGAGATTGTGACTTGAACCATACCTTGCTGCACAAAGCACTTTTTTCAAATGAACTAATGCCACTATATTTCCACCATTATCTTTGAATTCTTATAGTGATAGTATATCTAGATTGACGTTATCGATTGATATATTATATTGGCTTTTGAAGGATATATGTAAAACTTCTCATTACATAATTATAATTCAACATATTATCGTTTATGTATTATATTATTGTCTCTGTAATTGGCACAGCTACGATTGCAAAAGGAGCAGGGGGGGGGGGAGAAAATAGGGCAAAATATGTGGAAAAGGTGGAGCAAGGAGGGCAAATACTACAACGTAACGGTGGGGGGAGCAAAGTAAGTGAGGTAGAGGACTAAAGGTAATATTGCACGGAAAAGGGAAAAATAAAGGGGGCCGGGTCAATACCAGACTAATACTGAACTAGATCTACTACGAAGTGTCATTTTTAAATATTGAAAAACAAACATTTTATTTATCAACTGTAAGGATTAAATTTATTCACTATTTTAAAGCTTTCGATTCTCTTTCCGCAAATATGGGTCTGTCTCAGCATGCTTGATCCCACAGGGATCAGTTGTAGGCCCAGTACTGATTATAATGTACACCCATCCATTGGTGATGTTATGAAGCCTTTCAGTAATTCATAGCACTTCTCCGTGAATGATTCGCAGTTCCATGATTCTGCTTTTGCATCTAAAGTCCCTCATATAGTTGCTAACTTAAGTTTTGCTGTTGCTAGTGATTGTATCTGGATGGCGGACAACAGACTTCAAATGAATGAGGATAAGACCGGAACCCATATTTCTAAAATATAGATCTAGATCTAGATCTAATATACATACATATAATTATTAAATAATTATATAAATATATAAACAATACATACATAAAACTATACATAGATCAAATTATACATGCATAAAACTATAAATAAGTAAACCTATAAATACATAAAACTAAACATACATACAACTATACATACATAAACTTATACATAGGCCTACATAAAACTATACTTAAGACTTAAGATTACATAAAACTATAGACACATAAAACTTATATACATAAAACTTAAATACATATATATTGATTCAATAAGATAAGAATGGGCATTTCTTAAAGCGCTTCTATCCATGCTATTAAATTAGCCTGCTCAGTGCGCTCTTGATGTGATTTGATGTGGCAGATGTATTAGCCATAGAGAAAGGTCTGTAAGTTCTTTTTAATTAAAATATTCTCTTGTCCCAGATTCTCTCAGTGTCTGAGATAGACTGTTCCATAGAGAAGGCGCCACTGACTCAAATGAGCGCACTCCCAGGTACTTCTTTCTGTGTCCATCCAAACTAGGAGTTTTAAGGAGTGACTGTGTTGAAGTGCGCAGTTCCCTAGATGGCTCATGACTTGTTATAAGCTCTTGAAGATACGAAGGAGCAATGCCCTTTATGCATCCGTACGTAATGGACATCATTTTGTGCTCTATTCACTTTATCACCGCAGCCAGTGGAGATCCCTTATTAGTGTTGGGGAGATATGATCTTGCCTCCTCACCCCCGAAACAATGCGCGGTAACTGAACTGTATTTCTGGCTAGCGTATTCAAACGCTAAACTGTTTTTCTGGCGAGTGCATTCAATAGCTGAACTGTATTTCTGGCAAGTTTATTCAATAGATGAACTATATTTCTTTATAGTGTATTCAATAAATGAACTTTATTTCTGGCTAGTGTACTCAATAAATGAACTGTATTTCTGGCTAGTGTATTCAATAGCTGAACTGTATTTCTGGCTAGCGTATTCAATAAATGAACTGTATTTCTGGCTAGCGTATTCAATAGCTGAACTGTATTTCTGGCGAGTGTATTCAATAAATGAACTTTATTTCTGGCTAGTGTATTCAATAAATGAACTGTATTTTTGGTTAGTGTATTCAATAGCTGAACTGTATTTCTGGTTAGTGTATTCAATAAATGAACTTTATTTCTGGCTAGTGTATTCAATAAATGAACTGTATTTCTGGTTAGTGTATTCAATAGCTGAACTGTATTTCTGGCAAGTTTATTCAATAGATGAACTATATTTCTTTCTAGTGTATTCAATAAATGAACTTTATTTCTGGCTAGTGTATTCAATAAATGAACTGTATTTCTGGCTAGCGTTTTCAATAGCTGAACTTTATTTCTGGCTAGTGTATTCAATAGCTGAACTGTATTTCTGGCTATCGTATTCAATAAATGAACTGTATTTCTGGCTAGTGTATTCAATAGCTGAACTGTATTTCTGGCAAGTTTATTCAATAGATGAACTATATTTCTTTCTAGTGTATTCAATAAATGAACTTTATTTCTGGCTAGTGTATTCAATAAATGAACTTTATTTCTGGCTAGTGTATTCAATAAATAAACTGTAATTCGTGCAATAGCATTCAATAACTTAACTGTATTTCTGGCCAGTGTATTCAATAGCTGAATTGTATTTCTGGCTAGTGCATTCAATAACCGAATTGTATTTCTGGCAAGTGTATTCAATAGCTGAACTGCATTTCTGGCTAGTGTAGGCCTATTCAATAACCGAACTGTATTTCTGGCTACTGTATTCAATAGCTGAACCTTTTTTTCTGGCTAGTGTATTCAATAACCGAACTGTATTTCTGGCTACTATAGCTAGAGTTGAAGAAGTTTAAAAATACAAGTGACTGTCGTAGTTTTATGATATTATTTTGTTGTTATTTATTTTGCGAATGGCAGTGTCATCCCAGGCGTGTAGTCAAACATTTCCTTAGAAAAATGCCCTCCAAGGTTCATCCCCCCTCCCCCACACCGCCCCCGCATTTTGAACATCAATGCCAAGACTCGCCGCCTGTTTGCAGAAACCATTTGCTCAGACACTTCTCTAGCAATACGACGACTGATGGGTTACGGCCCTTCGCTTCGTGTCAAGGCTAGGATAACGTAGTGGGCAAACATGGAAATCCGTAGCTCGAGTCTGGAGTTTGTTTTTTCCACTGATCCTGACGTTGAAGAAAGCTATAAGCACACAAAACTAATAACCCTATTTGAAGCAGGATCGTGGGGATAAAGAACTCTATTGTCTTGTGTTGCAGTGTTTCAACTACACAATAGCTTGTTGGCTAATGTGTCAAATACTTTAAATATTCACTCAACTGCTACTTTCATAGTGTACATATTTTCTTTTATGTATGAACTACTAATATTTTTGGTTATTTTACATAATTTAATTTTTTTATTTCATTTTATTTTTCTACAGACTGAGTTAAAATATTATTTAGCATATATCTGTGCACATTTTTTAGCTGTTCATTATATGAGAAAATGAAAAAATAAACTATTTATTAGAATCAAAGTCGAAACGAAATTGTAGTCGAACTAATTGTACTGCAAAAAGTCAATTCAAAATCGAAACTGAAGAAGTGGTAAGTAAATAGAGGTCTACTATTTCATGTAAATATTAGAAACTCTTTCAAATAAAATACTTGATTAAATACACCATCCAATACCCTACCAGATCTAACGTAGCCAGGATTTGAAGGTTTTTGGGGAAGGAGGCTAATAGTGCGGTTTCGCGATAACTAGTCTACAGATTTTTCGTCTACGACACTTCGTCTACTCGTCTACAGAAAGTAGGTCTACCGACAATGTCTACCGCGACAACTCGTCTAACGATACTTCGTCTACCGACACTTGGACTAATGCGACAGTACGTCTACCGACACTTCGTCTACCGCGACAGTTTGTTCTTGTTCTAGTTTGTTCTTGTTCTAGTTTGTTCTTGTTCTAGTTCTTCTAGTATGTTCTTGTTCTGGTTTGTTCTAGTTAGTGCTTGTTCTGGTTTGTTCTAGTTAGTGCTTGTTCTAGTATGTTCTTGTTCTAGTTAGTTCTTGTTCTGGTTTGTTCTAGTTTGTTCTTGTTCTGGTTTGTTCTAGTTAATGCTTGTTCTGGTTTGTTCTAGTTAGTGCTTGTTCTAGTATGTTCTTGTTCTAGTTTTTGTTTTAGTTTGTTCTTGTTTTGGTTTGTTCTTGTTCTAGTTCTTCTAGTTTGTTCTTGATCTGGTTTGTTCTTGTTCTAGTTCTTCTAGTTTGTTCTTGTTTTGGTTTGTTCTTGTTCTAGTTCTTCTAGTTTGTTCTTGTTCTAGTTTGTTCTTGTTCTAGTTTGTTCTTGTTCTAGTTCTTCTAGTTTGTTCTTGTTCTGGTTTGTTCTAGTTAGTGCTTGTTCTAGTATGTTCTTGTTCTAGTTTTTGTTTTAGTTTGTTCTTGTTTTGGTTTGTTCTTGTTCTAGTTCTTCAAGTTTGTTATTGTTCTAGTTTGTTCTTGTTCTGGTTTTTGTTTTAGTTTGTTCTTGTTTTGGTTTGTTCTTGTTCTAGTTCTTCTAGTTTTTTCTTGTTCTAGTTTGTTCTTGTTCTAGTTTGTTCTTGTTCTAGTTCTTCTAGTTTGTTCTTATTCTGGTTTGTTCTAGTTAGTGTATGTTCTAGTATGTTCTTGTTCTAGTTTGTTCTTGTTTTGGTTTGTTCTTGTTCTTGTTCTGGTTTGTGTTAGTTTGATCTTGTTCTAGTATGTTCTTTTTCTAGTTTGTTCATGTTCTAGTTTGATCTTGTTCTAGTACGTTCTTGTTCTAGTTTGTTCTTGTTTTGGTTTGTTCTTGTTCTTGTTCTGGTTTGTGTTAGTTTGATCTTGTTCTAGTATGTTCTTGTTCTAGTTTGTTCATGTTCTAGTTTGTTCTTGTTCTAGTTTGTTCATGTTCTAGTTTGTTCATGTTCTAGTTTGTTCTTGTTCTAGTTTGTAAATTTTCTAGTTTGTTGTTATTGTTCTAGTGTGTTGCTGTTCTTGTCCTAGTTTGTTCTGTTTCTAGTTTGTTGTTATTGTTCTAGTGTGTTCTTGTTCTAGTGTATTCGATTTCTCCCTAGTCTTCTTTTCTTTCATTTTTTTTGTCTGAAAAACTGGTCTTGTGTTTATTCAACATTATTACGCTCACAGTTGAGACTTTCCAAGTTTGCTCTAATTGATTGTATCTGTCTTATTCCTTATAGGTGAAGGTCGGTGGTGACTAACTGTGACATATTGAATAGTTTCAAGGTGTTAGCCAGGTCAGTGTCATCAGGTCATCGTGACATATATTTTAAACTTCTTTGCTTAAACAGTATGGATTTTGTTCAAAACATCTAGTAATTAAAATATATATTAGATACGGTGGTCTGCTTGCTCGGTGGTCTGCTGGCTCGGTGGTATGATGGCATCACTTCTTCCTAGTATTATGTTAAATTATATATTTTCCATATTATCTTTAATTAATACGTATACTCAGTATTTGATATATTGTATATTTGTATATGTGGTATATTGGGCGTAGTGTAATGTCTACAATGTATGTAGGCTAATGGGTATATGACACTGTGTAGTATATCTCTTCAGCCTACATAATATCAGTAGAAACTGTGTACAAGTGTGCTATGTAAATCTCCAGGAGGTAAAGTTTAGCCACTACTGATTTGTTTCTCTAGCAGGACTAGAGATTATATTGTCGCTAACATTTACAGCAACAGCCTAGACTTGCACTATGCCAGATTAATGAGGAAAAAAAAAAGAAGTCCCAAAGGCAAGAAAAGAAAGGAACAAAGGCCGTGGACAGTTTATGGAAAACCCCTTGGCATTTTTACAATTGTAAGATTGTAATCCTCTCGTACTCTAGATCTCAAATTACGGCAAATAACTTAAGCTGTCCTTTCTCACCTCTACCTGGGCTCTGACTAGGAATGAAGAGATTGGAAAGATTTCTTTCCACTCGTCCCCACTCCAGACGAGGACAAGTCACGTCGTCCTATTGTTTAATTGTTACTGTTTGTAGTTATAGTGTTGTTGTTATTGTTTCGTTGTAATGGTGTTGTTGTTAGTGCTTGTTGGTTGTAATCATTGTTATTTTTTTGTTGTTGTTTATTCTTATTGTTTTGTTGTTCTTATTGTTATGTTGTTGTTATTGTTTGTTCTTATTGTTATGTTTTTTTAGTGTTATTTTGTTCTTATAGCTTATTTTTTGTTGGTAATGTTTTGTTGTTATAGTGATGTTGTTCTTATTGATATGTTGTTCTTATTGTTTTGGTGTTCTTATTGTTATGTTGTTCTTATTGTTATGTTGTTCTTATTGTTATATGTTCCTATTGTTATTGTTATGGTCCTCTTTATGATGACTATTATTACGACTCGTTAAATCGGATTCAATGAATATAGTTGTATCTTTATTAGAAGTCTCTAGATTCTGCTAATCTGTAGCCCAAGCTAGGGGTTCCTTGACTGACAGGTCTATGCAGCAATGTAGTTATATTCGTGATAATTATCTTCAACACCTTTCTCAACAATGATAGATCAAACAACTCCAGTTGTTGAATAAACAATTTTATTTAAATTGTAGACTCAATATAAACGATCAATAAACTTCATCAACTGATGTCAACATAAGTATCAATAAAATGGCATATAATATACAAATCAATATAGCGACTTCACTCGACAAACTTCCGAACTGAACTAACTTTAAGGAGGTCGGGACTTTACAAAGAAAACTATCATCGAAGATTCTACAGGGTCTTAATACGCATTTTAACCTCTTTCTCTATAATTACTACGATCCAGAATTATCCTCCAATTTCCACGGGGTTGGACGAATTATTTTATTTAAACTGCCCTCAGGGCATAAAGGTCAAACCTTGGTCGCCTTGGACTCTGATACGCACTTGTTAAGAGGTCAATGCCTTACTACGTCATTCATTTATGACCGATATTCGTAACATTATGTTGTTCTTATTGGTATGTTGTTCTTATTGTTTTGTTGTTCTTATTGTTATTTTGTTCTTATAGTTTATTTGTTCTTATAGTTTATTTGTTGTTTGTTGTTGGTAATGTTTTGTTGTTATAGTTCTGTTGTTCTTATTGTTATGTTGTTCTTATTGTTATGTTGCTCTTATTGTTATGGTGTTCTTATTGTTATGTTTTTCTTATTGTTATATGTTCTTATTGTTATGTTGTTCTTATTGTTATGTTGTTCTTATTGTTTTGTTGTTGTTGTTAATTTGGATTCTCATTACCGAGAAGTCAAATAATTGTACATTGTAGCTGGAAGCGCCTTCTATTCATAAATATTTATATAACATTAAAGTCGGTACGTGGCGTTTTGGCGCTGCCGTTTTGGCGCGACCGTTTTGGCGCGGGACGTTTTTGGTTTTTAGAACTTATATGGTAGGTTGAGGGGGAGTAGTGTATATCTGAGTTAGGTTACCTTATGGCATTCAAGTAGGAAGTGGTCCACAGTTTATAGTGAGTAGTGGCAGTGGGTGTGTTGCGTTTATTCTATTGAGGTGGAAGTGAGTGCTACATGTCCTGCTCTTAGCTGGAATATAGTGCATTGTTCTTTGCGGAGGAGGAACTTTATGATGTCTTGTTTGTTGGGCTGATTCATTTCTTTGTACATTTTTCTTCCAGTTGTTCCCTGAGCCCATTGATTTAGCCATTCCTCCTTAAAGTTGTTTTGTAGCATACTGTGTTGTAGCTGACAGGTCTTTCATGTTGGTCCATGTTTGCTCTCTCTATAGCCAGTCTGTCAGCTTTTCGTATGCCAATATATCCTGGGATCCATTGTAGAGTTATCCTGTATGCCAATATATCCTGGGATCCATTGTAGAGTTATCCTGTATGCCAATATATCCTGGGATCCATTGTAGAGTTATCCTGTATGCCAATATATCCTGGGATCCATTGTAGAGTTATCCTGTATGCCAATATGTCCTGGGATCCATTGTAGAGTTATCCTGTATGCCATTGTATCCTGGGATCCATTGTAGAGTTATCCTGTATGCCAATATATCCTGGGATCCATTGTAGAGTTATCTTGTATGTACTTATTAGGTAGTCCAATGTGTGTTCTAATAAGTTGTGTTGTTTGATATTGTTTGGAGTTGTGATTTGGAGTATATATCTGTTGGGGCGAGCTGTTTGTTATAGTAATGTTCTACTGTCTCAAGCGCAATGTTCATGACATCTACTTCTGCTTGAAAATGTGTGCAATAGTTTTCATATGGTCCACTTATTTCGAGTCATTTTTTTTAGGGAAGATCAGGTAAGCGCCTAGCCCAACATTTATTGTGGCTATAAATGCCGAGCTATCTGTATAGGCCTAAATGTGGGTAGTTGTATCTGTATAGCTTTCAATTGTTTTCCATTTGAAAACTATCTAGAACTGCAGGCTTTGAAAAAAGCCCCCCCCCCCTTTCCAAACAAAACAACATAATAATGCCAGAGAAACCTAATAACATTTGGTAACATTCAATCTGTATAAAACAGTGTCCGTGAACGACCATATTAATGAAACATTTAAACTACAATACTTACTTCCTCCTTCTGTCTCTCTCTCTTGCACTTTCTCTCTCTCTTTCTCTCTCTCTCTTTCTCTCTCTCACTCTCTCTCTCCCTCTCCCCCTCTCTCTCTCTCTATATATATCTATATATATAGAGAGATATATATATATATATATATATATAGATAGATATATATTCGCTTTTGTATTTGTTTATGTTTGTGTATTTGCTTTAAACCGTTTGAAATTCTATTATATATAAATACATCTGATTTGTTGCAGAGATTCTATAGACCAACCAGTATATTGATAGAAAACACGCCTATAGTGATGTAAGCTAAGACTTGATAATACCTTAGGATAATAACAGTAATTATAAAATAACTTTATTTGTTCTCCTTTCATCTACTGCCTGTGTTGCCAACAGAGATGTTTTGAAGTGTACGCTGCCAACTGAGAGTTTTTTAAACCAGGCCTTCGTGCATTGTCAACTCAGTTCATAGATTCGCAAGATTTTCCAGATCCATTTTAAAAGGTGCATTGAATGTCTAATCTTGATTTTATTTAAATTCTTAAAGAAGATATGTAATTATTTTTTTCTGTATTCAAATTAGAAAGATGGTTGAGATAATACAAATGTGTCTGAATGTTCAAAGCCTATAATTATAACTAACCCTATGAAACTAAAGTAAATCTTAACTTTGTTCTTATCTGAGTCTTAAACTGAATTTAAATGCTTGAAAATAGCTCAAAGGATTTTTTGGGGATTATATTTGAAGTATATATTTATTTTCTGTCTACTCGCAGAAGTATACGATTTTATCTTTCTTTTTAGCTGAGAAAATTTGATATTTAAATAGGAGGCATATTGTAAAAATAGGGCCTATAAATTTTGTGTCGTGTAGCACCACTTCTGTTCAGATTCCTATAGAACTAGTTTTATCCTGATTCCTAAAGCACTACTTATAACTAGATTCCTATATCCCTAGTTCTGTCCAGATTCCAATAGCACTACTTCTGTCCAGATTCACATAGCACTACTTCTGTCCAGATTTACATAGCACTACTTCTGTCCAGATTCCCATAGCACTACTTCTGTCCAGATTCACAAAGCACTACTTCTGTCCAGATTCACATAGCACTACTTCTGTCTAGATTCCCAAAGCACTACAGATGTCCAGATTCCCATAGCACTACTTCTGTCCAGATTCCCATAGCACTACAGCTGTCCAGATTCCCATAGCACTACTTCTGTCTAAATTCCCAAAGCACTACAGTTGTCCAGATTCCCATAGCACTACTTCTGTCTAGATTCACAAAGCACTACTTCTGTCCAGATTCCCATAGCACTACTTCTGTCTAGATTCCCAAAGCACTACAGATGTCCAGATTCCCATAGCACTACTTCTGTCTAGATTCCCATAGCACTACAGTTGTCCAGATTCCCATAGCACTACAGTTGTCCAGATTCCCATAGCACTACTTCTGTCTAGGATTCCCATAGCAAAACTTCTGTCTAGATTCCCATAGCACTACAATTGTCCAGATTCCTATAGCACTACAGTTGTCCAGATTCCCATAGCACAATTTCTGTCTAGATTCCCATAGCACTACAGTTGTCCAGATTCCCATAGCACTACAGTTGTCCAGATTCCCATAGCACTACTTCTGTCTAGGTTTTCCATAGCACTACAGTTGTCTAGATTCCCATAGCACTACAGTTGTCCAAATTCCCATAGCACTACTTCTGTCTAAGATTTCCATAGCACTACAGTTGTCCAGATTCCCATAGCACTACTTCTGTCCAGATTCCTATAGCACTACAGTTGTCCAGATTCCCATAGCACAATTTCTGTCTAGATTCCCATAGCACTACAGTTGTCCAGATTCCCATAGCACTACAGTTGTCCAGATTCCCATAGCACTACTTCTGTCTAGGTTTTCCATAGCACTACAGTTGTCTAGATTCCCATAGCACTACAGTTGTCCAAATTCCCATAGCACTACTTCTGTCTAAGATTTCCATAGCACTACAGTTGTCCAAATTCCCATAGCAATACTTCTGTCTAAGATTTCCATAGCACTACAGTTGTCCAGATTCCCATAGCACTACTTCTGTCTAGATTTCCATAGCACTACAGTTGTCCAGATTTCCATAGCACTACAGTTGTCCAAATTCTCATAGCACTACTTCTGTCTAAGATTTCCATAGCACTACAGTTGTCCAGATTCCCATAGCACTACTTCTGTCTAGATTTCCATAGCACTACAGTTGTCCAGATTTCCATAGCACTACAGTTGTCCAAATTCTCATAGCACTACTTCTGTCTAAGATTTCCATAGCACTACAGTTGTCCAGATTCCCAAAGCACTACTTCTGTCTAGATTCCCATAGCACTACAGTTGTCCAGATTTCCATAGCCTTACAGTTGTCCAGATTCCCATAGCACTACTTCTGTCTAGATTCCCATAGCACTACAGTTGTCCAGATTCCCATAGCACTACAGTTGTCCAGATTCCCATAGCACTACTCAAATAAAATCTCCTTTTTTAAAACACTAAAAAACTAAACTTATTTTAAAATAAAAATTAACTAAACATTTTTCATTCATATTGTCGAATTGAAAAGAATCAGTGATTTAATATATACATACATGATTAAATCAGTGATTTTATATAAACATACATGATTAAATCAGTGATTAAATATAAACATACATGATTAAATCAGTGATTTAATATATACATACATGATTAAATCAGTACCTATATAAAAGAAGTTATGCTCACCTACTTGAAAATAGAACATCAAAAAGTGACGATTTCAACATTAACAAAACTGGTTTTCCCATTGGTCTGACAGATATTTCAATACTCTGAGATCATTGTGAAAACTGATTTTGTACCCAATAATCAGCCAGAATATTTCTACTAAACCATGAGCCAGAATACCAGACATTTCAACTAAAACGTGAGCCAGAATACCAGACATTTCAACTAAAACATGATCCAGAATACCAGACATTTCAACTAAAACATGAGCCAGAATACCAGAATATTTCAACTAAAACATGAGCCGGAATACCAGACATTTCAACTAGAAATGAGCCAGAATACCAGATATTTTAACTAAAACATGAGAATACCAGAAAATATATGAACCCTATATTTATATAAAAAATCTGCAAAGCAGTGCCAAATCCCACAGCCACATCGACTGAGTGACTGGGTGTGATATTTGCCGAAAGATCTCATTGAATAATTTAACTACTATTAGATAAAATATTGGTATTTCATTTAGTGAGTTACCTGAATTTATGCACAATTTATTGCGCGTTAACATAACAATTAAGATATGCATAGTGCGACTAATAATTAATGTATTATATATTATCTAGGATATGCATAGTACAACTAAAAATTAATGTATTATATAGTTATTAGGATGTGCATAGTGCGACTAATAATGTATGTATTATATAGTAACTAGGATATGCATAATGCGACTTATATTTAATGTATTATATAGTAACAAATTTTAAAGTATAAAAAATACATTCAACGTAAAGAAGAAGTTTTATGCAGATATGTGAATTTATCAAAATATGAAATTTTTTTTCAGGCTTACAGTTTACTAGATGGTTGTCTTTAAACTAATTTTTAAATTTAAATACTCATTAAATTAAAAAAATGCATTAGCTTTTAAGTTTAGTGTTGTAATGTTTTCATTGAATACCATTTAATATTTTTTCTTATATTGATAACGTAACGTACAAATATGGTTAGATAAATCAATAAAAAAAAAACAGGTACCACCAAGGGAGGGAATCACGCACCATGATACCTGGCTCTCACACAAGGTTTCTATAACAGAAATTCACTATAGTACCTGGCTCAAAAGGTGTACTTCTGCTAATAGATCCACAAAAAGGAGCCCAAATTAAATTACCCAAATATTCTACCAAAGAATTTTCATTGTTAAAAGTGATAGAAAACTTGTCCAAATTAAATAGATCAATACGATACGATACAATACGATAACAATAAAGGACAGCAAACATTTGTTTCCCTATTACTATATATAAAGTGTATTGAATTGCAATAAATAAAGAGTATTTTATGATTAAATATTGTTTGATTTACTTATATAAAGAGGGGGACACCCTAATCGTTTCAGTGTTTAAGGCCACTAGGGTCTTAATTCGACCCTGCATACAAACATCAAGGATTTGGATAACTTGTAATCATGCCGCTGAGTACTTACTTATAATCATGTCGCTGGGTACTTACTTGTAATCATGTCGCTGAGTACTTACTTGTAATCATGTCGCTGAGTACTTACTTGTAATCATTTCGCTGAGTAGGCCTACTTACTTGTAATCATGTCGCTGAGTACTTACTTGTAATCATGTCGCTGAGTACTTACTTGTAATCTTGTCGCTGAGTACTTACTTGTAATTATGTCGCTGAGTACTTACTTGTAATCATGTCGCTGAGTACTTACTTGTAATTATGTCGCTGAGTACTTACTTGTAATTATGTCGCTGAGTACTTACTTGTAATTATGTCGCTGAGTACTTACTTTTAATCATGTCGCTAAGAACTTAAACAACGAGGTATCATACAAATGCTTGTTTTGTTTTTGTTTCAATTTCCAAATGTTATCTATGTAGTTGCTATAATATAGTTAATGAAAATGAGCTCAACTGAAATGTAATTACTGAACCTGGGCACCTAGTGCTGTTGGTACAAGGACGACACAGGGGGAATAACATAATAGGGGAAGATAAGAAAAGTTGTTTTCAAAGACCTGAACTCGTGAACAAAAGCGTGAAAACTGGGAGTTGATTTGTGAGGTAGGTCAAATGTAAATAGAGTAAACGTGAGAAAGATAAATAGCAGGGAATCGTTCCTGGAATGGCATGTAATTGTAGGAGATGTTAGGGAAGGCCACTAGAATAAACAGGTGACGGGTTGGAGGAGATGTTAGGGAAGGCCACTAGAATAAACAGGTGACGGGTTGGAGGAGATGTTAGGGAAGGCCACTAGAATAAACAGGTGACGGGTTGGAGGAGATGTTAGGGAAGGCCACTAGAATAAACAGGTGACGGGTTGGAGGAGATGTTAGGGAAGGCCACTAGAATAAACAGGTGACGGGTAGGAGGAGATGTTAGGGAAGGCCACTAGAATAAACAGGTGACGGGTTGGAGGAGATGTTAGGGAAGGCCACTAGAATAAACAGGTGACGGGTTGGAGGAGATGTTAGGGAAGGCCACTAGAATAAACAGGTGACGGGTTGGAGGAGATGTTAGGGAAGGCCACTAGAATAAACAGGTGACGGGTTGGAGGAGATGTTAGGGAAGGCCACTAGAATAAACAGGTGACGGGTTGTAGGAGATGTTAGGGAAGGCCACTAGAATAAACAGGTGACGGGTTGGAGGAGATGTTAGGGAAGGCCACTAGAATAAACAGGTGACGGGTTGGAGGAGATGTTAGGGAAGGCCACTAGAATAAACAGGTGACGGGTTGTAGGAGATGTTAGGGAAGGCCACTAGAATAAACAGGTGACGGGTTGTAGGAGATGTTAGGGAAGGCCACTAGAATAAACAGGTGACGGGTAGGAGGAGATGTTAGGGAAGGCCACTAGAATAAACAGGTGACGGGTTGGAGGAGATGTTAGGGAAGGCCACTAGAATAAACAGGTGACGGGTTGGAGGAGATGTTAGGGAAGGCCACTAGAATAAACAGGTGACGGGTTGGAGGAGATGTTAGGGAAGGCCACTAGAATAAACAGGTGACGGGTTGGAGGAGATGTTAGGGAAGGCCACTAGAATAAACAGGTGACGGGTTGTAGGAGATGTTAGGGAAGGCCACTAGAATAAACAGGTGACGGGTTGGAGGAGATGTTAGGGAAGGCCACTAGAATAAACAGGTGACGGGTTGGAGGAGATGTTAGGGAAGGCCACTAGAATAAACAGGTGACGGGTTGTAGGAGATGTTAGGGAAGGCCACTAGAATAAACAGGTGACGGGTTGGAGGAGATGTTAGGGAAGGCCACTAGAATAAACAGGTGACGGGTTGGAGGAGATGTTAGGGAAGGCCACTAGAATAAACAGGTGACGGGTTGGAGGAGATGTTAGGGAAGGCCACTAGAATAAACAGGTGACGGGTTGGAGGAGATGTTAGGGAAGGCCACTAGAATAAACAGGTGACGGGTTGGAGGAGATGTTAGGGAAGGCCACTAGAATAAACAGGTGACGGGTTGGAGGAGATGTTAGGGAAGGCCACTAGAATAAACAGGTGACGGGTTGGAGGAGATGTTAGGGAAGGCCACTAGAATAAACAGGTGACGGGTTGGAGGAGATGTTAGGGAAGGCCACTAGAATAAACAGGTGACGGGTTGGAGGAGATGTTAGGGAAGGCCACTAGAATAAACAGGTGACGGGTTGGAGGAGATGTTAGGGAAGGCCACTAGAATAAACAGGTGACGGGTTGGAGGAGATGTTAGGGAAGGCCACTAGAATAAACAGGTGACGGGTTGGAGGAGATGTTAGGGAAGGCCACTAGAATAAACAGGTGACGGGTTGGAGGAGATGTTAGGGAAGGCCACTAGAATAAACAGGTGACGGGTTGGAGGAGATGGACGATTTGTTTCTTGATGCTGGAATTTACGTTCTAGTCTCGTTAATGACTAGTCGTGTAGGAGGGTCACATGAATGCCTTTACCATTCTCACATGATAAATGTCATGAAACAGGCTACGTAATGAAATATCTTGTAAAAAGATCAAGCTATGGCATGTGATGAAATAGGCTTATATGATGACATGTCATCACCAGACTAACATGATAAATGCTATCAATCAAACTAAACTGATAACATATGAAACAAGCTGAACTGATGACATATCATGAAACAGACTGAACTGATGACATATCATGAAACAGACTGAACTGATGACATATCATGAAACAGGCTGAACTGATGACATATCATGAAACAGACTGAACTGATGACATATCATGAAACAGACTGAACTGATGACATATCATGAAACAGGCTGAACTGATGACATATCATGAAACAGACTGAACTGATGACATATCATGAAACAGACTGAACTGATGACATATCATGAAACAGACTGAACTGATGACATATCATAAAACCGGCTGAACTGATGACATATCATGAAACAGGCTGAACTGATGACATATCATGAAACAGACTGAACTGATGACATATCATGAAACAGGCTGAACTGATTACATGAAATAGGCTGAACTGATGACATTATGAAATGAAACAGGCTGAACTGATGACATATCATGAAATAGGCTGAACTGATGACATATCATGAAACAGACTGAACTGATGACATATCATGAAACAGGCTGAACTGATGACATATCATAAAGCAGGCTGAACTGATGACATTACAAGAAACAGTCTGAACTGATGACATATCATGAAACAGTCTGAACTGATGACATATGAAATAGGCTGAACTGATGACATATCATGAAACAGTCTGAACTGATGACATATGAAATAGGCTGAACTGATAACATAACATGAAACAGGCTGAACTGATGACATATGAAATAGGCTGAACTGATCACATATCATGAAACAGGCTGAACTGATGACATATGAAATAGGCTGAACTGATGACATATCATGAAATAGGCTGAACTGATGACATATGAAATAGGCTGAACTGATGACATAACATGAAACAGTCTGAACTGATGACATATCATGAAACAGGCTGAACTGATGACATATGAAATAGGCTGAACTGATGACATATCATGAAACAGGCTGAACTGATGACATATGAAATAGGCTGAACTGATGACATATCATGAAACAGGCTGAACTGATGACATATCATGAAACAGGCTGAACTCAGTGTCAATATTCAGTCATTTTTAGGAATCAAAGAATTGAACTAGCTTAGACAATTTATACTTTTTATTTGTCAACACAATATTACATACCGGGTGACACAGAAAAATGGAAACTTTTTAGTTGCGTAGTGGCATCCAAGTGAGCTGTAAACAATCACGCCGTTCAGTAATAATGAAAAGTTGTAGTGGTTCAATTACTGTTAAAACATCTATTTTGTTTTTGCTTGTGGGGGAGAGCGGGGAGAAGTGGGACACGGGAGAAGTGGGACATTGCCAAATATTACAAAAGGAGTGTCGTCTAATTGCCATTATCTAATGTAAACAAACACATTTCCCATGTTCTTTTTAGCACACTACCTTTTGTTTCTTTTCGTGTGCTAGAAACTCCATTTTTGAAAAGTACCCCTAAAAAAGTATTTTTTGATCACAGCTTGTAACTCATGTAAGTATAAATCTTTGACTTTTTAGCAAACTTTGTATATTGCATAAAGAAATAGACTTATCAATTAATATTCTAGTACTTAAACGAGTTTTGTGGCTGTAATTGTTTGGCTGTAAATTTAGTTTTATTTAGGAAACCCTACTTAGGGGTGAAGTGGGACAGAAAAAAATATCAATGTCCCACTTCTCCCCATCACTTCTGCATTCTCTTTACCTTAATAATTTTAAACCTAAATGGACTTCAAATCTAAAATGACATGCTTACAAATGTATTTAAATGATTAAATACAATATTATTATTACGTTATGAATCAGAAAAAGATCTAGAAATAACTCTTAAATTATTAATTATTTTTTTATATATTTTTTTTAACAAATTCAATTTTCTTTATATTTTAGATCTTGTCTAGGGATTGCAAAGTACAAAGTATGAAAATGTCTCAGGGAATGAGCACATTCAGCTGGCAAATTAAAACCCGCACTTCATATAATTTGAAAAAGATAGATTAATATCAAGATGCAAAGTTTTAACCAAATTATTCACAAACTATTAATATCCTCTGTTGCACGACAAAAATCACTATGCCCTTACCTAAAGCCCTGCTTCAAGTTGTTTTATTGTCTTACAACAATTGAAAGAAGCTAAAACCTTTGAAATGGCTCATGGTAACTAAATAAATTGCACCTTGACATGGGTAGAACGAAAGATAGCTGGTTGAAATTGGTTAACAAGTTTTTTTTTAAAGAAATATGGAACTATCTTGTTAGGAAGTCAGAGGGAACTTCACTTGCCAGAGCATCTGTATTTAGTCATTATAACATTAATATAATTTCAACATGTAAAAAGAAGCTATTGCCCAGACCAAATAGAAAACTGTGGATCTACATTGTCTTACAGATAGAAATGAGCCTCAAGATATTCAAAGATTTCTAAAATGTGTATACCAACTAAGAAAGTTTAAGTCATTATTGATACTAAGTAGGCCCTATGTAATTTTGAATGTAACAATGCAATATCTAATTTTGTATCGTTGAATAAACATAATTAAAATATAATAAGTTTGCTTGGATCGATTTTTGACTTTTTTAAGAGTTATTTTTATATTGTCCCACTTCTCCCCAAAATGTCCCGCTTCTCCCTCTCTCTTGTCCCACTTTACCCAAACTTGTCCCACTTCACCCCCAATAGCATGGTTTTTCTAAACTCACAAAATTAATACTTTATTATACTTAGATATCCAAACAAGAGGAGTGAATCAATGCTCTAATGGATGCTTTATTTGTTAAGACTTGTTTGGTCAAGTATATATACAATATATAAAAAAGATATTGAAATTCACGTAGTAGGGATTTTTAATGTCCCACTTCTCCCCGCTCTCCCCTACTCTATTTTAATTGTCTGCCAAAAGTTCCCGTTTTCCTGTGTCTCCTTTTACACTAAGATTGAAGCATTAATACAGTAGTTTCTTTTTCATTGTTTCTTTTTTAGTTGTAAATCGTACATAAAAAAAAAAAAAAAAATATTCAAGATAATTTTAAACAGTAATTTTTATTAGTTTGTACGTGTAAATCCACAAGTCAATGTAGAAATAAAAGGCATATACGTATATTTCATGATCATGCATATTTTATTGTTTGTCATAAAGAAAAAAAAACATTTCAATAAAATATTTAAACATATTGAGTGATATTTTGTATAGGTAGCAATGTTTACATAATTGTGCCGATTGGTAATAAAGAATGGATGTTAAACAAACAACAATTAGAATACATGTTATATGGATGTTAAACAAACAACAATTAGAATAAATGTTATTGTTATATTTCATTTTTTGAAATTTAAGTGATGTAACAATAAAATAAAGACACACGTTTTTACTATCTATTAAAAAATTACTAAATTATGTTTCTTCTTATTTTTTTTGAAGTAATGCTAAAATACAATTGAAGGTAGAAGCACATTGAGCTTATGTTTTCAGTTAAAACGATTTCAAATTCAATAAATGTGTGTCATTAATTGTGTGTAGTAATGTATTTGAGATAAAACTAACTATACACTTGTTCGCCTTAAACATGCCAGTTATTAAATTAATGTGCAAATATAAATAGAAGATTATGAAAATATATACATACATATAAAACTTACATATTTATAAAGTGACATGATAAGCGTTGACCATATAACGTTTATTATATAATCAGCAATTTATAATTGAAATATATGGAGAGGAAAGATGGGAAAGAGAAAATAGGAGAGCGAGAGAAAGCAAAAATATTGCGTGTATGTCTTTCAATGAATATAAAGTAATGCGTGTATGTCTTTCAATGAATATAAAGTAATGCGTGTATGTCTTTCATTGAATATAAAGTAATGCGTGTATGTCTTTCATTGAATATAAAGTAATGCGTGTATGTCTTTCATTGAATATAAAGTAATGCGTGTATGTCTTTCATTGAATATAAAGTAATGCGTGTATGTCTTTCATTGAATATAAAGTAATGCGTGTATGTCTTTCATTGAATATAAAGTAATGCGTGTATGTCTTTCATTGAATATAAAGTAATGCGTGTATGTCTTTCATTGAATATAAAGTAATGCGTGTATGTCTTTCATTGAATATAAAGTAATGCGTGTATGTCTTTCATTGAATATAAAGTAATACATGCATGTCTTTCATTGAATGTAAAGTAATGCGTGTATGTCTTTCATTGAATATAATGTAATGCGTGTATGTCTTTCATTGAATATAAAGTAATGCGTGATGGCTTTCATTGAATATAAAAGAAATGCGTTTCTGTCTTTCATTAAATATAAAGTAATGCGTGTATGTCTTTCATTCAATATAAAGTAATGCGTGTATGTCTTTCATTGAATATAAAGTAATGCGTGTATGTCTTTCATTGAATATAAAGTAATGCGTGTATGTCTTTCATTGAATATAAAGTAATGCGTGTATGTCTTTCATTGAAAATAAAGTAATGCGTGTATGTCTTTCATTGAATATAAAGTAATGCGTGTATGTCTTTCATTGAAAATAAAGTAATGCGTGTATGTCTTTCATTGAATATAAAGTAATGCGTGTATGTCTTTCATTGAAAATAAAGTAATGCGTGTATGTCTTTCATTGAATATAAAGTAATGCGTGTATGTCTTTCATTGAATATAAAGTAATGCGTGTATGTCTTTCATTGAAAATAAAGTAATGCGTGTATGTCTTTCATTGAATATAAAGTTATACGTGCATGTCTTTCATTGAATGTAAAGTAATGCGTGTATGTCTTTCATTGAATATAAAGTAATGCGTGTATGTCTTTCATTGAAAATAAAGTAATGCGTGTATGTCTTTCATTGAATATAAAGTAATGCGTGTATGTCTTTCATTGAAAATAAAGTAATGCGTGTATGTCTTTCATTGAATATAAAGTAATGCGTGTATGTCTTTCATTGAATATAAAGTAATGCGTGTATGTCTTTCATTGAAAATAAAGTAATGCGTGTATGTCTTTCATTGAATATAAAGTTATACGTGCATGTCTTTCATTGAATGTAAAGTAATGCGTGTATGTCTTTCATTGAATATAAAGTAATGCGTGTATGTCTTTCATTGAATATAAAGTAATGCGTGATGGCTTTCATTGAATATAAAAGAAATGCGTGTCTGTCTTTCATTAAATATAAAGTAATGCGTGTATGTCTTTCATTCAATATAAAGTAATACGTGAATATCATTCATTGAATATAAAGACAGACTGAAAATAAAGTCACATATTAGAAAATCCATTAACAATAAGTGGACGGTAAGAGGAAATAGTAAGTACACAAATATCAAGACATTTTATTTAGAGAGCGATATTTCACTGAACACTACATACATTAACATTGACAAATATTTAGGCGTTTCTTGACAGAAATCCAATGTGCATACGATGTTAGTATATAGGCTATTTGATATACGATTTGGTCATATATACATGTGTGTGTGTGTTTGTTTACAATAATTTGTCTGTAAGTTTGTGTAACTAAGTGTATGTAAGTTTGGGTAACTAAGTGTATGTAAGTTTGTGTAACTAAGTGTATGTAAGTTTGGGTAACTAAGTGTATGTAAGTTTGGGTAACTAAGTGTATGTAAGTTTGGGTAACTAAGTGTATGTAAGTTGGTGTAACTAAGTGTATGTAAGTTTGGGTAACTAAGTGTATGTAAGTTTGGGTAACTAAGTGTATGTAAGTTTGGGTAACTAAGTGTATGTAAGTTTGGGTAACTAAGTGTATGTAAGTTTGGGTAACTAAGTGTATGTAAGTTGGTGTAACTAAGTGTATGTAAGTTTGTGTAACTAAGTGTATGTAAGTTTGTGTAACTAAGTGTATGTAAGTTGGTGTAACTAAGTGTAAGAAGGTTTGTGTAACTAAGTGTATGTACGTTTATGTAACTAAGTGTTGTAAGTTTGTGTAACTAAGTATATGTAAGTTTGTGTAACTAAGTGTCTGTAAGTTTGTGTAACTAAGTTTATGTAAGTTTGTGTAATAAAGTGTATGTAAGTTTGTGTAACTAAGTGTATTTAAGTTTGTGTAACTAAGTGAATGTAAGTTTGTGTAACTAAGTTTATGTAAGTTTGTGTAATGAAGTGTATGTAAGTTTGTGTAACTAAGTGTATTTAAGTTTGTGTAACTAAGTGTATGTAAGTTTGTGTAACTAAGTGTATGTAAGTTGGTGTAACTAAGTGTAAGAAGGTTTGTGTAACTAAGTGTATGTACGTTTATGTAACTAAGTGTTGTAAGTTTGTGTAACTAAGTATATGTAAGTTTGTGTAACTAAGTGTCTGTAAGTTTGTGTAACTAAGTTTATGTAAGTTTGTGTAATGAAGTGTATGTAAGTTTGTGTAACTAAGTGTATTTAAGTTTGTGTAACTAAGTGAATGTAAGTTTGTGTATTTAAGTTTATGTAAGTTTGTGTAATGAAGTGTATGTAAGTTTGTGTAACTAAGTGTATTTAAGTTTGTGTAACTAAGTGTATGTAAGTTTGTGTAACTAAGTGTATGTAAGTTTGTGTAACTTAGCGTATGTACGTTTGTGTAACTAAGTGTATGTAAGTTTGTGTAACTAAGTGTATGTAAAATTATGTAACTAAAAGATTGTAAGTTTGTGTACCTAAGTGTATGTAAGTATAAGTAACTTAGTGTATGTAAATTTGTGTAACTAAGCGAATGTAAGTTTATGTAACTAAGTGTTTGTAAGTTTGTGTAACTAAGTGTATGTAAGTTTGTGTAACTAAGTGTATGTAAGTTTGTGTAACTAAGTGTATGTAAGTTTGTGTAACTAAGTTTATATAAGTTTGTGTAACTAAGTGTATGTAAGTTTGTGTAACTAAGTGTATGTAAGTTTGTGTAAATAAGTGTATGTAAGTTCATGTAACTAAGTGTATGTAAGTTTGTGTAACTAAGTGATTGTAAGTTTGTGTAACTAAGTGTATGTAAGTTTATGTAACTAAGTGTATGTAAGTTTGCGTAACTAATTGTATGTATGTCTGTGTAACTAAGTGTATGTAAGTTTGTGTAACTTAGCGTATGTACGTTTGTGTAACTAAGTGTATGTAAGTTTGTGTAACTAAGTGTATGTATGTCTGTGTAACTTAGTGTATGTAAGTTTGTGTCACTTAAAGTTTGTAAGTTTGTGTACCTAAGTGTATGTACGTTTGTGTAACGAAGTGTTTGTAAGTTTGTGTAAATAAGTGTATGTAAGTTTGTGTAATGAAGTGTATGTAAGTTTATGTAACTAAGTGTTTGTAAGTTTGTGTAATAGTGTATGTATGTCTGTGTATCTAAGTGTATGTAAGTTTGTGTAACTTAGTGTATGTAAGTTTGTGTAACTAAGTGTTTGTAAGTTTGTGTAACTTAGTGTATGTAAGTTTGTGTAACTAAAAGTTTGTAAGTTTGTGTAACTAAGTGTATGTAAGTTTGTGTAACGAAGTGTATGTAAGTTTGTATAACTTAGTGTATGTAAGTTGTGTAACTAAAAAATTGTAAGATTATGTAACTAAGTGTGTGTATGTTTGTGTATCGAAGTGTATGTAAGTTTGTGTAACTAAGTATATGTAAGTTTGTGTAACTAAGTGAATGTAAGTTGGTGTAACTTAGTGTATGTAAGTTTTTGTAACTAAGTAAATGTAAGTTTGTGTAGCTAAGTGTATGTAACTTTGTGTAACTAATTGTATGTAGGTTTGTGTAACTAATTGTATGTAGGTTTGTGCAACTAAGTGTATGTAAGTTTGTGTGACTGTAAACAGTATCAAAACTTCTATTGTTATTCGCTCTGTCTTTTATATCATGTGTATATTTTATTAAATGTTTTAATAGTGTCGATTTATTAGACTCTAGCAGTACATTTATTTTAAATGACAAGTTATATTGTCTAGAATGATTCATTTTTGTTTTGATTCAGCTCTGAAAGAATGAAATTGTTTTGTAGTTGATTCAAAATAGATCTAGTGTTAACTGAACGTCCAAAGAAATTACAAAATTTCTTTCTTATTTTTGTTACTTTTATTGAAGTGTAACACAAATGCCAGTTGAAGGGTAAACATCAACCACATAATTAAGACAATTCTTTTTTTTTTTTGATTTGAAAGTTTTAACAACTATATTTAAAAATGGCCTTAAAGTTCATCTTGCCAAGGCCGCCAGTAATAATTGAGCCAGAACAGGTTAATTTATTCTTGAATACATTTTGTCAATTTATATTACAAACTTTAATAAGAAGCCATTTGGTAAAGAAAAAAGTACAACAAAGTCAAAGGATATAATAGTAAACAAGCGTCCGACTATTTCTATAAAGAAAGTCCTAACACCGTGAAGTTACACTAAATAATGGCAAAAGACAAGTTGGAGGATGTAGCATGTTTTACAAATTTCTAGTTTAAAACAAACATATTGATTTTTAAACCTGTATGTGATTTGATAAAGATTAATTTGATTCAGCTAACATTGGCTATATTTATAAACACTTGAAAATACAAACAGAGTATTAAAAAGAGATCTCATTTAAAAACAAGTCATATAACAAAATTCGACCAGTTCAAAAATTGTAAACATATATGTATTGGGTATAATTTGATAAAAAAAAGATTGTTATGAAATATCGTTAGAGCTAAATGAACATACACACAAAATAAATCTTAAGCTGGGATACACATTTTTTTAGTGAAACATTTAATGTGGTGTTTTAATTATTTCTATAGATGCATCTATTGTGGTTTTTAAATTTCTATAGGCACATCTAACGTAATGTTTTACTTTCTATAGACACATCTATAGTGGTGTTTTAATTTCTATAGGCACATCTAACGTAATGTTTTACTTTCTATAGACACATCTTTCGTGGAGTTTTAATTTCTATAGACACATCTATCGTGGTGTTTTAATTTCTATAGACACATCTATCGTGGTGTTTTAATTTCTATAGACACATCTATCGTGGTGTTTTAATTTCTATAGACACATCTATCGTGGTGTTTTAATTTCAATAGACACATCTATCGTGGTGTTTTAATTTCTATAGACACATCTATCGTGGTGTTTTAATTTCTATAGACACAATTATCGTGGTGTTTTAATTTCTATAGACACATCTATTGTGGTGTTTTAATTTCTATAGACACATATATCGTGGTGTTTTAATTTTTATAGACACATCTATTGTGGTGTTTTAATTTCTATAGACACATCTATTGTGGTGTTTTAATTTCTATAGACACATCTATCGTTGTGTTTTAATTTCTATATACACATCTAGTGTGGTGTTTTAATTTGTATAGACACAGCTAGTGTGGTTTTTTAAATGTCTATAGACACATCTATTGTGGTGTTTTAATTTGTATAGACACAACTAGTGTGGTGTTTTAATTTGTATGGACACATCTATTGTGGTGTTTTAATTTGTATAGACACATCTATTGAGGTGTTTTAATTTGTATAGACACATCTATTGTGGTGTTTTAATTTCTATTGACACATCTATTGAGGTGTATTAGTTTCTATTGACACATCTATCGTGGTGTTTTAATTTCTATAGACACATCTATGGTGGTGTTTTTATTTTCAAAGAAATAAAACGTGGACTAAATTAAAATATATTAAATTGATGTTAACTTTATTCATATTATTACAACATATCTAGAACACAAAAGTGAGTTGTACATTAACAGTAAACTAAGATATGATGTTATATAAGTGTTATATCGTGTAGCATAATCTGAGATTTTAATTCTACTCACACACTTTGGCTTTTCTGTTCATTTATGTAAGAGCTCAAAAGAGTTATTACATTTGTTAGGACTCTATTTGATACTGCTTGTGTGTGTGAGTGTTCATTTCATGTTAAGTAAAAATATATTTGAAATATATACAAGCTTGGTTTCACTGTGGTCACGGACGATACTCATTAGTTGATATAAACCAATCAAATAAAAGAAGCGCTTACAATGTTATTAGCATTATCCTTAAAACGTGTGTCTATATATATATACATACATATATATAGTTTATAGGCCGAGTATTTTTGTTATATAAAAAGAAAAATGTTTACAAATATAAGTACGGTACAAGGTAATAAAGTTTCAGAAAAATATACACATAGACATCTGTTTTTTTATATATTTTTATCAATACATCAAAGTTAAAAACCAAATTATGAATATATGGCATGTATAATTAACTCAACTGAATATTTTCAATGTTGTTTAGAGTTTCTTTTTTTCTGTTTTTTTTAGGGTTTAATTAATGGCCTTATTCCTTCACAAGTAATGCATGTTTTTGTATATTTTGTATATGTACTGATTTATCTAATTTCTCGTCTATGTACTGATTCATCTATTTCTAGTCTATGTACTGATTCGTCTATGTCTTGTCTATGTACTGACTCGTCTATGTCTTGTCTATGTACTGATTCGTCTATGTCTTGTCTATGTACTGATTCGTCTATGTCTGTCTATGTACTGATTCGTCTATATCTTGTCTATGTACTGACTCGTCTATGTCTTGTCTATGTACTGATTCGTCTATGTACTGATTCGTCTATGTCTTGTCTATGTACTGATTCGTCTATGTCTTGTCTATGTACTGATTCGTCTATGTACTGATTCGTCTATGTCTTGTCTATGTACTGATTCGTCTATGTCTTGTCTATGTACTGATTCGTCTATGTACTGATTCGTCTATGTCTTGTCTATGTACTGATTCGTCTATGTCTTGTCTATGTACTGATTTGTCTATGTCTTGTCTATGTACTGATTCGTCTATGTCTATGTACTGATTTGTCTATGTACTGATTCGTCTATGTCTTGTCTATAAACTGATTCGTCTATTTCTTGTCTATAAACTGATTCGTCTATGTCTTGTGTTTGAACTGATTTGTCTATGTCTTGTCTATTTACTGATTCGTCTATGTCTTGTCTATGTACTGATTCGTCTATGTCTTGTCTATGTACTGATTCGTCTATGTCTGTCTATGTACTGATTCGTCTATGTACTGATTCGTCTATGTCTTGTCTATGTACTGATTCGTCTATGTCTTGTCTATGTACTGATTCGTCTATGTCTTGTCTATGTACTGATAAAGTTGGGTTCTTCTTGTGTTGCATTTATAACGAACATTGCATTAACTCTACAAGGCATATAAAAAGTATACATGAAGTTTACAGATAATTAATATACACTTGATTAATGATTGATTTAACCAAAACGTTCCCATGTTTGTTCTGATGGCCCTGCAGCGGGGATAGCACTAAACATTCCTTGTCTGTGTAGTCCCATTGAATACTGATAGCCAGTAGTGGACATAAGGCCAGGGTTAGTTGGACTGGAGTATGGTGTTGACATGTTATTGTAAGGAACTGGAGGCGATGATTCATAACGTGGCAAGTTTGCGTGGTATGTGGCTTGCTCATATTTGTTATCACATCGAAACTGTGATTGTAGACTTACAGGTCGTAATCCTTGTGACTGTTGTTCCGATTTCACGGAACAGTTGTCATCGTTGTATTTACATTCTGTTGATGTACTTGAATGCAGAAAGTTGTCACTCCCTGTTAGTGATGAAGGTGACGTCTGGGACGTGCTTCCATTTGATGTATTGTTTAGTGGTGGACTTCTTGATGTTAAAACTCCAGGCTCAGAAAGTGTATAAACATTCGGTCCATGGGTCATATAAGACGTAAGGCAGGACGATGGGCCTGGGGGAGCCATACGTCCATATTGAGATGTCCAACCAGAATTTGCGCTTGTTGCAGCTTGCATTGGTCCTCCCATGTAACAGGCTCCGTAGCTGCTCTCAGGATGATGGGACGTAAGCTGATTGTGGGGCACACCTGGTGGAGGAAGGTACTGGTCAAGATCTTGGTCATCAAACTGTTCAATAACTTCTGGGCTGAGATCCATTCGACTAAAGTCTATTGGGTGCCCAGAAGGCCCTAATGATGTAGAAAAATTCGAGCATTATTTTTTATTTTTTTTACAAAGGACAAGTGTATGGCTACAAATTATTTAGTTTTACATGTTTATGTAATAATGATTTATGTTCTGCCTTCTAGTATAAATTTACATTACATGAAAGTAGTATACATTATAGTAAATATTGACTTAGTTTATAGCACTTAAAACACAAAAAACACACACACACATAAATGTTATATCAAATTAAAGCACTTGTTCAATACCAAGATAATTTGCTCAAAACTAACTCATTTACTAAATGGCAAGACAATTGTTTATCACTAGCCCATTACTGATTGGCAATATAGCTGTTCATTGGTCACACATTCACTAAATGATAGTATTTGTTTATAACGAACCCAATCACTGACAAGATAGTTATTGATAGCTAACCCATTTTTTTCAATGATACAATAGTTGTTCATAACTAAACCAATAACAAAATTGACAGGATAACTTTATTAGGTCAGCGTTCATTACTTACCCATGATGTATCCACGATGAGCTCTTCTATCATACATACACTTGAGGGCAACGGCATCCTGTTGATTGGGTGTTACTGGTGGCGTTGGTGGACCATTAGAATTTCCTGGTTGGCTGGAACACTCACTGTCACAATCATCGCTAGCAGATGAGGAATCACGGGTAGTGGCTTGTGAAGATTTGGATGTATGGCCACTACCAGTATGGCCACTTTTAGGAGCTTTCCTTCTCCTAGGCTGGTACTTGTAGTCAGGATGATCTTTCTTATGTTGAACACGTAATCTTTCGGCTTCTTCTACAAACGGTTTCTTTTCACCTTCATTCAATAGTCTGAAATGAATTTGGGAAATGTAAATTAGAATTCAATGTTAACATATGATTATAAACTTTATAAAATAAATTGTCCTTTTTTACGAAAAAAAACAACATTAGGCCTACATTTTTCTCTAACATAAAACGGATATTTTGTGATACTTTTACTCGTATAATGATAAAAATAACAAAGAGTTATTACAATGTCAAAATGGTCACATAAGATGAAATTTCACGTAGCTGTCTATAGATATTAAATATAGATTTATAAACTATTTACTGTCAGAAAATCCATGCGAAAATAATTGCAAAGTCATTAATGTAACCTAAAGAAAACTTTCTTGGGGAATTGTACAAAATAGTAGTTCTACATGATAACCATTTCATGATTCTATTAGCAACCTTTTAAATTATATTTTGTTCAATCTACAAAGCTGGTGATTAATTTTCTTAGTTGTCTGTCGCTGAAAACTCCGAGGATACACTTACCGTAACCATGGTTACACAACACACAAATTGAAAACCCCAATGGTTACCCCAATGGTAAAGCAAGCATAAAGTAGTCTCAGAGAAAGTATCTACTTCTGAAAATAGTTCATCGATTGCCTTTAGTTCCCTATTTGTGCCAAGTAAAGGCGGATGGACATTGTACTGGTCACACAATCCGCAAGTATGCCGTGGCCCCAAAAACTGGTGAACGCTGTTTTACCGGCCCTATGATCCATTTGATCCGAAGTAGTCTGAGAGAAAATATCTACTTCTGCAAAAAATTCAATTTCCTATCTGTGTCAAAAACAAAGATTTCATCATGAAAAATGTCAGATAGACATCTAGTCTGTACTTTAGGTACAGTCGTCTGCAATGTTCAAAGGAAAGTTGCAAATGGAGAAGACGAATTGGTCACGACGTTTACAAAGAAATAGTCATGTTCAACAACAACAACAACACAAAAAAAAAAAAAAAAAAAAAAAAAAAACAATAATAACAGTACATGTAGCCCTCAGCTGGTAACCCAAACATAATAATGTTACACATCGACATATTCGCAGACATCGCCCCCACGCAAAGGAAATAAACCTAGATCACTTCCTTTTTCACTTTCTTAAAGTAATCTATCTCAAACATTGCCCACTTCAACTATATGTAGTCTAATACAACTCGGATACAAACACTCTACCTCAACGCAGAACTACATTAACGCAGAACTACAACAACGTAGAACAGCTAAAGAAAGACTGAGTGATTGACTGCAGAGAACCAACTTATATACAGTTATAAACAAAGAAAAATAGCTCGGTGAAAAATATGTTGAATAGGATAAGACAAATTATTCTATTGTAAGTGCTTTCGTTAAATTTTTCAGGTATAGATCAAACCGTTGGAGAGGAAAACTCAAATTGCCTGTGTGGTTGACTTATTTTTATAATTAATTGTTTATAAAAATGTCCAACTTTAATGATCATTTTGTAAACTATTAATTAATTTAGTTTCATTCTTTAATTGTATGTTTACTTGACAAGTTTCAATAGTAAAAGTTTATGTTTTTACAAATATAAAATTGGCTATTGTCCAGCATTGAAATTCCATTCGTCATACAATTATACATTTAAAATGGTCTACTGTCTAGAGTTGGCAATACTATTTTCCATGCAAGTGTAAAACATTTTTTTTCTATCAAGTCCATCTACATAGGCTACATTGTGTGAAAGTATAGGCTCTGTGTTTTATTAAGTGATTTAAATATAGACTTGAAATAAGTGGTTGGCCAACCCATTTTTCCTTTTTACACTGAACTGAACAATTATATCATCTCCAACTTAGAGTATTGCAATTATAAAATGAAAGATACAATCTTTGCTGTACTATAGCCAGAATGAGAGCATCTTACTGTCTATCAGATCCTGAAGTTATTATTCAAATTAAGAAGTATGTTCTTTAATTAGATATTGCACACTGCAAAATTAATGAACTTTAGACTGATATATGTGCAGAACTATGTAAACACACAAGCAAACACAGAGACAAACACATGTACATACAAACACACAGATCATAGAGTCAAAGACAATGTCAATGTCCAAATCTCAGACTCACCAGAGGAGCCAGATTTACTTGACTGGAGTGAAAGTCAAGTTAAGAGTAAAACTACATTAACAATACCGGTATTTGATGATAGAAATTCTATCATCTTGATAAATCAAATATAATTTAAGACGAAGCATTGTATTTAAAGATAATTCATTCAAAGCTGACTAACTTACCAACTAACAAACTGAACAGTTTTATCACCAGACTTAAAAAAAAAAGGATCTAAAACTTAAATTAAATTACTTTACGATCCATTGTTGTGTGTGTTATGTTTGTGGTGTGTGTGTGTGTATGTGTGTATGTCTTTCTATGTGTTTGTGTTTGCGCGTGTAGAAAGACTAAGCATATGGTCACGTGGTTAAATTAATACAGATGTCTCCTATAAAGAGTACATTCTAACTGAAACAAAGTGTGTAAATAGTGTGCGTAACATCTGTAAAGTGGGGAAGGGTAGATTGATTGATACATATATAAAAAATATATAAATATATATATACCGGTATATAGAAAGAGAGCTATATAGATGGGTATATATATATTTATATCTATATATATATATAAAGAGAGAGAAAGATATGGCTAAACACACGGACAAATACAAAGGTGAAAAACCTAGTTGTAGAAATAATGATTACACAAAGTGGGCTTTCCATAAAAAGTATCGAAATCTATTTTTAATTTCAACTCCAAGCTGTTTAACTGAAGAGTTTAATTCTAGGCTTGTCTTCAACCAGTATATTATAATTATGTTTGAGTCGCCAGTTATTATCTTAGATTCGCAGTATTGACTCGGCAACTCCAATAACAACCCTGACCTGCAAGTTAGTTGTCCATGATTAGCGATTTTTTTCATCTTCGTGTTGAACATTTTCTTATAAAAGACAGAAAGCACATTTACTGGCTAGGTGTTGGAACAATACACAGATACTAGAATAGGTGCTGAAACAAAGCACAGATACTGGGCTAGATGCTGAAACAAAGCACAGATACTGGGCTAGGTGCTGAAACAAAGCACGGGTACTGGGCTAGGAGCTGAAACAAAGCACAGATACTGGGCTAGATGCTGAAACAAAGCACAGATACTAGAATAGGTGCTGAAACAAAGCACAGATACTGGGCTAGGTGCTGAAACAAAGCACAGATACTGGGCTAGGTGTTGAAACAAAGCACAGATACTGGGCTAGATGCTGAAACAAAGCACAGATACTAGAATAGGTGCTGAAACAAAGCACAGATACTAGAATAGGTGCTGAAACAAAGCACAGATACTGGGCTAGGTGCTGAAACAAAGCACAGATACTGGGCTAGGTGTTGAAACAAAGCACAGATACTGGGCTAGATGCTGAAACAAAGCACAGATACTAGAATAGGTGCTGAAACAAAGCACAGATACTAGAATAGGTGCTGAAACAAAGCACAGATACTGGGCTAGATGCTGAAACAAAGCACAGATACTGGGCTAGGTGCTGAAACAAAGCACGGGTACTGGGCTAGGAGCTGAAACAAAGCACAGATACTGGGCTAGATGCTGAAACAAAGCACAGATACTAGAATAGGTGCTGAAACAAAGCACAGATACTGGGCTAGGTGCTGAAACAAAGCACAGATACTGGGCTAGGTGTTGAAACAAAGCACAGATACTAGAATAGGTGCTGAAACAAAGCACAGATACTGGGCTAGGTGCTGAAACAAAGCACAGATACTGGGCTAGGTGCTGAAACAAAGCACAGATACTAGAATAGGTGCTGAAACAAAGCACAGATACTGGGCTAGGTGCTGAAACAAAGCACAGATACTGGGCTAGGTGCTGAAACAAAGCACAGATACTAGAATAGGTGCTGAAACAAAGCACAGATACTGGGCTAGGTGCTGAAACAAAGCACAGATACTAGAATAGGTGCTGAAACAAAGCACAGATACTGGGCTAGGTGCTGAAACAAAGCACAGATACTGGGCTAGGTGCTGAAACAAAGCACAGATACTGGGCTAGGTGCTGAAACAAAGTACAGATACTGGGCTAGGTGCTGAAACAAAGCACAGATACTGGGCTAGGTGCTGAAACAAAGCACAGATACTAGAATAGGTGCTGAAACAAAGCACAGATACTGGGCTAGGTGCTGAAACAAAGCACGGGTACTGGGCTAGGAGTTGAAACAAAGCACAGATACTGGGCTAGATGCTGAAACAAAGCACAGATACTAGGCTAGGTGCTGAAACAAAGCACAGATACTGAGCTAGGTGTTGGAACAAAGCAAAGATACTAGAATAGGTGCTGAAACAAAGCACATATACTCGGCTAGGTGCAAAAAAGCAAAGCACATATCCTGGGCTAGTTGCTGGAACAAAGCACAGATACTAATATATGTGCTGAAACAAAGCACAGATACTGACCTAGGTATTAATACAAAGCACGATACTAGAATAGGTACTGAAACAAAGCACAGATACTGGGCTAGGTGCTGGAACTGCATTGAAGTTTTTTCTGTTGACACAGACTATGATTCGAATATTCAGTAGGCTACATTGTTTAGCAAGAAAAGCAGATATTAAAAATGCTTACTTTGACGTCAAAACTAAAACTATTTTTGGATACTTTTGGTACTGACACATAAATAGTTTCTTGAATATGACAATAAAACACCATTAGCCACTGTAGATAGTTCTCGTTGTATATTGGAGATAGTTCTAGTTGTGTATTGGACATGATAATAAAACATCATAAGCTATTTTAGATAGTTCTCGTTGTATATTGGATTGGACATGATAATAAAACATTATAAGCTATTGTAGATAGTTCTCGTTGTATATTGGATTGGACATGATAATAAAACATCATAAGCTATTTTAGATAGTTCTCGTTGTATATTGGATTGGACATGATAATAAAACATCATAAGCTATTGTAGATAGTTCTCGTTGTATATTGGATTGGACATGATAATAAAACATCTTAAGCTATTGTAGATAGTTCTCGTTGTATATTGGATTGGACATGATAATAAAACATCATAAGCTATTGTAGATAGTTCTCGTTGTATATTGGATTGGACATGATAATACAACATCATAAGCTATTGTAGATAGATATCGTTGTATATTGGATTGGACATGATAATAAAACATCATAAGCTATTGTAGATAGATTTCGTTGTATATTGGATTGGACATGATAATACAACATCATAAGCTATTTTAGATAGTTCTCGTTGTATATTGGATTGGACATGATAATAAAACATCATAAGCTATTGTAGATAGTTCTCGTTGTATATTGGATTGGACATGATAATAAAACATCATAAGCTATTGTAGATAGTTCTCGTTGTATATTGGATTGGACATGATAATACAACATCATAAGCTATTGTAGATAGATATCGTTGTATATTGGATTGGACATGATAATAAAACATCATAAGCTATTGTAGATAGATATCGTTGTATATTGGATTGGACATGATAATACAACATCATAAGCTATTGTAGATAGATATCGTTGTATATTGGATTGGACATGATAATACAACATCATAAGCTATTGTAGATAGATATCGTTGTATATTGGATTGAACATGATAATACAACATCATAAGCTATTGTAGATAGTTCTTGTTGTATATTGGATTGGACATGATAAAACAACATCATAAGCTATTGTAGATAGTTCTTGTTGTATATTGGATTGGACATGATAAAACAACATCATAAGCTATTGTAGATAGTTCTTATTGTATATTGGATTGGACATGATAAAACAACATCATAAGCTATTGTAGATAGATATCGTTGTATATTGGATTGGACATGATAATAAAACATCATAAGCTATTGTAGATAGATATCGTTGTATATTGGATTGGACATGATAATACAACATCATAAGCTAATGTAGATAGTTCTTGTTGTATATTGGATTGGATATGATAAAACAACATCATAAGCTATTGTAGAAAGTTCTTGTTGTATATTGGATTGGACATGATAAAACAACATCATAAGCTATTGTAGATAGTTCTTGTTGTATATTGGATTGGACATGATAATAAAACATCATAAGCTATTGTAGATAGCTTTTGTTACGTATTGGATAAATGTCTTGTCAAATAGAACTCGGAAACTAGCTGTTTATATCGGAAGTTAGTCACTAGTCATTAAAATCCTTAGAAATGAACAAGTCAATACATAAACCAAGTGGATAGAGCGTATAAGTATTATATTTAAGGTTGAGATACTTAGGAAATCCCAATGGTGAAGTGTGTCACATAGTAAACAATTATCGAAATTTGTGACGTCACTCAACAATGAAAACAATACGTTACTTACTAACAATAACATAAAAATGTATTTATTATTAAACTAGACACACTTATGTTTTCTGGTTTACAGGAAACCAGAATTTACATTTTGCATACCACAGTACTATCTGCTGATACTTGTAACGTTTTAACACTATATGATATTAACTCTATCTTTATATATGTCTTTTAACTCTTTATGGGTAGTCATATATTTAGCTCTATCTGTATACGTATCTTTTAAAACTATCAAGATATTTATTTATTAACACTCTCTAGGCCTAACACTATCTTGATATTGATACATTGACTTTATCTGTATATGTCTTATAACACTTTATAAATCTTGATAAATTAAAATAAATAAAGATATATGGATATTTTATGTCACGCAATTTAGTTTCCGAACAAATAAACTATGATAAAATATAAATAAAATTTTCAATAACACAAAGCAATTTTTTTTAAATGGCGAATTACTTTCTTATCTACAAATGGTTCAATATACTTAGTCCTTAATGCTTAAACAATTTTGAGATTATATTTTACAGGCAGTCATGTGTACAGGCAGGCTGTAACCCTTATGTACAGACAGTATTTCGAGTGTACAGGCAGGCAGTGTTCCTAGTGTACAGAAATTGTTTTTACTGTAGTGTCCCCAGCGTATATGCCGTATCTCTAGCATACAGTGATCCTACTTTTCTTTAAGCTATACATCTAATCTCTAGGTTACTACGAATAAAAGTAAAAGTGACCACTGAAGAAACGTGTATGTTTAACATATATATTATCTTTAACTTATAAACTTGTACTTTTCTAAAATATTATGAAAGTGACATCCTCCAGAAATCGTTGACCCTTGTACATCTTACATAAAAACATCATGAAACCATTCAAAGATAAGTGTATCTCTTCAATTGTTTGATGATTTATATAGACTGACCTAATGACACAACATACTCATGGCTCTGTTTCATATCAGTCTGCTCTCGACACTATGGATGCAAATTGTCGCTTTCGCTACTAATATGGTGATTTTGACACTATAGGCCCTTGTTGTTTAACTGTTGTGCTGGCTATATGTACTGTACTAGCTATATGTTGGTGTACTGTACTAGCTATATGTACTGTACTAGCTATATGTACTGTACTAGCTATATGTACTGTACTAGCTATATGTACTGTACTAGCTATATGTACTGTACTAGCTATATGTTGGTGTACTGTACTAGTTATATGTTGGTGTACTGTACTAGCTATATGTTGGTGTACTGTACTAGCTATATGTTGGTGTACTGTACTAGCTATATGTTGGTGTACTGTACTAGCTATATGTTGGTGTACTGTACTAGCTATATGTTGGTGTACTGTACTAGCTATATGTACTGTACTAGCTATATGTACTGTACTAGCTATATGTACTGTACTAGCTATATGTACTGTACTAGCTATATGTACTGTACTAGCTATATGTTGGTGTACTGTACTAGTTATATGTTGGTGTACTGTACTAGCTATATGTTGGTGTACTGTACTAGCTATATGTTGGTGTACTGTACTAGCTATATGTTGGTGTACTGTACTAGCTATATGTTGGTGTACTGTACTAGCTATATGTTGGTGTACTGTACTAGCTATATGTTGGTGTACTGTACTAGCTATATGTTGGTGTACTGTACTAGCTATATGTTGGTGTACTGTACTAGCTATATGTTGGTGTACTGTACTAGCTATATGTTGGTGTACTGTACTAGCTATATGTTGGTGTACTGTACTAGCTATATGTTGGTGTACTGTACTAGTTATATGTTGGTGTACTGTACTAGCTATATGTTGGTGTACTGTACTAGTTATATGTTGGTGTACTGTACTAGCTATATGTTGGTGTACTGTACTAGCTATATGTTGGTGTACTGTACTAGCTATATGTTGGTGTACTGTACTAGCTATATGTTGGTGTAATGTACTAGCTATATGTTGGTGTACTGTACTAGCTATATGTTGGTGTACTGTACTAGTTATATGTTGGTGTAATGTACTAGCTATATGTTGGTGTACTGTACTAGCTATATGTTGGTGTACTGTACTAGTTATATGTTGGTGTACTGTACTAGCTATATGTTGGTGTACTGTACTAGCTATATGTTGGTGTACTGTACTAGCTATATGTTGGTGTACTGTACTAGTTATATGTTGGTGTAATGTACTAGCTATATGTTGGTGTACTGTACTAGCTATATGTTGGTGTACTGTACTAGTTATATGTTGGTGTACTGTACTAGCTATATGTTGGTGTACTGTACTAGCAATATGTAGGTATACAGTGCTAGCTCAATTTTGTTGACCGGTGTTAGATATATGTTGGTGTACTTTGCTAGCTATATGTTGTTGTACTGTACTAAATATATGTTGGTATACTGCACTAGCTGTATATATTTTTACATTTCTAGCTATAAGTTGGTGTACACTATTAAGTAGTATATGTTGTTGTACTGTTGTAACCATATTTTTTTGTTTAGTGCTAGCTATAAGTTACTGTGCTTGCTAAACATTGATGTACTGTGCTAGATAAATGCTGGTGTACTTTACTAGCTATATGTCTCTGTACTTTGCTAGCTACATGTTGGTGTACTGTGCTAGATTTATGCTAGTGTACTTTGCTGGCTATATGTTGGTGTACTGTGCTAGATTTATGCTAGTGTACTTTGCTGGCTATATGTCTGTGTACTTTGCTAGCTAAATATTGGTGTGCTGTGCTGGATATATGCTAGTGTACTGTACTAGCTATATTTATGTGTACTTTGCTAGCTAAATGTTGGTGTACTGTGCTATCAATATGTTGGTGTACTGTGCTATCAATATGTTGGCATACTGTGAGGGTCTCAAGGAGAAAAACAAATTGGACATATTTGTTAACTTTGTTTTCATAGCACAGGACGGACGTCAGCAAAGAGACGTCACCGAGGTTAAAAATTCTTGAGTCGATCCGTCTTCCGGTGACAATAAACAGACGAGTGCTCCAGTATCCAGTTTGTTCCGTTGTTCATTGAATCATTCAATCTAGTTTATAACTAACTATTTCATTTACGAATTATATATATAAAATATATAATATATCTGAATTTTTTTTCAATGTTGTTTATAATTATAAAAAAAAATAAAAAATCTAGTTTTAACTTAAACAACAACAAATCTAGTTTTAACTTAAACAACAACAAATTGGTTGACTTCTTTAGTGTTGGCTTTTTGTTGGTAGAAGACAAACAAGAAACATTCAATCGTTTATGAAATCAAGTGACGATAGATTGAAATTATTTTTAAAGATACACAGATGAAATGTATGAACTGTTTATACTTAATTAAAATATATATTGCAAATCATTGTGCTTACAATAAATAAATTGTTTTGAGAAAACTACCCAACCGATCCTGCATCAATTGATTTAATAACCATTTTTCTACAAACAGAAATATCGGATTAAATGAAAGCTAACTCACAAAAAACGTACTTAAAATCAAACTATTTATTCACCCTATAGAGATACACTTACAGTTACATATAAAAATACTCACACAGCAACATAGCCTACTATTACTGTAAAACAGAGACAAATATTATCCTACAGCTGCCTACAAAGAAATACGATTTAGGAATTCTAAAATGATTGAAGACAATCCTCTTTAACTAGTGTTCTTTTAAGTTCTCCCCATCCAGGATTCCAAGATAGTGTTAAAAAAAAGTGTGTGTGTGTCTGGGGGGGGGGGGGGGTTAATAGTATAAATTGGGAGGTGGATATGTGAAGAAGACAAATAATGTAAGGTGGGGCAAAAATAGTACATAATAGGTAAGGGGAAATTGCAATATCATCCTACTATATTAAGAAACTAACATTTTTATCTAGATCTAATTATCACTTTTCAAAATGTAAACATTGTCAAATATTCAAATTGATACATTCTCACTATTTGAAACGGAAAAAAAGGCAAATGTCTAAGATATACTGACGAATTTAATTTTAAAACTAACACAGCACTGACACACTGAAAGGGCTAAACAATCATTCAACATGTTCAAAAACATTTCCACGGTGACCCAATGTTTAAACAACTTTTAGAAACATTAATCGCCATAAGTTAATAATAAATTCAATACAAAGAAAATGTAACATTATTTTTAACGGTAAATTAATGTTAATGCTAACAAACTTTACAAATCTGTTAACTTCTTAGTTATAACTGTCTTTAAAATATCGTAATAAATTTCATATTTTCTTAAATCCTCTGATTGGGTAAAAAATGTGGAAACAGTCTGCATGAAGTTAAACCACTTCTGTCCACACATGAGATTCAAAGTAAGGGACTTGTGTGTAAACCATCATTTCACAGAATCAAACTGGCGGATAAATGTATCAGCTGCGGTCGACGTAAGCCTCCATCCTCATTATTGTGATGACAGAGTAAGGAGTGGTAGGACCACCAAAGGGCCTGAAGCTAGAAGAGGTAGGACCACCGCAGGGCCTGAAGCTAGAAGAGGTAGGACCACCGCAGGGCCTGAAGCTAGTAGAGGTAGGACCACTGCAGGGCCTGAAGCTAGTAGAGGTAGGACCACCGCAGGGCCTGAAGCTAGTAGAGGTAGGACCACTGCAGGGCCTGAAGCTAGTAGAGGTAGGACCACCGCAGGGCCTGAAGCTAGTAGAGGTAGGACCACCGCAGGGCCTGAAGCTAGTAAAGGTAGGACCACCGCAGGGCCTGAAGCTAGTAGAGGTAGGACCACCGCAGGGCCTGAAGCTAGTAGAGGTAGGTCAACGCAGGGCCTGAAGCTAGTAGAGGTAGGACCACCGCAGGGCCTGAAGCTAGTAGAGGTAGGACCACCGCAGGGCCTGAAGCTAGTAGAGGTAGGTCAACGCAGGGCCTGAAGCTAGTAGAGGTAGGACCACCGCAGGGCCTGAAGCTAGTAGAGGTAGGACCACCGCAGGGCCTGAAGCTAAAATGATTACTAGAAATAGAACCACCGTTGGGCATGCGGTGGTGTTGCCAACTAAACTTCAGCCATAAATTGTTACTAGACTTCAGCCATAAATTGTTACTAGACTTCAGCCATAAATTGTTACTAAACTTCAGCCATAAATTGTTACTAGACTTCAGCCATAAATTGTTACTAGACTTCAGCCATAAATTGTTACTAGACTCCAGCCATAAATTGTTACTAGACTACAGCCATAAATTGTTACTAGACTACAGCCATAAATTGTTACTAGACTACAGCCAAGAAAACTATTGATTTGACTGTTTTTAATGATTGCGTTTCATTACATATTACAGCCATGACATGACAAGTACACCATACAATGTTTGCGTTTCAATACATATTGAAGCCATTACATGACAACTGCGCCAGCCAATGTTTGCGTCTCAATACATATTACAACCATCACATGAGAACTTCACCAGCGTCTATCAACCAAACTGGCACCCCTCGCTTTCTAACGACAACTGTGTGTGGATGAATTTCTTAAAAAAATAATCAATGGAAGTTAATCGATAAAACAATCAAGAAAACTGGTATGGAAAACATGAAGAAGTGATCCATTGTATTCAACAAACTTACATCTAACAATAGGACCGTTATATGCGGCCAGAACAAATTGTCAGCAACTATTCTATTTTGACGAGAATTACAACATCGTGTTTCGGAAGCAAGTATCTAATGGGAATCATTACAGCCAAGATCAATGGTGGCTACACCAAAGTTTTCTAACATGAAATTATTTCTATTTAACCAAAGCGGTAATTGCCGCTTGATGTTTTCATCACGTTTAGAGAGTACAGGTTAAGGAACACTTCATTGGACACAGAGAATGTCGAGTGTAGAAACAAAAATCTATACAATAGAGATCTTTGAAATAGTGAACTAGTAAGGTGTGGCTTTTCAATGAATATTTAGATTATGTTCTATAATCAAATAAGATGTCAATAAACTTGATGTAAGAATATGTATAAATTGTTAGCTATTGTTAGATAATGGTACAAACCTTACAATGATATTTAAAAATAAATAGCCATGTAATATTTGGACAACTGAATTTCAATATTTGTAGTTGCAAACATTCTTGTGTGGTCTTAGCAGTCAAGGTTGATGGGGGAAGGGAGCTGGGAGCAAGTTGGTCGTAGACAGTAGTGCAACGGAGAGGCCATCAACAAGATATCGTCATCACATATTGTTGATACAACAAGATATTGTCATCACTTATTGTTGATACAACGACGGTCTACATTAAACAGGAAGTGTTAGAAATAAAAAAATACGAAATCAAATGTAAATTGTCATTGTAGTGGGTGTGAAGTTTACGCCAATCACTTTAAAAAGTAGGTCTTAACTTGCTATAGTCTAGGGAATTTCATTCATTGACTCATTATTTAATATATTATATAATTATATACACGTCAGTCACATTAGAAAGTAGAACATAACTGGCTAATTAAAATTTCATTCATTAACTAATTATTTAACCTATTATTTACAGGCCTATATTGACATAAATTCTTATAGAAAAATTTGTTTTATAGCCTATATATTTAAGTCTAGTTAAAATAAAAAAAAAACTATCAAAATAGTATTTAGATGTAAGGCCAGTAAGGCCTACACTAACTTGGCAAGATTGTTTAAATTGTAAGTATGTTAATTATACAAGTTCTAACTAACTTTTTACTCCGATTGCCATATCGGTAAATACATATTCACGAGAGAACCACCAAACATGCTGTTTTAAAAGCTGATGGCTTTACATTTACATAATCAATTCAAATACGAGGCCATATTTTATTTTGGTTTAATTACATAATACTTGATTAGTACTCGTTATCTTAACAAAATATATATTTGGTTGTTTTTGTTAGTGTCTTAAACTGATTGCCTAAAATGTGTTATATTTTGTAATTATATGTACCTCTATATCTGCAATCTCTTCATGTAAGTACTGCTCTCTAGTTCCCCACTCCCTACCTTACATTGCACTATTTGCTCTCTAGTTCCCCACTCCCTACCTTACATTGCACTATTTGCTCTCTAGTTCCCCACTCCCTACCTTACATTGCACTATTTGCTCTCTAGTTCCCCACTCCCTACCTTACATTGCACTATTTGCTCTCTAGTTCCCCACTCCCTACCTTACATTGCACTATTTGCTCTCTAGTTCCCCACTCCCTACCTTACATTGCACTATTTGCTCTCTAGTTCCCCACTCCCTACCTTACATTGCACTATTTTCTTTCTAGTTCCCAACTCCCTACCTTACATTGCACTATTTGCTTTCTCCTAGCTTGTAATCCTGACCTCCCCACGTATATGTATATGTATGTTCGTGTATAAAATTGTGAATGTGCTTGTGTATGTGTGTGTGACTAGGTGTGTAAATGTGTATATATTAACATGTGTGTGTGTGTGACTACGTGTGTAAATGTGTATATATTAACGTGTGTGTGTGACTAGGTGTGTAAATGTGTATATATTAACGTGTGTGTGTGACTAGGTGTGTAAATGTGTATTTAACTTGTGTGTGTGTTATCTTACCTCCATAATTTTCCCAATGTTTTACTGAGCTCAGCATTATGCAGATGTGGATACTGGTCAGCCAGCTTTCTTCTTGCTGCCTGGGCCCATACCATAAATGCGTTCATCGGCCGTTTGATATGTGGTTTTCTTTTCTCGCCATTTTGACTTCTGGCTGGTGTTGTGACAAGTGACCAGTCATAGCCATCTAGTACATGAGATACAGCTTCCTGAATTTGTTGAGAGAATCTTGGATCATCAGCACCAAGTGGTACAGAAGTATGACATTTGTTGTTGGACGATATGTGAGGAATAGTACACGTTAAGTCTATGGTCACTTTCCCTTCTGTCGTCTCCTTGGTGTACATGGGCGTTACGTGTGACCCAGGGGATAAGTTACTGGTGGGTCGAGGTGATCTGCTTCTTTCTCTGTCATTCATCCTCTTCAAGATTACTATTGACTGGTATTGATTAACGATGCCTATATTGAACTTCAAGTTAGTTTCATAATAAGTAGAGTTTAATTAACTGGCCATTGGTGTCAATAGACTATTATGAAATGAATGTCCAAACATAGGCGTTTCATCTAATAGTCTGCAATGTAAAAAAAAAGTTGACATTAATTACATAACTTCAAAGAAATATTTAGCTTATTAAATACGTTTAAATAAAATCATTTAAATGCGACTGTTTAAACAGACGTGCATGGGAGCTTCCAATAAAATATTAATTGGCCTTTGACGTCAACAAAGACACTCTGCTGGAAGATTTGGTGGAGAAAATGTAGATGAAATAAATCTTAAAGAGCTATTATCATAGTGACTGCGCCATGCCCACACAAAAGTAAGGCGTTGCTTTCAACTTAAGTCAATTGTCGTCAGCACCTGAGGCAATAGAAATAACTACTAGACAGCAATTAGTTGATCATATTCAATGCTGGGATAATAAGATAAATGCCTGACTTACACTTTGAGTGTTTAATCTAAAAAAATATTCAGAGAACAAGAAAGGTGACAAAGAATGAGCTAGACAAGTAAAAAGTTCCTTTTGACGATAACAATGTAGGCCTAATATCACACTGTATTCGAAGAAATAAACTGCTGTAGTATAACATCTGTAGTGGTTGAAATATTGACACACAACTGCTGAAGTATATAACATTATTGATGTTTAAAATATTGGCACAAACCTGTTTTAGTATAACATTATTTCATTGTCATGAAACTTTGTTTTTAAAACTTTTATTTATTAATAATAATTCTTCGAACAATTAAACGGCTTTTTTTAATTTGCATATTTGTATTGGGTTTCTAAAATGAATGCCTTAAAAATATATATTTTTTTTTGCTTTGCATATTTCTTTCTCTTACATTGTATATTATATTTCGACAAGATATTTTTCAGATAATACCTGAATATTTATGCTTTAAATTATTAAGATAATACATGAATATTTCTGCTTTAAACTCTTGAGATAATACCTGAATATTTCTGATTTTATCTATTAAAATAACACCCTATTATTTCTGCTTTAAACTATTAAAATAATACCTGAATATTTCTGCTTTAAACTATTAACATAATATCAATATGTTTGCTTTAAACTATCAAGATAATGCCTCAATATTTCTGCTTTAAACTATTAAAATAATTCTAAGATATATCTTAGATGTTGTTGATGTAGATGGAGTAATGTTTAGATGTTGATGTAGATGAAGTAATGTTGAGATGTTGTTGATGTAGAATAATGTAGATGGAGTAATATTGAGAATTAGCTAGCGTAAACACCAAATTGGATATTAATGAAACTACGAAATGATAAAGCTGATCTCAGCTGAAATAAATTGAATTTTAATTTGACAAAATCAAGGTTGGGGAGTATAAATAGAAGAGGAAAGTTTAGCAATTTTTAAATACCATACAGACTAATGGCTCCATGTACCATGTACTCCATGTACATGTACCATGTACATGTGTCATGACTGATATCTTAAGTATTTTTTGATTTATGTCAAGGCATTATTGCCGTCAAATTTAACAGAGAACTTATCATTAAGGAATGTATAAGTATAAAATAATGTTAAATCGCATTCTTTTAATGTAGGTCTTGTAATTATGCATTGGAAACGGTAGTGGTGGGATGTGTTTTCTTCTTTCAATAATTCTTTAAACTTCTACTACTACTACTACTAATAATAATAATAATTCTTGTATATATCCCGTTGAGGACAGTTCTATACACTGTCGACAGTTACAGAATACAGAAAACGAAGAACAGACGAAAATGTAAATACGTACAGGTGAATACTAACTAATAAAAAATATTTAGAGGCCTACTTATGATTATATACTATAAACTGGTTTCCACCTGATTGAATACTATAGACAAGTTTCTACCTGTTGGAATAATATAGACAATTTTCCACCTGTTTGAATATTACACACAAGTTTCCACCTATTTGAATAGTACAGAAAAGTTTCCACCTGTTTGAATATTATACACAAGTTTCCACCTATTTGAATAGTACAGAAAAGTTTCCACCTTTATGAATACTATAGACAAGTTTCCACCTTTATGAATACTACAGACAACTTTACACCTTTATGAATAATATTGCCAAGTTTCCACCTGTTTGAATATTATACACAAGTTTCCACCTTTCGAATACTATAGACAAGTTTCCACCTGTTTGAATACTATAGACAAGTTTCCACCTGTTTGAATACTATAGACAAGTTTCCACCTGTTTGAATACTATAGACAAGTTTCCACCTGTTTGAATACTATAGACAAGTTTCCACCTGTTTAAATACTATAGACAAGTTTCCACCTGTTTGAATACTATAGACAAGTTTCCACCTGTTTGAATACTATAGACAAGTTTCCACCTGTTTGAATACTATAGACAAGTTTCCACCTGTTTAAATACTATAGACAAGTTTCCACCTGTTTGAATACTATAGACAAGTTTCCACCTGTTTGAATACTATAGACAAGTTTCCACCTTTATGAATACTACAGACAACTTTACACCTTTATGAATAATATTGCCAAGTTTCCACCTGTTTGAATATTATACACAAGTTTCCACCTTTCGAATACTATAGACAAGTTTCCACCTGTTTGAATACTATAGACAAGTTTCCACCTGTTTGAATACTATAGACAAGTTTCCACCTGTTTGAATACTATAGACAAGTTTCCACCTGTTTGAATACTATAGACAAGTTTCCACCTGTTTGAATACTATAGACAAGTTTCCACCTGTTTGAATACTATAGACAAGTTTCCACCTGTTTGAATACTATAGACAAGTTTCCATCAATTTAAATACTATAGAAAAGTTTCCACCTGTTTAAATATTATACACAAGTTTCCACATATTTGAATAGTACAGAAAAGTTTACACCTTTATGAATACTACAGACAAGTTTCCATCAATTTAAATACTATAGAAAAGTTTCCACCTGTTTGAATATTATACACAAGTTTCCACCTATTTGAATAGTACAGAAAAGTTTACACCTTTATGAATACTACAGACAAGTTTCCACCTTTATGAATAATATAGCCAAGTTTCCACCTGTTTGAATATTATACACAAGTTTCCACCTTTCGAATACTATAGACACGTTTCCACCTGTTTGAATACTATAGACAAGTTTTTACCAATTTAAATACTATAGACAAGTTTCCAACTGTTTGAATATTATAGACAAGTTTCCACCTGTTTGAATACTATAGACAAGTTTCCACCTGTTTGAATATTATACACAAGTTTCCACCCATTTGAATAATACAGATAATTTTTACCTGTTTGAATACTATAGATAAGTCACCACCTGTTTGAATATTATACTTAAGTTTCCACCTATTTGAATACTTCAGACAATTTCCCACCTGTTTGAATACTAAAGACAATTTTCCACCTGTTTGAATAGTACAGAAAAGTTTCCACCTTTATGAATACTATAGACAAGTTTCCACCTGTTTGAATATTATACACAAGTTTCCATCAATTTAAATACTATAGAAAAGTTTCCACCTGTTTGAATAGTACAGAAAAGTTTCCACCTTTATGAATAATATTGCCAAGTTTCCACCTGTTTGAATATTATACACAAGTTTCCACCTTTCGAATACTAGAGACAAGTTTCCACCTGTTTGAATACTATAGACAAGTTTCCATCAATTTAAATACTATAGAAAAGTTTCCACCTGTTTGAATATTATACACAAGTTTCCACCTATTTGAATAGTACAGAAAAGTTTCCACCTTTATGAATAATATTGCCAAGTTTCCACCTGTTTGAATATTATACACAAGTTTCCACCTTTCGAATACTAGAGACAAGTTTCCACCTGTTTGAATACTATAGACAAGTTTCCATCAATTTAAATACTATAGAAAAGTTTCCACCTGTTTGAATATTATACACAAGTTTCCACCTATTTGAATAGTACAGAAAAGTTTCCACCTTTATGAATAATATTGCCAAGTTTCCACCTGTTTGAATATTATACACAAGTTTCCACCTTTCGAATACTAGAGACAAGTTTCCACCTGTTTGAATACTATAGACAAGTTTCCATCAATTTAAATACTATAGAAAAGTTTCCACCTGTTTAAATATTATACACAAGTTTCCACCTATTTGAATAGTACAGAAAAGTTTACACCTTTATGAATACTATAGACAAGTTTCCACCTTTATGAATACTACAGACAAGTTTCCACCTTTATGAATAATATAGCCAAGTTTCCACCTGTTTGAATATTATACACAAGTTTCCACCCATTTGAATACTACAGACACGTTTCCACCTGCTTGAATACTATAGACAAGTTTTTACCAATTTAAATACTATAGACAAGTTTCCACCTGTTTGAATATTATACACAAGTTTCCACCCATTTGAATAATACAGATAATTTTCCACCTGTTTGAATACTATAGATAAGTCACCACCTGTTTGAATATTATACTTAAGTTTCCACCTATTTAAATACTACAGACAATGTCCCACCTGTTTGAATACTACAGACAATTTCCCACCTGTTTGAATACTACAGACAATTTTCCACCTGTTTGAATACTACAGACAATTTTCCACCTGTTTGAATACTATAGATAAGTCACCACCTGTTTGAATATTATACACAAGTTTCCACCTTTCGAATACTAGAGACAAGTTTGCACCTGTTTGAATACTATAGACAAGTTTCCACCTGTTTGAATATTATACACAAGTTTCCACCTATTTGAATAGTACAGAAAAGTTTCCACCTTTATGAATACTATAGACAAGTTTCCACCTTTATGAATACTACAGACAAGTTTCCACCTGTTTGAATATTATACACATGTTTCCACCTTTCGAATACTATAGACAAGTTTCCATCAATTTAAATACTATAGAAAAGTTTCCACCTGTTTAAATATTATACACAAGTTTCCACCTATTTGAATAGTACAGAAAAGTTTACACCTTTATGAATACTATAGACAAGTTTCCACCTTTATGAATACTACAGACAAGTTTCCACCTTTATGAATAATATAGCCAAGTTTCCACCTGTTTGAATATTATACACAAGTTTCCACCCATTTGAATACTACAGACACGTTTCCACCTGCTTGAATACTATAGACAAGTTTTTACCAATTTAAATACTATAGACAAGTTTCCACCTGTTTGAATATTATACACAAGTTTCCACCCATTTGAATAATACAGATAATTTTCCACCTGTTTGAATACTATAGATAAGTCACCACCTGTTTGAATATTATACTTAAGTTTCCACCTATTTAAATACTACAGACAATGTCCCACCTGTTTGAATACTACAGACAATTTCCCACCTGTTTGAATACTACAGACAATTTTCCACCTGTTTGAATACTACAGACAATTTTCCACCTGTTTGAATACTATAGATAAGTCACCACCTGTTTGAATATTATACACAAGTTTCCACCTTTCGAATACTAGAGACAAGTTTGCACCTGTTTGAATACTATAGACAAGTTTCCACCTGTTTGAATATTATACACAAGTTTCCACCTATTTGAATAGTACAGAAAAGTTTCCACCTTTATGAATACTATAGACAAGTTTCCACCTTTATGAATACTACAGACAAGTTTCCACCTGTTTGAATATTATACACATGTTTCCACCTTTCGAATACTATAGACAAGTTTCCATCAATTTAAATACTATAGAAAAGTTTCCACCTGTTTAAATATTATACACAAGTTTCCACCTATTTGAATAGTACAGAAAAGTTTCCACCTTTATGAATACTATAGACAAGTTTCCACCTTTATGAATAATATAGCCAAGTTTCCACCTGTTTGAATATTATACACATGTTTCCACCTTTCGAATACTACAGACACGTTTCCACCTGTTTGAATACTACAGACACGTTTCCACCTGTTTGAATACTATAGACAAGTTTCCATCAATTTATTACTACAGAAAAGTTTCCACCTGTTTGAATATTATACACATGTTTCCACCTTTCGAATACTACAGACACGTTTCCACCTGTTTGAATACTACAGACACGTTTCCACCTGCTTGAATACTATAGACAAGTTTTTACCAATTTAAATACTATAGACAAGTTTCCACCTGTTTGAATATTATACACAAGTTTCCACCCATTTGAATAATACAGATAATTTTCCACCTGTTTGAATACTATAGATAAGTCACCACCTGTTTGAATATTATGCTCAAGTTTCCACCTATTTGAATACTACAGACAATTTCCCACCTGTTTGAATACTACAGACAATTTCCCACCTGTTTGAATACTATAGATAAGTCACCACCTATTTGAATTTTACAGACAAGTTTCCAGCTGTTTAAATACAATAGACAAGTTACCTCCCGTTTCACTTGTCTCTAATCTATAGACAGGCCTCACGTGGCTGTTTACTATAGACATGCCTCCACGTGTCTGCTTACTATAGACAGGCCTCACGTGTCTGTATACTATAAATATGCCTTCACATGCCTGCATACTATAGACAGGCCTCCACGTGTCTGCGTACTATAGACAGGCCTCACGTGTCTGTATACTATAAATATGCATTCACATGCCTGCATACTATAGACATGCCTCACGTGTCTGCGTACTTTAGACAGGCCTCAAGTGTCTGTATTCTATAGACAGGCCTACTCGTGTGTGCGTACTACAGACAGGCCTCCGCGTGTCTGCGTTCGATCGACAGGCTCACTGGTCTGTATACCATAGACAGGCCTTCACATGTCTACGTACTATAGACATGCCTCACGTGTCTGCATACTATAGACTGGCCTCACGTGTCTGTACACTATAGACAAGCCTTCACGTATATGCGTACTATAGACAGGCCTCACGTGTCTGCGTACTATAGACAGGCTCACGTTTCTGCGTACTATAGACATGCCTTACGTGTCTGCATACTATAGACTGGCCTTCACGTATATGCGTACTATAGACAGGCTCATGTGTCTGCGTACTATAGACAGATATCATGCGTCTGCGTACTATAGACAGGCTCACGTGTCTGTATACTATAGACAGGCCTCACGTGTCTGCGTGCTATAGACAGGCTCACGTGTCTGCGTACTATAGACAGGTCTCATGTGTCTGCGCACTATAGACGGATCTCATGCGTCTGCGTACTATAGACAGGCTCACGTGTCTGTATACTATAGACAGGTCTCACGTGTCTGCGTACTATAGACAGGCTCACGTGTCTGCGTACTATAGACAGGTCTAATGTGTCTGCGTACTATAGACAGGCTCACGTATATGTATACTATAGACAGGCCTCAAGTGTCTGTATACTATACACAGGCATCACGTGTCTGTATACTATAAACAGGCCTTCATGTATCTGTATACTAAAGACAGGCCTCACGTGTCTGTAACCTATAAACAGGCCTTCACGTATATGTATACTATGGACAGGCCTCATGTGTCTGTATACTATAAACAGGCCTTCACGTATCTGTATACTATAGACAGGCCTCCACATGTCTGCGTACTATAGACAGGCCTCACGTGTCTGCGTACTATAGACAGGCCTCACGTATCTGTATACTATAAACAGGCCTTTACGTATCTGTATACTATAGACATATCCTTACACATGAATGAATACTTTATACGGTCTTCTCAGTGCAAATTGCAAATTGGAAAAAAAAGTCTGTTAAAAAAATGTTTTAGCTACTTAAATTTCATTATTGGAAAATGTGACTTTTCATTTAAGTTCAAAGTTCAAATTAAAGGAAAAGTAAAGCTTTTATTTTGTTTAGGCCAATAGATTATTAAACCAATGTATCACTAGATGATTATATTGATATGAAATATATGATCAATTTGTTGATTAATTAGATCATGGTATAGATGATCCTTTACACAAATAAAGATATAGAATGAAATACATAAGTATATAAATGACTAAAAGAATGATTTTTTCACTATTTATTGTTTAAGTTCTGCATATTGAAAGATCTGTTTCAAAGAAATTATCTTTACTCCACCAGAATTTTGGAAGTTTAGGCCAAAAAAAAATGCTCGAGAAAGCGAGAGAAAAACAAAACGTGGTTTGGAATATCTATCATCTACGGGCTGCAAATTGCTTAGAGCTAATCACTTTTCCCTACTACGTAGTATGTACGTTGAACTACTTTTCCCTACTACGTAGTATGTACGTTGAACTACTTTTCCCTACTACGTAGTATGTACGTTGAACTACTTTTCCCTACTACGTAGTATGTACGTTGAACTACTTTTCCCTACTACGTAGTATGTACGTTGAACTACTTTTCCCTACTACGTAGTATGTACGTTGAACTACTTTTCCCTACTACGTAGTATGTACGTTGAACTACTTTTCCCTACTACGTAGTATGTACGTTGAACTACTTTTCCCTACTACGTAGTATGTACGTTGAACTACTTTTCCCTACTACGTAGTATGTACGTTGAACTACTTTTCCCTACTACGTAGTATGTACGTTGAACTACTTTTCCCTACTACGTAGTATGTACGTTGAACTACTTTTCCCTACTACATAGTATGTACGGTGAACTACTTTTCCCTACTACATAGTATGAACGATGAACTTGTTTATCCCGACAACCTTGGAAGTTTTACATATTACATAGGATGTCCAGTGAACTATTTTTTTCTACTACATAGGATATCCAGTGAACTATTATTCCCTACTACATAGGATGTCCGGTGAACTATTTTTCTTACGACATATTATGTGCGGTGAACTAGTTTTTTTCCCTGCTATATAGGATGCCCGGTGAACTTTTTTTTCCCTACTACATAGGATGTCCGGTGAACTACTGCATAGTATGTACGATAAACTAGTTTCTTATGACTATTTAGGCTGTCCGGTGAACTTTTTTTCCCTATTACATAGTATGTCCGGTGAACTATTTTTTCAATAATAAATGTCATGTAGGCCCCTTTATAGTTTCCTTGAAGCCAGAAACTGTAGATCTACTTATTCATTACATATATATTGCCTAACTTCTGGATAATATTCGTGTCCTTGTAACTCTTGTGACGATGCTATTTATTAGTTTTATAATCGAATACATTATACATTTTCATCTGAATAAGTTTGTTGACAAGTAACGCGGTCGTACACACTTTATTTTGTTATTTTTAAATAAAGCATTAAATATCTCATCCATCCTATTGGAGATGTTCAAGTTGAAGCCAGGAATAAATTTTCAATTTTATTTCTGAAAAGTTAAAAAATTTGAACAAAAAGTATGTTGCTTCTGTTTTTGTAAATGACTGTTTTTGAAAACGTTTTCTTATTTACTAATATTAACTCTGCCTTCAGACCAGCAAATTATATTTCAGAGATAAGCTGAGCTGTTCATATTCTATACCAAACAGTGCTGTTCATATTAAATACCTAACAGTGCTGTACATATTAATTACAGAACACTCCTGTTAATATTCTATACCGAGCAGTAAGACATAAATGATTCATATTCCTTATCATATGTGAAATTTCCCTATACTCAAGAACAGTAGATATAAGTCATAATACGTTTCTATGGCAGTAACAGTTGATCTAAGGCATAATACGTTTCTATGGCAGTAACAGTTGATCTAAGGCATAATACGTTTTTATTGGCAGTAACAGTAGATCTAAGGCATAATACGTTTCTATGGCAGTAACAGTTGATCTAAGGCATAATACGTTTTTATTGGCAGTAACAGTAGATCTAAGGCATAATACGTTTCTATGGCAGTAACAGTTGATCTAAGGCATAATACGTTTTTATTGGCAGTAACAGTAGATCTAAGTCATAATACGTTTCTATGGCAGTAACAGTAGATCTAAGGCATAATACGTTTCTATGGCAGTAACAGTAGATCTAAGGCATAATACGTTTCTATGGCAGTAACAGTTGATCTAAGGCATAATACGTTTCTATGGCAGTAACAGTTGATCTAAGGCATAATACGTTTTTATTGGCAGTAACAGTAGATCTAAGGCATAATACGTTTCTATGGCAGTAACAGTTGATCTAAGGCATAATACGTTTTTATTGGCAGTAACAGTAGATCTAAGTCATAATACGTTTTTATTGGCAGTAACAGTAGATCTAAGGCATAATACGTTTCTATGGCAGTAACAGTAACGGATGAAATGTTTCTATACCCATGAACAGTAGGCCTACATCATGAAATATTCATATTACCATGAACAAAAATACATTTGTACATTCCCACGAACAGCAAAACACAAAAAAAACTATGAATAAAATTACAAATTTGGCCAATTCTCAATTGTATTGTGTTACAATAGAATGAATGGATTTATCAACATCAACGTTATAGGAAAAATGCCTAGAGCCGCGAGATTGTGTGCTGAATACAAGCAGTTGCTGGTAGTGTCTATAGAAGACCATACAGCCTCGTGCTATGAAAGAGACCAATAATTATCTACTTGAGGAAGGTATTCATTTACTGGGAAAATAGATGAAAGGGGTGGTAAGGGGAACTTGTTACCTTGCTGGGTGTTTTTTCCCGCACGATTACAAAAAAAATTGTAAAACATTTCTACAATGAGAAAAACATATAAATGTATGTCTATATATTATTTGTGTAGCATTTAGTTACAATAGGTATACAAATACTAGAGCTTATTTTGTCCATTATAAATTCGTTTAGAGTATTTCGATAAAAAGAAAGATCGGGGCTACATAATTGTGAAGACTTTTTTATCCTTCGTTACATGATTAGAAATAAAGCAATCATCTTCACCTTCATACATCTTTCAAATTTGTTTAATAATATACTTTAAATATTTCTGGCACACGTGAAAAACAAAGGTGCCCATCACCTATATATTTCCATACAATTCCAAGTAAAAATATTTCAAAAAGCAATATTTTACAATATCATGCATTAATCTTTCATTTATACAATATCATGTATTAATCTTTCATGTATACAATATCATGTATTAAGCTTTCATGTATACTTTATCATGTATTAAGCTTTCATGTATACAATATCATGCATTAATCTTTCATGTATACAATATCATGTATTAAGCTTTCATGTATACTTTATCATGTATTAAGCTTTCATGTATACAATATCATGTATTAAGATTTCATGTAGGCCTATACAATATCATGTATTAAGCTTTCATGTATACAATATCATGTATTAAGATTTCATGTATACAATATCATGTATTAAGCTTTCATGTATACTATATCATGTATTAAGCTTTCATGTATACAATATCATGTATTAAGCTTTCATGTATACAATATCATGTATTAAGATTTCATGTATACAGTATCACGTATTAAGATTTCATGTATACAGTATCACGTATTAAGCTTTCATGTATACAATATCATGTATTAAGATTTCATGTATACAGTATCACGTATTAAGATTTCATGTATACAATATCATGTATTAAGATTTCATGTATACAGTATCACGTATTAAGATTTCATGTATACAGTATCACGTATTAAGATTTCATGTATACAATATCATGTATTAAGATTTCATGTATACAATATCATGTATTAAGATTTCATGTATACAGTATCACGTATTAAGATTTCATGTATACAATATCATGTATTAAGATTTCATGTATACAATATCATGTATTAAGATTTCATGTATACAATATCATGTATTAAGATTTCATGTATACAGTATCACGTATTAAGATTTCATGTATACAATATCATGTATTAAGATTTCATGTATACAGTATCACGTATTAAGATTTCATGTATACAATATCATGTATTAAGATTTCATGTATACAGTATCACGTATTAAGCTTTCATGTATACAATATCATGTATTAAGATTTCATGTATACAGTATCACGTATTAAGATTTCATGTATACAATATCATGTATTAAGATTTCATGTATACAGTATCACGTATTAAGATTTCATGTATACAGTATCACGTATTAAGATACTTGTCAACGATTTGATCCCAAAGTTGAAAGTGTACGCTGGGGGCTTTGGTGAGAAGAAACGATAATAAAGGTCAGTCATTGAATATTGCAATGGCTTTCATTATTTGTACCTGTTCAATTCTATGTGATAAAGTGCAACATCTATGGTCTACTGAAGAATACTATGAAACATTTTACTTTTAAAGGGCGCCGCGAGTGGAAACTTTTTGAGAATCGCTGGATTAGAAAATGCGTATTTGTTTGTAATATAGTCATACATCATCGGATAAGTGAAGTTACATAAACACGTGTAAAAGCTTCTTTTGTAAGGGTTCAAATATTATTACCGCTTTTGATATGTCGTTTAGATGCTTTGATGAACCCATTGATACGTTTTTGCTGATAAATAGACTATCATTTTCGCGCATTTGTGCTAAATTTTCAAAATTGTCTATTATATGTAGGATTATATAAGTTTGTATTTTATATACATGTGAAAACGTGTCTAAATTATCGGTTACATATAAAAAACATTTTTCATATTTAATTAAACAAGCCGACAATATAGACATTTTTAAAACAAAATTAAAAACACAGTTTTTTCAATTTATTTTAATAACATATGGTAAATGTAAAGCGCATTCAAAGACTTTGTTATGAATAGCATTATATATAAATATGTAATTTGTTGTATTTTGTTGTTAGTCTTAATTTAAAAGGCGATTACATGCTTTTATTTAGATCTACAGGTTGCATAACAAAAGGTCTACGAATGTCTGGTTTCCTTTTCGAATCAACTAGACCAGGGATTGACAAGCTATGCCACGCGTGCCAAACTTGCCACGCAGAGCTTTTTCAATGACACGCGGAAGACTTTTAAAAAAAGCAATTTAAGTCTCTTCTGCAAGAAATTGAGTGCTAGGGCAGGATGACTTTTAGTATGTTGGCACGCTGAATGAATTAGAAATCCTACTTTGGCACACTATTATCAAAAGATTGCCTCCACCTGAAGAAGACCATAAGCTGTGACTATGTACCGATTTAGTAGGTCTATAAATAGATTTAATCGACAAGATATTCATACCGTCTTTAACATTTTATTTAAATATTGCTTTATTAAGTAACTTTTTTTGCTAACTGCCCGGATGTTCATAAAATAGTTGTAATCATTTTCTTAAGTAAAGCCGCTGTATAGCTTTATCAGGCTGGAAAATGACATTTAATACAAATATAACTGTGAATGGAGCGTTGGTACACTATAACTGTACACCTTACTAAAGGCCATAGCCTACACAATAACTGTACATTTTACTGTAGGCCATACACAATAACTGTACAATTTACTGTAGGCCATACACTATAACTGTACATTTTACTGTAGGCCATACACTATAACTGTACACCTTACTAAAGGCCATAGCCTACACAATAACTGTACATTTTACTGTAGGCCATACACTATAACTGTACATTTTACTGTAGGCCATACACTATAACTGTACATTTTACTGTAGGCCATACACTATTACTGTACATTTTACTGTAGGTCATACACAATAACTGTACATTTTACTGTAGGCCATACACTATAACTGTACATTTTACTGTAGGCCATACACTATAACTGTACATTTTACTGTAGGCCATACACAATAACTGTAAATTTTACTGTAGGCCATACACTATAACTGTAAATTTTACTGTAGGCCATACACTATAACTGTAAATTTTACTGTAGGCCATACACTATAACTGTAAATTTTACTGTAGGTCATACACAATAACTGTAAATTTTACTGTAGGTCATACACTATAACTGTACATTTTACTTTAGGCCATACACAATAACTGTACATTTTACTGTAGGCCATACACTATAACTGTACATTTTACTGTAGGCCATACACTATAACTTAAGTAGAAAGAGTACAACGAAGTTGAAGAAAACTACAGTTATAGTGAAAAGTTTAAAGCTATTGTATAGGCCTACAGTAAGGCCTAAATATTTTTATTCTTTCATTTAATCACAGTTTTTTTGTTACGCAGCATGCTGATTGAAAACAAAATATTTTCGTAAATGTCATCCTTTTGTTTCATTATTTAAAACAAAATATTTACGTAAATGTCAACCAATTGTTTCATTAATTTAAACAAAATATTTACGTAATTGTCAACCAATTGTTTCATTATTTAAAACAAAATATTTACGTAAATGTCAACCAATTGTTTCATTATTTAAAACATAATATTGATGTAAATGTCAAGCAATTGTTTCATTATTTAAAACATAATATTTACGTAAATGTCAACCAATTGTTTCATTTTTTTAAATATAATATTTACGTAAATGTCAAATAATTGTTTCATTATTTAAAACACAATCTTTTTACATTCCATAGGTAGAGTAGCTTATTGAATTGTAATGTTGTTTATCCATTTGCAATTTGGTTTATTCAATTTGTAATGTTTTGTTTTTGGTACTATATCTTATGTTGAGCGACATTGGTAAAATAATAAACCTTGCGTCACTCGAGGAGAGAAATTAAACTTAATAGTAACTGAATAGAGATTTAGTAGCCTACAAGAGATGGAGATAAGGAGAAGGGGGGGGGAGACAGAGAGAGGATAAAAGAGGCAGAAGGAAATAGATAGAAAAAGAAAGAAAGAAAGAAAGAATAACGTACATCTTCATTTTAGTTTTAGAGAAACGAGTAGAGACGTCTCAGTGTAGTCTAATAAACTCAAAACCTGGTGTGTGTTTATATTTGTTATCTCATATATGTGGAAGATTTTTGCGCCCGACGCTTATCTGTTACTTGATAAATGATAAAAGCTGTACAATCTGATATGTTTTGGGATTTCATTATTTGTTCAGGCAACCCATTCTATACTAGTCTCTCGATTGTGTATGTCAAATGTAGGCCTACTTGACTTGACTTGACTTGACTTGGGTTAATAGGCTATTATGGATCATAGAATCATAGGCTAATAATGATAGGCCTGTGTAATATGTAGACTAGCCTATATAATATAGGCTATGATGTTTGTCATGTAGGCTAGGCCTAAATGTTAAATTTCTTGGCTAAATAGCCTATAAATTCTAGAACTTTAAAGAACATCTAGACTAAACTTAGAAGCTTTCATTGTGATAATAATTGATTTTACTCAAAGTAAAACTATAACTTTTGATGGCAACTCACCAATCAAGTAATCCTATGTCCAATGAAAAGAAACGATGAGGACAAATAATGAAAAATGCGTACACAAATACTTTTCTACACTGGAACTAGATGCGGTTTATTTGAGTAAAAACTTGACATTAATTGTTGCCAAGTTAGTGTTTAAATAAGAGAGTCACATCGGCTGATATTTTCACTCTAAACATATCAAACTCGGCCTGCCGCCTGTCAAATTAGATTCAGCGGGGGAAAAAGTGAGAGAAAAAAAAAGGAGGAAGGGAAAGCCACGGTGGTTTAGTTCAAGTAAAAAAACTCCACCCACCTGTAGGCTAAACGCACGGGATTGGCTGCTTGAAGATGTCGATAACCCAGTAGGGAGAGAGTGAGTGAATAGACGGTTACAGGATCAAACGTCAATGATATGTCACG